>OY997262.1:447843072-449043072 GCA_963921465.1 Triticum timopheevii
GGGGAGCTCCTATACGGCGCTACAGGCGCCCATTTGTGCTCCTCGCACCTGCAGCGACCCGCGCTGGGCTAACCCATGAAAAGCGAAGCCTGGCAAATGCAAAAGCTCACAAAAAGAAAACGCGAAAATTTTCTATATACAGGTTTCGAACTCACCACGACGAGTTCGTGTACAGGTACCATCAGCCACACAAGCTACTTGCTTTCTATGATTAGTAACAGAGGCAAATGCTTAATAACAATGCTGCATCACTGTTTCATTGCAAAAATCTATCGCATCACTTAATTTTTTTGAATAAAGAATACATCAATTTGAAAAGGCACTCGTATAATCCATGAACTGAAAGGATAAGTTAACAAAAACGGAAAAAGTTTGTGAATTCGAAAAAAAAATCATCGGATTTGAAAAAAGTTCATTAAAATTAAAAAAAGTTCATCGAATTTGAAAAAAATTCATCAAATTTGAAAAAGTTCATAGAATTTTTAGCAAAAATCATTGAATTTCAGAAAAGTTCATCAAATTTGAAAAAGTTCATGAAAATTCAAAAAAGTTCATCGAATTTGAAGAAAAGGTCAACAATTTATAATAAAAAATGATTGATTTTCAAAAAAGTTCACAAATTTAAAGAAAAAACTCAGGAATTTAAAAAAGCGCGCAATAAATAAAACAAAAAGATGAGAAATAGGGAAAAAGAATAAACCGAGCTGAAGAACGAAATAAAAAGAGAAAAATGATCTAACTTTACACTCGTGAGTGGATGGCCTCGTGGCTAGAGCCGTAAGGGCTGCGAGTTCGATCCCCCACCCAGCGCTCTTTTTGACCTTTTGAAAAACAAGAAAAACAAGAAGCAAAAAATAGAAGACCTTTTGAAAAACAAGAAAAACAAGAAGGAAAAAATAGAATGGGCCGGCCCAGTTTGGACTGCTACAGGCGCCTGTTTGCAAATTGCACCGTAACGGGCGCCTGTAGCGCCAAATAGACTATGAAACTTATTTAATTTATAGCCAAAACAAGAAGGAAAAAATAGAATGGGCCGGCCCAGTTTGGACTGCTACAGGCGCCCGTTTGCAAATTGCACCGTAACGGGCGCCTGTAGCGCCAAATAGGAAATGCCGAGTAGAAGATAGGGGCTGCCAAATGTGATCCAAATAAACAGTTATTCATTGATTTGCTGACTATATGCCATGTCATAGTACACATAGATGCCATGTCAGCACAAACCAATCCGTTTTGGCTATAAATTAAATAAGTTTCATAGTCTACCCTTGTAAATTAAACAGTTTCAAAGTTTAGGGTTAGAAACTAAACCAAGCCAAGAGTTTAGGGGGGTAAATTGGACTGATCTCAAGTTTATGTACTTTCTGGAAGATTAGAATTCATACGGTTTTCTCTATAGAAAATCTTGAAGGACCCGAATCCTCGTCCTTTTCCTTGATTGGAAACCCATGTGGCCCAGCAAACAGGGGAAACTGTAAGCACCTTTGGTAACCCATGGATGAGGCTTTTAAGGCCCATTTTACATCGATTCACTAGGGAAGCAACTTTGCTGGGAGGTAGAGGACATTTCCGTAGGTAAGGAAGCTGACCTCGTCACGTTATGTTTGTGAGTTTGTCGGCTCTTTCGAAAAAAATAGATGGAAAGGGACGGGCGCAGCTATATATCGCGTTCAGCGAGCAGGCGCGCTGCACTCGCGTCGAGGGAAGCCCCAGACTGGCCTGTCCAGCAGGCGGCAGACACAGCCTGTTTTTTTCCTGTTTTCTGTTCTCATTTTTTGCTTCATTTTTCTACTTTCGTTTATACTTTAAAATATGAAAAAACACTTGACCTTGTATTTCAAAAATGTTGATCAAGTATTTTGAAAAATGTTAAATAAGTATTTAAAACATACAACAAAGTATTTCAAAAATATTGAATAAGTATCCAAAAATGTTCAATGAGAATTTTAAAAATGTTGAACATGTATTTCAGTTTTTTAACATAATTATTAAATGTTGAACACATATTTGAAAACATTGAATAAGCGTTGGCACAATGTTGAACGTGTTTTTGATATATACGAAAATTTAGAATGAAAAAAAAATAAAGAAAAATATTGAAAAAGTGCTTGAAAAAATGTTGATCATGTATATAAGAATGTAGAATGAAAACAAAAAGAAACAAAAGGAAAATGAAAACAGAAAAAGAAACATAATAAACCAAAGGAAAATAAAACGAAAAAACTAAAGAAACAAATAAAAAAACTGGGAGAAAGAAAATGAAAAACGGAGAAGAAGAGAAACCAAATAAACCAAAAAAAGGAAATAAATCCTGAAGAAAACCACTCGTGTAGTTTTAAGTAAGGCATGTCCCTAGTTATTTCCATGAAAGGGACTTGGTTTTTTTTTTGAGGGTATGAAAGGGACTTGGGTGTAGGGCTGCAAACGAGTCGAGCTCGAGCGAGTTGGAGTTGACTCACCTCAACTCATACGAAAATTTGAGCGAGCTCAAACTAAGTGAAGCTCATAATCGAGCTGTAGAACATGACTCGTGCTCAGCTTGTAACGATCTCGAGTCGATCTCGAGCTAGTTTCGAGCTAAATGAGATGGTAAAAATTATAAATCTATGGATGAAAAACCAAAAAGTTAAGGTGAATATGCTGGGAACCTTTGCCAAAAATATATGATATTTAACACATAGTCGACCACGTGCCATAATTAGGCCTAAATCTTCTCTGCACTTAATTAAGTTTCCATGTTCGTTGGTAAATAAAATGGAGAAAAATTATGGACAACATATATGGTAATAAATTATATTATTTTCATTTAATATATGGCAAGATCATTTAACATAATGATATTTTGTCGAGCTATCGAGCTAAAATCGAGCGAGCCAACATTGGCTCAAGGTTGGCTCGTTTCACGGCCGAGCTACATAAAGTGTTCAAACTCAGCTCGTTTTTTTCGAGTCGATCTCGAGTCGAGTCAAAAAAGAGTCGATCTCAAGCGGCTCACGAGCGTTGAGCTTTTCTTGCAGCCCTACTTGGGTGTGGTGGCTAGTTCAACGCGTGATCCCGCTTGAGTTTCTTTTTGTGACTACTAGTAAGCTTGCACGTGCAACGCACGTCTCCATTTTAAACAGAAAAATCATAAGATTTTTTATTCAAATTAAAATTATATTGTATGGTAATACTGTCTATATGTACAATTAATCGACATGGAAAAAAACATCAGAAAGGAACATCTTTTCAGCATGGGAACCACTATCAACAAGCTAAAAGAAAGTCAGGTTCAGTGCAGACATTGTTAACAAAACTATTGCAATTAGTACCGGGTAAAACTTCAGAAAATCTTTCAATTCTAAGTGTGGACGTACAGCGCATGCCATGTGGCATAAGTGCTTCCTTTTTTCTGGAGCAAGTGCTTCTGATGTCAAGGAAAGTATACACAACCAAGTTAGGCCTGATGTATTTATGGTTTCATAGAGATATGGCCATACACTTGTTTTTGTCATTAAACACATCACAACTACACAAGGTAACAATGGAAATTACAGCACGAAGTTGATCCATTTCTTAATTCGATGTTTAACAAAAAGATCAAACATTCTTAAGCCAACCAGCTATGAACAAAAAATGGTTCCGAGACAAATTAACAAAATTTATCTCTCCATAGAAAACAAAAGTGTAAATTATGGCACGAAATAAGATGGTGCGACCAACAAATTGGTACTTACAGGTGACTGCTATGTACAAAGGCAGGGATCACAATTCACATCTCCATAATAGCATTTTGGCACATTGTTGACTTTTTTATTTACTACCAATTCTCATGTACAATATTTGCCTTCTCAAATATGAACTTCCATTCCTTGTACTTCTGTGATTCCTCGTAGTCCATCTTGCACTTCCACACGAGCGCCTCACGACAATCAAGGCATTGGATATCGGCGACCATGTGAAGCCCCCTCATGAGCTGAATGTTCTCCTTCACCCCAGTAGGAACATTCATGGCCCGAGGGACAGCCAAAAGATCAAAGGAGATAGTATTAGTATTTATCCTCCAGACACAATGAAAATTGAGATGTAAGTAAAAAGTTCTTCATCAGAAGGACAACTCATAGCATATCGAGTTATCAACAGCTCGTGTGACAGCGTCAAACATGCTGGCATATACCACAATAACTCCGTTGTGCCAGTACCTTCAAATTCATTGAAACAAATGCTAAAATCAAACTACAGAAACATAAATGCATGGTTACTATAATTTTTCTATAGAAAATGGCCACAGCCCATGCTACGAGGAAGATGCTTGATGGTGCAATGATCTTAAGATATGAACTGATACTGAATCACTTTAAACAATGATTCATAGAGCAACATTTAGTTTTGTTGAGTTGGCACACATTCATATCATGCTTCTGCATTGTATCTTCGACATAAATTGTAGCCAATCAAAGGTTATGCCTGAATCTGTATCACATTCATAATAATTCCCGCATCACTCACCATAAATATAGTCTTTATTCTGTATGTAACCGAAAGACTCTTAACTTACCTTTACTGCCTTTACCACGATTTGGGCATTTGCGAAAACCAGTTTCCTACCTGAATCGTTTGACCAAACGCTGCTCTCAGTTCTTCATCCATATTACTCTGCAGTGAAGCAAATCACATTGGACGCTTTAGATGTATCAGAAAATAAAATGCCGTAGCAATTAGTAATCAACAGGCATACTACTGAAAACTACATTTTGTCGATCAGCAGATTTCCAAGGATAACTTATTATTATCGTTCTAATCAAGACTGTTTTAAGTATAATCTCTGAAGAACAGAGAGCATACAGAAAATTAGGACAAAGAACATGCTTCTAAGGACAGGAGAATCACATCTCAAATAGCAATATAGCATATCTGCCTCATGCAGAAGAAACTTGGCATGCAAGTTCACACTACTTCATAGATAGAAGAACCAAGTGATGAAATATATGCCGGTTCATTTGCCAGTGCTTTCTTCAGGGCTGAATTCCTCTCTCATTATGTCGGTGCTAAATTCTCACTGAACGTCTCAACTGAAAGAAATAACCAAGTCTTCATATATTGTTTCTCATACCATCAACTGCAGTGAATGAAGAAATCAAGTGGGCAACCACATAATCCAGACATCTAGTCTAAATGCCTTAGGCTTATGAGGTTCCATGGGTGGGACTCACTGAAAATAGGAATTGAGCATTTTCCTCGCGTCTCCCACGTAGTACACACCTCGGCCCACCACAGTGCATGCGCCTCCCACAACGGCGCGCCACTAAGATGATGCTCATCCTAAACGCTGTCTGCAGGATGATGCCAACTGGGGAAGCGCTTCTGATCACTTGTTCTGGTCAAAAGTCAAATGTTCAGCCCCAGCAGGCCCGTCCAACTAATGATCAATCAGCACGGCACGTCGTCACAGCCTTTAACAGCGATATACATCTGTGTCTGAGACAAGTAAACAAGAATAAGCTGTACAGCCACTTGCCAGCGTCTTATCTTTGTATCCTACGCCAGTGGAGATTTCGCAGCTATGATGCAACCACCGTGCCAATAACCAAGCAATTTTATTGAACTAATTGTTGACTATTAGTAGTGACATTTGCGTTATCAATGGTAGACGAGTTCGTTATGTCTGTAAATGGGGAACGATGCGTAGTCGTTCGTGGAACTTTGTCTGGATTACTCTTCGTCATCTTATAGGAAAAACACAAATGTTAAGAAGAACCAACAAAGTACAGAAAGAGGTGAACAGCATGTGCAATGTACCTTTTACAGAGTTCAGAGCAAGCAACATAGATAAAGTGCAGGATTGAAATTCGAGAAATACATCAATTTGCATCTGTTTTAACTGTGGCACTGTAAATTGATTTATTAGAAGAAGATATAAACAGCAAGGCTATTGGATCTGGATACCTAAATAATGAATTAAATTAGTAGAACTTTGGAGAAACTACCACTATTTAAAAGAGATCTGTTCTATTGATCAAATCAATAGGTTATTTTAATCTGAAAAGGCCCACAAAGATGCTAATTATCCTAGAGAGTTAGAAGACCAAAAACTATTTAACCCACCATGATAATACAGAGTAGTTAGCAAGAAGTATATACAAACTATTTTACAAATAAGGTATATACACCAGTTCTCAGAGTATATACTACCATATGGAGTATATACATATAATGCTGGCAATACGGCTAGCATATTCTTGATTGTCACAAAGGAGTATACTACTACAAAATAAGCAACTGAAGCAAATTCATGGTCCAAGTCTCGCATCGACGAATTTGCATATAAAATAGAATACCAAAGAAAATGAAGAGATAAATTATCAGGTAAAAGGAATGGAAGGAAACTGACCGCAACTACAACTGGAATAAGCACTATCTTCGATTCACCATCAACATTCAACAGTTGAGCTGCATAGCAACAGAAATAAACCCATTAGACAAATTATATAAATCCATGTAATCTACAGGGATGCTCAGGGAATTTTTCAGTACTAATAAAGACATGAATTTTGCGTGTGATTGAAAACAAAAACATGAATGCGCACAAACCTTTGTCCCTATAGGAAAAGCCGACAGCCGACAGCCAAATCTGTATTCATAATATACCTGAATGAGAGGTATCTTTTTTTCCCACTAATTTCTTGTTTGGACAGAAAAGTAGAAGTACCTCGGCTTGATCCCTCAAGTAGTACAAGGGATCACTGGTTGATTGTGAAGGTGAACTCCCGGTCAGTACTTCTCCATGAGGCAAACCTCAACTCCTAATTTCTGGGCCCTGAAGATGTCAAATTCAGCTTCTATCAGAGAAATCAAATTCCATTATGATGAAAGAAGGGTGGCATCAAAAGGTTTAATTGGGAATGCAAATGCATCCTTGAAAATTCGCTGAACTGAATTTTTTTGATTCAAGAGAGGAAGCATTAGTCAATTACCAAGTGTCCGAAATGAACAGATTGTTGCTTCAGTCCCTACGCTGTCTGGGGTTTGACTTTGTCCTCGTCTTGGCCTAGTGCGACTGCTGGGCAGACACGGCGTGGGAGAGGCGGCGGGGCCATGCGGGCCAGGTGAGCTCCAAGCCCGGCATCAAGGGGTGGCGAAGAGATCATGAACAATATTGGAGAAATAGTAATGGCTGAAAAATATCATCAAATGACTTATGTGAACTGAACCGAACCATTCTCAAAAACAGAACTGAAACGAACCTCACTATGGTACAAAATTCTATAGCAGTTTGAAGTTGATGTGTGCAAATGAAACTTCAGATCTACAATTCAGATGTAGTTCGAACAAAAACATGTGGCAAACTACAGAAGTCACAACAAGTAATCAACAAGCGTGCACAGTTCCAACCTACAACATCTCTCCGCTTTCTTTAACATGAACATGGATTGAGATTCCTTCTGTACTACTGGAAACTGAATGCACTAATCAACATTCTTGTTCATATCAGGACAAAATAACTTCGCATTTACTACATGCGTGTATGTCAATGAATACGCAAGAAATGCAAGGACCGCTCACAGTTTTGGCGATAATGTGAGCAAAGCAAGTCAGCAAGCACATAATAATTTCCAGGCTGAGAAGAGTGTAGTTAGACCTGCAGTATTCTTATATACGACCCTTGACCACTTATCCGCTTCTGAAACAAATGTTATATTAAGAGCTGGAATATAGATCATGAAAATGTTGCGATAATTCTTATTTTTGCAGTGGACAGAACACTATTAGTAGAAAGCAAGTAGTATTGTTCTGAGAATTTAATGAAACGGAAGCGTGATTAGCATAGCAAAATACCGTATTAGCTGACCCATTGTATCTAGAAGAATAGGACTGACGACAATGTCTCACGGGGTCATCCATGATCGCAGTGGATGTAAATTGCACGGTGGTTGGTGATGAACTAGGGCGAGATGGATGCACCCAATGGACGTTTTGAGCACAGTACTTGACACAATAGCCTTGATCTTTGCGGTCCCTCTCCAAAGCTCCCTTTCTATCCTGAAATCTCTAGAAAAAAAATCAAAAAGTCAAAATCAAAATCCGAGACAGATGGTAGCTGGTGGGGGGAACTGACCACGTGCTGCTCTTTTCATGTTATGAGAGGTCAAATTTCAGGTTGGTTCTAGTGATAGTTATCAGCCTAAAACTATTTGGTCACATATGGACATGAAGTCAAACTGATTGTCCGGGAGCTAAACAGTTCAACATTTTTTGACTGCTAAATAGTTCAATAGCTAAAGGATATGTATATCTTATACTGTTGTAGAAGTAGTTCAGTGATAGCGTTGTGCTCGTGTTTCTTTCTGAACTATCTGCACATGGCCAAAGTCGCTGGAGCCAAAGGGGAAAACGAAAAGGGGTCAAAATGTAGTCTGTTTGAGTGGTACTGACAAGAGTCTGGCACATCAAATTCACTGTTTTTTTTGGCAAACTAATTCACTACATGGATTAACCACAAAGTACAGAATTTGCAAATACAGATATACTACAAACTTCGACAATTCCGTCACAACAAACTGTTGAACCAATATGTATACGGCGTTCCTCGTACCATGGAGGGGAGCACGCCTGGTCGCAGGCGTCGTCAGACTTGGAGTCATAGGAGAGGAGGTTGGAGCAGCGCTCCCTACCTTGGTTGTGGTGGTCGTGGAGGAACGGCTCGGCGGCACGCGGCTCCCGTGGCCAAGGGGGTGCGGTGGGCGGCTCCGACAAGCTGAGCGACGGGGCGGCGAAGGGCGGCTCTAGCGGCCCGCGGCTCCCGCGGCGAAGGGGGCGGCTCCGGCGGGGCGTGGCGTAGGGCGGCGGGTGGCTCCGGCAAGCTGAGCGGCGGGGCGGCGAAGGGCGGCTCCAGCGGCCCGCGGCTCCCGCGGCGAAGGGGGCAGCTCCGGCGGGGCGTGGCGTAGGGCGGCGGGCGGCTCCGGCAAGCTGAGCAGCGGGGCGGCGAAGGGCGGCTCCAGCGGCCCGCGGCTCCCGCGGTGAAGGGGGCGGCTCCGGCGGGGCTTGGGGTAGGGCGGCTCCGGCGGCGTCTGACGGCCACGGGAGGAAAGCCGGGGCGGCGAAGGTGGCGGCTGACGGCCGCGGTAGGAACGGCGACGCGGCGAACTACGCGCGGGAGGAACTGCCCCGACGGGAGGAGGAGGAGGGGGCGAGAGTCGTGCGTGCGTGCGTTGTTGGTAGATTTTTTTTAACGGCGGGGCAGGGTTATTGATCACTTAATTCGTGGCTTGTAGTGTTAAACACGGAAGGATTAATGGTCATCAGATTTTGTAGATAAACGGATCTGATTGTTTAGATCTGTCCCTCTCTTTCTTTTATAGGGGTAGTACACACGCGCTTGAATGGGCCGGCCCAGTGCAGCGCGAGGAGGGGGAAAGCTTCAGCGAGCGCTGCCAACTTCAATCGCTTTATCAACACTTCCCAGTGTCTGAAAAATAAATCAACACTTGCCGAGCTGCACTACTCATTAACTTAGGTGCCCAACCATTCACTATGATTACATCTCATGTGCTATTTATGTTTACTCAAAGAACTTTGTAAGATATTGAAAGCGATCACTGGTAGAAAAAGAGGCTTCCATACGCCCCCATTAGTCCCCAAAACAATCGAACCGCGACCAAAGGGGTCTTTAGTCGCGGTTCGGGAGAAGACCCGCAACCAACTATCTGGGCCCAGCGCGCTCGGTCGACAGCTGGCGGACGGGAGGGGCTTTAGTCCCGGTTGGCCAGGCCAACCGGGACTAAAGGCCCATCCCTATATATAGGACTCAGCTCACTTCACTTCACTCAGCTCACTTCACAATTTTCAGAAGGTGGTGGTGGGTTTGCTTTTGGTTTCTCCTATGCACACAAGGTGTTTGATGAAATGCCCGAGAGCCTGAAACAAACATGATATGAAGTGTCCGAGCCACACTTGAGCTTTCTCATTTATTTTTCCTCCGCGATCGCGGTTAGCAACTTGAACCTTTCATGTGTCATTGATAAAATACGCATGTGTGTAGTTCATTGTTTAATTTGTATTATTTCTAGCTAGTTAGTTTAACAAATGCATCATGGTTAATTATATACTTTATATAATAATAATGCAGATGAATCGGCAATGGATGTACGGTCCCCGACTCTCCGGCGAGTTCACTACGGGTTTGAAAGATTTCCTCGTAGTGGAAAATGCGAACAAGCAGCAAGATTTTATTATCTGTCCATGTGCTGTCTGTAAGAATCAGAAGGGTTACTCCTCCTCAAGAGACGTTCACATGCACCTGCTTCGGCATGGTTTCATGCCAAGCTATAATTGTTGGACCAAGCATGGAGAAAGAGGGGTTAGAATGGAAGAAGATGAAGAAGGGGATGATATCAATGACAACTATCATGATCATTTCGGTGATACTTTCATGGAGGATGATGCTGAAGGTGGGGAAGGGTTAGGTGAAGGTGAAGAAGAGGCACATGATGAGCCCGCTGATGATCTTGGTCGGACCATTGCTGATGCACGGAGACGCTGCGAAACTGACAAGGAGAGGGAGAATTTGGATCGCATGTTAGAGGATCACAAAAAGTCGTTGTATCCAGGATGCGATAATAGTCTGAAAAAGCTGGGCTGCACACTGGATTTGCTAAAATGGAAGGCACAGGAAGGTGTAGGTGACTCATCATTTGAAAATTTGCTGAAAATGTTGAAGAATATGTTCCCGAAGAATAACGAGTTGCCCGCCAGTACGTACGAAGCAAAGAAGGTTGTCTGCCCTCTAGGTTTAGAGGTTCTGAAGATACATGCATGCATTAATGACTGCATCCTCTACCGCGGTGAATACGAGAATTTGAATGAATGCCCTGTATGCACTGCATTGCGTTATAAGATCAGAGGCGATGACCCTGGTGACGATGTTGAGGGCGAGAAACCCAGGAAGAGGGTTCCCGCCAAGGTGATGTGGTATGCTCCTATAATACCACGGTTGAAACGTCTGTTCATGAACAAAAAGCATGCCAAGTCGTTGCGATGGCACAAAGAGGACCGTAAGTCCGACGGGGAGTTGAGACACACCGCTGATGGAACGCAATGGAGAAAGATCGACAGAGTTTTCAAAGATTTTGCAGCTGACGCAAGGAACATAAGATTTGGTCTAAATACTGATGGCATTAATCCTTTTGGCGAGCAGAGCTCCAGCCATAGCACCTGGCCCGTGACTCTATGCATCTACAACCTTCCTCCTTGGTTGTGCATGAAGCGGAAGTTCATTATGATTCCAATTCTCATCCAAGGCCCTAAGCAACCCGGCAACGACATCGATGTGTACCTAAGGCCATTAGTTGAAGAACTTTTACAGTTGTGGGCCAGACCTGGTGTACGTGTCTGGGATGAGCACAAAGGAGAGGAATTTGACCTACGAGCGTTGCTTTTTGTAACCATCAACGATTGGCCTGCTCTCAGTAACCTTTCGGGACAGACAAATAAGGGATACAATGCATGCACGCACTGCTTACATGAGACTGAAAGTGTACGTTTGGTTAATTGTAAGAAGAACGTGTACCTGGGTCATCGTCGATTTCTTCCCCGAAATCATAACGTAAGAAAGAAAGGCAAGCATTTCAACGGGAAGGCAGATCACCGGCCGAAGCCTGCGGAACGTACTGGTGCTGAGATATTTGATATGGTCAAGGATTTGAAAGTCATCTTTGGAAAGGGTCCTGGCGGACAATCAGTTCCGCGGGGAGTTGACGGGCACGCACCCATGTGGAAGAAGAAATCTATATTTTGGGAGCTAGAATATTGGAAAGTCCTAGATGTCCGCTCTGCAATCGACGTGATGCATGTTACGAAGAATATTTGCGTGAACCTGCTAAGCTTCTTGGGCGTGTATGGGAAGACAAATGATACAAAGGAAGCACGGCAGGACCAGCAACTTTTGAAAGACCCAGATGACCGGCATCCGGAATGGTTTCAAGGTCGTGCCAGCTACGCTCTTACCAAAGAAGAGAAGGTCATTTTTTTTGAATGCCTGAGCAGTATGAAGGTCCCGTCTGGCTTCTCGTCGAATATAAAGGGAATAATAAACATGTCGGAGAAAAAGTTCCAAAACCTGAAGTCTCACGACTGCCACGTGATTATGACGCAATTGCTTCCGATTGCTTTGAGGGGGCTCCTACCGGAAAATGTTCGAGTAGCCATTGTGAAGCTATGTGCATTCCTCAATGCAATCTCTCAGAAGGTAATCAATCCAGAAGATCTACCACGGTTACAGAACGATGTGGTCCAATGCCTTGTCAGTTTTGAGTTGGTGTTCCCACCATCCTTCTTCCATATTATGACGCACCTCCTGGTCCACCTAGTCGAAGAGATTTCCATTCTCGGTCCTGTATTTCTACACAATATGTTCCCCTTTGAGAGGTTCATGGGAGTATTAAAGAAATATGTTCGTAACCGTGCTAGGCCAGAAGGAAGCATCGTCAAGGGCTATGGAAATGAGGAGGTAATTGAGTTCTGTATTGACTATGTTCCTGACCTTAAGCCGATTGGTATTCCTCAATCGCGGCACGAGGGGAGACTAAGTGGAAAAGGCAAGATCGGAAGGGAATCCACGATATGTATGGACGGTCATTCTATGATTGAAGCACACCACACAGTTCTGCAAAATTCCAGCTTGGTGGCTCCGTACTTCGAGCAACACAAGAATATTTTACGCTCGGACAACCCGGGGAAGCCTGAATCCTGGATTAGAAAGGCCCACATGGAGACTTTCGGCAGTTGGTTGCGAAAACATTTAATGAATGACAATGATGTTGGAGATCAGCTGTACATGTTGGCCAAGAAACCATCTTCGACTATAACGACTTTCCAAGGGTACGAGATAAATGGGAATACATTTTACACCATCGCCCAAGATAAAAAGAGCACCAACCAAAACAGTGGTGTCCGCTTTGATGCAGCAACCGAGAATGGACAAAAGGTCACATATTATGGTTACATAGAGGAGATATGAGAACTTGACTATGGACCCTCCTTTAAGGTCCCTTTGTTCCGGTGCAAATGGTTCAAGCTAACAGGAGGTGGGGTAAAGGTGGACGAGCAATACGGAATGACAATGGTGGATTTCAACAGTCTTGGTTACCTTGACGAACCATTCGTCCTTGCCAAAGATGTCGCTCAGGTTTTCTATTTGAAGGACATGAGTAGCAAACCGAGGAAACGGAAAGATAAGAAAACGATCAGTACATCATGCGATGATCCAAAGCGCCACATTGTTCTTTCAGGGAAAAGAAACATCGTGGGAGTGGAGGACAAGACAGACATGTCAGAAGATTATAATATGTTTGGTGAAATTCCGCCCTTCAAAGTGAACACTGACCCAAGCATTAAGTTAAATGATGAGGATGCTCCATGGATACGGCACAATCGTAAGCAAGCAGGGACACAAGGGAAGAATTGATGTGTAATAATTTATTGTACCAAACTTTGTATTTGGTCGATGAACTGAATGATGTATCAAACCTTTTGTCAAACCTTCAAGGGGTTTTAAAATGAATTAGTTTTATTTTTCTGATTTTTTTGATATATAATTGTATTTTTAAGATTTTAAAATGAATTAGTTTTATTTTTCTGATTTTAAAAGGAAAAAGGAAGAAGAAGAAAGAAGGAAAAAGGAAGAAAAAAACAGAAGAAAAAAACAGAAGAAAAAAGGAAAAACAGAAGAAAAAAACAAACAGAAGAAAAACATAAGAAAAAAACAGAAGAAAAAAACAGAAGAAAAAACAGAAGAAAAAAGGAAAAAGGAAAAAAGGAAGAAAAAAAGAAGAAAAACAAAACAAAATAAATAAAGCAAAAAAGAAAACAAAAAAGAGAAAATATGCCACCTACTGGGCCACCACGGCCTGAATACGACTAGAAACCCATTAAAGGGCCAGGATTCAGGCCCGCAGAAGGCCGAGTAGGCCCACAGGCACATAGTGACAGAATAGGCCCGTAAGCCTGCATTTGAGAGGAGCTCGAAGTGGTCAGCGCAGCCGCGCCTATAAACCACTGTCGAAGCCTCTCGGCTAGCGAGGTGGGATTAAACATCCCACCGCACCGCGCCAGTTCTAGCACAGACCTTTAGTCCCGGTTGGGGAGGCGGACCGCGACTAAAGGGTACCCTTTAGTCACGGTTGTTGTCCCCAACCGCGACTAAAGGGTCTTTCTGCGCGGGAACGGAGGCGGCGCCAAAACCCTTTAGTCCCGGTTGGGGAGGAGGACCGCGACTAAAGGGTACCTTTAGTCGCGGTCCACCTCTCCAACCGCGACTAAAGGTGCGTCTATAAATAATGCACTTAGCAGTTTTGCCACTTCCCATTCTCCTCTCTCTCGACGCCGAAGCGCTGCCCCGACGCCGATCGACGCCGACGACGAAGCCCTGCCCCGACGCCGACGCCGACGCCGAAGCCCTGCGCGCCGCCGCCCCCGTCCCCAGTGAGCGCCGCCTCCGCCCGTGCCCTGCCCTTGCCCGCCGCCCGTGCCTTGCGCCCTTGCCCGCCGCCTGCCGCCCGCCGCCCGCCGCAAAACGCCCTGCCGCCCGCCGCCCGCTGGCCCTGCCTGCCGTCCTCCGCGCGCCGGCAGAAGAAGAAGAAGGAAGAAGAAAAAGGAAGAAGAAGAAGAAAGAAAAAGGAAAAAGGAAGAAGAAGAAAGAAGGAAGAAGAAAACAAAAGAAAAACAGAAGAAAAACAAGAAAAAGGAAGAAAAAAGGAAAAAGGAAGAAAAAAAAGAAAAAGGAAGAAAACAACAGAAGAAAAAAAGAAAGAAGAAAAAAAAGGAAGAAGAAAAAAAGAAAGAAGAAAGAAAGAAGAAAGAAAAAGGAAGAAGAAAAAACAAGAAAGAAAAAGGAAGAAGAAGAAAGAAAGAAGAAGAAAACAAAAGAAAAACAGAAGAAAAACAAGAAAAAGGAAGAAAAAAGGAAAAAGGAAGAAAAAAAAGAAAAAGGAAGAAAACAACAGAAGAAAAAAAGAAAGAAGAAAAAAAAGGAAGAAGAAAAAAAGAAAGAAGAAAGAAAGAAGAAAGAAAAAGGAAGAAGAAAAAACAAGAAAGAAAAAGGAAGAAGAAGAAAGAAAGAAGAAAGAGGAAGAAGAAAGGAAGAAGAAGAAAAAAAAGAATTTTTACTTAAAGAATCTTATTTTTTAATTCCTCCTCCTCTATGTCCCCTTAATCTTATTTTTTAATTCCTTTATACTTAAAGAATTTTTACTACATGCAGGAGTGACATATGGCGGACGATAGAACCGAGCCGCTTAGGGATCCGGAGGCTGAACGTTATTTAATGGGCATCATCAACAACGAGATTCCTTATGTGCCGGGCTCAGAATATGAGCAACAAGAGGATGTAGTCTCTTCTTATCTGAACCTTGACGGTGGAACAGAGATTGTCGATGATCAAGAAGGTGAAGGAACGGACATTGTCGACGGAGGTCAACCGTCAACAACCGACGATCTCGAATTGCAAGTACCAACCACCTCCGGCGAGGTATATATATACATTGAGCCTCTCGTGATACAAACTTACTGAAATGTGAATACATATGTATTAACGCGCGCGACTCTCTTTCTTTTTTTAGCCCTCCGGATCGAGTACGACAAAGCGTGGCAAATCCAAGGCGATGAAAACAGGAGAAACATATGCCATTGAGTTTGTCAGTGAAACCAGCAAGCCCCTACAGCACACCTCAAAGTTTATCAACCAATGCGGAGTCGTTGTTAGAGACAACGTCCCGATCACCGTCCATGAATGGAAGGAGCCAAAGAAGGCACGTCTTGGTTTCAGTTTTGTCGACAAGAGAACGAAAAAGGATTGCTGGAGAAAGCTTATGGAACATTTCCTTCTACCTCCGGAATACAACAAAGTCGATGAATTCGGTAACGAGGTTCCGGGTGGACGTCAGAGGAGGAGGCTAGTTAAAGAGTTCGCTCTTCAGAAGATGGGCGAAGCATTCCGGAACTTCAAGAAAAATTTAACCCGTGACTATGTCAACAAGGGCAAGACTCCAGATTTCAATGGACAACATGAGAAACTGAAAGATGATTGGCCAGAATTTGTGAGGCAAAAGCAATCGGAGCATTTCAAGGAAATATCAAAAAAAATAAGGATAATGCGAGTAAGAAAAAGTACCATCATATTATGGGGCCAGGAGGATACCTCCTTTCGGAGCCTAGGTGGCAGAAGATGGAGGAGGACCTGAGGGTGCGAGGAATCCCTCTAGGTACAGAGGGATGGGACCCAAGGGCCAAAAGCTGGTGGTACGGGCATGGGGGATCGCTAGACCCGGAGACAGGGGTGTGTGTTCACCAGCAGAGACAGTTTGCTCCCACCCAAGCCCTTATTGACGCAATGACCCAAGCTCAAGAGGGCTTGATCAAGTTCAACAGAGAGAAAGACGCACTGACAATAGCCCTCGGGAATGATGAACACGGAGGACGTGTACGAGGCAAAGGCAAAGTTCCGTGGAAAGTAGGGTTTTCCCAGGACAATGACCCGTACTGTTACAGAAGCCGTAAGAGAAAGACGGACCGGGATGCAGATCTTATGACGAAGTTAGCATCGGAACTCCATGAGTTGAAGCAGACCGTGCATGAACTAGTGAGAGAAAAATCGGCTGCAGGGCCGCATGAAGATCATGAAGCGGATCGCGGAAGCCAGCAGCGGAGAAGCAGCGTGGCTTCCACGGATGCCCCGCCTGGTGCTAGTGCACCGATGATCGAGATTCATGCACCGGAGCCTCACTACCCCGTGGATGATGTAAAGGAGATGAAAGAATGTGATCTGCATTATCCCGTGGGGAACGTTTCCACGAAGGTAGCTAGCGGCAGTGCTTTACCCTGTACACCTGGAGCACTCCACCACAACAACCCCATTGCATATGGCTATGCTCGTGTCATGGTGGAAGACATAGTCCAAGGGTTTGAGGACCTGGAGATTGACAAACCTACACCCGAAGGGGAGAGAAGACTTGGAGATGTCAAGCGCCAGTTCATTCTATGGAAAAAGAAGTACATAGTGTTTCCAGGCGAGGCGCCAAGGCTAGCAAGTCCACCCCCCTCCGATGGTGGTGGTGGTGGTGGCGGTGGTGGCGGTGGTGGTGGTCGTGGTGGTTCACCTACACCTCCTTCACGCCATTCGACGCCGTCCCCCGATCCACAACCTCCGGCGGGTACGATGCCCCCCAATCCTCCTCCGGCGGGTACGACGCCCCCCAATCCACCTCCGGTGAAGAAGCAGAAGCAGGCGGACAGCAAGGAAACCCGCTCCTGGACTATTAACCCGGACCCTTATGTACCTAAGACCACAAGGGTACCGGAGCCATCACTGAAGCCTCTCCTCCCAAGGCCTGGGGAACTTAGTGAAGCTGAAATCAAATTGGCCGCGTCTGCTGATTATGAGAAATGGAAGGCGGATATGAAGGCTAAAAAAGAGCCTGAGCCCAAGCAAGTATTCACTGAGAAGCAAAAGAAGTGGGCTAAGGATTTTTTGACGACACCGTCCCAAGCCGAGCTGAATATGCCTGACGACTATGGACATGAACTTCGTAGGCAAGCAAAAATATTGAAGGAGGAGAAAGAAGAAAGTAAAAAAAGCAGGAAACAAGTTGACCAGCTCGGGATGCAGAAGAAACAATCGATCCCCCCGCTCATAGTGAAAGCCGGTCCGGAAGAGGACCCCGAGATCATAGCAGCTGCGGCAGCACTTGGATTGACTGTAGCGGGTGCCATGAAACAAGCGTCCGAGATGGGTTTGACTCTTCGTGCCTTCTTAGACCTTGAGGATGCGCCAGTATGTGAGATAGCATTACAATATGTGCGGAATGGGCCTCTCGTCGAGCCTGCGCAGGAAAAGAGTCTACCACCACAAATGCGAAATCTGCTACGTTGGTACGAGCAATTCATAACATGGGCCGACAAAGAATATGTTTATGCGGATGTTACAGATGAGCATCACACCAAACGGTACTCTGTAGAAGTTTATATGAGTGAATTGTTCCAGCTGTTCAATCTGCGCGACCTCGACAAATCTATGCTGAGTTGCTACGTTCTGTAAGTGATTTATTTCTACCTCATCTCGTTCTTCATTGCCTGCACTATATATATATATTGTCCTAACTATATTGTTGCGTACGCTATTATGCAGATTGAAGATTTGGGAATGCAAAATAAGAAACATCCATGATGTTGGGTTCATTGACCCACATATCGTTAATGGACATGTGTTACAACATCACCCCGAAGACGTGGAGAAAGACATGTACAAGTTTCTTAGAAAGCATCAACTCAAAAGTCATATTCTATTTCCTTACCATTTTGGGTGAGTGTTTCTCTCTTGTGCCCATTCTCTTTTGTTTACTCCATGCATGGTATGTCTAATCGATGAGTTATGCATGACTGTGCATGTAACGTGTCCGCAGGTTCCACTGGATTCTGCTAAATATTGAACTTCACACCTCCAGAGTTCTAATCATGGACTCTATGGATTCGGATCCAAAGCGTTGGGCCGACATGAGAAAAATGCTGCAAAAGTAATTATTTTAAATCATTTGAGCTCTATATCGATCGGTCTCTTTCGTTCATTTCCTAATATCAAGTAACTAATAACTCCCTTATTCATTTAATTTTCTTTGCCCTGTAGGGTTTGGAGACGGTTCTCAGAAGAAATTGTCGGTGAATTCAAACATGAACTAGATTTCAGAAAGTTAGTTAATGTGGATAAGCAGCCACCGGGGACCAATCTATGTGGATACTATGTTTGTGAGAACATCCGGAGACACACCACTGAGCGAAAGGCATCAGATAGCGTGCGGAATGCGACGGATAACTTGCGGAGGAGGCTTAGTCCAGAAGCTCGCTTCCGACCAATTCAAGAAGAATTAGCAGGATTTTTCATGAGGGAAGTCATCAATCCTAAAGGAGAACACTATACCGAGGACGAAGAAATTTATATGCATACCCGAGATTGAAACTTGTTCGAAGTTGTATATGGTCATCCATCCTAATTGTGTATGGAAACTTGTTCGAAGTTGTATATGGTCACCCGAGATTGAATATATATTATATATTCCTCTTGAATTCTTCTTGTTTGAAATTTCATATGCATGTATATAGTAGCGTAGAATATGTGTACTGAAACTTCATCAAAAATAAAATAAAACACAAAATAAAATATAAAACAAATAAAACACTACAAATTAAAAAGACTAGGTCTAGGGGGGCTGAAATCCTAAACCTGCGGAGGAGGCCTTTAGTCCCGGTTGGCCACGAGAACCGGGACTAAAGGTCCTCCGCCCCGACGGACCACGGGCGCCCACGTGGACGGGCCTTTAGTCGCGGTCCGTAAGGGGCGCGACTAAAGGGGGGGGGGGGTCGTTAGTCGCGCATATTTAGTCCCGGTTGCACAGCCGGGACTAAAGGCTGTTACGAACCGGGACTAAAGGGCTTTTTTCTACCAGTGGATATAACACTCGTATCTGTATTTTTGCAAAGTAGGACTAGTCCCTCGCGCCATAAATCTATGCAGCAAACATATTTTTTTAGGGAAATGTAATTAGGAAACTATTGTAGCAAATTGCCTTACTAGTTACTACTACATTAATTGGAGTCGCCGCTCACTAACAGCTTCTGTAGGATCTTTTTTCTCCTCCTCCCGAGTCGCCCCAGCGTGGCGGCTGGGAGGCAACCCTAGCTCCCACCGGCTCGCCTCCCTCCCTCCTCCTCATCCTCCCTCACCGGCGCCCAAGGGCGCGGCTGGGCAAAGCCCTGTCGCCGGCGGTGGGGACTCGGGGTCCTCCCGCTCGAGCCGGGCTGGCGCGGGTCGGCGCCCCTGGGCCGGAGCGTGGCACGGGCCGGGCGTCACGGCGGGTGGTGGCGGTGCTCCGGCTCTTCTACTCCTCTACGGTGGGTGGCTAGGTGGTCTGATGTGCCTCGGTCACCAGGGGACGGCGGCGGCACGGCCGGATCAGCTGGCAACGACGCATCCAGATCTGGACTCAGACGGCACAGGCCGTTGACGACGCGAGCAGCGGGCATATGACCCTACCATGGTCGCGACGGGTAGGGGTGGAGGCACAACGGCAGTGGTCGGCGGGCGAGTTGGCCGTCCTTCAGGTGTTTCGACACCTGGATGGCGGCGACGACGCGGATGGTCTCCCCGGTGAGCTCTCTTGGCGGTGGGTGGCGGTCCTTGGGGTGCCTCTTGCCGGTGGACAGGTCGTCGTTGATGGCCTCACGTGGTTCAGAATCGTCCGCCATGGTGGGGATGGCACAGGGGGTGTCTGAAGGAGAGGTTGGCTGGAGGGATGGGTGGTGTCGATGTGCTCGGGCCACCTGTTGCTGGCACGGTGGTGTGCCAGTCGTGGATGCGTCCGCTACCCCACCTCTCCCTTTCCCCGCCCGTGTGCGGGCGGTTGCTGCTCCAGTGATGTTTTGAGGCGAGACGAGTGTCGTGGTTTCATCGGTAGAGTGTGTCCTCTTTGACCAAAGCCGGCCTCTTTGGGATGGTCTTGGGGGTGTCTGGCTATTTTGCAGCGGGAGACGTGGCATTTGTGCGCGGAGCATGCGTCTCGGGTGCGGGCGCGCAACCATGGCCATGTGGGTGGTTAGCGAAGCTAGGGTCCGACAGAGGAGTGTGTGCGTTGGAGTAATTAAATCAATTGCCCAGTCCGTTCACTGGCCGACGGTGGCGGCGTCCGTGGATGTCTTACCCTTCCTGAAGGCTCCTTCGCGGTGTCCCCACTCCTTTTTTCATACCTCGGCTGAAAACTTGATCTGCGCGAGCAGGTGGTGCCGGCTCTGCGGTCGTTCCCTTCTAGGAGGCACAACTCTGGAGTCCTGGCTTTGTCGTTGTCTATTTCACCTCTCCATTGTGGATTGTCATAATGAAGGTCTCCATTGACTCCAAGCGGTCTTCTTCGCATATCCGTAGTTAGCTTGGTGGTCGGTGCACTAGTAGAAAAAGGGTCTAATGTGAAACTCATTAGTCCCAGTTTACAATTGAACCGGCACTAATGTGACCATTAGTGCCGATTCCAACGGCCAGGCGGGCAGCGCTCATTAGTACCGGTTCGTGGTGAACCTTTAGTACCGGTTCGTGCCACGAACCGGTATTAAAGAGGTGGTGGCCTTTATTCGGGTTGGTGGCTCCAACCGGTACTAAAGGAGGGGTCTTTAGTACCGGTTGGGGCCACCAACCGGTACTAAAGGTGGTGGCCTTTAGTACGGGTTGGTGGCTCCAACCGGTACAAAAGACCCCCCCCCCCCTTTAGTACCGGTTGGAGCCACCAACCGGTATTAAAGGTGGTGCGCTGCCACCCGCAATGCACAATGTTTAGTCCCACCTTGCTAGTTGAGAGGAGCTCGCACCGATTTATAAGCCCCGCCGCGGCTACCGTGTCGAGCTCCTCTCTAAGCAGGCCTTTGTGGGCCTATTGTAAGTCTTCTGCCCTGTGGGGCCTACTGGGCCGTACGGGCCTGCATTCTGGCCCAACTAGAGATTGGGTTTCTAGTCGTATGCAGGCGGTGCACTGGTAGAAAAAAGCCATTTAGTCCCGGTTCGCAACAGCCTTTAGTCCCGGCTGTGCAACCGGGACTAAATATGCGCGACTAAAGACCCAGTCGCGCCCCTTACGGACCGCGACTAAAGGCCCGTCCACGTGGGCGCCCGTGGTCCGTCGGGGCGGAGGACCTTTAGTCCCGGTTCTCGTGGCCAACCGGGACTAAAGGCCTCCTCCGCAGGTTTAGGGTTTCAGCCCCCCTAAACCTGGTTTCTTTTTAATTTGTAGTATTTTATTTGTTTTATATTTTATTTTGTGTTTTATTTTATTTTTGATGAAGTTTCAGTACACATATTCTACGCTACTATATACATGCATATGAAATTTCAAACAAGAAGAATTCAAGAGGAATATATAATATATATTCAATCTCGGGTGACCATATACAACTTCGAACAAGTTTCCATACACAATTAGGATGGATGACCATATACAACTTCGGACAAGTTTCAATCTCGGGTATGCATATAAATTTCTTCGTCCTCGATATAGTGTTCTCCTTTAGGATTGATGACTTCCCTCATGAAAAATCCTGCTAATTCTTCTTGAATTGGTCGGAAGCGAGCTTCTGGACTAAGCCTCCTCCGCAAGTTATCCGTCGCGTTCCGCACGCTATCTGATGCCTTTCACTCAGTGGTGTGTCTCCGGATGTTCTCACAAACATAGTATCCACATAGATTGGTCCCCGGTGGCTGCTTATCCACATTAACTAACCTTCTGAAATCTAGTTCATGTTTGAATTCACCGACAATTTCTTCTGAGAACCGTCTCCAAACCCTACAGGGCAAAGAAAATTAAATGAATAAGGGAGTTATTAGTTACTTGATATTAGGAAATGAACGAAAGAGACCGATCGATATAGAGCTCAAATGATTGAAAATAATTACTTTTGCAGCATTTTTCTCATGTCGGCCCAACGCTTTGGATCCGAATCCATAGAGTCCATGATTAGAACTCTGGAGGTGTGAAGTTCAATATTTAGAGGAATCCAGTGGAACCTGCGGACACGTTACATGGACAGTCATGCATAACTCATCGATTAGACATACCATGCATGGAGTAAACAAAAGAGAATGGGCACAAGAGAGAAACACTCACCCAAAATGGTAAGGAAATAGAATATGACTTTTGAGTTGATGCTTTCTAAGAAACTTGTACAGGTCTTTCTCCACGTCTTCGGGGTGATGTTGTAACACATGTCCATTAACGATATGTGGGTCAATGAACCCAACATCATGGATGTTTCTTATTTTGCATTCCCAAATCTTCAATCTGCATAATAGCGTACGCAACAATATAGTTAGGACAATATATATATATATAGTGCAGGCAATGAAGAACGAGATGAGGTAGAAATAAATCACTTACAGAACTTAGCAACTCAGCATAGATATCTCGAGGTCGCGCAGATTGAACAGCTGGAACAATTCACTCATATGAACTTCTACAGAGTACCGTTTGGTGTGATGCTCATCTGTAACATCCGCATAAACATATTCTTTGTCGGCCCATGTTATGAATTGCTTGTACCAACGTAGCAGATTTCGCATTTGTGGTGGTAGACTCTTTTCCTGCGCAGGCTCGACGAGAGGCCCATTCCGCACATATTGTAATGCTATCTCACATACTGGCGCATCCTCAAGGTCTAAGAAGGCACGAAGAGTCAAACCCATCTCGGACGCTTGTTTCATGGCACCCGCTACAGTCAATCCAACTGCTGCCGCAGCTGCTATGATCTCGGGGTCCTCTTCCGGACCGGCTTTCACTATGAGCGGGGGGATCGATTGTTTCTTCTGCATCCCGAGCTGGTCAACTTGTTTCCCGCTTTTTTTACTTTCTTCTTTCTCCTCCTTCAATATTTTTGCTTGCCTACAAAGTTCATGTCCATAGTCGTCAGGCATATTCAGCTCGGCTTGGGACGGTGTCGTCAAAAAATCCTTAGCCCACTTCTTTTGCTTCTCAGTGAATACTTGCTTGGGCTCAGGCTCTTTTTTCGCCTTCATATCCGCCTTCCATTTCTCATAATCAGCAGACGCGGCCAATTTGATTTCAGCTTCACTAAGTTCCCCAGGCCTTGGGAGGAGAGGCTTCAGTGATGGCTCCGGTACCCTTGTGGTCTTAGGTACATAGGGGTCCGGGTTAATAGTCCAGGAGCGGGTTTCCTTGCTGTCCGCCTGCTTCTGCTTCTTCGCCGGAGGTGGATTGGGGGGCGTCGTACCCGCCGGAGGAGGATTGGGGGGCATCGTACCCGCCGGAGGTTGTGGATCGGGGGACGGCGTCGAATGGCGTGAAGGAGGTGTAGGTGAACCACCACGACCACCACCACCGCCACCACCGCCACCACCACCACCACCATCGGAGGGGGGTGGACTTGCTAGCCTTGGCGCCTCGCCTGGAAACACTATGTACTTCTTTTTCCATAGAATGAACTGGCGCTTGACATCTCCAAGTCTTCTCTCCCCTTCGGGTATAGGTTTGTCAATCTCCAGGTCCTCAAACCCTTGGACTATGTCTTCCACCATGACACGAGCATAGCCATATGCAATGGGGTTGTTGTGTTGGAGTGCTCCAGGTGTACAGGGTAAAGCACTGCCGCTAGCTACCTTCGTGGAAACGTTCCCCACGGGATAATGCAGATCACATTCTTTCATCTCCTTTACATCATCCACGGGGTAGTGAGGCTCCGGTGCATGAATCTCGACCATCGGTGCACTAGCACCAGGCGGGGCATCCGTGGAAGCCACACTGCTTCTCCGCTGCTGGCTTCCGCGATCCGCTTCATGATCTTCATGCGGCCCTGCAGCCGATTTTTCTCTCACTAGTTCATGCACGGTCTGCTTCAACTCATGGAGTTCCGATGCTAACTTCGTCATAAGATCTGCATCCCGGTCCGTCTTTCTCTTACGGCTTCTGTAACAGTACGGGTCATTGTCCTGGGAAAACCCTACTTTCCACGGAACTTTGCCTTTGCCTCGTACACGTCCTCCGTGTTCATCATTCCCGAGGGCTATTGTCAGTGCGTCTTTCTCTCTGTTGAACTTGATCAAGCCCTCTTGAGCTTGGGTCATTGCGTCAATAAGGGCTTGGGTGGGAGCAAACTGTCTCTGCTGGTGAACACACACCCCTGTCTCCGGGTCTAGCGATCCCCCATGCCCGTACCACCAGCTTTTGGCCCTTGGGTCCCATCCCTCTGTACCTAGAGGGATTCCTCGCACCCTCAGGTCCTCCTCCATCTTCTGCCACCTAGGCTCCGAAAGGAGGTATCCTCCTGGCCCCATAATATGATGGTACTTTTTCTTACTCGCATTATCCTTATTTTTTTTGATATTTCCTTGAAATGCTCCGATTGCTTTTGCCTCACAAATTCTGGCCAATCATCTTTCAGTTTCTCATGTTGTCCATTGAAATCCGGAGTCTTGCCCTTGTTGACATAGTCACGAGTTAAATTTTTCTTGAAGTTCCGGAATGCTTCGCCCATCTTCTGAAGAGCGAACTCTTTAACTAGCCTCCTCCTCTGACGTCCACCCGGAACCTCGTTACCGAATTCATCGACTTTGTTGTATTCCGGAGGTAGAATGAAATGTTCCATAAGCTTTCTCCAGCAATCCTTTTTCGTTCTCTTGTCGACAAAACTGAAACCAAGACGTGCCTTCTTTGGCTCCTTCCATTCATGGACGATGATCGGGACGTTGTCTCTAACAATGACTCCGCATTGGTTGATAAACTTTGAGGTGTGCTGTAGGGGCTTGCCAGTTTCACTGACAAACTCAATGGCATATGTTTCTCCTGTTTTCATCGCCTTGGATTTGCCACGCTTTGTCGTACTCGATCCGGAGGGCTAAAAAAAGAAAGAGAGTCGCGCGCGTTAATACATATGTATTCACATTTCAGTAAGTTTGTATCACGAGAGGCTCAATGTATATATATACCTCGCCGGAGGTGGTTGCTACTTGCAATTCGAGATCATCGGTTGTTGACGGTTGACCTCCGTCGACAATGTCCGTTCCTTCACCTTCTTGATCATCGACAATCTCTGTTCCACCGTCAAGGTTCAGATAAGAAGAGACTACATCCTCTTGTTGCACATATTCTGAGCCCGGCACATAAGGAATCTCGTTGTTGATGATGCCCATTAAATAACGTTCAGCCTCCGGATCCCTAAGCGGCTCGGTTCTATCGTCCGCCATATGTCACTCCTGCATGTAGTAAAAATTCTTTAAGTATAAAGGAATTAAAAAATAAGATTAAGGGGACATAGAGGAGGAGGAATTAAAAAATAAGATTCTTTAAGTAAAAATTCTTTTTTTCTTCTTCTTCCTCTTTCTTCTTTCTTTCTTCTTCTTCCTTTTTCTTTCTTGTTTTTTCTTCTTCCTTTTTCTTTCTTCTTTCTTTCTTCTTTCTTTTTTTCTTCTTCCTTTTTTTTTTCTTCTTTCTCTTTTTCTTCTGTTGTTTTCTTCCTTTTTCTTTTTTTTCTTCCTTTTTCCTTTTTTCTCCCTTTTTCTTGTTTTTCTTCTGTTTTTCTTTTGTTTTCTTCTTCTTTCTTTCTTCTTCTTCCTTTTTCTTTCTTGTTTTTTCTTCTTCCTTTTTCTTTATTCTTTCTTTCTTCTTTCTTTTTTTCTTCTTCCTTTTTTTTCTTCTTTCTTTTTTTCTTCTGTTGTTTTCTTCCTTTTTCTTTTTTTTCTTCCTTTTTCCTTTTTTCTTCCTTTTTCTTGTTTTTCTTCTGTTTTTCTTTTGTTTTCTTCTTCTTTCTTTCTTCTTCTTCCTTTTTCTTTCTTGTTTTTTCGTCTTCCTTTTTCTTTCTTCTTTCTTTTTTTCTTCTTCCTTTTTTTTCTTCTTTCTTTTTTCTTCTGTTGTTTTCTTCCTTTTTCTTTTTTTTCTTCCTTTTTCCTTTTTTTCCTTTTTCTTGTTTTTCTTCTGTTTTTCTTTTGTTTTCTTCTTCCTTCTTTCTTCTTCTTCCTTTTTCCTTTTTCTTTCTTCTTCTTCTTCCTTTTTCTTCTTCCTTCTTCTTCTTCTGCCGGCGCGCGGAGGACGGCAGGCAGGGCCAGCGGGCGGCGGGCGGCAGGGCATCGGGCGTCGGGCGGCGGGCGGCGGGCAAGGGCGCAAGGCACGGGCGGCGGGCAAGGGCAGGGCACGGGCGGAGGCGGCGCTCACTGGGGACGGGGGCGGCGGCGCGCAGGGCTTCGGCGTCGGCGTCGGCGTCGGGGCAGGGCTTCGGCGTCGATCGGCGTCGGGGCAGTGCTTCGGATGCTATTTATAGACGCACCTTTAGTCGCGGTTGGGGAGGCGGACCGCGACTAAAGGTACCCTTTAGTCGCGGTCCGCCTCCCCAACCGGGACTAAAGGGTACGCTTTAGTCGCGGTCCGCCTCCCCAACCGGGACTAAAGGGTTTTGGCGCCGCTTTCGTTCCCGCGCAGAAAGACCCTTTAGTCGCGGTTGGGGACAACAACCGTGACTAAAGGGTACCCTTTAGTCGCGGTCCGCCTCCCCAACCGGGACTAAAGGTCTGTGCTAGAACTGGCGCGGTGCGGTGGGATGTTTAGTCCCACCTCGCTAGCCGAGAGGCTTCGACAGTGGTTTATAAGCGCGGCTGCGCTCACCACTTCGAGCTCCTCTCAATTGCAGGCTTACGGGCCTATTCTGTCACTATGTGCCTGTGGGCCTACTGGGCCTTCTGCGGGCCTGAATCCTGGCCCTTTAATGGGTTTCTAGTCGTATTCAGGCCGTGGTGGCCCAGTAGGTGGCATTTTTTCTTTTTTTGTTTTCTTTTTTGCTTTATTTATTTTGTTTTTTTTTCTTCTTTTTTTCTTCCTTTCTTCCTTTTTCCTTTTTTCTTCCTTTTTTCCTTTTTCATTTTTTCTTCTGTTTTTTTCTTATGTTTTTCTTCTGTTTGTTTTTTTCTTCTGTTTTTTTCTTCCTTTTTCCTTCTTTCTTCTTCTTCCTTTTTCCTTTTAAAATCAGAAAAATAAAACTAATTCATTTTAAAATCTTAAAAAAACAATTATATATCAAAAAAATCAGAAAAATAAAACTAATTCATTTTAAAACCCCTTGAAGGTTTGACAAAAGGTTTGATACATCATTCAGTTCATCGACCAAATACAAAGTTTGGTACAATAAATTATTACACATCAATTCTTCCCTTGTGTCCCTGCTTGCTTACGATTGTGCCGTATCCATGGAGCATCCTCATCATTTAACTTAATGCTTGGGTCAGTGTTCACTTTGAAGGGCGTAATTTCACCAAACATATTATAATCTTCTGACATGTCTGTCTTGTCCTCCACTCCCACGATGTTTCTTTTCCCTGAAAGAACAATGTGGCGCTTTGGATCATCGCATGATGTACTGACCGTTTTCTTATCTTTCCGTTTCCTCGGTTTGCTACTCATGTCCTTCAAATAAAAAACCTAAGCGACATCTTTGGCAAGGACGAATGGTTCGTCAAGGTAACCAAGATTGTTGAAATCCACCATTGTCATTCTGTATTGCTCGTCCACCTTTACCCCACCTCCTGTTAGCTTGAACCATTTGCACCGGAACAAAGGGACCTTAAAGGAGGGTCCATAGTCAAGTTCCCATATCTCCTCTATGTAACCATAATATGTGACCTTTTGCCCATTCTCGGTTGCTGCATCAAAGCGGACACCACTGTTTTGGTTGGTGCTCTTTTTCTCTTGGGCGATGGTGTAAAATGTATTCCCATTTATCTCGTACCCTTGGAAAGTCGTTATAGTCGAAGATGGTTTCTTGGCCAACATGTACAGCTGATCTCCAACATCATTGTCATTCATTAAATGTTTTCGCAACCAACTGCCGAAAGTCTCCATGTGGGCCTTTCTAATCCAGGATTCAGGCTTCCCCGGGTTGTCCGAGCGTAAAATATTCTTGTGTTGCTCGAAGTACGGAGCCACCAAGCTGGAATTTTGTAGAACTGTGTGGTGTGCTTCAGTCATAGAATGACCGTCCATACATATCGTGGATTCCCTTCCGATCTTGCCTTTTCCACTTAGTCTCCCCTCGTGCCGCGATTGAGGAATACCAATCGGCTTAAGGTCAGGAACATAGTCAATACAGAACTCAATTACCTCCTCATTTCCATAGCCCTTGACGATGCTTCCTTCTGGCCTAGCACGATTACGAACATATTTCTTTAATACTCCCATGAACCTCTCAAAGGGGAACATATTGTGTAGAAATACAGGACCGAGAATGGAAATCTCTTCGACTAGGTGGACCAGGAGGTGCGTCATAATATCGAAGAAGGATGGTGGGAACACCAACTCGAAACTGACAAGGCATTGGACCACATCGTTCTGTAACCGTGGTAGATCTTCTGGATTGATTACCTTCTGAGAGATTGCATTGAGGAATGCACATAGCTTCACAATGGCTACTCGAACATTTTCCGGTAGGAGCCCCCTCAAAGCAATCGGAAGCAATTGCGTCATAATCACATGGCAGTCGTGAGACTTCAGGTTTTGGAACTTTTTCTCCGACATGTTTATTATTCCCTTTATATTCGACGAGAAGCCAGACGGGACCTTCATACTGCTCAGGCATTCAAAAAAATGACCTTCTCTTCTTTGGTAAGAGCGTAGCTGGCACGACCTTGAAACCATTTCGGATGCCGGTCATCTGGGTCTTTCAAAAGTTGCTGGTCCTGCCGTGCTTCCTTTGTATCATTTGTCTTCCCATACACGCCCAAGAAGCTTAGCAGGTTCACGCAAATATTCTTCGTAACATGCATCACGTCGATTGCAGAGCGGACATCTAGGACTTTCCAATATTCTAGCTCCCAAAATATAGATTTCTTCTTCCACATGGGTGCGTGCCCGTCAACTCCCCGCGGAACTGATTGTCCGCCAGGACCCTTTCCAAAGACGACTTTCAAATCCTTGACCATATCAAATATCTCAGCACCAGTACGTTCCGCAGGCTTCGGCCGGTGATCTGCCTTCCCGTTGAAATGCTTGCCTTTCTTTCTTACGTTATGATTTCGGGGAAGAAATCGACGATGACCCAGGTACACGTTCTTCTTACAATTAACCAAACGTACACTTTCAGTCTCATGTAAGCAGTGCGTGCATGCATTGTATCCCTTATTTGTCTGTCCCGAAAGGTTACTGAGAGCAGGCCAATCGTTGATGGTTACAAAAAGCAACGCTCGTAGGTCAAATTCCTCTCCTTTGTGCTCATCCCAGACACGTACACCAGGTCTGGCCCACAACTGTAAAAGTTCTTCAACTAATGGCCTTAGGTACACATCGATGTCGTTGCCGGGTTGCTTAGGGCCTTGGATGAGAATTGGCATCATAATGAACTTCCGCTTCATGCACAACCAAGGAGGAAGGTTGTAGATGCATAGAGTCACGGGCCAGGTGCTATGGCTGGAGCTCTGCTCGCCAAAAGGATTAATGCCATCAGTATTTAGACCAAATCTTATGTTCCTTGCGTCAGCTGCAAAATCTTTGAAAACTCTGTCGATCTTTCTCCATTGCGTTCCATCAGCGGTGTGTCTCAACTCCCCGTCGGACTTACGGTCCTCTTTGTGCCATCGCAACGATTTGGCATGCTTTTTGTTCATGAACAGACGTTTCAACCGTGGTATTATAGGAGCATACCACATCACCTTGGCGGGAACCCTCTTCCTGGGTTTCTCGCCCTCAACATCGTCACCAGGGTCATCGCCTCTGATCTTATAACGCAATGCAGTGCATACAGGGCATTCATTCAAATTCTCGTATTCACCGCGGTAGAGGATGCAGTCATTAATGCATGCATGTATCTTCAGAACCTCTAAACCTAGAGGGCAGACAACCTTCTTTGCTTCGTATGTACTGGCGGGCAACTCGTTATTCTTCGGGAACATATTCTTCAACATTTTCAGCAAATTTTCAAATGATGAGTCACCTACACCTTCCTGTGCCTTCCATTTTAGCAAATCCAGTGTGCAGCCCAGCTTTTTCAGACTATTATCGCATCCTGGATACAACGACTTTTTGTGATCCTCTAACATGCGATCCAAATTCTCCCTCTCCTTGTCAGTTTCGCAGCGTCTCCATGCATCAGCAATGGTCCGACCAAGATCATCAGCGGGCTCATCATGTGCCTCTTCTTCACCTTCACCTAACCCTTCCCCACCTTCAGCATCATCCTCCATGAAAGTATCACCGAAATGATCATGATAGTTGTCATCGATATCATCCCCTTCTTCATCTTCTTCCATTCTAACCCCTCTTTCTCCATGCTTGGTCCAACAATTATAGCTTGGCATGAAACCATGCCGAAGCAGGTGCATGTGAACGTCTCTTGAGGAGGAGTAACCCTTCTGATTCTTACAGACAGCACATGGACAGATAATAAAACCTTGCTGCTTGTTCGCATTTGCCACTACGAGGAAATCTTTCAAACCCGTAGTGAACTCGCCGGAGAGTCGGGGACCGTACATCCATTGCCGATTCATCTGCATTATTATTATATAAAGTATATAATTAACCATGATGCATTTGTTAAACTAACTAGCTAGAAATAATACAAATTAAACAATGAACTACACACATGCGTATTTTATCAATGACACATGAAAGGTTCAAGTTGCTAACCGCGATCGCGGAGGAAAAATAAATGAGAAAGCTCAAGTGTGGCTCGGACACTTCATATCATGTTTGTTTCAGGCTCTCAGGCATTTCATCAAACACCTTGTGTGCATAGGAGAAACCAAAAGCAAACCCACCACCACCTTCTGAAAATTGTGAAGTGAGCTGAGTGAAGTGAAGTGAGCTGAGTCCTATATATAGGGATGGGCCTTTAGACCCGGTTGGCCTGGCCAACCGTGACTAAAGGCCTTCGGGTACCTTTAGTCCCGGTTGGCCAGGCCAACCGGGACTAAAGCCCCTCCCGTCCGCCAGCTGTCGACCGAGCGCGCTGGGCCCAGATAGTTGGTCGCGGGTCTTCTCCCGAACCGCGACTAAAGACCCCTTTGGTCGCGGTTCGGTTGTTTTGGGGACTAATGGGGGCGTATGGAAGCCTCTTTTTCTACCAGTGGTGCCGGCTCAGTAGGCGGGCTGTTTTTGCTTTATTTCAAAAATAAAAATAAAAAAAATCCTTACCAACCGGGACTAAAGGTCCCCCAGACCACGGCGCGCCTCGTGCCACGTGGTGGGTCTTTGGTCCCGGTTCGTATTGAACCGGTACTAAAGGGGGGGGGGGGGGACTTTTAGTCCCCACTCTTTAGTACCGGTTCCAGAACCGGTACTAAAGGTCCTTACGAACCGGTACTAAAAGTCATTTTTCTACTAGTGGTGGGGTGGTGTGTCAGTGCCATGCATCTATGTATCTTGCCTTGGGTGTGTGTGTTGTGTGTGTAGGAGTTTGTATCGTTTCTCGGATGTATTGCGGTGTTGGTTGCTTTATAATATAAAGTTAGGAAACCCTTTTTCGTCGTACTACTACATTAATTCTAGTGTATCGTAGCATGCATTAGTCCAATCATTGAGTGTCTATTAATAAAAGTATTGGATGAACAGGCGGGATGACTATAATAATTCGGTGGGCTTTGACGCTGATGTGCGGAATCTTGAGCAAATGCTGCTTGGTGAGGCTGAACGTCAGCTAATGTTCATCTCCATAGTTGGGGAAAGTGGTGTTGGAAAGAGAACACTTGGAAAAGTTATCTCTTCAAAGCTGAAAGGCAAGTTCCACCCTTTAATCCGGCTCACTGTGACACAAGGATGTAGCCGCCATCTTTTCTTCAAAGAAGTTTGGAAGCGTATAAAAGAACAGTGCGAAGAGGAAGAAAATGCAGATTGTGGCCAGTCATATGAATGCAACAGTAATCTAACTGACAAGATCCGTCACCTTCTTGGTAATAAGACGTACCTGTTGGTTCTTGGTGGCATATGCTCCAAAGCCATGCTCAACTGTGTGAAGGAGAGCCTGCCTGATAACAAGAATGGCAGTAGGGTGATGCTGACGTTCGACGGTGAGGATGAAGAACTGGCATGGCACGCAGATACCATGAACAGGGAGGGCATCAGCGGAATCCACCAGCTGAGACGTTTGAATAAAGAAAGAAGCGGAGAACTATTCCGTTCAAGGGCCTTCAAGTCAGATGAAGAAGGCTACAAGAGCAAGTACGACCAGATCGTGTACGATATAACAGGGGGCTATCCTCTGGCAATAGTGGTTCTTGGCGGACTCCTTCGATTCAAAGAGAGGCCGGGTCAGTTGGAAGCTGTTCTGCAACAGCTTAGACCTGCACCTGGTATGGAAGCAGAAGACGGCAAATATTGTATGGAGTGTCATAGTAACCATCCTCCAACACCAGTTGATCTGTCCAGCACAAGAACGGCGATGGAGAGGGTCTTCTGGGCGAGCTTTGAAGATCTCGCCAACGACCTTAAGTCGTGCTTCCTCTACTTTGCTGTTTTCTCCAAGAACATAGGATTCTATGCCGACGAGGTCGTGCGGATGTGGATCAGCGAGGGCTTCATCAAACCGCAAAAGGGCAAGACCATAGAGGAGTTGGGCCACGGCTACCTCAAGGAATTGGTCTTGAGATGCCTTGTTGACATCCTGGAGATGGTTGACAGTGACATTAAGACAATCAAGGTCCACCCAAGACTCCATGTGTTACTGCAGTCAGAGGTTCGCGAGGCCGGCTTTGTTGAGGTTCACGACACGAGTGATGTGTTCGTGTCACCATCAGTTCGCCGCCTCTCTTTCCGCAGTTTTGATGGCAAAAAAGTCAAGTTCACCAAGAAGCTCCCTAAGCTACGTTCCTTCATTTGCCGCATGGAGGAGAGTGAGCCAGAACAGAGGAATGATCGGCCTTTCCATGATCTCAAGTTTCTGCATGGATCCAAGTTCCTGCGCCTAATCTGTGTGAACGGTTTGAGGCTCCGTGAATTACCCCATGGGATCGGAGAAATGATTCACTTGCGGTACATATATGTTCGCTGCAAGGACCTCGAGGACCTCCCGCCCAGCATTAAGGGGCTGCTCAACTTGCAGACTCTGGACATAAGGGAGACCCAAGTCGACAAGATTGACCCAGGCTTCTGGAAGATAAAGACACTCCGGCATGTGCTCGCAGAGCAGCTCACGCTTCCAGAAACCCTGGAGGAAGAACTGGAAGAGCTGCAAACGCTGCATGGTGTGAAGCCCCCGGGAAAAGGAGAATGGAATCAACAGAATTGTCCACTGCGCAAGATGACCAAACTCCAGTCACTCAAGTTGCACGGGATCGAGCATCTTAGAGAGCTGCACTGGTGAGTGCTCTTAAGGGCATGTCTCTCCTTGTCGACTTGAGTCTTCAAGGTGATGTCATCCCTCAATGCGTCTTCATTGGAGAGGGCCTCCAATACCTTGAGACGGTACAGCTGGATGGCTCGATGCGGTGGCCTCACGTCTCATCCAATGTTCGCAAGGACCGACCAAACCTAGCTCAACTTACTATACTGAAAAAAAGCAACGACGAGGACCTGGAGAAGATGGGCTTCACGAGCTTGGGTACCGTACCAGCTGTTTATCGGCGTTCCAACAAACAAGGAGAAAGTGCTGCGGCAAACCGGAACGGTGAGCACAAAGTTGAAGCAAGCTCCAGTGCAAAGGAACACCGGATGACCAAGGTGAGGAAGAAGCTCGATCGAGAGTGATACGGTATCCTGCACCTGCAGCTGCAGGGCTCTTTGTTTTTCATATATCCTGCAAATTAACTCATGCTATAAACCTATTTCGCATGCTGCAGGCCTTCAGGAAAAGATGATGCAGACCATCCCTAGGCGGCGTATGCATCCAGTCCCGCCGCCTGCTTCTCGTCGAGTGCATAGGCCTTCATCCAGAGCCAGCATGACCGTTATGCACTGGTAGAAAACGGCCCATTTATCCCGGTTCCAGAGACCCTTTAGTCAAAACCTTTAGTTCCGGTTTGCTTACGAACCGGAACAGAAGGGGCTCCACATGGCCGCTGCGGGGCGTCCAGGTAGGAGGACCTTTAGTCCCGGTTGGTAACACCAACCTGGACCAAAAGACATCCACGCGTCAGCAGCTGGCACGAGCTGGGGTTTTTTTTGGGGGGGGGGAGGGTTAGGGGTTTTACAGGGTTAATTAAGGGGTTTCATATTGTGCTAGCTAGCTAATAGAGAGAAGTGACCTCTCTTTATCTCCGTGCTTGGTCGACACTAGCTACTATACATATAGAAAGAACTCGACATGCTAGCTAGTAAGCAAATGAAGGAACCATTAAGTACACAAGATTGCCATGAACATATACAGAGGAAAGTGACCTCTCTTTCTCCGAAAGATTGGTCGAACAACAAGTTTTCGTATATCTATCCGACGCTACTAGCTACATATATACAATATAAGATCTCTTTATAATCCCTAACATCTAAAGTCTATCAATTTTCACATGGTATTCTCCGGCTTTATGTATGACGTGGTCAAGAAAGAATCTCGTCAATTCCTCTTGAGTTGCTCGTATGCGATCATGTGGTAGGAGTTCATCCCGCATCTGCCACATCTAATTTAAAGAAGGGGGTCAATACATATATATGAATGGAACTCGACACAAATGATGGTAATAAAATAAAATTGTGAATATTTTTGTTTACGTACTTCATATTGTTTTTCAGAGTAGCCCCAGTTAGAGGCCGTCGCGTTGTAGATGGACTCGCAAACGTAGTATCAACAAAAATCATTCCCGGCTTCCTGCCACAAGCACTTTACGAGAAATAGAGTTCAATCAAACTGATAATCAAGCATGCTAGATGGTGTTGATGAAACTAGCTAGAATCAACGGGAGATGCATGGAACTAGCTAGTAGTACTTACTTTTGGGTGTGTAAATTGCAGCTCCCTCGGCAGTCCCGGAACAATTTCGGTGAACTCTTTCCAAACCCTGTCAGACAAAGACAATAATTACTTGATATCAAGAAATGAACAAAGTTGCCGATATGGTGCGATAATGATCGATTGAACTTACTTCCGGAGCATTTCAGTCATGTCTGCATACTCCTAGGGATCTTTTCTTCTCGAGTCTAAGACAGTTACTACTCCCCGGTCAAGCTTAATCTCTAGCAGAATAAAGTGGAATCTGCGCAGGCATGCATAACTCATCAGTTACATTACTATAACCTCGAGTAAGGGAAATCAAATATGCACAAGACAATAACACTCACTTGAAGTTGTAACGAAAGAGTATTTTCTCTGTGTTTTGATTTTTAAGCAACGATTGTAGCAAGTTGTCCTCGGTATCTGTGACTCTGTTTTTAACCATCCATTCATGTATGATATTTGGGTTAATGAACCTAATGTCATAGATTTGTGCTTTTCTGCATTCGACGGTCTTCAATATGCATAATATAGTGAGGATAATTATATATACGTGCAATGAAAGAGCTGAGCTATATACAGAGACTTAATTACAAAAGAAGTACTTACAGACAGTAGCAAGTCACGAGTTGTTTGTCGAGGGCCATTTGATTGTATAACTGGAATAACTCGTCAAATTCAACAGGCAACAACTCAGTTCCAACAAGGTCGTGCTCCTCTTTAGTTTTGAGTATCAAAATATCCTTTCCAGATTTACTGCAGGTTTTCATGTACCATTCATGCAATCTTCGCATCATCGTTGTTAGAGGAGGAGGATCAAGTTTGACGAGTGGTTGCCCGTACTGGTATCTGAGTTTGTCCACCTCCATTGTTTCAAACTCTACATCATCGCTCAGGTAATCAACAAGATTGGTACAGGGCACCATCCCCGGATGATAAGCAACGATATCGCTAGACACCTTGAGCGGGGGGGGGGGGGGGGGCGATTGGTTCGCCTGTTCGCCGAGTTGGGGAATTTTTCCCCACTTCTTCGTTCTGTTAACCTTGCATCACTGCAAGTACTTCGCGACCGCACCGCTTCCTTATATGTCCTTTCAATAATGCGCTCAAAGTTGGATTGCGGCGGAGGCGGTGGTGGTCGCTTCAGGAAATCAATAATGCGCTTCACTTTCACAATCTACTATTTCCTTCGGAGGTGGAGGTTTCTATGCAAAAAAGTCCCTCACTTGGGCACGACAGATGTCCTTGTTTTCCTTGCCGGTCCTCTCATATGGTAACTTTTCTGGAGCCTTGAGAGATGGACCATATTTGAATTGCTTCCCGCCTCTGCTTGTATTGCTAGCCGCCGGAGCGGTGGCATCTCTCTTCCGCCGTTGCTGACGCGGCAGAGTCCGCTGACACGCCGGAGGAGGCAGAGGACGAGCCGGAGTGCCCTCACGCGCCGGAGGAGACGGAGTGCTCGTCGAAGGAGGCGGAGGAGAAGCCGGAGTGCAGTCACACGCCGGAGGAGGTGGAGGAGGAGGCGGAGTGCCTGATCACTCGTCGGAGGAGGAGGCAGAGTGCCCTGACTCGTCGGAGGAGGAGGCGTCCAGTTTGGAAGCTTGATGTACTCCTTCCTCCATAGACATGTACTCCACAAAGCATAAACCAACTGATTCTCCCCTTCACCTGTAGGGTGGTCAAGCTCCAGCTCCTGAAATCCCTCCCTTATTTCATCCACCGTCACAATAGCATAGCCATGTAGAATCGGACGGCAGTGAAAAGTTCTGTCAGCTAGAGGAGGTGCAACAGAGCCGACAGCCGCGTTCAAAGTCAGGTTCTGCCATTTCGTCATAAGCTTGCAATGTTGAGCCTCTGTGATAGTATCCACAGGGTAGCGAGAAGTCGTGAAATCAGGCTGAATGAGCTCCATGGAAGCCACGCTGCTTCTCCGGTGAGATGGTGGGTAGCTTCTGGGGTAGCTTCGTGCCGCTGAGATGGTTGGCCGACAGCTGCAAGTTCCTCTAGCTTCGCTAATCCTGCATTGAGCTTCTGCATTTCGCTCAGCTCCACTTTCCTCTTTCTCTCTCAGCTTCTATAACCGCCAGCACCGGGAAACCCAACCACCCATGGAACGGAGCCTGGTGTGCCTCGTGTTCGTCCAGGGTGCTCAGGATTCCCGAGGGCCTCAGTCAGCTTGTCCTTCTCTCTGTCGGGAATGAACGCCCCTTGTTGCGTTGCGGTGATATAATCCTGAAGTTTCTTGATGGGTATTGCAAGTTTCTCATCCGTCCAATGACACTCCCCTGTTTCTGGGTCCAAAGTTCCCCCAACCCCGAAGAACCAAGTCCTTGAACAGTCTGGCCAGTTCAATGTTGCTAGTTCGACCCCTTTAGCAAGCAGTTCTTGCTCAGCTTTGTCCCATAACTGCCAGGCTTTGAGGTAGCCACCTGACCCCGTGTGATGGTGATACTTTTTCTTTGCAACATTTTTCTTGTTTGTCCTCAACCTTTTCTTACCCTTCACCGAATTCTTGTAGGCCACAAATGCGGGCTAGTGATCTCTTATCTTCTCATATCAGCCGGTGAATTCTGGAGTCTTCCCTTTGTTGACAAACTTTGTGTTTAACTCCTTCTTCCAGTTCCTGAATAGATCTGCCATCTTCTTAAGATCAAACGCCTTGACCTTTGGCTCTATAACTGGCTTATTCTGATCCTCCTCTGGCGGTAGGGTGAAATTTGCCTTCCACACGGTCCAAAGATCAGCTTTCTGTCTATCCTGGACATAAGAAACTTCAGGGTTGTCCTTACTCTTATTCCATTGTTGGATGCTGATCGGGATGCTGTCCCTAACAATAGCTTCGCACTGACCAACAAATGCGTCCTTGGTTCTCTTGGGTTCAATCGATTGGCCATCGTCTGTGATTTCTGTGATCGTGAACCTTTCATCCTGGCGCAACCTTTTCTTCGGGCCTCGTCTCATTATGGAAGTTTGGCTCGATACGGAGGGCTTTAAAAGAAGAAAGAAGCATTGATATATGTACATACCAAAGCAATTAATGCATCAATTAGTCAACACAGGCTTAATATATATATGTGTGTGTGTGTGTGTGTGTGTGTATACCTCTCTGGACTTTGCAACAGCTCCCTCCTCCGTTCGGTCACTGGAGCCGTCATCATGGTCTCCTTCTTCCTCCGTCATTCGGTCACCGCAGCCGTCATGATCTCCTTCCTCCTCCATTCCTGGATTACCGGAGCCGTCATCCTCTCCTTCCTGACCATCGGTGTCATTGATAAACGACAAGACATCACCTCCGTTGTGGATTATATCCCCCAACAACTCTTCTTGTTCTATGTCTCTGTCCATAGTTTCTGCAAATATTACAACATGGCAATATACAAACATGAGAGATGGATATATTAGTGGCAAACATAGACCTATGCTAATATCACAAGGTATTTTCTTTCACATGTTATTGCTGCTTGAGAAGAGGAATGATATATGATACGTCTCCAACGTATCTATAATTTTTGATTGTTCCATGCTATTATATTACCCGCTTGGGATGTTTATGGGCTTTACTTTACACTTTTATATCATTTTTGGGACTAACCTACTAACCGGAGGCCCAGCACAAATTGTTGTTTTTTTTTCTATTTCAGTGTTTCGAAGAAAAGGAATATCAAACGGAGTACAAACGGAATGAAACATTCGGGAGCGATCTTTTTGGAACAAACGCAATCCAGGAGACTTGGAGTGGACGTCAAGCAGCAAACGAGGCGGCCACGAGGGTGCCCAGCATGCCCCCTACCCTCGTGGGCCCCTCGTGGCTCAACCGACCTACTTCTTCCTCCTATATATATCCACGTACCCTGAAAACATCCAGGAGCACCACGAAAACCTAATTCCACCGTCGCAACCTTCTGTATCTGCGAGATCCCATCTTGGAGCCTTCGCCAGCGCTCCACCGAAGGGGGAATCGACCATGGAGGGCCCCTGCATCATCTCCAAGGCCTCTTCAATGAGTTGTGAGTAGTTTACCACGGACCTTTGGGCCCATAGTTATTAGCCAGATGGCTTCTTCTCTCTCTTTGAATCTCAATACAAAGTTCTCCTCGATCTTCTTGGAGATCTATTTTATGTAACTCCTTTTGCGATGTGTTTGTTGAGATCCGATGAATTATGGGTTTATGATCAAGTTTATCTATGAGAAATAATTGAATCTTCTCTGAATTCTTTTATGTATGATTGGTTATCTTTGCAAATCTCTTTGAATTATCAGTTTGGTTTGGCCTACTATATTGATCTTTCTTGCAATGGGAGAAGTGCTTAGCTTTGGTTTCAATCTTGCAGTGTCCTTTACCAGTGACAGCAGGGGCAGCAAGGCACGTATTATATTGTTGCCATCGAGGATAAAAAGATGGGATTTATGTCATATTGCATGAGTTTATCCCTCTACATCATGTCATCTTTCTTAATGCGTTACTCTGTTCTTCATGAACTTAATCCTCTAGATGCAGGCAGGAGTCGGTCGATGTGTGGAGTAATAGTAGTAGATGCAGAATCATTTCGATCTACTTGTTGCGGACGTGATGCCTATATACATGATCATGCCTAGATAATCTCATAACTATGCGCTTTTCTATCAATTGCTCGACAGTAATTTGTTCACCCACCGTAATACTTATGCTATTTTGAGAGAAGCCACTAGTGAAACCTATGGCCCCCAGGTCTATCTTTTATCATATTAGTTTCCCATCTACTTTTATTTGCATCTTTTACTTTCCAATCTATATCATAAAAATACCAAAAATATTTATCTTATATTATTATCTCTATCAGATCTCACTTTCACAAGTTACCGTGAAGGGATTGACAACCCCTTTATCATGTTGGTTGCGAGGTTCTTGTTTGTTTGTGTAGGTGCATGGGACTTTTGAGGAGCCTCCTACTGTATTGATACCTTGGTTCTAAAAACTGAGGAAAATACTTATGCTACTTTGCTGCATCACCCTTTCCTCTTTAAGGGAAAACCAACGCAGTGCTCAAGAGGTAGCAAGAAGGATTTCTGGCGCCATTGCCGAGGAGGTCTTCGCTCAAGTCAAGACATGCCAAGTACCCATCACAAACTCATCTCCCTTGCACTACATTATTTGCCATTTGCCTCTCGTTTTCTCTCCCCCACTTTACCCTTACCATTTTATTCGCCCTCTCTTTCCCGTTCTCCTTTCTCTTTCGCTTGCCTTCTTGTGTGCTTGTGTGTTGGATTGCTTGTCACGATGATAATACCAAATTGTGTGACTTTTCCAATACCAATAATAATGATTTCCTTAGCACTCCAATTGCTCCTCTTAATGATGCTGAATCTTGTGAAATCAATGCTTCTTCGTTGAATCTTGTTATGAAAGATCAATTCTCCAGCCTTCCTAGTGAAGATACCGCTACTCATCTAAACAACTTTGTTGATTTGTGTGATATGCAAAAGAAGAAAGATACAGATAATGATATTGTTAAATTGAAGTTATTTCCGTTTTCACTTAGAGATCGTGCTAAAACTTGGTTTTCGTCTTTGCCTAAAAATAGTATTGATTCATGGAATAAGTGCAAAGATGCTTTTATCTCTAAGTATTTTCCTCCCTCTAATATTATCTCTCTTAGAAACGATATTATGAATTTTAAACAACTTGATCATGATCATGTTTCCCAATCTTGGGAAAGAATAAAATTAATGATTCGCAATTGCCCTACTCATGGTTTGAATTTATGGATGGTCATACAAAAATTTTATGCCAGATTGAATTTTGCTTCTAGAAATCTTTTAGATTCGGCCGCGGGAGGCACTTTTATGGAAATCACTTTAGGAGAAGCTACTAAACTCCTAGATAATATTATGGTCAATTATTCTCAATGGCACACCGAAAGATCTACTAGTAAAAAAGTTCATGCTATAGAAGAAATTAATGTTCTGAGTGGAAAATGGATGAACTTATGAAATTGTTTGCTACTAAGAGTGCTCCTATTGATCGCAATGATATGCCTTTGTCTACTTTCATTGAGAATAATAATGAATCTATGGTTGTGAATTTTGTTGGTAGGAATAACTTTGGTAACAACGCTTATAGAGGAAACTTTAATCCTAGGCATTTCCCTAGTAATTCCTCTAATAGTTATGGTAATTCCTACAAAAATTCTTATGGAAATTTTAATAAGATGCCCTCTGATTTTGAGAATAGTGTTAAAGAATTTATGATCTCTCAAAAGAATTGCAATGCTTTGCTTGAAGAAAAAATGCTTAAGGTTGATGATTTGGCTAGGAACGTTGATAGACTTTCGCTTGATGTTGATTCTTTGAAACTTAGATCTATTCCACCTAAGCATGATATCAATGAGTCTCTCAAAGCCATGAGAATTTCCATTGATGAGTGTAAAGAAAGAACCGCTAGGATGCATGCTAAGAAAGATTGCTTTATAAAAGCGTGTTCTTCTAGTTTCCATGAAAATAATGATGAAGATCTAAAAGTTATCGATGTGTCCCCTATTAAATCTTTATTTTGCAATATGAATCTTGATAATGATGGGACTAGAGATGAGTCAACTTTAGTTAAAAGTTGTCCCAATGATTCGGAGTTTTTAGATATTGATGCTAAATTTGGTAAAAGTGGGATTGGAGGGGTCAAAACTTTACATAGAACCCACTATTATGGATTTCAAGGAATATAATTATGATAATTGTTCTTTAATAGATTGTATTTCCTTGTTACAATCCGTGTTGAATTCTCCTCATGCTTATAGTCAAAATAAAGCTTTTACCAAACATATTGTTGATGTCTTGATGCAATCTTATGAGGAAAAACTTGATGGAAGTTTCTATACCTAGAAAACTCTATGATGAGTGGGAACCTACTATAAAAATTAAAATTAAAGATCATGAATGCTATGCTTTGTGTGATTTGGGTGCTAGTGTTTCCACGATTCCAAAAACTTTATGTGATGTGCTAGGTTTCCATGATTTTATTGCTCTTTAAACTTGCACCTTGCGGATTCCACCATTAAGAAACCTATGGGAAGGATCAATGATGTTCTTATTGTTGCAAATAGGAATTATGTGCCCGTAGATTTTATCATTCTTGATATAGATTGCAATCTTTCATGTCCTATTATTCTTGGTAGACCTTTCCTTATAACGATTGGTGCGATTATTGATATGAAGGAAGGGAATATTAGATTTCAATTTCCATTAAGGAAAGGCATGGAACACTTCCCAAGAAAGAAAGTAAAATTACCTTATGAATCTATTATGCGAGCCACTTATGAATTGAATGCCAAAGATGGGAATACTTAGACCTATTCTCGCTTTTATGCCTAGCTAGGGGCGTTAAACGATAGCGCTTGTTGGGAGGCAACCCAATTTTATTTTTGTTCCTTGATTTTTGCTTCTATTTAGTAATAAATATTTTATCTAGATTCTGTTTAGATGTGGTTTTATGTTTTAATTAGTGTTTGCTATAGGATAACCTACGGTGATAGTTAATTTGATTATGCTGAAAAACAGAAACTTTTGCGCGCACGAGAATAATTTTAATAAATCATAGAAACGTGTTTTTGCGTTTATTCTTTATGCAGTAGATCAATAGACAAATTGCCCAGGACTTCCTATTTTTGTAGGATTTTTAGAGTTCCATTAGTATTCGAAAGTTACAGATTTCTACAGACTGTTCTATTTTTTGACAGATTCTGTTTTTCGTGTGTTGTTTGCTTATTTTGATGCATCTATGGCTAGTATCGGGGGGTATGAACCATAGAGAAGTTGGAATACAGTAGGTTTAACACCAATATAAATAAAGAATGACTTCATTACAGTACATTATGTGGTGGTTTTTCTTTTCTTGCACTAGCGGATCTTATGAGATTTCCTGTTGAGTTTTGTGTTGTGAAGTTTTCAAGTTTTGGGTAAGATTTGATGGACTATGGAATAAGGAGTGGCAAGAGCCTAAGCTTGGGGATGCCCATGGCACCCCAACATATCCAAGGACAATCAAAAGCCTAAGCTTGGGGATGCCCCGGAAGGCATCCCCTCTTTCGTCTTCGTTTATGGGTAACTTTACTTGGAGCTATATTTTTATTCACCACGTGATATGTGTTTTGCTTGGAGCATCTTGTATGATATGAGTCTTTACTTTTTAGTTTACCACAATCATCCTTGCTGTACACACCTTTTGGGAGAGACACACTTGATTTGGAATTTATTAGAATACTCTTTGTGCTTCACTTATATCTTTTGAGCTAGATAATTTTTGCTCTAGTGCTTCACTTATATCTTTTAAAGCACGGCGGTGGCTTAATTTTGTAGAAAATTGTTGATCTCTCATGATTCACTTATATTATTTTGAGAGTCTTATAGAACAGCATGGCATTTTCTATGGTTATAAAATTGGTCCTAGAATGATGGGCATCCAAGTTGGGTATAATAAAAACTATCATAGAAAGTGAATTGGATGCTATGATCAATTTGATGCTTGATAATTGTTTTGAGATATGAGGATGCTGATATTAGAGTCATGCTAGTGGAGTAATTATGAATTTGAGGAATACTTGTGTTGAAGTTTGTGATTCCCGTAGCATGCACGTATGGTGAACCGCTTTGTGATGAAGTTGGAGCATAATTTATTTATTGATTGTCTTCCTTATGAGTGGCGGTCGGGGACGAGCGATGGTCTTTTCCTCCCAATCTATCCCCCTAGGAGCATGCACTTAGTACTTTGTTTTCAATGACTTGTAGATTTTTGCAATAAGTATATGAGTTCTTTATGACTAATGTTGAGTCCATAGAATATACGCACTCTTACCCTTTGTGGGGACCGATTCTCCGGGCATTAATTTCTAGAAAATGGCCCTTGTGCTCACCAGCCCCGGGACTACTGTTAGCTGAAGAGGCACCAACTTGATACAGAAATTCCAAGCAAAACATAAAATATGTAGTACAAGACCATTCTGGCCTGTGAGTACAACAAATGGTTTCTAATGAATGGTGGCGGAAGCGGTTTGTGGATCATCAGTGTCTATGGGACTCCAATTCCCACAGGAACAGCTGACCAGGTTAACTCCTATCTTCGCGAGGCTGCTATCACCGTTGCTTAGGTTCCGGGACTGTCGCCACGGTCGCTCCTCACCGCGCAAGAAAATCTGGCCAAGACAATAGCCAGGGACAAGCCAGTGAATACACTGAATGTACTCGCAAACATTATGAACACAGGTATAATATAACAATGATGTGCTGGAAAAAATTTATGCTCATGACGTCAGTCACAAAAGATAAATAAAACTCTGATGCATGCAAGCATGTTATTTATGAATATGCAATAACATAGCAGTATTAAAATTATGAAATAAATAACAAGCATGCCACAGTCGGGCGTCTTAGCGACACCACATAAAGGGCTTTAAAAGAAATGCCGCAGTCGGGCGTCTTAGCGACACCACATAAAGGGCTTTAAAAGAAATGCCGCAGTCGGGCGTCTTAGCGACACCACATAAAGGGCTTTAAAAGAAATGCCGCAGTCGGGCGTCTTAGCGACACCACATAAAGGGCTTTAAAAGAAATACCACAGTCGGGCGTGTTAGTGACACCACATAAAGGGCTTTAAAAGAAATGCCGCAGTCGGGCGTCTTAGCGACACCACATAAAGGGCTTTAAAAGAAATGCCACAGTCGGGCGTCTTAGTGACACCACATAAAGGGCTTTAAAAGAAAACACAGTAAATATCCAGGAGGTAGAACCATCCCAGGGATATTCGATAATACCAATAATATCACGGTTAGTTCACAACGAAAATAATAGTCATAAATATCACAAGTCACAAGTTGTGATTCCAGTTCTGGTTTAACAGTTTCACCTCCGAAGACCGACACTCAGACCGACACTTGACCCATCCCAGACTGTAATCCTTAACCATGGACACGGCTATTCGAATAGATTTAATCTCTGCAGAGGTTGTACTCTTTACCCACGAGTGACGGATTCCTTTAGTCCATTGGGACTAATTCCGTCTACGGTCTTTTTGTTGGAAACACACCTAACTTGCACACACCAGCTTAACTCACATGTGTCTAGAATCACCCACGACACTTGTCAAGCAAAACACTAAGTGGGGAGGCTACAACCTCGACGTAACATGGGATCACAAAATTTATACCGCGCGTAAACTGGGGAGCTACCCCCTTCGGCTACAACTGAAACACCCATGTTCCCAGACCCGGTGGCATGACTACCGGATGCCTCCGGTATCTTCCACCATGGCCTCTCTATACGGTGTGTGCTAGGAAAGGGGTTGACAACTTACTGAACCGTACCCTACTTGTTGTAAAGACGAGTGGTAGTACGAAACAAGTATGGGGGTTACTGGCACAAGACTCGATCTACGGTCGACTCAGGAGGTTCAAATATTTTCTGCAAGATTAGCATAACAATGCATACACTTCAACCAACAGATAGAAACACCACGCGACATACCCCATCATGCCATACCGGACACGACCGTCTCGACGGAGGACTAGGAACAAGACCGTGTCTACCCAAGACAGAGGCCTTCCCGGCTTCCCTTCCGGTATGCATGAAAGGCATATGACGGTGATTTCCATATCAACTCATCAGCATAAAAATCATTAACATGCACTCATGAGTAGGATCACATCCTCACATAAAATGGCGTATGCTCGTGTCGGGGTGGTGTTGTCACCGAGTCAAACAACACACACAAAAATTACACCAGGGTTCAGAATGCTTGCCTTCAGGTCATGGGAAAGCAGGGTGCATTCCAAAACATCTTGAAATCTTCAAAAATCCTATTTAAAAGAATATATATGAATTAACACACAAAATCAAAACAGCACAAAAAGTTGTTTTGAATATTTTTTCAAATAAATCTTAAAATAAACTAGACAATATTTGAGGGAGGTAGGAAAAAGAATTAATTTATTTGGAGCTGTATTTAAAAAGATATTGCCGGTCAAAGTTTGGTCAAAATCTGCTATTTAAAATAAAACAGAAAAGAAAACATTTTGAATATAAACGTACACGTCGAAGGCGTATTATGGAAATACGCTTCCACTTAACCCACGTGGACTAGGGCGGGGTCACTTACAGAGGGTCCAGGGGGCCCATTGGTCAGGTTTGACCAGTCCATCCCTCCTTCTTCTTCCTTCGCCCGAACGGAGGCGGGGCGACGGCGATCAACGCCGGCGAACGGCTGCTCCCCACGGGCTCCAGAGAGTCGAGATGGATCTGCAAGACCGGGGCGGTCCTCACGGTGGTCGTTGGTTCGGTGGGGGTGGAGGGAGTCGCCGACGGTGAGCTTTGCGGCGGAGGAGGCCTCGGGAGCAAAGTGGTTTTGGGGCTGCGGTGGTTTCCGATTGAAATCAAGTAGGGGAAAAGGTTCACGGGAGGAAAAGAAGGTTCCTGGTGGAGAGAGTGGAGAGGGGGAGGCCCTGGTGGTGCCGGAGTGGCTGGGGTAGTGGCGGCGGCAGGAGTTGCCGGAGACGGGGAAGAGAACCTTCCCGGGTCGATTGCGAGCTAGGGAAGCGCCATGGAGGTGGCCTGAGGTTGCCTGTGTGCGGGAACGGGCTCGGGGCTCCCTTAAATAGGCGAGTCGAGGCGGTTCAACGGCGGCCGCGGATAAGGGCGCCGGCGACCGTCTTCTGTAGCTGCAGGGCATCATGGTGAGGCTGGGGATGGCGGCAGGAGCTAGCGGACGAGCGGCTAATGCTCCAAGGGCGAGCTGGCAAGCGGAGGTGGCTTGGGCGGCGCTGGCCAGCGCAGGAGCTATCGGGTGGCAGTGGCGGCTAGCTGCTGGCCTGCCGGAGACATGGCGAGAGCTGCGGGGCTCGTGGGGTGCAGAAGGGGACACGGCGTGCTGGCTGCGGTCGGTCACGGACCGGAGTGAGTGCGGGGCGGGACGCGGCGACTCGGACGCACGTGCGTGCCAAATGCACGCTCTGGGCGCGCCTAGAGCATGCCCGGGACGTGCTCGATGAAATGCCAGGGCAGCCTAGAGGTCGCGGTTGAGGCTGGCAAGATACAGGGCTAGTCTAGGGTTAGCAAGGGAATCAAGGGACATGGTGGATAGGCCAGGGGCTCAAGTTCACAATGTAAACTTGAAATCATGCCAAATCTGGCTATGCACTCAGGGTGTTTGACAAAATGCCAAAGGCACCTAGGCAGTTCTTGGGATGGCCAAATCTCCCAGAGTGGGGTCTCATTAGAAGAAAGAGGGGGTGGTGAGGTTAGTTTGCAAAAAGGAGAAACTTGCTAGTGCAAGTTTTGCAAAACTACAATTCTGGACAGGGAGTAAATGGCATCATTACATGGACCAAAAGTGTTCCAAAGAGTGTATGCTCCTGGACTTAGGGGTTTTGCAGGGTTGATTATAAGCATGAGAAAGCACTAGGTCACTAGAGCAAGAAAGAATGGGGTTGCAGTAGAAAACACAAGTCTGGTCCAGAATGAAAAAGAGGTTGGTGCACTTAATTTCTCCAAAGAACAACACTAGGTTTTTGCACAAAATTGGAAGGCATGCTACCACTGACATCCCATAATTTTGGTGGAGGCTCTAGGGAAATATTTAATTAGGCTATAGTGCAAAAGTGTCCACTGGACCAGATTTGAAAAACAGGTGGAAAACTCAAAATATGCAATGAAATAATTATATTATTGCACAAAAGTGATTTAGAGACATCACATGACATCTCCAAATTTTGGTTGGATTTTTATATAAATTTATCAAATGGTTGCAGTACAAAAAGAGCTCCAAAACTTAAAGAAAGTCATTTTAATGAATAAAGCTCCGGGTGAAATAATTTAATAAATAAATCTATTGATTAAGAAAATGTTATACAGATAGCATAGAAGTCCAATATATTTTGGAAAGCTCCACTTGGGAAAAACTCCTTAACATTAAAAGGAGAGTTCTGAAATCAACAGAAAAATCCAGAATGCAAAATTTTAAAACTCCTGGCAAAGTTTTAATATTAAAAACTTGGTTAACTTTTTGGAGTGTTACAATTACTACCCCCCTTAAGAAAAATCTCGTCCTCGAGATTTGCTAAGGGTTGTAAAACAAAATACTTTTAATTGGTCAAAAGATCATTTTACTCAAGCGGTAAAAAGTGGCTACAGTGAGAGGGCAATAAGTGGTGAGTAACTACAGTGTGGGATACTGGCGCTGTGCGGAGAAGTTCCACATTTAGGAAAAACGAGCGATTTCTACGTTGGATGCCGTGAATTTAGAATAAATTCTAAATTCTATAATACGCTGGTCGTACCCGAGAGCACAGTGCTCCCTTTGGCTGACAGGTGGGACCAGGGCCCACTGTCAGTCTCTCCTTCTTCCTCTGGCTCTCTCTTCTTCCTCTCTCCCGCGCGCTTTCCCGGCTTTCTCCACCGGCAATATTTAGCACGTAGGGCATCTAGGCCGTACTGCGGTAGTGCGCGGCGTGCTTGCTGCCGGTGCAGCGTGCACTCACCTCGCGGGCCAGTGCGCTATCGGCACTGCTCGCGGATTCGCCTCTGAACACCGGCGATCGGGCGACGAGCGGCGCTGATGGACTTCGCCCACCGTACACCGATCTCGAGCTATAAAACGACCGTGGTGCTCCTTCTTCATCTTCGCACTTGGCCTCGTTTCTCCTCCTCCTTCTCCTCCATTACTGCTTACCGGAGCTCGAGACGTGGCTCCAATGGCGGAGACGGTGTCGGACTGGTACATGATCCTGGTGTGTGGAGGGCTGGCGGCAGTGCTGGGGCTCACTGTGCTCCTGTGTGCGATGATCTATGATGATCGTCGTGATGCTGTCGCTCGGGTGCTGGCTCTCTTCGGTGGTGGTGATCACGGGGATTAGGCGAAACGCCGGGTGTTAACTGTAATCAGTGTGCCGGAGGTGATTAGTATCCAGATGATTATCCGCTAATCTCTCCCTTGGAGGCATGTGGAGTGCTTAGGGAGATGGTTGGTGAGATGCAACATGGTTGCGTGTATTTGCAAGACAGTGTAAGAGTCCGAGTGGTTGTGGGTCTGTTGCCGTGGTGCTGCGTGAATAAAAATAATCCATGCAGTGAGAGGATAAATGATGCAGCAATTCAGGGGAAAGAAATCTCATTCCAGGATTTTCGTGGTTACACAGGTTACTCACGAAGAAAACCACTCATATAAGTAGAAACTAAATATTTGACTCGTCACACAAATTCGAGGTACCATGCATAAGTTACAACGTAATAATAAATGCTGAAATAAAAAACACAGCAGTGACGTCTAAAATGAGAATGGTAACTGGACGGGGTCTCGAGAAAAAGTCTCTGGCAATGGAATACACTCCACTTCTATCGGAGGAAGTGGATTGACCAGTCGATGTATGTGTCTCTCTGGGTCGGGCCTCAGTGGTCTGCCGATTGCAATCTAAGGATTCAAATCAGCGAGACTCTGGAGATAATCCATCACTCGCCGGTTCAAATGCTCTTGAGCGATGATGTACTGGATAAGGTTGGCTAGCACTGGGTCTCTCTCAATCCGTCCACCGGGAAAAGATGTTACTCCTCCGGGCGTTGCACGGCTCGGAAAATAATAATATCCTCGTTCGCGGGCATAGGGTACTGCGGATCAAAGACGAGCAATTGCTTCGTTCGCAGCAGCTTCTATGGCCAGGCGTGGGGTTGGCATAGATTTCCCCACGAAGGAAACCTCCGTTGGATCTTGGTTGGGGTCTACGGGAGGAATGTGTACTACTGCCCAATATTCCGAGGTGGAAGGGGTGATTCTCGATTTGAACAGCTCGTACTGGGGTGGCTGGGTAGAACCCATAGTACTGCAGGTAAAGTCCCACAATATTTTGACAAAGCTACCTGGGGTTGCATCTGGGGTTCTCTGATAAATACTAGGGCTCGGCATGGCAAGAAATGGTTGTGAGAGTGGTGCACAAGGTGAGGGTTGCTGGGTAAGGTCACAAGGTGGCCTCCTTATATAGCATCTGGCTAGTTTATTTACCGTGGTGAAAGGTAATAAATATGCCAGATCACCTCCAAAGGTCGGGGTCAGTGTCAGAGATACACATATCTCATAAAGAGACGTGTTACTGTGGGTGTCGTCGGGGTTGGTTTTGGTAGTTGTGCCCGAAAAATGTGCAACTATGCGCTGACAAAACACGCAAGGCTACTATTAAAATAGAGGCACAACGACAGGCTGCATTTATACACAAGGTTACACGATTACAAGCGAGGATACACTGAGACTCGGTACTACTCGTACGGCTTAGTCTACCTCGTTTATGTCTAAACGGGCGTGCCTGGTGGATGTCGAGGCTTCTCCACGTGTCTCATTGTCGGGATTAGTCAGAGATGGTGGAGGAACTGCAGGGTCGGGATAGCGATGATGATCATCGCGGGGATTGTTGGCCACAATCCCGTTGGAGTGTGCTCCCAAAAGGTAACGAAGCACTTGTGGGGTCATCAAGACACCTTGGCCGCTGGCTAGAGCTGACCTCAGGGTCTCGATCGGGTGTCCAAACAGCACGACTGGGTTGTCGGCGTCGGGCTCGGCTTCCCTGCTTGCCGGGGCTCTGCGAACCAGCTCTCCTCGAGCGGCGATCAGATCAATGGTGATCTGGTCGAACAGTGCCTCTAGTGCACTACATAGCGCACTAGGTGCAACAATGCGGGATCCGTCTCGTGATCTCCGTTGGCAACTTGGGGTGGTCTACCATACCCTTCACACCTGGGGTAGTAGTAGAACGAGCGACAGTTAACTCTGGGCGACAACTGCCGGAGTTGAACTATAGCCTCTCGAGCGGCTAGCTGGATGGCTTGTGGCTCGAAGGAAGTTGTTCTTCCGGTGAACCTGTAGGGGCGTTCTGGCGACAGACCCCTACCGTAGATATGCACAGTGGCCCAGAATTGGCGGTCCTCACCGCTCATGGGTCCTTGGTACACAACATATTCTGGGGGCTCTTCTAACGCATAGGCACGACAGGTGAGGTTTGCGAGTATGGTCACAAAACCTCCAAGGTTGGTTGCTGTGGTCTCATTGTGCACTATGGGACCAGGCATTGTGGCTAGGTTGGGGAAGAGGCTGTGTTGTGCTGGGCTGAGGCTAGCGTGCCCTTTTTATAGAAAAGGGGACGGAGTCTTCCTTTGCACGCTTGCGAATGAGACATTTTAGCCATCGGTCACTGATGTGTGATTGACAGGCTAGGCTGATAGGTTGGGCACCGACTGCCAAAAGTGTCGGGATCATAGTGTGGCTATCTTGCACGGGAAGCTTGGTTGGGGTTTTGGTTATGGTCTGATAGGTTGGTTTGCCTAAGTTTTCCGACCTGGCTAAGATAGGATTAGCCAATGGTCAGCCTGGCTCTGGTACTAAGGTTGTGGGGACCGATTCTCCGGGTATTAATTTCCAGAAAATGGCCCTTGTGCTCACCAGCCCCAGGACTACTGTTAGCTGAAGAGGCACCAACTTGATACAGAAATTCCAAGCAAAACATAAAATATGTAGTACAAGACCATTCTGGCCTGTGAGTACAACAAATGGTTTCTAATGAATGGTGGCGGAAGCGGTTTGTGGATCATCAGTGTCTATGGGACTCCAATTCCCAAAGGAACAGCTGACCAGGTTAACTCCTATCTTCGCGAGGATGCTATCACCGTTGCTTAGGTTTCAGGACTATCGCCACGGTCGCTCCTCACCGCGCAAGAAAATCTGGCCAAGACAATAGCCAGGGACAAGCCAGTGAGTACACTGAATGTACTCACAAACATTATGAACACAGGTATAATATAACAATGATGTGCTGGAAAAAATTTATGCTCATGACGTCAGTCACAAAAGATAAATAAAACTCTGATGCATGCAAGCATGTTATTTATGAATATGCAATAACATAGCAGTATTAAAATTATGAAATAAATAACAAGCATGCCACAGTCGGGCGTCTTAGTGACACCACAAAAACGGCTTTAAAAGAAATGCCGCAGTCGGGCGTCTTAGCGACACCACATAAAGGGCTTTAAAAGAAATGCCGCAGTCGGGCGTCTTAGCGACACCACATAAAGGGCTTTAAAAGAAATGCCGCAGTCGGGCGTCTTAGCGACACCACATAAAGGGCTTTAAAAGAAATGCCACAGTCGGGCGTCTTAGCGACACCACATAAAGGGCTTTAAAAGAAATGCCGCAGTCGGGCGTCTTAGCGACACCACATAAAGGGCTTTAAAAGAAATGCCACAGTCGGGCGTCTTAGCGACACCACATAAAGGGCTTTAAAAGAAAACACAGTAAATATCCAGGAGGTAGAACCATCCCAGGGATATTCGATAATACCAATAATATCACGGTTAGTTCACAACGAAAATAATAATCATAAATATCACAAGTCACAAGTTGTGATTCCAGTTCTGGTTTAACAGTTTCACCTCCGAAGACCGACACTAAGACCGACACTTGACCCATCCCAGACTGTAATCCTTAACCATGGACACGGCTATTCGAATAGGTTTAATCTCTGCAGACGGTGTACTCTTTACCCACGAGTGACGGATTCCTTTAGTCCACCGGGACTAATTCCGTCTACAGTCTTTTTGTTGGAAACACACCTAACTTGCACACACCAGCTTAACTCACATGTGTCTGGAATCACCCACGACACCTGTCAAGCAAAACTCTAAGTGGGGAGGCTACAACCTCGATGTAACATGGGATCACAAAATTTATACCGCGCGCAAACTGGGGAGCTACCCCCTTCGGCTACAACCGAAACACCCATGTTCCCGGACCCGGTGGCATGACTACCGGATGCCTCCGGTATCTTCCACCATGGCCTCTCTGTACGGTGTGTGCTAGGAAAGGGGTTGACAACTTACTGAACCGTACCCTACTTGTTGTAGAGACGAGTGGTAGTACGAAACAAGTATGGGGGTTACTGGCACAAGACTCGATCTACGGTCGACTCGGGAGGTTCAAATATTTTTTGCAAGATTAGCATAACAATGCATACACTTCAACCAACAGATAGAAACACCACGCGACATACCCCATCATGCCATACCGGACACGACCGTCTCGACGGAGGACTAGGAACAAGACCGTGTCTACCCAAGAGAAAGGCCTTCCCGGCTTCCCTTCCGGTATGCATGAAAGGCATATGACGGTGATTTCCATATCAACTCATCAGCATAAAAATCATTAACATGCACTCATGAGTAGGATCACATCCTCACATAAAATGACGTATGCTCGTGTCGGGGTGGTGTTGTCACCGAGTCAAACAACACACACAAAAATTACACCAGGGTTCAAAATGCTTGCCTTCAGGTCATGGGAAAGCAGGGTGCATTCCAAAACATCTTGAAATCTTCAAAAATCCTATTTAAAAGAATATATATGAATTAACACACAAAATCAAAACAGCACAAATAGTTGTTTTGAATTATTTTTTTCAAATAAATCTTAAAATAAACTAGACAATATTTGAGGGAGGTAGGAAAAAGAATTAATTTATTTGGAGCTGTATTTAAAAAGATATTGCCGGTCAAAGTTTGGTCAAAATCTGCTATTTAAAATAAAACAGAAAAGAAAACGTTTCGAATATAAACGTACACGTCGAAAGCGTATTATGGAAATACGCTTCCACTTAACCCACGTGGACTGGGGCGGGGTCACTGACAGTGAGTCTAGGGGGCCCACTGGTCAGGTTTGACCAGTCCATCCCTCCTTCTTCTTCCTTCGCCCGAACGGAGGCGGGGCGACGGCGATCAACGTCGGCGAACGGCTGCTCCCCGCGGGCTCCAGAGAGTCGAGATGGATCCGCAAGACCGGGGCGGTCCTCACGGTGGTCGTCGGTTCGGCGGGGGTGGAGGGAGTCGCCGACGGTGAGCTTCGCGGCGGAGGAGGCCTCAGGAGCAAAGTGGTTTGGGGGCTGCGGTGATTCCCGATTGAAATCGAGTAGGGGAAAAAGTTCACGAGAGGAAGAGAAGGTTCCTGGTGGAGAGAGTGGAGAGGGGGAGGCCCTGGTGGTGCCGGAGTGGCCGGGGCAGTGGCGGCGGCAGGAGGTGCCGGAGACGGGGAAGAGAACCTTCCCGGGTCGATTGCGAGCTAGGGAAGCGCCATGGAGGTGGCCTGAGGTTGCCTGTGTGCGGGAACGGGCTCGGGGCTCCCTGAAATAGGCAAGTCGAGGCGGTTCAGCGGCGGCCGCGGATAAGGGCACCGGCGACCGTCTTCTGTAGCTGCAGGGCATCGTGGCGAGGCTGGGGATGGCGGTAGGAGCTAGCGGATGAGCGGCTAATGCTCCAAGGGTGAGCTGGCGAGCGGAGGTGGCTTGGGCGGCGCTGGCCAGCGCAGGAGCTGTCGGGCGGCAGTGGCGACTAGCTGCTGGCCAGCCGGAGACGTGGCGAGAGCTGCGGGGCTCGTGGGGTGCAGAAGGGGACACGACGTGCTTGCTGCGATCGGTCACGGACCGGAGTGAGTGTGGGGCGGGACGCGGCGACTCGGACGCACGTGCGTGCCAAACGCACGCTCTGGGCGCGCCCAGAGCATGCCCGAGACGTGCTCAATGAAATGCCAGGGCAGCCTAGAGGTCGCGGTTGAGGCTGGCAAGATACAGGGCTAGTCTAGGGTTAGCAAGGGAATCAAGGGACATGGTGGATAGGTCAGGGGCTCAAGTTCACAATGTAAACTTGAAATCATGCCAAATCTGGCTATGCACTCAGGGTGTTTGACAAAATGCCAAAGGCACCTAGGCAGTTCTTGGGATGGCCAAATCTCCCAGAGTGGGGTCTCTTTAGAAGAAAGAGGGGGTGGTGAGGTTAGTTTGCAAAAAGGAGAAACTTGCTAGTGCAAGTTTTGCAAAACTACAATTCTGGACAGGGAGTAAATGGCATCATTACATGGACCAAAAGTGTTCCAAAGAGTGCATGCTCCTGGACTTAGGGGTTTTGCAGGGTTGACTATAAGCATGAGAAAGCACAAGGTCACTAAAGCAAGAAAGAATGAGGTTGTAGTAGAAAACACAAGTCTGGTCCAGAATGAAAAAGATGTTGGTGCACTTAATTTCTCCAAAGAACAACACTAGGTTTTTGCATAAAGTTGGAAGGCATGCTACCACTGACATCCCATAATTTTGGTGGAGGCTCTAGGGAAATATTTAATTAGGCTATAGTGCAAAAGTGTCCACTGGACCAGATTTGAAAAACAGGTGTAAAACTCAAAATATGCAATGAAATAATTATATTATTGCACAAAAGTGATTTAGAGACATCACATGACATCTCCAAATTTTGGTTGGATTTTTAGATAAATTTATCAAATGGTTGCAGTACAAAAAGAGCTCCAAAACTTAAAGAAAGTCATTTTAATGAATAAAGCTCCGGGTGAAATAATTTAATAAATAAATCTACTGATTAAGAAAATGTTATACAGAGAGCATAGAAGTCCAATATATTTTGGAAAGCTCCACTTGGGAAAAACTCCTTAACATTAAAAGGAGAGTTCTGAAATCAAAAGAAAAATCTAGAATGCAAAATTTTAAAACTCCTGGCAAAGTTTTAATATTAAAAACTTGGTTAAATTTTTGGGGTGTTACACCCTTCCACCATTGCTAGCCTCTCTTGTGTCGCGCAACTTTCGCCGGTGCCATACACCCACCATATACCTTCCTCAAAACAGCCACCATACCTACCTATTATGGCATTTCCATAGCCATTCCGAGAAATATTGCTATGCAACTTTCCACCGTTCCGTTTATTATGACACGCATCATCATTTTCACATTGCTTTTGCATGATCATGTAGTTGACATCATATTTGTGGCAAAGGCACCTTCATAATTATTCCATACGTGTCACTCTTAATTCATTGCATATCCCGGTACACCGCCGGAGACATTCATGTAAAGTCATATTTTGCTCTAAGTATCGAGTTATAATCTTGAGTTGTAAGTAAATAAAGTGTGATGATCTTCATTATTAGAGCATTGTCCCAAGTGAGGAAAGGATGATGAAGACTATGATTCCCCCACAAGTCGGGGTGAGACTTCGGACTTTATAAAAAAAGGCCAAATAAAAAATGAGAGAAAAAAGAGAGAAGGGACAATGTTACTATCCTTTTTACCACACTTGTGCTTCAAAGTAGCACCATGATCTTCATGATAGAGAGTCTCCTATGTTGTCACTTTCATATACTAGTGGGAATTTTTTATTATAGAACTTGGCTTGTATATTCCAATGATGGGCTTACTCAAAACGCCCTAGGTCTTCGTGAGCAAGCAAGTTGGATGCACACCCACTTAGTTTATTTTGTTGAGCTTTCATACATTTATAGCTCTAGTGCATCCATTGCATGGCAATCCCTACTCACTCACATTGATATCTATTAATGGGCATCTCCATAGCCTGTTGATATGCCTAGTCGATGTGAGGCTATCTTCTCCTCTTTTTTGTCTTCTCCACAACCACCATTCTATTCCACATATAGTGCTATGTCCATGGCTCACGCTCATGTATTGCGTGAAAGTTGAAAAGGTTTGAGAATACTAAAGTATGAAACAATTGCTTGGCTTGTCATCGGGGTTCTTCATGATTAAATACTTTGTGTGATGAAGATAGAGCATAGCCAGACTATATGATTTTGTAGGGATAGCTTTATTTAGCCATGATATTTTGAGAAGACATGATTGCTTTGTTAGTATGCTTGAAGTATTATTGTTTTTATGTCAATATGAACTTTTATTTTGAATCATTTGGATCTGAACATCCATGCCACAATAAATAAAATTACATTGAGAAATATGCTAGGTAGCATTCCACATCAAAAAATCTGTTTTTATCATTTACCTACTCGAGGACGAGCAGGAATTAAGCTTGGGGATGCTTGATACGTCTCCAACGTATCTATAATTTTTTATTGTTCCATGCTATTATATTACCCATTTTGGATGTTTATGGGCATTACTTTACACTTTTATATCATTTTTGGGACTAATCTACTAACCGGAGGCCCAACTCGCATTGCTGTTTTTTTTTTGCCTATTTCAGTGTTTCAAAGAAAAGGAATATCAAACGAAGTCCAAACGGAATGAAACCTTCGGTAGCGATCTTTTTGGAACAAACGCAATCTAGGAGACTTGGAGTGGATGTCAAGCAACAAACGAGGTAGCCATGAGGGTGCCCGGTGCGCCCTAAGGGGGTGGGCGCGCCCACCCTCGTGGGCCCCTCGTGGCTCAACCGACCTACTTCTTCCTCCTATATATATCCACGTACCCTGAAAACATCCAGGAGCACCACGAAAACCTAATTCCACCACCGCAACCTTCTGTATCCGCGAGATCCCATCTTGGAGCCTTCGCCGGCACTCCGCCGGAGGGGCAATCGACCATGGAGGGCCTCTACATCATCTCCAAGGCCTCTCTGATGAGTTGTAAGTAGTTTACCACAGACCTCCGGGTCCATAGTTATTAGCTAGATGGCTTCTTCTCTCTCTTTGAATCTCAATACAAATTTCTCCTCGATCTTCTTGGAGATCTATTTGATGTAACTCTTTTTGCGGTGTGTTTGTCGAGATCCGATGAATTGTGGGTTTATGATCAAGTTTATCTATGAGAAATAATTGAATCTTCTCTGAATTCTTTTATGTATGATTGGTTATCTTTGCAAGTCCCTTCGAATTATCAGTTTGGTTTGGCCTATTAGATTGATCTTTCTTGCAATAAGAGAAGTGCTTAGCTTTGGGTTCAATCTTGCGGTGTCCTTTCCTAGTGACAGCAGGGGCAGCAAGGCACGTATTGTATTGTTGCCATCGAGGATAAAAATATGGGGTTTATGTCATATTGCATGAGTTTGTCCCTCGACATCATGTCATCTTTCTTAATGCGTTACTCTGTTCTTCATGAACTTAATCCTCTAGATGATCATATCAGTCGATGTGTGGAGTAATAGTAGTAGATGCAGAATCGTTTCGATCTACTTGTTGTGGACGTGATGCCTATATACATGATCATGCCTAGATAATCTCATAACTATGCGCTTTTCTATCAATTGCTCAACAGTAATCTATATCATAAAAATACCAAAAATATTTATCTTATATTATTATCTCTATCAGATCTCACTTTCGCAAGTTGCCGTGAAGGGATTGACAACCCCTTTATCGCGTTGGTTGCGAGGTTCTTGTTTGTTTGTGTAGGTGTGTGGGACTTTTGAGGAGCCTCCTACTGGATTGATACATTGGTTCTCAAAAACTGAGGGAAATACTTACACTACTTTGCTGCATCACTCTTTCCTCTTCAAGGGAAAACCAACGTAGTGCTCAAGAGGTAGCAATACACGCGCTCCTCCTCTGTCGCCCGTCTCGCCATGCCAAGCATCGCACGCGCTTTGCGTTTCGTGAATGAGCCGAGCCGAGCTTAGACCTATGTCATGCGTGCACTTTATTTTTGCCGGTTAGGAACAGTTAATTAATTAAAATATCCGAGAGGTTGGACCGTGAGTTGTTGCCGACTTAGTCGTGGGCCTAACCCCTGGCCCACGACTCCTACCCAACGACCTATATATTGGAGGCGCTGGCTACGCTAGACGATACACACTCTGTGCCTCCTCACGCATAACCCTAGCCGCCACTACTATCCCACTCGCCGTTGATGCTTCCGGCAATCCCATCATGTCGACCATACAGCATGTAATGAGATGTACACTTACTTGGAAATTAGAATGCTATTTTACTATGACATACCTTTATAACTAGGGTGGAAAGTGAAACTAAAAGTTATCAACATAGCAAATCTTATGGGCCTCTCTCTACACTAGGGTCAAAGGTAGTCTCTAAGAAGTTCCCAAGAACCTATTGCAAAAATCCCATTATCTAGTTTGGCATTTTTTTTCATTCTTTTTTTTGCATTTTGTTTCTTTTTCCGGTTTCCATTTTTCTCTTGGTTGTTATTCTACATTTTTTTGTATATGTCAACAACATTTTTCTAATACACATATACATTTTTTCAAATGCTTGATTAACATTTTCTAAATGCAATATTACCATTTTTCGAACACATGGTAAATATTTTTCTATACACACTTAACATTTTCCAAACGCTTGATTAATTCTTTTTAAATACTCATTTAACATTTTTTTTCAAATGCTCAATAAACATTTTTTACATACATAATCAACAAATTTCTTGATTTTAATATATGATCAACATTTTTTCTATACACATTTACATTGTTCAAATGCTTGATCAACATTATGTAAATACTTGTTCAAGATTTTTTTTAATAGGAGATCAACATTTTTTGTATAACATTCAACATTGTCCGAACGCTTATTCAACGTTTTTCAAACACCTGTTCAACAATTTTAATACTTATTTAAACATTTTTTAATACTTGCTCAACATATTTCAAATACTCATTCAACATTTTTAAATAGTTGTTAAACATTTTTTAGATGCTTGATTAACATTTTTTATATACATGATCAAGAGATTTTATCATTTTTTAATACATGGTCAGCGTTTTTTGTATACACATTCAACAGTTTTCAACATGAAAATAAAAGTAAAAACTGGAATCAAAAAATGAAATAAAACATGGAAAAAAGGAAAAGAAAACGAGGCAGTGTACCTACCGCAAACGAGGCCCATATCCTCGCGCTCTTCAGCGAGTCAGAAGACTCGACTCGCTGAACACGGGACATAGCAGCACCCCCCCCCCCCCCCCCCCCCCCAAGGAGCGATACGTATCAATTATGTTCTTAGCGAGCACCCCATTAGTCACCTAGGTCTTCCACGCCTAGAATAACGAGCACACCACTTCTTCTACAAAAAAGAGCACACCACACCGAAATTCAAAAAAAAAATACTGCCCCTAAAAAAAGTTAGTAGCACACCACACTTTTTTGAATGGCATACCACAGGGTGTTGGTTACGAAAAGTCACACCACATGTGTGTTTGTGTGTGCCTGATAAATAAACACGTGTGTAAAAGAACTTATCTCCCATATATCGAAAAGGTAAAAAGGAAAAAATGCCATGCATCACAAGAACAAAAACAATGACATATTTATAAAATATACTATGATATTTTAAAATACACGATAACCATTTTTAAAAGTATGATGAATATTTTTGAAGTACACACTGGAAAAATTCTATGTACAGAGTGAATATTTAGAAAAATATGATGAACAACTTTAAATACGTGATATATGTTTTTTAAATAGATGATGAACATCTTGTAAAAAATGCAATGATGAAATATTGACATATATTAACCAACACGATAAAAATATTTGACAAACAAAATGAACATATTTTAATAAACTACAAAAAAATTAAACTACACGATGATCATTTTGTTAATATAGATATGAATACTCTTCATTAGACCAAAACTTTCTGAAAGTACACGATGATCATTTTTTAATACACTCCAAAATATTTTTATACATGATAAACATTTTAATAAAATAAAAAAACTACTTTTAAAATATACAATGTACATTGTTTTAAAACATGATGAAAAAAGAACCAAGAAAAAAAAGAAAATGAGATAAGAAAAATATAAAAAAGGAAATGAGAGAGAGAGAGAGAGAGAGAGAGAGAGAGAGAGCCCTCATTGTGGTTAACATGGCCAAGCGTATTGGATTATTTTTCCAAGATAAAAAAGAATATTAAACTAGGGAAATCAACATGGCTCAAAAATCCAAGGAAGGAATAATCTCTGATAGACCTTGTGCAAATAGGCATTTCACCACCGCCTTCTCCCCCTATACTACTGGGCTGGCCCAGATCGAGGGCTCTATAAGCGAGCGCTTGCTATATCTCGCAGTAAGAGAGATATAACTTTACAGTCCTAGCCTTCCAAGCACACTTTTATTTGATTTTCGGCCGATAGCTCAATGGCATACTAATAGAAACCTTTCTGGTTTCGTCAATTGGGTCTTCGGAAGTTCCTATAAAAGGACGTATCCAGTGCATCAAACCTGAAAAAACACACTTTATCTACAAATTAATATAAAATTAGATTCAAATTTGAGCCAAAACTCGAGAAAGGAAAACAACAAATCCAACTTACATTTTTAATGAGACCAATTCACGGCTTCCGAATAACTAGTGTTCCTTACATGATTTACTTTTTTTACTCTAGAGTTGTGGATTGAATTTAGACTTGATATTTCATGGCATTGTAATTTGTAAATATATTTTTGGATCTCTGTACTAAATTAAATTAAACCTAAGGAAAGTTCAACAATGTTTATAATTTTAAATGTTTGTTTTTAATGTTAGGTCGTTGGTCCATTAAACTTGTCAACTTTCAATTTACCCCTTCCAATGAATATAAAATAATTTATAAACTGCATTTATTCAGGAACAGTATTCCGAAGATTATTTTAATATATGAAATACGTTCGATCATCTATGTAAATGTCCATGTTTGTCAAATAGTGTTCATGGGTGCTAAATAAAATGTCCTTAGCGTAAAAATAAATGTCCACTCACATCATGGAAATCGTTTCAACATAAAAACTTTGTGTAAGGACACAAGTCATTCTTTATATGTTTCACCTCACATTGGAAACTTTTCATGTATGTCAAACAAAATCTTCACGTAAATAAAAAAAATGTTCAACTCTTTAAAGTGTCCGACAGATAAATACTTTATTTTCCCATAGAATATGTTCACACGACTCATTAAAAGTATTCTCTGCAAACAAAAGATAATAAATTACTCCACTGTGTTAAATTTTATTTTATTTTTATTCAAGAAACATGGTATACTTTTCTGTACATAGGCTCGTAAGCAAAAAAGAATGTCTTACATGGATATTTTGGTAAAATGGCAGCGACAAATTATAGTTTAGGACTAGAAAAATATAATGACAAAAGAGTGAAGAGGAAAAATGAAACATGACATTGTGTTGTGTGTTAGATTCATCATGCATGTGCCCCGTTACTTGACGCTTTGGGCAATCATGGCCAGCTTAATCAGCCACGCTGATACTTGCAAGGTATGTATATATGCGAGTATACGCGCTGCCGTGCACACTCCGCGCAGATTCATCATCCACCAGCTCGATTAGATACGTCCTGCAAACCAACAAGCAACATTGCAAGGTCTATATATGACTATAGCTTGATCGATGCCCCCAACATCAGTTGAAAAGAAGGAGAAAAACCGAAGAACAGCTGAGCAGCATCGATCCGCTGGACATGTGTCCTGCCCGCTCGTTCGCGTCGCTCTGCCGGCGCAGGCTGATCCACTGCACCACCCGCCTCGGCTGCGACAACCCGCCAGCCACGGCGGCGCATTTTCTGGCGTTGGATCGGCGGAGATCGTTTTCGTCCTCTGGCCTGCGTCGTGGCACAGTAGCGGCGGCGGCGGAGGTGGCACAGGACGACCTGCTGCAGGTTTCTCCACCTGGTAATCCAACCAATTTTCCATGATCTTGGTCCGGTTTTTGTAATGGTGGTAGTACAGCTTACATTCGTGAACTGCCCTTACAACTCTCTCTTCTTCTTTTGTCAGGGCAAGACTGGCGATTGGCTCCGCTGCCGCTGTCACGGCGCCGTTCCTGCACTCCAAATCGGCGTCGATTCTGCGGATCGGAAGTAAGTACATCAACCAATTAACCAAGTAGGAAGATAGAATCAATGGATATTTACATTTGTCATGGACTTCTTCCGTTCAGATGAGGTGGAGATGGTGAAGGACGCCGCCGAGACCGCGGCGGAGGTCGTGGAGGAGGTGGCCACGGCGGCCGAGAAGGTGTCGTCCGAGGTGGCCGGGCATTTGCCGGAGGACGGCCGGCTGAGACGCGCCGCCGTGGCGGTCGAGCACGCCTCCAAGGAGGTCGCGGAGGAGGCTCATCGTGCACGAGACATCATCCACAAGGTAGTGCATCCGTACTTTTTCAGTTCTCTTGCAATCTTAAGCAACTGCTTTTGGTTGATTGGAAGTGAAGTGAGAGTGGTCCGTGACTTGAAGCAACATCCCAATGCTGTTTTTGTGTTTCTTGCTGTCATCAGGGTGCTTAGTTACCACCCTTATAAAGCATCAGAATAATAGTATTACTACTCTCCCTCAGCAAGCAAAAATGTTTATGCAGGTTGACGAAATTGAGGAGGACGTCAAGGCAATCATCGAACCGATTATGGATCATGGGAAGCACCAGAGGAAGCATTTAGATACGAGTTGAGAAAGATTTTTCTTGTGCTCGAAGTATGCCCGAACTCCCGAGGCCGTCGTTTGCAGTGTCATTGTAATGTAGTGATGGAATATATCAACCCCCTCCTATCCCACACACTCTTGCAAATGGCAGTTGCAACAATTTAAATAGAACAACACATTTACCAAAATAACTAATATAATGTAAAAATAATTACACATGGAACATACAATTAATTATTAGATCTTTGTCGAAAAACTAATTATTAGATATACTAATGCTAATAATCTAACTAGGTAGCATGGACACTAATATAACCAAACAATATACATAGCACAATATTCTAGGCAACACGACCGATGGGATCACATGTTTGTGTTGTATATTTTTTTATCTATATTTTCTGAAATATTTTTAATGCAAATAATTTATTTATTTTCTCCTCCATTCATGTGATTTTTGTTGCCAATCAAAAAGAACTCTGGCAAAAGCATATATAATGATACCAATGACAATTCTCCATCTAACCTAATAAACAACAAGAACGCCACCAAGCAATGCCAATTTTGCATTTTGTGGTGGTGGAGGGGCTGGAGGTCCAATGGACAGGCTAGATCCAGTGTAGCAGAGCAACCACAGTTGGACGAGTTTGCAGTGGAGGAGGCCAGTGAGGTGGAGGAGTGAGTGCCTGCTAGGGTTTCGAATGGATAGGGGGGGGGGGGGGGGGGGGGGTTGATCGGCCGGGACTGGGGTGGGTGGGTATGCAATGGGGGATAACTCGAAGGGCACGATTTCATTCAGTGAATCATCACGGGTAAAGGCTTCCTAAAAGTCTTCGCATACGCATACACAACGGTTTTGCACACAAAAAAGGCCACATATGTGGCAGCCATCCACGATGATTTCTTTCAGGCCTGACCATCTGCCAATCATCCCACACGGCTTAATTTGTGAAACTGTCGTGAATGCATCATTTGTGACACAGTTCCTTAAATCATTGTGGATGGAGTTTTGTATTTGACCTGACCTGCAATTGAGTTGTACCCAGGTCCTATTTGGTGCTTAAGGTGCTACTTGCGAAAGTGCTCTTGTGAGCTCGAGCTCACATGCACCGTTTGCTACTGTAAAATCAAAAAATATTTAAAAAGCTCAATTTTTTTTTGAATTTTTTCGACAACAAACATTGATGGCTCTTTCACATGCATGCAAAATTTCATGACAAAATGTCATTCATGCAGGTCTCGGTAAAGAAACCAAATCGATGCTCCAAAATGCTTCCAAAAACAGTTTTTTTTTCGAGCATGATTTTGTGTTTTTTGCCGAGGCCTCCACAAATGTCATTTCATCACAAAAATTGGCACGCATGTGAAACACACATCAATGTTTGTTGCCAAAAAAGCAGATTTTTTTATTTGATTGTAGCAAAGGGTGCATGTGAGCTCGAGCTCACATACTTCATGTCCGCTACTTATAGGCTTATTTGCTAACTAGCGCACACCCATTGCAGCTCCTACATAGCAGATGGGCCGACCCATGTAAGTTTGCTTTCTTGTTTACAGAAGCATGTGCACCGTATTGCTTTGTCTAAAAAAATGTGCACTTTACTGTTTTGTGAAGCTTCTAGAAGGTTCCTACCATTTTTGTGAAGCTTCTAGAAGCTTCCAAACTGTGTTTCATGGTTTTCTGTATTGTTTTTTATATTCCCCTTTCTTACTTACTTTTTCAAATTTGCAAAGTTTTTAAAATTCATGAACATTTTTTAATTTGTGTTAACAAAAACTCATGACTTTTTAGAATCCATGAAATGTTTCACAATTTCTGGAATCTTTTTCAAAATTGATAAACTTTTTCAAGTTTTGTGAAATTTTCTAAACAATTCGATTTTTTTAAATTGTGAACTTCTCTCAAATTTCGTAAAATTATAAAATTCATGAACGTTTTTCGATTTGTGAACTTATGTAAATTCATGAACATTTTCTATAATTCACGAACTTGTTATCAAATTTTTACAATTTTTTATATCATTGTGTACTTTTCAAATTTCCAAGACTTTTTCAAACAAAAACACTTTTGAAAATCATGAATATTTTTTGAATTCATGAACTTTAATAAAATTTATGAATTTTTTAAGAATTCGTGAGCTTTTTCTCAAATTCGCAAATATTTTTGAAATTCATAAAAAAAATAATTTTTGTGAACTTTCATAAATTGGTGAAAGGTTTAAATTGTGAACCCTTTTCAAATTCATTAAATTTTTCAAATTTGGAATTTTATTTCCAAATTCTAGAACTTTTTAATTCATGAACATATTTTGAACAACTTTGTTAAATTCGACAACTTCTTTTAGAGTTCACGAACATTTTCTCAAAATCACATCTTTTTCAAATTCATAAAGTTTTAAATTTTTATGAACTTTTCGCAAATTCATGGACTTTTGGAATTATGGTCAACATTTTCTGAAATTCATGAACTTTTCAAGTTTATGATTTTTTTTAAATGTTGAACTATTCCCAAATATGTAACAAAAAGAACAATTTTTCAAATTCATGTGCTTTTTTCGAAACCCATGAACTTTTTTTATATCATGAAAGAATTCATAATAACAAAATCGGTGGCCGAACCTTTTCCTGAGCATGTAGCACAACACAACCGAGACGTAAATACAGGACCAAGAAAGGCGAGTTGAGAGAGCAAGGCGAGGGAGTGGAGTTTAATGGGCCTCCGCCCACTCCTGCTCGCGTGAGCGCCACTTTCTCGATTCAACACTATAGGTGTTGTCGTGCTGAACTGCTTACATAGCTCTCCTGGAGTTTCAGACAATTTATATGGAAGTTCGTTGTGTTGGACTGTAATGTTTAGCCCTCTTCCATCAGTTTGGAATTGTGGGGCAACTAGCTGGTGCATGAATTCACTATGGTATCCGAGCCAAGAAGTTTTAAGTTCAAAACCCTGCCAACAAAATATTAAAATAAGAAGACTCTACGACCTACATTGATCCCACAACTAAGAACTAAAATAGCCTAGACTTGCAACCAAGAGATTCCAGGTTCAAAATATAGTATACACACTAAATAATTGCGACCTACCCCCGCTTCCGCTGCCCACGTCATAACTCCAAAGTGGCATAGACGTGAGGGAAGTGTTGTTCCTGTTGGAGTGTAATGTCCAACCCTCCCCCATATTTGGGAGTTTTGAAGTAACTGACTGAAGCATGAATTCAATAGGCTTAGTTTCTGCGGCGGGCTACCTCTGGCGGTGCCTGGGCCAATGAGATGATATGATACGGCGTCTTTGGAGCCCACTACCCTCTCATAGCTCGCCCTCATATACATCACCTCCTCCTTGATTCAATGTAGAGTTGCACCCAACTTACATGAAAGTTGGTTCAACGTAATTAATGGTCCTTCCGAAAGATTTACCTGAAAATACTATTTGACTTTTAAATGCAAAGGTTTATCATTACATTACATATATTACTCCCCCTGCCTCAGAATATAAGTGTATATAGTGTGAGAAATGTAGATCCATTTATGAGCTTAGGCTCATCTGCATCCGGTGAAGAGAAAATGCACAATAAATACTAAAATAAAATAGAAAAATTCCAATTTGTTTTGCATGGAAGATAATTTGATGCGTGAGATGCTTTTCAAATTTCAGATCATTTGGACATATGAGTAGCTCTCAACAAAAAAGACAAATTGGATCGCAACAATACATGAACAGTAAACTTTTTCGCAAACCCCAAGTTTGTCTTTTTTGCCGAGAGTTACTCAGATCTCCAAATGATCTGAAGTTTGGAGCGCTCCTCACTCATCAACTTGTCTTTCATGCCAAAAAAAATTTATGGAATTTCTTGAAATTTTCTAGTATTTGTTTTGACTTTTCTGTTCATCGTGGATGCAGCTGAGCCCGGGCATTGAATCTACTCGTCAGAAAATCGTTTTTATATTTTGAAACACAGGGAGACACTACATGCATGACATGCCAGATAACCACACAACAAGGCGCATATATTCCATTTCGCAAAAAAAAAGGCGCATATATTCCCCTTTCTTACAAATATTTTATTGAAACTATGCTAGAACTATACACATGAGTACATTGCCACATTGCAGTTTACTCTCAACTCTTCCAAGGCTCCAACCGCAAGCACGATTCAGTGTGAGTATGGGTGTGGCTAGATCTTAGTCGATCAAAACTTAATGAAGTCTCAACAAAGTGACAAAATATTAAAAAAAATTGATCTGCATGTAAGGTCGACTAAGATTTAGCAATCCCGTATCAGTATATATACTAGTACCCTGTATCACATGCACGTTACACGTAATGTCACTGTCGTACATATCAATATTTTAAATAGCGCGCTACAAAATATAACGAGGCCCTTCTCTAAATGCTACACAAGTTATAGCGCGCTAATAGCGTGCTATATTTTAAAATAGTGTTTGCAAAAACTCAAATATATCTAGAAATAAAGTATTTAAGCAACTAATTTTTTCATAGGAGCAAGCAATATATGCATAAGCGCCAAATCCAGCACATAAAAAGGAGTGAGAAAGGGATGAGAAGTGAGAACTAAGGTTAGCCGGTTAGGTCTCGTGGGAGAATCTGATAAAAGGAGTGAGAAAGCTAGTGGTCGTGGGTTGGTTTTGGCCTGCTGGGCTGTGCTTATTTCAGTTTTACATGGTCTGCATGTTGTAACGTTACAACGTTATAGCGTGTGTAACGTGCTAATTACGCGATTAGCGCCGTAGCGTCCGATTTTGCCAAAACTTAACGTCTCCCTTCCAAATATGCTATAACCGCGTTATAACGGCGAAATAGCGTGCTATTTAAAATATTAGTACATACAGACAGTGAATCTCAATCTCCTCTGGTTCTCAGCAGGAAGAGGCTGAGCTCCTGCGGCGGGCTATCGCCGGCGGTGTGCGGGCTGATGAGATGGTACGACACCGCGTCCTTGGAGCCCACCACCCTCTCGTAGGTCGCCCTCATATACATCACCTCCTCGCTGATCCCTTCTTGCGCCTCCGCGGCCGGCAGCGCCCCGACGCCGGCCGTCATCGTCCGCATGCTATCCAGCACGCCCCGCTCCCACTCCGTCGGCGGCCGCCGCACGGCATGTCCCGCATCCCGGCCGTTGCAGGACGCCGTCCAGACGTTTCTCGGGCGGGAGCCGCCGCCGGCAGCAGCAGCCTTTTCGCCGGCCGCACCGGGCGCGGACGGCCTGCCGCTGGAGCGGTGGCACTCGAGCGCGATGCGGAGAAGGCCGGACGCCATCTCGGCGGCGAGGGACTGCATGGGCACGGAGAGCTCGAAGAGGAACGGGGGCGGCACGGCGGGGTCGCGCTGCACGCAGAAGGTCACGCGGCCGCTGCGGCTCCCGAAGATGGTGCCGACGATGACGGCGCAGTGCTGCTGCTGCTGCTGCTGCCGGCCGTCCTTCCTGGCCACGACGGAGGCGGCCGGGTCGATGATGCTCTCCGGCTGGTTCTGCTCCGCGAAGGAGAAGCTGAGGCGGCTCCTGGCGGCATCGTCGTCGGCGCCGCCGGGCTGCTGCCTGGCGGAGGGGACGCAGGCGGCGAAGATCGGCGCGAGGCAGCCCGTCGTCTTCTTCTTCTTCTCCTTCTTCTTCATGCTGCCCCGAGTTTCTTCCGATGCCGACATCCGCTTCGTGTGTGCTTCAGATGATGGCGGCCAAGCAAGTGAAGATCGATGTTATTGTGAGCTGGTGCCAAATGAGTGAGTGAGGCGATGATATATGTGTGGCGTCGGCGTGAAGAGCCATGCATGTAGATGTGGACGCACGGCACAAGAACATTGGGATCCTAACTTGAAACAACATGCGTTGTTTTAGATGTGTCTTTTTGGACAGACGCGTCATGCCAAAATTTGTGTTCTTTGGAGGAAACTACACCGTGTTGTGTTTATAAGTACTATATCTTTTCGTCGTTTGCACTGAGGGAAATACGCGATTGATAATAAGCTATAATCAGATGAAATAGTAGTACCTTGGTAGACTGGTGGCGCTTCGACGAAGTAACAGATGATGAGGACTGGTTATATATATATGGGATAAATAAAGTCGTTCTACATCTAAGACAACATGTTGTAGCCGAACTCCGTACGTGGATATAATCGCTTACTTAAACGCGAGCAAAGTAGGTGTGTGGATGTGTTAGCAAATTATGCATGCAAGGGGTGATTCTGAATCGTTGTACAACTATTTCTAATCAATAAACACCCTTTACCCTGCAAGGCCGCAACATAACTGAGGCACAAAAGCAGTGGAAACCAATGGCCATTTGGGAAGTGTAAGCTGGCAAAAGAAATGAAGAAGACTCAGGCACGCTCCTGACTTGTTTTCATGGTCAAATATTTCTCTCACAAGCACAAAATAGCAGTTCCGGACAACTCAGTTGTAACTACTAAAGTATCTATCTGTCTGATCCATCATGCTCCCTGCTTGTCATTTGGGGGCATGGACCTCCAAACCCCAGGCAAGATGCTACAGTAGACCGAGTGGCAGATGCTCCAAACGGTTCTGTATTGGATAAGTACAAGATTGTTCCCCGTATAGACACAACATGTTTGGGTGGTGTAGTTGGTTATCACGTTAGTCTCACACGCTAAAGGTCCACAGTTCGAACCTGGGCTTAGACATATACATTTTTTTTTCTTTTTTGACTTTTAGATACGTTGCACAAAAAGGTCGTTTTTTCTGTTTTTTTTTTACTTTTAGATACATTGCACAAAAAGGTCGTTTGCAAGAGCTATCTCGTAATGGCTCACTAGCAACTTTTTATTTCTCATGTCTTTTATATTAACACAAATATGTTGAGCAATAACAACCTCTTTGTTTTTTTAGTAACAACAACTTGCCCATGTGCAACCTGGGCTTAGACATATACATTTTTTTTTCTTTTTTGACTTTTAGATACGTTGCACAAAAAGGTCATTTTTTCTGTTTTTTTTTTACTTTTAGATACGTTGCACAAAAAGGTCGTTTGCAAGAGCTATCTCGTAATGGCTCACTAGCAACTTTTTATTTCTCATGTCTTTTATATTAACACAAATATGTTGAGCAATAACAACCTCTTTGTTTTTTTAGTAACAACAACTTGCCCATGTGCATAATGTGGAAAGTGAATTTATAAGACTACTCACAACTCGCCAGCAAGGTTATTGGTTTCATCTAAGGCCCTGTCCGGCAAGCCTCCAATCCCAGCTCCATCAAAAAGCGAAGCACACGGAGCGGCACTTCTGCAACTCCGAAAAAGTGGCCTACAAGCTGCCCCGTTCCGTTCTGGGAGAGGCATGGAGCCAATGCGTTCGGTGCCACTCCGCAGCTACTCCAGCCGCTCCAAGAGCTGAGCTGCGGAGCGGTGGCCTACCGAACAGGCACTAAATTGATGTTCTCTCTGAAGGAGAAAAGTATTATCTTTCACTAACCAAATTCACATGTATGGTCACTGTAAGTGCATCTAGTGCCCCTTAGTAATTTTGGTGTATTGAAGATTTATAGGTTAAGGGACTAATGAGTTTGTGAATGTACACAGGTCTATAAGTCTATGAGGAGTTTGATATTTACAGAGAAAGTCGACCCCTAAAAATGAAGTTCTTCAACTGAAGACTTTGATATTTTGAAGACTTTCTGAAGACTTTGAAAGTGAAGAAATTGGTGTGACTTTGAAGACTTGGTATTCATTAGTGGAACATGAAGCGTGAAGACTTTTGTTTTCGTAGTTTCATTTTCTCTTTCTTGAGTCATAGGAAACACCGTACTGTTAAAGGGGGTCGAGGAAATACTAAGAAAAAATTTCCATGTGATGCTCAACTCAAAATCCTACACCTAGCAATCCCTTCGAGTGAAGCCTTTGGAAATCTCATACAGTTCAGTCACTTTCTTCAGTGACAGAAACGAAGTTCTTCTGGTCGCTGATGAACTTGTTCTGACTGAGGAGTTAGGAATTCGCCAGTGCGAATTACCTACACAGTGAGGAACATGATAGCCCTGAGGAATTTGAGAGTCAAATTTCCGACCGTTGCTGTGTTGCGCGCCAGCTGTCCCAAAATATCTTATCCACCTAATGGTCATATCATTAAGGGGCATTTATGTCTTATCATGTCGGGCTGCTCCCTAGGCTATAAATAGCCGCCCCCTACAACCACTAGCTGGTTGGCTGCTCCGAGAGAACTTGACACTTGTCATTTGAGAGCAACCCATCCTCCGAGGACTTTGAGCGAAAATCATCAAGTGAGGAAAATCCCAAACCCAAACACCTACCAACCCCAAAGTGATTGAGCATCACTGAAGAAATTGATCCCGCGTGGATCCGACGCTTGTTATCTTTGAAGACTGTGCTTCTTCCAGACGGTTAGGCGTCAAGGTCTAGAGCATCCAAGAGGAATTGTGGATCGCCGAGTGACCAAGTCTGTGAAGGTTTGGAAGTCGCCTGAAGACTTACCACGAGTGATTGGACGGGATCTGTGTGATCTTAGTTCAAGGAGAATACGGTGAGGACTGGGTGTCCTGAACTGCGTGCTTAGTGACTGGGTGTCCGGGACTGCGTGTCCTCGAGTTTAAATACTCAGCCGCTCCAACCAGACGTACAACTGAGACAGCAGTTAGAACTGGTCTACCAAATCATTGTCTTCACCAACCTAACTGGTTCTATTTCCTCAACCCTTTCATTTCCTCATTACTATGTTGAGTGTTTGTTCATATCTGTGTTTGAAGACTTTGACTGAAGACTTTCTCTATTTTCTCAGTTCAATTTCTTCAGTCTGTTTGTCTTCATCTTGTGTTATCCTGTGATTACGCTTTCTGTACTCTGTGCTTGTCTTCATTTCATCATGATGACCATGCGTGTATACTGTTATGCTTACTTCTGAGTACTTATTTCGCTGCTAATAGTTCTTCGCTAAGGAATTTCCTCACCGGCAAATTCCTCAGTGAAGAATTCATAAATATCGCCTATTCACCCCCCCTCTAGTCGACATAACGCACTTTCAATTGGTATCAGAGCAAGATACTCCCTTGTTTTGTGTGATTTTGGTTTAACTGCCTGGAGTTTTAGTTATGTCGACCGCAGGTATGATCAAGGTCTCGGCTGGGTGTCCTACCTTCGATGGAACGGACTACCCCTACTGGAAAAACAAGATGCGAATGCATCTCGAGGCAATTGACAATGATCTCTGGTATGTTGTGGAAAATGGTGTTCCCTCTGTTTCACCCTCACTGAACGCTACCGATGTGAAGAGATTCAAGCAACTCGATTCTCAAGCGAAGAATATCATTTGTGGCCATCTGAGTAAAGGACAGTATGGAAGAGTGAGTGCTTTGGGAACTGCTAAGCTTATCTGGGATAGGCTGTCCAAAGTGAATGAAGGAGTCTCAACTCAGCGTGACTCTCGAGTTGATGTTCTTCGGAATCTCTTCAACCGCTTCAAGAGACTCGACAATGAAAATGTCCAACAAACCTTCGATCGCCTCACTGACATCTCAAATGAGCTTCAAGCCCTCGGTGCCACTGACATCACTGACCATGAGGTGGTGAAGAAACTGTTGAGATCGCTTGATTCCTCATTTGATACTCTGGGTCTGATGATACAAGAACAGGCTGACTACAAGTCTCTTGATCCTGCCGATATCCTCGAAAGGCTAAATACTCACGAGTTCCAGCTTGCTGAAAAGAGAGATCTCTATGGTTCGAGTTATGGCAAACCACGTGCCCTGAAGGCCAAGGTTGTGTCTGAGTCTGAATGTGAGGACTCTGGTAGTAGCCTTGGTGATCCTGAAGAATTGAGCTAGGAGCTAGCACTGCTCGTGAAGAAATTCCAGAAGTTCTCAAGACGTGGTCGCTTTGGAAAATCCTCAAGAAGCAGTGATTCCTCATCAAATGACTATAAGAGAAGGCTGTGTCACAAATGCAAGAAACCTGGTCATTATATTCAAGATTGTCCTCAGTGGGAAAAGGAATTGAAGAAGAAGAAATACAAGGATTATAGTTCTGATGATGCGAAGAAAATGAAGAAATCATCAAAATCTTCGTCATCAAAATCCTCGAAGTCTTCATCTCACAAGAAGAGCAGCTCCAAGAAGGCTCGGGCATTCATTGGCAAGGAAATGGACTCTGAAGCTGAATCTGAGGAAAATGAGGAAGAGGAGGAGTCTGAAGAATCCGAATCTGGTGTGGCGAGTCTGGCCTTCGCTACTGCTTTCGTTAGCAGGTCCATCTTCAACACTGAAGAAACTGACCCCACCGACAAGCTTGATGAAGATGATGATGACTACGCTCCCACCTATTGCTTCATGGAAAAAGGTGCAAAGGTACTCAAATACACCTCCTTTGAATCTAGTGAAAATGAATCTGATGAGAATCTCAAGCCCAGCTACTCTAAACTTGCAAAGATTGCTGTAAAACAACAAAGGGCTTTTGAAAAGGTTCAAAACATGCTAGACAAAAGTGATGATATGCTGGGTGAAGAAATGGATCGCACTAAAGCCCTGACTGAAAATCTTCAGAGAATTCAGTCTAGGCTTGATAACCTTCAAAGTCATCATAACACTCTCTTATCTGATCATGAGAAACTTTCTTATGAATTTCTTCAAAGAAAGCAAGATCTTGAGAAGCTAAGAGTGAGTTATGAAGATCTTCAGAAGGAGCGCGATTCATTACTTGCTCAACAAATCGGCACTTCTTAGGAAGAATTTGTTCCTCCATGCTTAAAGTGCATTGAACGTGAATCTGCTAATTCTTCACCTAAATGTTCAAATGCTTCAACTGTTACAAATTCTTCACCTGCCTCTGCTATCACTAATTCCCCATCTGAGGACATTGCTAGTATCACTGACAATGCAGGGCTGAAGGAACTGTACACGACAGGCATGTACAAAAGCCTCAAAGGGCATCAGATTATTTGTGATGTGCTCAAAAAGCAGATCCTCAACAAAAACCCTAGGAAAGAGGGTATTGCCTTTAAGAGGAAACTTAATGCTGATGGAACATATTGGAAGCCTGAGCAGTACCCCAAAACCTCATGGGTTGCTGCAAAGGGACCTCCAGTTGATCCATCCATGTTATCTGGCTTTACATGTGAATCTCTTCATTCTTCTGATGAGTCATTTGACTCCAACTATAAACTATTCAAAAATCAGAATGGTGAAGTATTTGCTAGATATGTTGGGACTAACTGCAGGAATGGTTCCCCTATGAAGAAAATCTGGGTTCCCAAAAGTTATGTTGAAAGTCTTCAGGTGAATGTCCTCATGACACCACCTGTGAAGAATGGGAACCCCCAGAACAAACTCTTCATATGGACCTAATTCTTCATATAGATCCAAGTCCTCATATGGACCAAATTCCTCACGTGGATCAAATTCCTCAACTGGATCAAAGTCCTCATATGATCATCATCGTGCTAACAACTCTGTTTCGCAGGGTAGAGCTAAGGGCTATGAATATGCACATTATTCTTCAAATCATTATGTTCATAAGTCTTCGAAGAATTTCTCTGCTTATTCATATGCTTACCCTAACCCCTCTTATGAGAAACGAAATGGGTTGGCTTCTATGCCACCATTATCATATGGTGCTCGCAGAGTGATGAACTCTTTGCCACCCCTTCAGATGTGGGTGGTGAAGAAAAAGAACTAATCTCTTCTGCAGGGTCAGGTCTCCAGACGTGCCTTAACGTCTGAAGAATTTGCTGGGGACCTGACAAAACTGCCTGAAAGGACGCATGCTAACCATGATGAAATGAACTTTCATTTCACACGTCCTCCTACTGCTATATCTATTTACCGCTTGATGAAATTCATCTGATGAACTTAATATCATATTCTTCACTGATGAAGCATATGAGATTGTAAGTTACACTAATTCATCTGCAGGATGATCAACCCAAAACCACTGAATGGGTCCTCGATAGTGGATGTACAAATCACATGACTGGTGACAAGAATCTCTTGATGGATGCTCCTTTATCACCGTCACATCTGAAGCATATCATCTTTGCTGACAAAGGCAAAAGTCAGGTATTGGGTCTTGGTAAGGTTGCGATCTCTAAGGATAAACACATGGACAAAGTCATGCTTGTTGAGTCCTTAGGACACAACCTCATGTCTGTCTCAATGCTTTGTGATCTGGATATGGTTGTTGTTTTGGCAAGTATCGCTGTGTTGTGATTATGGAAGCTGACAATTACAAAGTCTTCGAAGGCTTTAGGAGAGGAGATTTGTATATTGTTGATTTCTCTACAGGACCACAACCAGTCGTGTGTCTACTTGCAAAAGCTTCAGAAGGCTGGCTATGGCATCGACGACTTGGTCATGCAGGCATGAGGAATTTACACACGCTTGCGAAAAAGAAGCATGTCATTGGCATTGAGAATGTCAAATTCCTCAAGGATCACTTATGCGGAGCCTGTGAAGCTGGAAAAATGACCAAGGCCAAGCATCCAGCGAAGACTATCATGACCACTACTCGTCCATTCGAATTGTTTCACATGGACCTCTTCGGACCTAATCATTACTCAGCAGTCACTAATGCTGCTTCTCTATATGGTTTTGTTATTGTTGATGATTACTCTCGATATACATGGGTACACATTGTTACTTACCAACATGAAGTGCAGGAAGTCTTCAAACGATTTTCCTCGAGGGCTTCAACCAACTTTGGTGTGAAGATCAAGCACATCAGAAGTGACAATGGAACTGAGTTCAAGAATTCCGGTCTTGATGACTATCTTGATGAACTTGGTATTACTCATGAATTATCTGCTCCTTATACTCCTCGGCAAAATGGCGTCGTGGAGCGCAAGAACAGAACTCTTATTGAAATGGCTCGCACTATGCTTGATGAATACAAAATGCCTGAACGTTTTTGGATTGATGCAATTGATACTGTGTGCCACATCATCAACAGAGTATATCTTCACAAATTCTTCAAGAAGACGGCCTATGAACTCCTCACTGACAAGAAACCCAATGTGAGTTATTTCAAAGTCTTCGGTGCTAGATGTTGGATTAGAGATCTCACCACAATTCTAAATTTGCACCGAAAGCACATGAAGGTTTTATGCTTGGTTACGGAAAGGACTCGCACACCTACAGAGTCTTCAACATTGTTCTTCACAAGATTGTTGAAACTGTAGATGTGCGGTTCGATGAAACTAATGGCTCGCAAAGAGAGCACCTACCTTCTGTGTTAGATGAACCAGCACCTGAGGGTTCTATCAAGTTCAAGGCAACTGAGGATGTCATTCCTACTGAAGAACTTGCTGAAGAATTCATTCCAGTACGCGAAGAACGTCGAGCTGACGCACCTGAAGATAATGATGAAGTCAATGGTGCTGAGGAAAATGATCAAATACCTCGACGTCAACCAGCTCATCCTCGCGTTGCAAAAGAAGTACAAGTTGACAAGATCATCGATGACATTGAAGCGCCAGGTCCTCTCACACGCTCAAAAGCTTCACATTTATCTAACTTTTGTGGGCACTATGCTTTTGTCTCTATCACAAAGCCCATTAAGGTAGATGAAGCATTTTTGGAGCCGGAGTGGATTCAGGCTATGCAAGAAGAATTACATCAGTTCGAGCTCAACAATGTCTGGGAACTGGTCAAACGTCCAGATCCTCACAAGCATAATATCATTGGCACAAAGTGGATCTATCGCAACAAGCAAGATGAAAATGGCCTTGTGGTAAGGAATAAGGCACGACTAGTAGCTCAAGGCTACACACAGGTTGAAGGAATTGATTTTGATGAAACTTTTGCACCTGTTGCTAGACTTGAGGCTATTCGCATATTACTTGCTTATGCTAATCATCATGATATCATCTTATATCAAATGGATGTGAAAAGTGCATTCCTCAATGGTAAGCTTGAGGAAGAAGTATATGTTGCTCAACCCCCAGGTTTTGAAGATCCAAAGAATCCTGACAAAGTCTTCAAACTTAATAAGGCCCTCTATGGCCTCAAGCAAGCCCCTCGGGCGTGGTATGATACTTTGAAGGAATTCTTCGTGAAGAATGGCTTCACACCCGGTTCACTCGACCCTACTCTCTTTACTAAATCTTATGATGGTGAACTGTTTGTGTGCCAAATATATGTTGATGATATTATTTTTGGCTGTACTGACCAACGTTATAGTGATGAATTTGCCTATATGATGAGTGAAGAATATCAAATGTCTATGATGGGAGAGTTGAAATTCTTTTTAGGTCTTCAAATTCGTCAACAGCGCAATGGCATATTCATATCTCAGGAGAAATACCTCAAAGATGTACTGAGGAAATTCGGCATGCAAGATTGCAAAGGCGTCAAAATTCCTATGCCCACAAAAGGCCATCTATGCACCGATGAAAATGGTATTGACTTCGATCACAAGGTATACCGCTCCATGATTGGTTCTTTATTGTACTTATGTGCATCTAGGCCAGATATAATGCTTAGTGTTTGCATGTGTGCCCGATTTCAAGCTGCACCGAAGGAATCACACCATAAGGCTGTGAAGCATATTCTTCGATACCTAGCTCACACACCAACACTAGGATTATGGTACCCCAAGGGCTCTGTCTTTGATCTCATTGGATATTCTGACTCTGACTATGCTGGTGATCGTGTGGGCCGCAAGTCAACTTCCGGCACTTGTCATTTCCTCGGACGATCTTTGGTCTGTTGGTCCTCGAAGAAACAGAACTGCATATCACTGTCTACTGCGGAAGCTGAATACATTGCTGCTGGATTGTGCTGTGCTCAACTGCTTTGGATGAAGCAAACGCTCAAGGACTATGGCGTCAACGTGAAGAATGTGCCTCTCCTCTGCGACAATGAGAGTGCCATCAAGATTGCTCACAACCCAGTTCAGCACTCGAAGACAAAGCACATTCAAATTCGTCATCATTTTCTTCGTGATCATGTGTTGAAGGGCGACATCTCTATCGAGCACGTGAAGACTGAAGAACAGCTAGCTGATATCTTCACTAAGCCATTGGATGAGAAGAGATTTAGCAAGTTGCGGTGTGAGCTAAATATCCTAGAATCTTCAAATGTTCTTTGAAAAGGACACACATCCTAACACTTATGCAGAATTGATGACTTAGATGTGCAACACATGAAGAAACGTTTTTCTTCAATCAATGAAGAATAACACTCTAAGTGTGAAGAAATTAATGAAGAATTTGATTCTCAGAACCCTACGACAATTGTACACGGTGTCTGAAATCATCATTCTTATACGGTGGGTCACGCCATCACAAAAGTTGAAAATCTTTAATTTGAGTTTTTCCTCAGTTTTGAAATTCTTCAACTTTGCAAAATCTTCACTATTTCCTTCGTTTTTCTTCATTAGATATATATATATATATATATATATATATATATATATATATATATATATGAGTTTATGTCCTCTACAGCATTTACTTATAGATATTTCTTCAAGTTGCTTTTTCTGCTAAGTGAATGTGATCGGACCCTTCCCCTCTATGCTATACTCAACCCAATCTATTCACAAATTCTTCATGTGCGTTCTATTTGAAACTCGTTCAAAGTCTTCACTGTGTCCTTGGCAGCTGAAGAAATTGCGAACGAAACTTTAAAACAAATCTTATCCAAATTTTCGGTTTTGCCGCACAAAATGTTCCGCATCCCATGATGCATTATTCTATTCACCCATGATCGTACACGATCTCCACTACACAGTACGTGGGTGACACATGTCGCGTGAAGGAGAAAGGGCAGGGGTACGTTCGTCCTAAACCCTCGGACGAACAGTTTTTCACTATGTCTATAAATACCCCTCTCCCCTTCCTCACTTCATTTACTCCGCTCGATCTCTCTCTCCCGCTCGAGCTTCTCAAACCCTAGCGCCACCGCTACTCCATCATCGCCGGTGAGGAAGAGCTTCGCTGCCTCGACCTCGTCGCCGTCGTACTCACGTTGACCGCGGAAATCTTCACTCCGCCGCCGCCTTAGCTGTCTTCCTCCGCCGAGTTAGGGAAAGGAAGATCTAACCTGACGAACGTCCCGTCTGTTCTTCCCAGTTCGTCGTGTTCTTCATTTCTGGTAATTAAAAGTTGCTTTTATTATTCGCTTTGATTCTCAAGCTTTCCTGAAAATCTTCAAAGGTGTTTATTCCTCAAATCTTCACACATACGAACACCACACACTTCATATGATCTTGAACTGTTTCTCTAAGCAACCATTTTCTTCAAGATTCCCTAATTGTGTGGATCTTCGATCTGTACAACTCTGGAACCTAAGACAAGAACGCTTAGTGAAATTCCTCAAGGTTCATCTGGTCAAATTCCTCAAAACTTGTTCTTTTTAAAAAACCTTCTCAGAACGCATATGACCTCTCCAAATTCCTCGCACATGTACTCTGTTCACAGGTACTCATGTCTGCTGCTGAATCACTAGATTCTCATCAACTTAACTCATTTGCAGCGTTCCTCGAAGAAAAACTGCATACTTCTTCAGAGAACTCAATTGTTCAAATTCCTCAACTGAAGAATATGGCAGACGGTAAGAAGCCGCAGAAAGGAGGAAAGAAACCCGAGGTTGTGACTGCGTTTGAAATCCCTGAAGAAATTTATGCTGACTATTGCACACCTGATGAAGCAAAATATGGCAAAGAAAACAAAAATCAGCGCAAGGTACGCATTCAGAAGATTGAACGGAGATGGGCAAGGGAATGGAGGGAATACAGATATGTAACTCCAAAGTACATGAAGAAATTCGCCCCCAATCCTCCGTGCCCAAGAGCTCCATTGGCACCTGGCCAAGTAGCTGATCCCACAAGTATCAAACATGGTGAGGACTTTCCTGAAGAATGGGCTAAGCGCCAAGCCAAATTGGCAAGACAAGCCAAGGAGGCAGTGAAGAAATTCAATGAGGATTTTGCCACTGCTACTGCTACTGAGGCCTCGGTCCAACCGAGGAAATCCATGCCAAAGAAGCCTGCTCGTAAGCCAAGTGCTTCACCATCAGCGCCCTCACGGCCAAGTTCCTCAGCAGCACCCTCATGGCAAATTCCTCACACTGCTCCTGCTCCTTCCAAGTCCTCAGCTCCTGTGCATTTGACTACATGTCAAAGGACTGCTGGTTTCTCGATTGCCTCTGGTGTCTCAGCAAGTTCCTCAGCTGCACCAATTTCATCATCTGGCCCGACTCTGCTGAAGACCAAAACAACAGCTGGACGAGGTCCTCGGCCAAGTCCAAAGAAGAAACAGGTCGCATTCCATGTGCCATCTGATGATGAAGCTTCTGATGATGAACTCGCAGAAATCATCAGAGACAGACAGGTGAAGGCCGCTAGAGCCAAAGGCACATCTGTGCCACTACTGTTGGATCCGAGGAAAATCCTCGATTATATTGATCTCTGGCACAAGGATCCAAACACCCCCATGCCTGATTTTCATCTAAACGCTGGTCAAAGTCACATGATGACCCATTTCATCACTGAAGAGAAATGGAAGTTTGAAAAGGCAAGAGAGATCAAGAAAGCTCAATACAGAAAGGAGAAGTTCCTGAAGAAAAACGTTGTCAAAATGACACCTAAAGAACTTCTCAAGGTCCAGACTGAAATTCAAGACCTCAGCAAAAACTTCGATGCTTATTATGCTGATTGGCAAGGGGCCAAGGTCAGATTCGTCAACCTGACGAAGAAATTCACCAATGTTGCAGCCTCAACGCAACATGAAATTCCTCAGGCTGAAGCCTCAGCTCAGCCGACTAAAGAACATGCCAGCACCGCTGATGAAGTTCAGGTTGCTGATGAAAATGCTAGTTCCAGGGCTGATGATCCCATTCCAGCCGCTGAAGAAATTGCCAGGGCATCCACTAGTGGTGCGCCTGAAGAAACTGAAGAAGTCAGGGCAACTGCACCAGTTGCGCCTGAAGAAATTCAACCAGATTACTCAACTCCACCTGCACCTACACCAACTCCAATTCTTCCATGTGCATTTGATGTGAAGAAAACCAAGGCTGCAGAGCGAGCTGCAGTGAAGAAAAGGAAGGCATCAACTGTGTCAAATTCTTCGGCTGCGAAGAAAATGAAGCCAATGACCAGCTCACTTGAAAATCCAATTGATGTTGTTCCAATTTCCTCCATGCCGTCAAAGGACCTTGTTCCTTTTGGAGAAGACTATGAGATCCCCATCGGATCTGATGAAGAACATCATTCTGCTGCTTCATCAGAGCAGATTGATGAAGAAATTGAAGTGGACGCAATCCCTTCAACTCCAGTCATTTCCTCACCTATGCCTCAGTTCACAGCTGGAGAGGCTGGTGTTGAGGAAATTGAAGATGAAGATGTGGATATTGGGTGCACCACACCTGTGATGAATGATGACTTTTGGGAAAGTCAGCATCCCAATACTCCTCTCTTCACCCCGCTCCAACAGATTCCTCAGTCCCCTGCACCAACAGTTCAAATGGACTCTGAAGAAACTCAACCCACTCTCTCTGTGCATGAAGAAATTCCAGCCACTAGTGCTGATGAACCTGCTGCTGCTGATCCTCAGACTAAACCTGTTGAGGAACAAGAAATTCCTCAGCCTGAAGAACCTGAGCTCGCGACTCCTGAGGTGGTGATGCAACTCACTGACACCCCTCTGCTAAAGCAAAAGAATCCGTTCTCAAGCAAACAGAAGTTCAAGGCTGAAGATTTCTTTGCCGAGCATGTATTCTTCACTGATTACAATCCATATGATTCTGCTCGCATAAGGAAGAGGCGTTTCTGGACTGCCAGCCAAGCCAATTTCTATTCCTCAGTGCTCTTCAACAAAGACAAAGTCTTCGATCATGCACATATTCCTCATGTGGACATGGAGTCTCTGCCCGGTTTTGAGCCAGTCCTCAGTGTTCTTCATGATGCAGGACTTCTGAATTTCTGCATTGATATCTGTGACTGGAATGAAGAACTCATTCTTCAATTTTATGCAACTCTGCACATCACCGGAGACGCTGAAGATGTGAACACATGGGTATTAGACTGGATGTCTAAAAATACTCACTTCAAGGCACCAGCAACTGAATTGCTTCGTGCTCTACCACTCAGTCCTCCAGTTGATGATGCTCGTTGTATCTACAATGAACCAGAACTTTCAAATCACTATATGCAAGTACTGATGAAGCCTTTGAAGCCAAGGCAGGCCCCAAGAACCAAATTCCTTGTCAAGGAATTATTGTATGTGCCTCGGACTGTCTATCAAATTCTGACGAAGACAATGAGTCCTATCAAAGGCCACGACTCAAATGATGAAGAAGTCGTTGGCATCATGAAGAATATGCTTTTCAATATCATTCATGGTGTTCCCATAAACTTCCATGATTTCTTCATGAGGACTCTGGCCAATATTACTATGTTACCCTTCGAGCTGAAGCCCTATGCTCCTTGGATTATGAGATTCATCAGGGCAAGATCTTCACTGAATTACAAAGCTGACACTCTGAACCACGGTAGCTACTTGCCTCCCATTGAAGTCCTCAAACGGACAGTTTCATCAGCTGATGATAAAGGCAAGGCCGCTGCTGTGATCGATGAAGGCATTCGTCCATTGGATGGTCAATTTCGCAAGGCTGCATCTTACTCTACCAATGATGATTCTGCCACCCATGACTCTGCCGCCAATACCTCAGCCAAGAAAAATCCTCAAGCCACAGCACCCAGGGTGATGACTGATCGTGAGTTACTCCTCAGTCTTCATCAGAAGGTTGATCGCAATCATAAATGGATCAAGCGTCAGTTTGGTTCAATTCTTCACAACATGACCTCCACACACAATGTAGTGAAGAAGAACCACTACTACCTCCATGAAACCCTCAACCGCACCTGGGATGTTCTCTCTCATGTCTACAGCGCTGCAGATCTGAAGAAAATGGGTCTCAAGGAAGACTTTGACTGGTCTGCACCTCCACCGAAGAAATTCAAGAAGGTCAAAGTTCCTTCCTTGGTGGCCAGCTCTTATTCTTCATCGCGTGACACTGATGAGTATGAAGATTTGGACGACACTGCGGCAGGCCCTGCTCCAACAAACAACCCCGACAACGCTGGCGCTCCTCCATCAACTTGAAATTCTTCAGGGGCGTTAGTCCTCAGTTTCAATCCTTTTGGTCATTTGATGACAAAGGGGGAGAAATCTGAGTTAGTCTTCAAGCGGGTCTATATTAAGGGCATATTTTTTAAGTTACAACTCTCTCTCTTCTGGAACTTTTATTTGGATCGAGTTGTAATCTTAAACCCGATGGTGCGCTGATACTTTTGCTGCATTATGCTTTGCATGCTTATTCCTCATTAATGACATTGCACGCATGCTGAATCACATCAGGCACCATATTTCATCATGCATTTCAAATTCTTCATATTATATATCAAATGCATGTATGAATTACAAGATATAGGGGGAGATCTCCATGATTCAACTCTTCAAATGTGCAATGCTTCAAAAGCAAAATTCCTCACTATGCACATCTTCAGGGGGAGTTCTTCTATATCTTGTAATCAAATTCCTCAATATCAGTGTATACACTTCATATATTTATCCCCATTGAAAACTTAACCTATGTTGTCATCAATCACCAAAAAGGGGGAGATTGTAAGTGCATCTAGTGCCCCTTAGTGATTTTGGTGTATTGAAGACTTATAGGTTAAGGGACTAATGAGTTTGTGAGTGTACACAGGTCTATAAGTCTATGAGGAGTTTGATATTTACAGAGAAAGTCGACCACTAAAAATGAAGTTCTTCAACTGAAGACTTTGATATTTTGAAGACTTTCTGATGACTTTGAAAGTGAAGAAATTGGTGTGACCTTGAAGACTTGGTATTCATTAGTGGAACATGAAGCGTGAAGACTTTTGTTTTCGTAGTTTCATTTTCTCTTTCTTGAGTCATAGGAAACACCGTACTGTTAAAGGGGGTCGAGGAAATACTAAGGAAAAATTTCCATGTGATGCTCAACTCAAAATCCTACACCTAGCAATCCCTTCGAGTGAAGCCTTTGGAAATCTCATACAGTTCAGTCACTTTCTTCAGTGACAGAGACGAAGTTCTTCTGGTCGCTGATGAATTTGTTCTGACTGAGGAGTTAGGAATTCGCCAGTGCGAATTACCTACACGGTGAGGAACATGATAGCCCAGAGGAATTTGAGAGTCAAATTTCTGACCGTTGCTGTGTTGCGCGCCAGCTGTCTCAAAATATCTTATCCACCTAACGGTCATATCATTGAGGGGCATTTATGTCTTATCATGTCGGGCTGCTCCCTAGGCTATAAATAGCCGCCCCCAACAACCACTAGCTGGTTGGCTACTCCGAGAGAACTTGACACTTGTCATTTGAGAGCAACCCATCCTCCGAGGACTTTGAGCGAAAATCATCAAGTGAGGAAAATCCCAAACCCAAACACCTACAAACCCCAAAGTGATTGAGCATCACTAAAGAAATTGATCCCGCGTGGATCCGACGCTTATTACCTTTGAAGACTGTGCTTCTTCCAGACGGTTAGGCGTCAAGGTCTAGAGCATCCAAGAGGAATTGTGGATCGCCGAGTGACCAAGTCTGTGAAGGTTTGGAAGTCGCCTGAAGACTTACCACGAGTGATTGGACGGGATCTGTGTGATCTTAGTTCAAGGAGAATACGGTGAGGACTGGGTGTCCTGAGCTGCGTGCTCAGTGACTGGGTGTCCGGGACTGCGTGTCCTCGAGTTTAAATACTCAGCCGCTCCAACCAGACGTACAACTGGGACAACAGTTGGAACTGGTCTACCAAATCATTGTCTTCACCAACCTAACTGGTTCTATTTCCTCAACCCTTTCATTTCCTCATTACTGTGTTGAGTGTTTGTTCATATCTGTGTTTGAAGACTTTGACTGAAGACTTTCTCTATTTCCTCAGTTCAATTTCTTCAGTCTGTTTGTCTTCATCTTGTGTTATCCTGTGATTACGCTTTCTGTACTCTGTGCTTGTCTTCATTTCATCATGATGACCATGCGTGTATACTGTTATGCTTACTTCTGAGTACTTATTCCACTGCTAATAGTTCTTCGCTAAGGAATTTCCTCACCGGCAAATTCCTCAGTGAAGAATTCATAAAAATCGCCTATTCACCCCCCCCCCTCTAGTCGACATAACGCACTTTCAGTCACAACTTCTCGTAAATGTTTCTAAAACCAAATCCCAACCATTCAAAGCCTGACCGAAACACAACATGCATCAGAGCGTAGGCCTACCGAACATGCACTAAATTTATGTTCTCTCTGGAGGAGAAAAATATTATCTCTCACTAGCCAAATTCACATGTATGGTCACAACTTCTCGTGAATGTTTCTAAAACCAAATCCCGACCATTCAAAGCCAGACCGAAAGACAACATGCATTAGAGCGTAGGCCTACCGAACATGCACTAAATTTATGTTCTCTCTGGAGGAGAAAAATATTATCTCTCACTAAGCAAATTCACATGTATGGTCACAACTTCTAGTGAATGTTTCTAAAACCAAATCCCGACCATTCAAAGCCTGACCGAAACCCAACATGCATCATGCAACTATACGGTGGATGTGTGGCCGCCGTAAAAACCAACCCCTCCCATCCCCCGCAGCCACCAGCAGCAACCCCGCATGACCGCCGCCGTCCACGACCACCGCACCCACGCCGGCGTCGGATCTGCTCCTCCCACCTCGTCTCCCTCCACCAACCGACTAAATCAGCGCACCCACACATCCCTTCTCGCTGCTCTACCATCGCAACCGAAGCCGAAGAGCTAGCGCCGCGTCCGGTCATCACCTCATCCGGTAGCCTCCTCATCGCTGCGTCCTTGCCATGCCGCGGAATCCAAATCCAAAGAGCAAAGTCGGCTTCAAGGCTATGCAGCTGCGACCCTTCAAATGGTATGGTCCGGAGTTCCAACACGCCGGCCATCGGTACTGGCGGGGCACCTTCCGGAGTAAGGACTTCGCCGGTCGCGCCTACGACATCATAGTGTGGCGGCTTGGTCTTCTGCTAGACGGGCTTAGCTTCCCAGAGATTTGAGTTGTTGGAGGCAGCGGAGCTCATCGGGCTGAAGGTAACCATTGTAACCGGCCTGACAAGGCCAAAGCCGAAGACCGACAATGCCTCTAGGGAGGGTGACACAGAGATGATGGCGAGGTTCGCGAAGAAGGCCTGAAGTACGTCCAGTAGAAGCACGAGTGGTACTAGAAGAGGGACGCAGAGAAGAAGAAGAAGAAGGCGAAGAACAACGACGAGGCAGGACTTGATACGTCTCCAATGTATCTATATATATTCTTTTATTATTTCTTGCTATTACATTATCACTTCTGTATGCTTTATATGTCATTTTATATTAACAATTTTTTTGGACAATAAGAGACCATGGAAGCTTTGGGGAAGGGCCAGAAGACCACGAGGTGGCCTAAGGCAGGGGGCACGCCTGGAGTTAGGGCATGCCATCCTGGCTTGTGGGCCCCTCGTGACTCCATTTGCCCTAATTCTTGGCTATAAATTCCCATATATTCTGAAAACCTCGAAGCAAGACACAAAACAATTGTTCTGCTACCGCAAGGCTCTGTTCTTCCACGATCCCATCTGTGACCCTGTTCCGGTATTCTGGCAGAGGGGAAACCCATTAGGAAGGCAATGTTCATCAACCTTGTTGCCTCCATGATGATATGTGAGCAGTTCCTTCAGGACCTACATGTCCATAGTAGTAGCTAGATGACTTCTTCTCTCTCTTTTGACCTTCAATGCAATGATCTACTCTGAGATCAATGCAATGAATTTTTTGTGGTGTGTTTGTTGAAATCTAATGTATTGTGGGTTTATGATCAAATTATTCATTGATATTATTTGAGTCATTTGAGATCTCTTTGATTGTGTATAGCCTTGTATTTCTCTCTGATCTATCTGTCTTCTTTGGCCAAGTAGATTGATTTATTTTCAGCGGGAGAGGTGCTTGGTAGTAGGTTCAATCTTGCGGTGACCTTGCTCTCTGACAGGAGGGGTGACAAGGCACATATTGTATTGTTGCTACTTATGATAAAATGATGGGGTTTGGTCATATTAGTTTATCTTAATATGTGTACATTATGTCATCTTGCTTAATGCATTACTTTGTTTGTCATGAACTTAATACTTTGAGATGCATATGATACGTCTTCAACGTATCTATGATTTTTTATTGTTTCATGCTATTATATTATAAATCTTGTATGCTTTATATGAACTTATACATCATTTTTGGAACTAACCTATTAACCTAGTGCCCAGTACCAGTTCCTGTTTTTGCCTATTTTATTGTTTCGCAGAAAATTAGTACCAAACGGTGTCCAAACGTGATAAAACTTTACGAAGATCTTTTCTAAAGCAGAAGGGACCCTTGAAACATCGGGAGGAGGCCAGAAGATATACGAGTGGACCACAAGCTCACACGGCGTGCCCCCAGGGGGGCGCCACCTGACCTTGTGGGCCCCTTGTAGCTCTGTTTGACCTAATTCCACTTCCATAAATTCCTATAAATCCCCAATACCACCAGAGCGAGACCCGAAACAACTATTTCGCCGCAGCAAGCTTCTGTTCTTCCGCGGTCCCATCTAGAGGCCTTCGTCGGTACTCTGCCGAAGAGGGAATCGATCACGGAGGGCTTGTACATCAACCTTGATCACCTCTCATGATGTGTGAGTAGTTTACCACAGACCTACGGGTCCATAATGATTACCTAGATGGCTCTCTTTATCTCCTTGATCTTCAATAAAATATTCTCCTGAGAGTTCTACTCGATGTAATCTTCTTTTGCGGTGTTTGTTGGGATCCGATGAATTGTGGGTTTATGATCAGATTATTTACTGAAAGTAATTGAGTCTTTTCTGAACTTTATTGTGTGTGATTGTTATAGCTATGTAATGCTTTCAAATCTATGGGTTTTCTTTGGCCAAGTTGATGATTAGATCCAACTTTCAAAAAGTGTTTAGAATATTAAAAATTGTTCCGTTTTTAAAGATGTTTAAAAAATAAAAAAAAGTTCTCCTTCATTTGTAAGGATGTTCTATAAGTTCTAAAAATGATTGTATTTTAAAATAAATATATAAATATTCTAGGTTTTTCAAAACCAAATGAAAAACCCAGTCAACAATAAATAAATCAGAGGAAGCCAAAAAACACACTAGAGAAACCAACCATGCTTTGTTACCATGCACAGTCCCTGTGACATCTTGTTACATCCTATAAATCCTAATAAGCCCTTACCTATACTACTCTATAGTGAATCAATTTTCAAAATGGATCTAGAGCATCAATCATAACTGCTGGCCTCCAAAATCCAAGGGCTAAGATTAGCAGGATTCGCCATGAACAGTAGAGTGATGTTACCTCTGCTGTGTTCTAGAACAATCGTGTGGCCCTTCTAGAAAAAAAAGCCCATATGTGGCGCCTCATGGGCTATATTACCACTTGAGCGAATGACAACTTGAGCCCAGAAAAGATGGTTTGGGAAGAGAATGGGGAGAAATAGAATAAAATAAAGTTTTTTAAATGAACCTACAGTTTTTTAGATGTGAATGTATATATTTTTGTATTAAAAACAATTGCAGGAGGAATGAATAGTAATTCCTACTAATTAATATCTGGATTAGTATATCACTATATTTCTTTTTGCAAATCAATGACCTTTTTTATTCCATTTATCAAAATCACGCCATTATATTTTTTTTGAGTCACACTCCAAAATCCCTCCGTTATATTAAGACATGCATTGCACGTGCATACATCTATATATGTATCTGTACTACTATATAGTGTACCAGTATAGATGCACATGGACTGTTGGATCTTTTGAATCCGATGGCTGATATTAAATTTGCTTAGTTATGGAGCTACGTGGACATACATCAACCGTCCGATTCAGCAATCTAGCGGCCCAAAGTGCAGGGATTCGCGTTGCTGTCCGCCACTGTCCTGCTCTCCCAGCCAGGCTGTACTCTATAAGCCTAGAGTGTTCTTTCACAATCTAGAGTAGGACCATTCAACTCACTGATCCGTGGGTCACAAGGACTTAGCTCACGTGAGGATGTAAACGTAGGAGCCACAACTGTGCAGTTCAGCGATTAGTACACATGAACGTGAGATAAATACGAGATGATAGCTGAGGCACAATTCAGTACTTTGTTCTATAGCTGAGTCACCAGCACGCCCTCCCCCGGCCTTCTGCATCTTGAGTGTTTCCGCCTTTGCGGCCTTTGCGACCTTTGCTTTGACGCGGCGATTTTGTGGTGTCGCCGAGTTGATGTTCCGGGCGAGCGTGATGCTTGGACCCTCCACCACTTTCGTCTCCGGCAGGTTCTCCTCCGGGTCCATGCGCCTGCGGCGCAAGGGAAGAAGAGAGTGGGGGAAAAAGACGGGAATTGGATGGAGAACGGCGGGATGGAAAAAGAGAGTGAGGGATTCTTCCGCATAAATAGTGCGGTCAGTTACACAAGCATGGGCTTCGCCTTAATTTTGGGTGCGTCTAAGGTGTCGGAGTCCTATGTGACTCGTATCTGGACTCCCGCAAAGACCCCTGGCTTGGTTTTGGTTTGCAGGGAAATTATGATCTGAACTGCTCCGCGAACCGACGAGGTTAGTGTTAGATGGTTTACCGGGTTCAGACTGCTGCATCGGGACAAATACGGACGGTTTGAGGGTCGGAACAGAGCAACTGCAAAATTTTGGTAAAGAAATGGTCAAGGTATGCAACATACTAGCAAACCACCTCAACTTTCTTGTCTCCGGATGCATGCCTGACCACGCATGCATGCCTTGGAACCGAAGGATAATAAACGCGTTTACCACTTGTTCTCTCACGATCGATCAGCTGGAAAAGTAAGGAATCCCACCATTTTTTCTTCGAGGGCGGGCGTGTTTGTGGGCAGGAGTGAGCACCGGCGCCGTACAACGTCCGTGCAATCAGCCGCCCTACGACGTGTCTCCATTAGCTGCCGTAAGGGCTCCAGAAGAGGAAGGTCAAAGTCCCCAGCCCCCCTGAACGGGATGGTCGCATATATACATCCATCCAAACCAGGTCCTGGCTGACTCGACATCGCCATGTCATCGACGAGAGCGCGGCGGAGCGACGGCCGGCAGGTCGCGGTGGGCGGCCGGTGGCGGCACGTGGCGGTGGTGGACACGGGGTGCCGGTGCCGCCCGCGCCGCCAGAGGCTGGCGTCCTTCCTCTGGCCGTCCACGAAGCCGCCGGTGACGAGGAGCAGCAGCAGCTCCCATCCGTCATCCTCCTCCGCCTCCACCGCTTCCTCCGCCTCCGCCCACGTCTACAAGTACCACCAGGAGCCGGTAGCGACGAAGAAGGTGACGGCAAAGGCGTCGGCGCCAGTGGCGACGAAGAAGGTGGGCAGCAATCCGGCGAAAAAGAGGCGCGAGAAGATGGCAGCGGCGGCCGGGGAGGAGGAGGAGGAGGAGGACGTCGGGGTGGCGGTGGAGAAGGAGTCGTCGGACCCGCGGGGCGACTTCCGTGACAGCATGGTGCGGATGGTGGTGGAGATGGGGCTCGGCGACTGGGACGGCCTCCGCTCCATGCTTCGCCGCCTGCTCGCGCTCAACGCGCCGCGGCACCACGCCGCCATCCTCGCCGCCTTCGCCGAGGTCTGCGCCCAGCTCGCCGGCCCATCGGAGTCTCCAGCGCCGTAATACGACAGCCACGAGTGACGACTGACCATTCCTCGGCTCGGCAAGTCGGCCGGCCAGGTCGTCTGGTCGTGTTTCTTTTCTGTGCGGTCTCGAGATCCTGGCACCACCTGGTGTACACATAAACCTGCGACTACCAATAGTGTCGTATAATGTGTGTGCTTGTGTTTTGCATGAAAGCTTGTTAGTTAATCTACTCCCTCCGTCTCGTCGCAGAAATAGATATCGTAGGCCAATAAGCCACGGCGGGCATGTCCAGTGTGTGCGTGCGTGTGTGGCACTGTGGTGTGTAGTGTGTGTGTGTTCTGTTAGCGGGGATCGGGGGAGCGCTGGAGGCGGTCATGCATGGGCGGGCGCGCACGACCAGGGCATGTACGTGCATGCATGGGGCGTGGATGGCGCGGGCTGGAACGGCCGCTCGGCGTGGGCTGGGACTTGGCTAGATGCCCGGTGAGTCTCAGGGTATAAATACCCCATGCGTTGTAACAGATGTATGATGAGTTCGTGCTCGTGGAATACAAGACCGTGGGTGCGGCGGCAGCGTTCGTGCGCTGGAGAAACTCCGTGTTCTTCCCCCTCCTCCCTTCTTCTTCCTTGAGTGCGCCACCGGGAGAGTGAGAGAGCTGAGTGCCAGAGAGAGGAGGGTAGCGGCGAGGCAGGAGCGGCAACAACAGATATAAATGGATGTATTCATAACTAAAATGCACTAGACGGAGGGAGTAGCAGATTTTGGTCGGTTGTTTTGTTTTATTTTTATTTTATTTGGGTCGGCTTAACTTTTAATAATTGTGTTATGACAATGTTTATTGTTTGTATAGTGTGCTAGGCTGCTGATGGAGACAGTATTTGTTCTGAGAGGAGAGTGAAATTGTTTGTGCATGGTTGTAGTGCCTTTACACGTTTTGGCCTCAATGTCTGCCAATGTAGTTGTGTGAGCCCCCACTCCGCGCTGAAACCATGGAATTGCTACCAAGGTTTCGAATGTTGAAAAAAAATCACTCACATTAAAATATCATAAATTTTGAAATTTAGTTAGCACAAATCAAGGAAATTTTACTCCCTCCGTCCCAAAATTCTTGTCTTAGATTTGTCTAGATATGGATGTACCTAATACTAAAACGTGACTTGATACATCCGTATTTAGACAAGTCTAAGACAAAAATTTTGGGACAGAGGGGGTATTTAAGTTAGAATTAAAACAACGGGATACTCTTTCCATTTTTTCCATTCCGCATATTCATATAGTTTGACCAAGTTTATATGAAAAAATATCTACATTCGCAATACCAAATCAATAGCATTAGATGCATCATAGAACTAATTTGTATATTGTACACCTTTAATATTTGAGATGTTTATTTTTTTAATATAAGTTTGGTCGAACTTTATGAAGCTTGACTTAGAATAAAACTAGTATGCAGAGGAAAAAAGAGCGGAGGAAGTATTAACATTGTAGCAACAACTGCACGGCATAAAAATATCAATAGCACAGACGTGGGTCTGAAATAGTAGACCTATTGAAGGGGAGTAGTGCAGCTTACCAATGTGTTAGACGAGGGGTTGTTTGTTAGCTAGGATTCCACCTTATTTATATAAATAATTTAAAATACAGAAATATTTCAAACGAAATAGGTCATTTTTTTTGCTCACACATGAAATTTGGTCAAAATTTTCTTTGATTGCAGCTATGTAACGCTCATATGGGCCATCCCATGAAGCTATTGCTCGCTCAGCTTGGCTCCCTTCACCGCTCTCTTGTTTAGCTTTATTTCACTTGCTCCGTTAGTAACTCAGAGAAAAAAATGACTAACATTTTTTATCTGATTTTTTTAAATCAAAATATGTATCCGGATTAAAACAATATTGAATTTCACAATTATGCGAATTAAAAACATCGGATTAAAAAACGCTGAATTAAAAAATTCATGGATTTTTAAAAAGTGCAAAATTGAAAAAGGTTCTAAAACTAAATAAATGTTCACTAGCTATAAAATTATTTTTGAACTTGACAAACATCCATAGATAAATGTTCGTAAATTTTAGAAAATGGTTTCAATTTTTTTATAATGTTCACAATTTGAATAAATGTTCATGGATTAAAAATTGTAAAAAGGAGAAGGAAAAAACGAAACCCAAATCACTTAACCAACTACACACACTCACAGGCGGACGCCTTAGCGACCCCACAAACCCCAACGCATCAGGAGGCTCCAAATCATGTAAGTTTAGTATCTTATTAGATTTGTCTTGTAGCACTTTTATTTATTGTGTGGTGCGATACTATCTTCTTATTGTAAGACTATGTGATGTCGCTATCTCCATGGCCAAGATATGTCATGCTTTATGTGTTATCCATTTTCTCTTTGTCTTACATGCTTTGCTCTCTCACCGCACCTCTTGCATGTGATCCTTGCATCGTCTTTAAATATCTTGTTGATGTCTCTCGATCTTGCTTTGTTCAAGTTGCTTCTTATGATCCTCGATAACAGTTTGAGCTTTGCAAGATTTATTGCTAGATCTGAACCTGCACCTCATTGAACTCTCCATCTCCCTAAGGTTTTCATCAACCAAAACATCATTGTTAAAAGTGGCTACTAGAAAGGAAGCGGATTAGGAGCACTCGGGTGCTCCACCCCTCTATATTCGAAATAATTTAGTAATACAAAAAAGGTCAAAAAATCCCAAACATTTTTGGAATCAAATATGACCAGGTATTATACTCGTATAAAAAGTTTGGTCAACAAATGATTCCCGTTGACTTTAGGGAAAAAACAAATTTGTGACGATAATATTGCATGAATAGTACTTGTATCTAGCGTTCTTGGCAAATCTTTGACCCTGGATATAATGAAAGTCGTTCCCTGTTTAATCTTTTTTATACGAGTGCAATACTTGGTCATGTTTGATTCCATAAAAAGTTTGCAATTTTTGACTTTTTATTGAATTACTAAATTATTTTTCAATATAGGGGGTGTGGCATCTGAACGGCGCAAGGATCTTCATACCATATTTATCCTTACGCTCTGGGAACTGTGGAAGCATCGTAACGCTATTGTCTTTGATGGAGCATCACCGTCGAGGGAGGTGCTTCTAGGTAGAGTTCGTACCAAAGATTTGTCCTGGTCGGTAGCTGGAAAGTTTAAAGGGAATGTCGACCCTTTCTTCCATAGTTTGCATAGGTGGACGAGTAGTGAGGAGTAAGTGTAAGAAACTTGTGTAATCCTGGTGGAGGCACTCTTTTGCCTTTCTTCTTTAATATATAATATGCACACTCGTGCATATTCGAGAAAAAAATATTTTTGCTACTGCAAAGTGTTAATTTCTCATAGAAAGGCATTGTACAGACTCTCACACTCGCATGTATTGTCTTCTGCCACCTTTGTTCAACGGTTGCCGACGCACCAACTCGAGGAAATTGCACAATTTTAGTTGCCAGTAACTTCAACCCATAACAAATGTTTTTTTTTCAGTTCAGACGCTTGTGAAAATGGAACATGCCAAGCACAAAGAAGTATGACTCAAGTAAGGAGGAACCATGAGAATATTTGCCGCAAAAAAAAGAACATTGAGAATATGCCATGTAGAGAGAAAATTAGCTTAAGCAAAGATAAACCTTCAATTCTGAAGAAGTATAATGTTACATTTCTAAAAACTTTATTAATGTTATCATCATGCACAAATAAAAAATATGAACAACTACATGAATAGAAATGATGACCTTCTTATGTGGTTCTTACAAATTTTTTTTTGCTAAGATGACATGTGTAGCATTGAAAAATAAAAATACAGGAGACCTTGATTGAATTTCATGCCCCAACTTCTTAGATGAAATTGTTGGGTAACGTAGCAGAAATTCAAAATTTTCCTACGTGTCACCAAGATCTATCTATGGTGAAATCAGCAACGAGGGAAAGGAGAGTGCATCTACATACCCTTGTAGATCGCTAAGCGGAAGCGTTCAAGAGAACGGGGTTGAAGGAGTCGTACTCGTCGTGATCCAAATCACTGGAGATCCTAGTGCCGAACGGACGGCACCTCCGCGTTCAACACACGTACAGCCCGGTGACGTCTCCCATGCCTTGATCCAACAAGGAGAGAGGGAGAGGTTGAGGAAGACTCTATCCAGCAGCAGCACAACGGCGTGGTGGTGATGGAGGAGCGTGGTGATCCAGCAGGGCTTCGCCAAGCACCGCGGGAGAGGAAGAGGAAGAGAGGTAGGGCTGCGCCAAGAGGGAGAGAAACTCGTGTGTTGGGCAACCCCTAGACCTCAACTATTTATAGGGGAAGGGGAGGGGGCTGCGCCCCCTCTAGGGTTCCCTCCCCAAGGGTGGCGGCAGCCCTAGATCCCATCTGGGTGGCGGCCAGAGGGGAAGAGAGGGGAGGCGCACCTGGGGTGGGCCTTAGGGCCCATTTGCCCTAGGGTTTGCCCCCCTCCCACTCTTCCCTGCGCCTTGGGCCTTGTGGGGGGGCGCACCAGCCCACTTGGGGCTGGTCCCCTCCCACACTTGGCCCATGCAGCCCTCCGGGGATGGTGGCCCCACTTGGTGGACCCCCGGGTCCCTCCCGGTGGTCCCAGTACATTACCGATAAAACCCGAAACTTTTCCGGTGACCAAAACAGGACTTCCCATATATAAATCTTTACCTCCAGACCATTCCGGAACTCCTCGTGACGTCCGGGATATCATCCGGGACTCCGAACAACATTCGGTAACCACATACAAACTTCCTTTATAACCCTAGCGTCATCGAACCTTAAGTGTGTAGACCCTACGGGTTCGGGAACCATGCAGACATGACCGAGACGTTCTCCGGTCAATAACCAATAGCAGGATCTGGATATCCATGTTGGCTCCCACATGTTCCATGATGATCTCATCGGATGAACCACGATGTCAAGGACTCAATCAATCCCGTATACAATTCCCTTTGTCTAGCAGTATTGTACTTGCCCGAGATTCGATCGTCGGTATACCGATACCTTGTTCAATCTCGTTACCGGCAAGTCTCTTTAATCGTTCCGTAACACATCATCCCGCGATCAACTCTTTGATCATATTGTGCACATTATGATGATGTCCTACCGAGTGGGCCCAGAGATACCTCTCCGTCACACGGAGTGACAAATCCCAGTCTCGATTCGTGCCAACCCAATAGACACTTTCGGAGATACCTGTAGTGCACCTTTATAGCCACCAAGTTACGTTGTGACGTTTGGTACACCCAAAGCATTCCTACGGTATCCGGGAGTTGCACAATCTCATGGTCTAAGGAAATGATACTTGACATTAAAAAAGCTCTAGCATTCGAACTACGATCTTTGTGCTAGGCTTAGGATTGGGTCTTGTCCATCACATCATTCTCCTAATGATGTGATCCCGTTATCAATGACATTCAATGTCCATGGTCAGGAAACCGTAACCATCTATTGATCAACGAGCTAGTCAACTAGAGGCTTACTAGGGACATGGTGTTGTCTATGTATCTACACATGTATCTGAGTTTCCTATCAATACAATTATAGCATGGATAATAAACGATTATCATGAACAAGAAAATATAATAATAACTAATTTATTATTGCCTCTAGAGCATATTTCCAACAGAAATATAGGAATTATTACAAGCCGAATCTGGAGGCGAGGATCAATCTAGCGTAGTGTCACTATTCATGTCCTAAATTTTTAGATGAAGTATAGGAATTATTACATACTAAATCTGGACGCGAGGATCAATCAGGCGTAGTGTCACTATCCATGGCCTAAAGTTTTAATTGAAATATAGGAATTATTACAAAGTGAACCTGGAGACGAGGATAAATTTGGCCTAGTGTCACTATTCATGCCATGAATTTTTAGATGAAATATAGTGATTATTACAAACTGAATATGTAGAGCATTGATACAATTGGTCAGAAATTGTCAATTGACCCCGCGATGTTTATATAGTCAGTTGGATACAAAACTTTTGTAGACTCGTGAACAACGCAGCATACCTTACGGATGGAATGTATGAGCCATTTATTAATGCGGTAAGATAACCATGTTAACATCAATATTTCCCTTTTATATTATGACTAGCGTACATAACTAAATCACTGATGGAGCTATGTGCAAGACAGGGGTGGCCCAAACCTTGGAAAACTAGTGAAGTTTATTTTCTTTTTTTTTGGGGGGGGGGGGGTACTTTTGCCCCCACCCCACAAGACATTCATGTTTTATTTGGGGGCCGGGGTTTTGATTGGAAAATACCCAATATTCACTTAATATGTTGAAATGCTTACATAATTTTCCCCTTTCTTTAGTATTGATCCATCATTTCTGAATGTGGCCCTATATTTTCGAGTGGTGCTACAATGCAATTGAAGCTAAATAAACTATTTCTGTTTGGTGTTAACATTTTTTTTTGAAACGGAATTTGGTGTTAACATTTTCAGTTACATATATGTTATAACTAACTTGTTTATCACAATGTTTGTCTCAGATATTATAAAAATGTTGTTTATCCAGTAAACTGGAGAAACTCAATATGTTTTTGTTTCATTTAGGACATGTAACTTTAGGCCATCTCCACGCGCGACCCCATCCTGTCCGGCCCCGTCCGTATGGGGTAAAAGGGACAAACCAGACGACCCAGCGCGCGGGAGCAAACGGACTTTTGTCCGTTTTTGTGTCCGCTTTCGACCCATCCCCGGCCCAAGTTTGCGCCGCTTTTGGGGTGAAACGGACACCACACCGCTGTCATTGCAGCCGTGTAGCTCGGACGCATGCTCGCCCGGCCCCTTCCCCTCGGCGCCGCCGAGCTACCCAACCATGCCCAACTGGTTTGCGCACCCGCCGGCCGGATTTGGGGCGGATCCGGTCGGTCTTGAGCTTGCCCGGTTGTGGGAGGCCGGGCCGCGCCATGGACTAGCCGGGCACCTCGCCGGAAGGCCCTGGCAGGGTCGCAAGGCCACATGCAGGCAATGGCTCCTCCTCTAGCCGCTCGGATCTGCACCGTCGGTGGTCCGCCGGCAGATACACGAATGGCGGCCGGCCGGGCTCGGTGCTTGCCCAAAAGCTCGTCGGTGCACCGTTTTCACTCATTAAGTGCGACCACTGCCCAAGGATGGTCGTGCGCCGCGTGTCTACAACGCCTGAACATCCCGGATGGGTGTTCATCAAGTGCTTAAACGATGGGGTATGTGCTCTTTTTAGCTTCAGTTTGTGCTCTCGGATTAGACTAGTTGTGCTAATTTCAAATTTTTATTGTGTAGAATGGATGCAAGTTTTGGTATTGGAAAGAAGAGTACATCAATATATTGATAGAGCAAAATTTAGTACATGTTCGTGCACTTTTAGCTAGCATAGAAGCTGTAGATGAGACAAGTGCACTTGTTGCTAGATTAGATGCTAGACACGAGACTAGGTGTGAGGAAGCAACATCGACTTCTGGCTTGAAAAAGAAAGGAAGGTGCAACATCGAGCCTCCTCCACAGATCAACAATCAGTGCATCGAGAAGGCCCTAACCCAACTCAAGGGAGCAGTTATGGAAGCTGGGTATCTTTTTAAATGTATTCTTGTGGTTCTTATTTTCTTTGGCCATACTTTACTAGTCAAAATGTGATGATGTATTGTCATGTACCAAAAATAAATGACGAAGAAAAGTTAAGGACTTGCAAAGAAAAATGCATGCGGACAAGATGCGGCCGGGCTGCGTCCGCGCGCTGGGCGCACGGTCACCGCATCCCGGAAACTGCCCGGACACGACCCCATTGCCCTGCCCAAACGGACAGAACCCGGGCAAAACGGACGTCAGTTTGGGGTCGCGCGGTGGAGATGGCCTTAGCAACCAGACATGCTGACTGAGGTTTTTCTATGCAGTGTCTGGTTTATGTCTATCAGGGTTAAAAACAAAATGCAAGAGATAAGATATAAATAATTGTGATGTGAAACCAACTATTGTGCAACATAACTAAAGGCAATAATGTTGATTCTTTACCTCGGGGTGGTATTAGTTGTCAGAGAAGTATCATAAAATTCAAAAATCTATGATAGGAAAATTGGGCCATCCACCAACTGGTTGTAGTTGCAGCTATACTAATTATCAAACTACTCAATTACCTATGTTTTTTCAATATGAAAGGCAATACATTAATGAATTTTATATTATTGCACCAATGTTCTCTCCTTTCGTATCCTAGCGCGATGCGATTTTTAGCCACTGATCCCATGCATACGACGCAAGCAGAGAATGAACTTGTGGGCGTTTGATTTCTAGGTAGATAGATTCAACTGCACACTTGTCAGCTTATGTCGTCCAATTATTTTGCGGATTGAACTTTTAAAATGATCTAACTTTCAACTTGCGTACTTGAGTACCCGCAAAAAATAAAATAAAAACAAAAACTTGTGTACTTGAGTTACAATCCGTCTTCATCGTCAGCTTGGTCTCGCCTGATGCGGAGGCCATACTCAATATACCACTTCGATCAGGTGGAGGCGAGGATTTTCTTGCGTGGGCACACGAGACTTCAGGCAAATACTCGGTCAAGTCGGCGTACCGAGCTTCAATGACTCAAAAAGAGCGTCAAGCTCTAGAGGAAGGGTAGGCTACCGGTCCCTCAATTGACAATCATATCAGCGGATGTGGAACGCCTTGTGGAAGCTAAATGTAATGCCAAAGGTGCGGGTGTTTTTCTGGCGCGTTTTGAGGGGTATACTGCCAGACGAGAGCACTCTCAAGCATAGGCATTTACGAGAAACAAACTTGTGCAAAATCTGTTTGGCAATGGAGGAGAACCTGGAGCACGCATTGCTGAAATGTTCACATGCGGAACTTTTTTGGGAGGAGGCTCAGCAGCTTTTCGACTTCCATTTTCCAAGGCTACACCCAGATACATGGGCCAGAGATATCATATGCGAGGATCGATTCACTAGCCGGGAGTGGTCCATCATCGTTTCGGTTATGTGGTCTATCTGGCACTCAAGAAACAAGCTGACACATGGGGAAGACAGACTAGATCCCGCACATTCAGTTCGGAGAACCAGGGAGTCGCTCGTACTCCTGGACGTACCTCGTCATCATGCTCTAGTCTTACCAGGACATGGTTGGTGACCCCCGGATTCTGTTTGGGTAAAGATCAACACCGACGCCACTGTTCGGTGAGAGGAAAGCGTTGGGGGTGGCGGAGGAGTTGCAAGGTCACCGAGCTCCTTCCAGGGGGCTTGGAGCAGACCATATCCAGGCGTAACAGACCCTCTCATCGCGGTGGAGATGGCAGCAAGAGATGGTGTCATCTTCGCCAAGTTGAGGGGTTTTTCGAGAGTCGTCCTCGAGACAGATTGCCGGGAGGTTGTAAACTTCTGGACCAATCGCCACGATTCACGCTCAGTCGTGGCACCGATCATGGTAGAGATTGGAGAGCTAGCTATTAGTTTTACTTCTTTTGTAATCCAGCATGTATCAGGGACAACGAACGGTCCGGCTCATATCTGTGTCAAGCATGCTTGCACGATTGACGCGACCGAGAGTTGGCTAGACACAGTACTCCTAGCTTCTTTATCAGCAGCCTTTTGGCTGACTGCGCAGAGAACGCTTTTACTTAATAATAAAGCTATCAAGTTTCCCCCGAAAAAAAATCAGCTTTGGTCTCTCGGTTGTGTTACGGTTCCGTTTTTCGGCCATTGGCGGCCCTTTCAACGGCCCACCTCCGCGCGCCGCAGCCTCGCTCTGGTCCGGTGGTCTCGCCGCGGCGGCCGCAAACTTCCACCTCCTCCCGCCCGCCCGCCTCCGCCCTCTTTGCCTTTCTACCTCTGCCGCGCCGCACATGCTCCCCCGCCGCGTCCTCCTCGCCGCACCTCGCGCCCTCTCCACCACCACCACCACCGCAACCGTGCCGGCGCCGCTCTCCGCCGCGGAGCTCGAGGCCCTGCTCCGCCGCGACCACTACTCGGCCTCCACCCGCCGGTTCCACTCCCTCCTCCCGCTCCTCTCCCGCTCCTCCCTCCTCCTCGCCTCCGCCCTCCTCCTCCTCCCGGTTCCACGCTGCTCAACATATTCTTTGATCCTGTGGATAGAGAGGTGATGGCCATCCGGGAGGAAGTGCACAAGAAGAATCCCAGTGTCAAGGATGAGAGCGTTCGGCATACGCCTGTGAGAGTGTACGCGGTCTGCTATCTCGACGAGACTATGGTTGTGACGTCCGGGTCGAAGATGCTCACACTTGGGGTCAGAGATAGGATCCTCACAGTGTTGGAGAGGGACTTGGAGGTGAAGGTTGACAGGTTTGGTAGCTCAGTCCACAGTGCAGTGTCAGAGAAGATGGAATTCCTGGGGATGGAGTTCCAAGCTGTGCCGCCATCAGTCTTACACCCTCCCATGTCTGAGAAGGCCAAGAGGGCAAGAAAGATGTATCTGAAGAGGAAGGCAGCAGAGGCACAGGAGCTGAAGAATGCCCGGGAGACGCGGAGGAAGAAGCTTGGGTTGAAGATACTGAACCACTTGTTCAAGAAGGTGAGGCGTGGGCATGAGTTCGAGTTTGGCTTCCGAATTGAGGATGAAGTGTGCCAGGAGTTCAAGGGTTGGGCAGAGGAGACAGTGGTCGAATACTTCAAGTCACAGGAGCATCGCCATTATTGGCACCGATTGTTCACATCCGGTGACTTCTTGTCCCTGAATAGGGTTAGGGATCAGTTCCCACCAGCATTGGTGAACTCCGATGATCAATTACAGGAAACGCTCGACAGGTTCTTGATGCCGAGGAGGGGCCATGACATGACTGAGGACGAGGAGATGCTAGCAGAGGAGGACGAGAGACAATACGAGAAGAGGATTGTTGAGGACTTGACAGAGTTGAAGATGAGGGTCAATGCACCAATTGAGCTTGTAAGAAAGGCGGTAAAGTTGGCTGGATTCACAAATTCCATGGGACGGCCACGGCCGATAAAGCTACTTATCTGTCTGGATGATGCAGATATCATCAAATGGTATGCTGGTGTGGGAAGGAGGTGGCTAGATTTCTTCTCCTGCTGTCGGAATTTCAAGATGGTCAAGATTGTTGTGAGTTATCACTTGAGGTTCTCCTGCTTCTTGACATTGGCGGAGAAGCATGAGTGCACCAAGAGGCAAGCAATTAGCCATTATACAAAGGATTTCAAGGTGACAAATGAAAATGGAGTGGCAGAAGTGTACTTCCCAACAGAGAGGGAGATCAAGATGATGGGTGATAAGAATCTCTCTGATCCAAAGCCTGTGGATGGAGCCTTGACAATGATTTTGGTCAGATTGGCAGTCGATGACACCTCCCTTCCGTGCCTGGCACATTTTTGTGCTGGAACAGAAACTGCCCTATACCGAATACGTCTTCTTCAGAATCGCCTAAATGTAGACCCATTGAATGAAAAGAAGTGGGTCCAAGGACTAAGTGCCATTCATGAGAGTCTGAACAAGAAATGCCTCCCACTGTGCTCCATGCATGCAAGCGATCTACTCCCTCCGTTCCTAAATGTAAGTCTTTGTAGAGATTCCACTATAAACCGCATACGGATGTATATAGATGCATTTTAAGTTTAGATTCATTCATTTTGCTCCGTATGTAGTCCACCTAGTGCAATCTCTACAAAGACTTATATTTAGGAACGGAGGGAGTACTTCTTGGCAAGATTACTCTCCAAGATATTGATTGTACTCAGTTTGTTGATGTGGTGTGAAATGAAAAAAAAAACCCTCCACGTTACCTCATTCAAAACACACAGCTCACATAAAGATGCAATACTGCAGTGCCTGCCAAATGTATTTAGTGTTGATTGCATTTGGTGGAGTTAGATCAGCATTGTACATATCCTGGATATCCATCCTGTCATTGGGTAGAACAAATACGGATTAGTACTTTTTCCAGAGGTATGTGTTCCTCATTCATGACTGTCCTGATCGGGAAGTGCTACATGTCACAACATCATTAGCTGAATCTTTGATTCTGTTGTCTATTTTCTGTCCAGGAATTATGTGGCATGCTAGTTACCACTGCATGTGCAAACTAACTTCATATCAATGTTACTCAGGTATTTCTCTCTTTCAACAGCTCTGTTCAAATCAGATGCTAATTGTTTTCAACTCACTGTACATTGTTTGTATCAATATGTTTGTTTTGAGCGTAAGTTCACCCTCGAAATATTTGGCTAGCTAAAATTTTGGCCAAGGTTTTGCTTGCCTATGATTTGGCCAATGTTGACAAGAAAATGGAGTAGAATCAGCAAGTTGGTATAGGTGTGCCAATTTTTGTTTCTGGCCATGACCAAAAAATTGGTAGGGCTGGTTGTGGATACCAACCAAACATGCCCATATACCTTCCTAGAAGTAGCGGAACATACCCATATACCTGAGAAAGATTTGTTAGTTATCATGTCTGTTATTATGAAGTATACCATACGCTTCCATGTCTGTGGTTATATTAAATAAATTCAGGGAATAGGTTCTGCAATAGTTACCTTTGTGTTGTGGTAAGTGCGAATATATCTAGCATACTTTTGCTCTGATGGAGAAAAAGCTTTGGATTAGTGAGAATATGAGTGGGCCGCATTTCTAGTTATACTTGAAAGTTCTCAAGCTGGAGAATGATTACCTAATTGCATGTTTTTTTTTGTGAGGACAGGGGGACAAGACTGCCCTTGCTATGCGATGGTTGATTCACTAAAATTTCAGGCATTTCTGGTAAATCAATCAACTTTGTCTGAGACTGAAATATTCGTAAAATCTTGCTTGATTATCTCAATCCAAAAAACTCTGGTTATCACAGGTTTTGCCTTTATGAAGGAAAGGAGCTGATTGAGTTTTTTTTTACTATGTTTCAGAACTTGGCTATATTTAAGGCCAGACTTTTACTAACTCGTTCTGCTAAGCTTCACTGCCAAATATATCATTTTACTGTGACGATGTATGCACCTTTACAGTGTGAAAAATGTCAATAGTGCAGGGTGATGCTAGTACTGGTTATAAGAAATATGTCTTGGAAAATGGCACTGAGGATGATACATATTTGGAAAACAGGGTTACACTTTTCCGGGTTCAAGTTCAGGACCAGAAAATATGCAAGCAATTCAAGTTGACACGGTACATTCTATTTCAATCTATCTTCACTGGACATGGATTGTGTTCGTGTTATGGCACTCTTATCTTATCTCCTATATTTATGCCACATGTTGTAAGTTTGATATTGTACTTCTTACCAGGCAGCACCATCGCTGAACTCTTCTTATTGTTACATACTACACGATTTAGACACGGTAATTACTTGGGTTGGGAACCTAAGCTCGTCAATGGACCAGGGGCTTGCTGAGAGGCAGCTAGATGTGCTCAAGGTATGACTTAGAGGAATGCTCTTCAAGACCATCATGTCATGGGAATGTGTTTGATCGTTCAAATGAGCTGCATGCTGCCACATCAACTTGATTGACTTAATATGATAGTTAATCTATCTGTATTTGTTTCTATTTCCCAATCTTATCTAGTTTTCATTTTAAAAAGTTATGGACAGTTAGTCACTACAAGCATCTGTACCATGTTGTGCACATGATTTATATTTTCTTGTTTCTTTGGTGAAAAATTGACAATTCTGATCTTACCATGAAACTTCAGCCAAAAATAACCCCTTCCTGAAACTTCAGCCAAATCTGACTGACCCTTTAGGTCAGTGCTAACCACCCTGGCGTTGGGGCAGTACAATCCTAGCACTACTTAGCACCGTGGTCAATTGTGATAAGGTGCCCATCGTAGAGGGTGGCCGGGACGGTTGACCGGTCTACGTGTATAAGTTCAGCACCATTTAGCGTGGCTTGTCATACCGTCACGCCCTACTCTCCACCCAATCAGGCAGGAGAGCATGCGGACAGCAAGGCACCAGGGGTGCAGCCGCGGGAGGAGGAAGATCACGGCCCATGGGCAGAGAGCATGGAAAAGTCCTTGGTAGGTTAGTGTCTATGTCAGGTGGGGCCTGTACCACATAGTGCTATAAGGGTGGGCGACAACAGAGACTGGGTCATGCCTTGTAATCGAATATTCAGAATTCTCCATCTATCTACTTTCTCCGGTTCCTCCCCTTTCTTCTTCCTCAAGCTCATCCCCACTCTGATTTCCTCTCCTCCCCTCTGTTCGATCCGTGAGGGTCGTTACAACTTGGTATCAGAGGCTGGTTCCGATCCGCCGCCGCGCCTCAATCCCTCGATCTGGCCGTAACATCCACCGCGAAAGGTGTTGGGTTGCTCCGGCGATCCGACGCGAAATCCTGAGCGGGGTTGGCTTGATTTGGGGCGGCAGCGACGGCGCCGTCATCCACTCCATCCGCGCAGACCAAGTTTGTGCTCCAGGCCATGGAAGGGGTACAAAAAAACTTTAGAGGAATTGCTGACGAAATTTTTGTCTCTGTCGACCGAGGTGCAGCAGTTGAGCAGTCAGATGGCCGATTTCGGCGACAGCTTGGACGCTGTCAAGCGCACCCAGGCCATAGAGGCAGCATCGAGGGCGGCTCCTTCGTCTTCCACTACTCACCCCGCGGCGGTGTTGGTCAACAAGGGACCCCCGCTCCTCAACGTCCCATCCCGACCACCGTTGATTCCAGTTCACCGCGGCGACCAGCAGGATCGCCTCGTCTCGCCACCGCGGTCTCTGCGCGACACTTACCGTCACAAGCCACCAAAGCATGATTTCCCTCGGTTCGGCGGCGATGCCCCGCGGCTCTGGTTCGACCTCTGCACCACCTATTTTGAGTTGTATCAGACGCCCCCGGAACACTGGGTCACCACAGCCGTGCTGTATATGGACGGCCATGCCGCGCTATGGTGTCAGGCGTACAAGCGCCTACATGGCCTGGGTGATTGGTTTTCATTCATGGAGGCAGTGCAGACTGAATTTGGGCAGGATGAGTTTGACGGCTTGCTGCATCGTCTGCATCACCTCAAGCAGACTTCTACTGTCGATGAGTACATGCTCTCGTTTGAGGCTATTATGTATCATCTCATCGCGCTGGATCCGTCCTTGAATCAGAATTTTTTTGTCTCTCAGTTTATCATCGGCCTCCGGGATGAGGTCCGCACAGGAGTGCGCCAGCACGCGCCGACGAGCGTTTCCAGAGCAGCGGCACTTGCCCGGATTCAGGAGGAAGAATCTGAACACAGCAAGCCGCGGGGTCGCCCACCAGTGTATACTCGCGCCATCCCTCCGCCGCCGGTGCCTGCAATGGCTCCTGGACCAGTACAGCCACGCATTGATGGTGCTAAGCACGGCCCGGATGATTTTGGCCGCGAACGACAACTGCGTGAATTCAGACGCGCCAATGGATTGTGTTTCAAGTGCGGTGACAAGTATTCCAGAGAACATAAATGCAACAGGGTTGGTCAGCTCCTAACCATTGAAGTGGGCGATCATGGTGAACTTTTGTCTGATGATGCCATCCGTGCGCTTGAGTTTCTTGATGACAATCCAGAAGAAGCTGCAGCTTGCTATCAAATTTCAGTCCATGCGGTAGCAGGAACAGAATCGTCAGGTACTATGAGGCTACGAGCATTGGTTGGCAACCAGGTAATGCTATTGTTGGTAGATTCTGGCAGCACACATACATTCGTGAATTCCACGTTTGCGTCGCGAGCCGGTTGCATGGTGCAGGAAGAAGAACCGGTGACAGTGCGTGTGGCTAATGGTGAAACACTGAAATCCACACAGCAGGTCTCTCAATTGAAGTGGTGGTGTCAGGGACATACTTTCAGCACTGATATGAGATTGTTGGATTTAGGGGCATATGATGCTGTCCTTGGAGTTGATTGGCTGGCCCAGTTCAGCCCCATGAATTGCCATTGGGGACTGAAGACCATGGAGTTCCGCTATGGCCTGACAAATATTCAGTTGCAAGGTGTACGAGCACCTGGGGAGCCAACACTGACTGAAATACGAGCAGAGCAACTGTCGAAGTGGATTCAGGGCAATGAGGTTTGGGCTTTGGCAGTTATCCAACCTGCAAATTTTGTTACAAACAACACCGAGCCACTGCCACTACCTTTGCAAGTTCTACTAGAGGAGTTTGCTGATGTATTTCAGGAACCTACCACACTACCACCACAGATCGTTTGATCATGCTATACACTTGGAACCCGGCGCCACTCCTCCCAATGTTCGACCGTATCGATATTCTCCTCTTCAGAAGGATGAGATTGAGCGTCAGGTGACTGAAATGTTAAAAGCTGGGTTGATCACCAATAGTATTAGTCCATTTGCCGCTCCTGTCCTGCTAGTCAAGAAGAAGGATGACACATGGCGTTTCTGTGTCGATTATCGCCGACTGAATGATATCACAATTAAGAATAAGTTTCCCTTACCAGTGATTGATGAACTGCTAGACGAGTTGGCGGGAGCTCGCTTCTTTTCTAAATTGGACTTACGATCGGGTTATCATCAAATCAGGATGCGACCAGAGGATGAAGCCAAGACAGCATTTAAAACCCATCACGGCCATTTTCAGTTCCGAGTAATGCCGTTTGGTGTCACAAATGGGCCACCTACATTTCAGTGTTTGATGAATTCAGTCTTTGCACCTGGTACCAGGAAGTATGTCATAGTATTTTTGGATGACATCTTGACATACAGTGAGTCGTTTGATGAGCATCTGCAACATTTGAGACTGGTTCTTACCACACTTCGGCAGCATCAGTTATATGCCAAATTTTCAAAGTGCACTTTTGCCCAGCCTTCCATCAATTACTTGGGCCATGTGATTTCAGCAGAAGGGGTTGCAACAGAATCTGACAAAACAGAGGCGATCCAAAACTGGCCACAACCTGCTTCAGAAACAGAACTGCGAGCATTTTTGGGCCTAACGGGATACTATCGCAAGTTTGTCAGGAATTACAGTATAATCACAAAGCCCCTGACAACTCTTTTGAGCAAGAAAGGTTTTGTTTGGTCTGTTGAAGCGACTGAAGCCTTCCTGAAACTGAAACAAGTGATGACTACTACACCAGTGCTCGCTTTACCAAATTTCTCACTCCCATTCACTGTAGAGAGTGATGCTTGTGACACTGGGATCGGGGCTGTTCTCTCGCAGCAAGGTCACCCAATTGCGTTTCTCAGTCGCGCGCTCGGGGTCAATAACAAGAAATTATCGGTGTATGAAAAAGAGTTTCTCACAGTGATGATGGCGATTGACCGTTGGCGACCATATCTTGAGCGAGGTCAATTCATCATATTAACGGATCATAAAAGTCTCTGTACACTAGGGGAACAACATCTTGGCTCGGAGCTTCAACGGAAAGCAATGGCAAAACTGGGAGGTCTTCAGTTTAAGTTCAAATATCGCAAGGGCATCGATAACACGGCCGCAAATTCTTTGTCACGTGTTGGGCATTTGTTCACTGTCACAGCCACATCAACGTGTCAGCCTTCATGGATTCAGGAAGTGTGTAATTCTTACCGCACTGACGCCAAGGCAACGGAGCTTTTGCAGGCGTTAACGATTTGCAGCCCACACACTCATGGCCATGAACTAGACAGAGGCATGATTAAGTACAAAGGACGCCTCTGGATTGGGAATAATGCAGCATTACAAACTAAACTGATCAGTGAGCTACATACAACTGCGGTGGGAGGTCATTCAGGTATCCGTCCAACTTATTTGCGACTGAAGAATTTGTTCTTTTGGCCTGGCATGAAACTACAAGTTGAGGAGTTTGTCAAGCAGTGCAGTGTCTGTCAGCAAGCTAAACACGAACATGCACATCCGTCGGGCACATTACAACCCTTGCCGATACCTGTTCGAGCCTGGGGCGAAGTAACGATGGATTTTATTGAAGGGTTGCCGCGTTCAGAAGGGGCTGATGTGATTCTGGTGGTAGTGGATCGATTAACTAAATATTCACACTTCATTCCACTCCATCACCCATTCACAGCTCTTCAGGTTGCTCGTGCATTCCTCGACAACATTGTCAAATTGCATGGTGTTCCAGAATCAATCGTTTCTGACCGGGATAAGATCTTCACGAGTGCATTTTGGAGAGAACTGTTTGCGCTCGTCGGCACCAAGCTTCTTTACACTACCGCCTACCATCCACAGACGGATGGCCAGAGCGAAAGGGTGAATCAATGTCTTGAGCATTATCTACGTTGTGCTGTTCACGACACACCGTGCCGGTGGAAAAGATGGTTACCAATGGCAGAATTCTGGTACAACTCGAGTCATCACAGTGCGATCGGGTGCTCGCAGTTCAAAGCTTTATATGGAGTGGATCCGAACTTTGGTGCCCTGCCTAATCTATTCAACACAACGACTCCAGCATCACTGCATGAGCTGGCCGCAGAGCACCAACAGTTCACTGAAATGCTAAAAGAACACCTACTGCATGCACAACACAGAATGAAACATCAGGCCGATCGCAAACGCACGGAGAGGGAGTTCAGTGTTGGTGATCAAGTGCTACTCAAACTTCAACCGTATGTGCAATCCTCGGTGGTCAACCGGCCTTGTCCCAAACTGGCATACAAATTCTATGGCCCGTACAAAGTCACCAGCCGCATTGGCACTGTTGCGTACAAGTTGGAGCTGCCCCAGGAGAGTAAAATGCACCCAGTTTTTCATGTTTCGCAGCTTAAACCCTTCACGGCAGACTACTCGCCAGTCTTCAATCAACTACCCGCTCCACCGGACCTCACTGTCGGCGATCTGGTTCCTTAGGCGATTCTAGAGCGCCGCCTCGTCAAGCAAGGGAACGCGGCGATTCCTCAAGTCCTGGTGCACTGGCGCACGCTTTCGCCGGCCAGCGCAACCTGGGAGAACTACCATGTGCTTCAAGAGCGATTTCCGGGCGTCGACCTCGGCGAGGGCGCTTCGACTCAAGGAGGGGACAATGTCACGCCCTACTCTCCACCCAATCAGGCAGGAGAGCATGCGGACAGCAGGCACCAGAGGTGCAGCCGCGGGAGGAGGAAGATCACGGCCCATGGGCAGAGAGCATGGAAAAGTCCTTGGTAGGTTAGTGTCTATGCCAGGTGGGGCCTGTACCACATAGTACTATAAGGGTGGGTGACAACAGAGACTGGGTCATGCCTTGTAATCGAATATTCAGAATTCTCCATCTATCTACTTTCTCCGGTTCCTCCCCTTTCTTCTTCCTCAAGCTCATCCCCACTCTGATTTCCTCTCCTCCCCTCTGTTCGATCCGTGAGGGTCGTTACAACTTGGTATCAGAGGCTGGTTCCGATCCGCCGCCGCGCCTCAATCCCTCGATCTGGCCGTAACATCCACCGCGAAAGGTGTTGGGTTGCTCCGGCGATCTGACGCAAAATCCTGAGCGGGGTTGGCTTGATTTGGGGCGGCAGCGACGGCGCCGTCATCCACTCCATCCACGCAGACCAAGTTTGTGCTCCAGGCCATGGAAGGGGTACAAAAAAACTTTAGAGGAATTGCTGACAAATTTTCGTCTCTGTCGACCGAGGTGCAGCAGTTGAGCAGTCAGATGGCCGATTTCGGCGACGGCTTGGACGCCGTCAAGCGCACCCAGGCCATAGAGGCATCATCTAGGGCGGCTCCTTCGTCTTCCACTACTCACCCCGCGGCGGTGTTGGTCAACAAGGGACCCCCGCTCCTCAACGTCCCATCCCGACCACCGCTGATTCCAGTTCGCCGCGGCGACCAGCAGGATCGCCTCGTCTCGCCACCGCGGTCTCCGCGCGACACTTACCGTCACAAGCCGCCGAAGCATGATTTCCCTCGGTTCGGCGGCGATGCCCCGCGGCTCTGGTTCGACCTCTGCACCACCTATTTCGAGTTGTATCAGACGCCCCCGGAACACTGGGTCACCACAGCCGTGCTGTATATGGACGGCCATGCCGCGCTATGGTGTCAGGCGTACAAGCGCCTACATGGTCTGGGTGATTGGTTTTCATTCATGGAGGCAGTGCAGACTGAATTTGGGCAGGATAAGTTTGACGGCTTGCTGCATCGTCTGCATCACCTCAAGCAGACTTCTACTGTCGCTGAGTACAGGCTCTCGTTTGAGGCTATTATGTAGCATCTCATCGCGCTGGATCCGTCCTTGAATCAGAAATTTTTTGTCTCTCAGTTTATCATCGGCCTCCGGGATGAGGTCCGCACAGGAGTGCGCCAGCACGCGCCGACGAGCGTTTCCAGAGCAGCGGCACTTGCCCGGATTCAGGAGGAAGAATCTGAACACAGCAAGCCGCGGGGTCGCCCACCAGTGTATACTGGCGCCATCCCTCCGCCGCCGGTGCCTGCAATGGCTCCTGGACCAGTACAGCCACGCATTGATGGTGCTAAGCACGGTCCGGATGATTTTGGCCGCGAACGGCAACTGCGTGAATTCAGACGCGCCAATGGATTGTGTTTCAAGTGCGGTGACAAGTATTCCAGAGAACATAAATACAACAGGGTTGGTCAGCTCCTAACCATTGAAGTGGGCGATCATGGTGAACTTTTGTCTGATGATGCCATCCGTGCGCTTGAGTTGCTTGATGACAATCCAGAAGAAGCTGCAGCTTGCTATCAAATTTCAGTCCATGCGGTAGCAGGAACAGAATCGTCAGGTACTATGAGGCTACGAGCATTGGTTGGCAACCAGGTAATGCTATTGTTGGTAGATTCTGGCAGCACACATACATTCGTGAATTGCACGTTTGCGTCGCGAGCCGGTTGCATGGTGCAGGAAGCAGAACCGGTGACAGTGCGTGTGGCTAATGGTGAAACACTGAAATCCACACAGCAGGTCTCTCAATTGAAGTGGTGGTGTCAGGGACATACTTTCAGCACTGATATGAGATTGTTGGATTTAGGGGCATATGATGCTGTCCTTGGAGTTGATTGGCTGGCCCAGTTCAGCCCCATGAATTGCCATTGGGGACTGAAGACCATGGAGTTCCGCTATGGCCTGACAAATATTCAGTTGCAAGGTGTACGAGCACCTGGGGAGCCAACACTGACTGAAATACGAGCAGAGCAACTGTCGAAGTGGATTCAGGGCAATGAGGTTTGGGCTTTGGCAGTTATCCAACCTGCAAATTCTGTTACAAACAACACCGAGCCACTGCCACTACCTTTGCAAGTTCTACTAGAGGAGTTTGCTGATGTATTTCAGGAACCTACCACACTACCACCACAGATTGTTTGATCATGCTATACACTTGGAACCCGGCGCCACTCCTCCCAATGTTCGACCGTATCGATATTCTCCTCTTCAGAAGGATGAGATTGAGCGTCAGGTGATTGAAATGTTAAAAGCTGGGGATATCACCAATAGTATTAGTCCATTTGCCGCTCCTGTCCTGCTAGTCAAGAAGAAGGATGACACATGGCGTTTCTGTGTCGATTATCGCCGACTGAATGATATCACAATTAAGAATAAGTTTCCCTTACAAGTGATTGATGAACTGCTAGACCAGTTGGCGGGAGCTCGCTTCTTTTCTAAATTGGACTTACGATCGGATTATCATCAAATCAGGATGCGACCAGAGGATGAAGCCAAGACAACATTTAAAACCCATCACGGCCATTTTTAGTTCCGAGTAATGCCGTTTGGTGTCACAAATGGGCCACCTACATTTCAGTGTTTGATGAATTCAGTCTTTGCACCTGGTACCAGGAAGTATGTCATAGTATTTTTGGATGACATCTTGACATACAGTGAGTCGTTTGATGAGCATCTGCAACATTTGAGACTGGTTCTTACCACACTTCGGCAGCATCAGTTATATGCCAAACTTTCAAAGTGCACTTTTGCCCAGCCTTCCATCAATTACTTGGGCCATGTGATTTCAGCAGAAGGGGTTGCAACAGAATCTGACAAAACAGAGGCGATCCAAAACTGGCCACAACCTGCTTCAGAAACAGAACTGCGAGCATTTTTGGGCCTAACGGGATACTATCGCAAGTTTGTCAGGAATTACAGTATAATCACAAAGCCCCTGACAACTCTTTTGAGCAAGAAAGGTTTTGTTTGGTCTGTTGAAGCGACTGAAGCCTTCCTGAAACTGAAACAAGTGATGACTACTACACCAGTGCTTGCTTTACCAAATTTCTCACTCCCATTCACTATAGAGAGGGATGCTTGTGACACTGGGATCAGGGCTGTTCTCTCACAGCAAGGTCACCCAATTGCGTTTCTCAGTCGCGCACTCGGGGTCAATAACAAGAAGTTGTCGGTGTATGAAAAAGAGTTTCTCGCAGTGATGATGGCGATCGACCGTTGGTGACCATATCTTGAGCAAGGTTAATTCACCATATTAACGGATCATAAAAGTCTCTATACACTAGGGGAACAACATCTTGGCTCGGAGCATCAACGGAAAGCAATAGCAAAACTGGGAGGTCTTCAGTTTAAGTTCAAATATCGCAAGGGCATCGATAACACGGCCGCAGATTCTTTGTCACGTGTTGGGCATTTGTTCACTGTCACAGCCACATCAACGTGTCAGCCTTCATGGATTCAGGAAGTGTGTAATTCTTACCGCACTGACGCCAAGGCAACGGAGCTTTTGCAGGCGTTAACGATTTGCAGCCCAGACACTCATGGCCATGAACTAGACAGAGGCATGATTAAGTACAAAGGACGCCTCTGGATTGGGAATAATGCAGCATTACAAACTAAACTGATCAGTGAGCTACATACAACTGCGGTGGGAGGTCATTCAGGTATTCGTCCAACTTATTTGCGACTGAAGAATTTGTTCTTTTGGCCTGGCATGAAACTACAAGTTGAGGAGTTTGTCAAGCAGTGCAGTGTCTGTCAGCAAGCTAAACATGAACATGCACATCCGTCGGGCACATTACAACCCTTGTCGATACCTGTTCGAGCCCGGGGCGAAGTAACGATGGATTTTATTGAAGGGTTGCCGCGTTCAGAAGGGGCTGATGTGATTCTGGTGGTAGTGGATCGATTAACTAAATATTCACACTTCATTCCACTCCATCACCCATTCACAACTCTTCAGGTTGCTCGTGCATTCCTCGACAACATTGTCAAATTGCATGGTGTTCCAGAATCAATCGTTTCTGACCGGGATAAGATCTTCACGAGTGCATTTTGGAGAGAACTGTTTGCGCTCGTCGGCACCAAGCTTCTTTACACTACCGCCTACCATCCACAGACGGATGGCCAGAGCAAAAGGGTGAATCAATGTCTTGAGCATTATCTACGTTGTGCTGTTCACGACACACCGTGCCGGTGGAAAAGATGGTTACCAATGGCAGAATTCTGGTACAACTCGAGTCATCACAGTGCGATCGGGTGCTCGCCGTTCAAAGCTTTATATGGAGTGGATCCGAACTTTGGTGCCCTGCCTAATCTATTCAACACAACGACACTAGCATCACTGCATGAGCTGGCCGCAGAGCACCAACAGTTCACTGAAATGCTAAAAGAACTCCTACTGCATGCACAACACAGAATGAAACATCAGGCCGATCGCAAACGCACGGAGAGGGAGTTCAGTGTTGGTGATCAAGTGCTACTCAAACTTCAACCGTATGTGCAATCCTCGGTGGTCAACCGGCCTTGTCCCAAACTGGCATACAAATTCTATGGCCCGTACAAAGTCACCAGCCGCATTGGTACTGTTGCGTACAAGTTGGAGCTGCCCCAGGAGAGTAAAATTCACCCAGTTTTTCATGTTTCGCAGCTTAAACCCTTCACAGCAGACTACTCGCCAGTCTTCAATCAACTGCCCGCTCCACCGGACCTCACTGTCGGCGATCTGGTTCCTCAGGCGATTCTGGAGCGCCGCCTCGTCAATCAAGGGAACGCGGCGATTCCTCAAGTCCTGGTGCACTGGCGCACGCTTTCGCCGGCCAGCGCAACCTGGGAGAACTACCATGTGCTTCAAGAGCGATTTCCGGGCGTCGACCTCGGCGAGGGCGCTTTGACTCAAGGAGGGGACAATGTCACGCCCTACTCTCCACCCAATCAGGCAAGAGAGCATGCAGACAGCAAGGCACCAGAGGTGCAGCCGCGGGAGGAGGAAGATCACGGCCCACGGGCAGAGAGCATGGAAAAGTCCTTGGTAGGTTAGTGTCTATGTCAGGTGGGGCCTGTACCACATAGTGCTATAAGGGTGGGCGACAACAGAGACTGGGTCATGCCTTGTAATCGAATATTCAGAATTCTCCATCTATCTACTTTCTCCGGTTCCTCCCCTTTCTTCTTCCTCAAGCTCATCCCCACTCTGATTTCCTCTCCTCCCCTCTGTTCGATCCGTGAGGGTCGTTACAACTTGGTATCAGAGGCTGGTTCCGATCCGCCGCCGCGCCTCAATCCCTCGATCTGGCCGTAACATCCACCGCGAAAGGTGTTGGGTTGCTCCGGCGATCCGACGCAAAATCCTGAGCGGGGTTGGCTTGATTTGGGGCGGCAGCGACGGCGCCATCATCCACTCCATCCACGCAGACCAAGTTTGTGCTCCAGGCCATGGAAGGGGTACAAAAAAACTTTAGAGGAATTGCTGACGAAATTTTCGTCTCTGTCGACCGAGGTGCAGCAGTTGAGCAGTCAGATGGCCGATTTCGGCGACGGCTTGGACGCTGTCAAGCGCACCCAGGCCATAGAGGCATCATCGAGGGCGGCTCCTTAGTCTTCCACTACTCACCCCGCGGCGGTGTTGGTCAACAAGGGACCCCCGCTCCTCAACGTCCCATCCCGACCACCGCTGATTCCAGTTCGCCGCGGCGACCAGCAGGATCGCCTCGTCTCGCCACCGCGGTCTCCGCGCGACACTTACCGTCACAAGCCGCCGAAGCATGATTTCCCTCGGTTCGGCGGCGATGCCCCGCGGCTCTGGTTCGACCTCTGCACCACCTATTTCGAGTTGTATCAGACGCCCCCGGAACACTGGGTCACCACAGCCGTGCTGTATATGGACGGCCATGCCGCGCTATGGTGTCAGGCGTACAAGCGCCTACATGGTCTGGGTGATTGGTTTTCATTCATGGAGGCAGTGCAGACTGAATTTGGGCAGGATGAGTTTGACGGCTTGCTGCATCGTCTGCATCACCTCAAGAAGACTTCTACTGTCGCTGAGTACAGGCTCTCGTTTGAGGCTATTATGTATCATCTCATCGCGTTGGATCCGTCCTTGAATCAGAAATTTTTTGTCTCTCAGTTTATCATCGGCCTCCGGGATGAGGTCCGCACAGGAGTGCGCCAGCACGCGCCGACGAGCGTTTCCAGAGCAGCGGCACTTGCCCGGATTCAGGAGGAAGAATCTGAACACAGCAAGCCGCGGGGTCGCCCACCAGTGTATACTGGCGCCATCCCTCCGCCGCCGGTGCCTGCAATGGCTCCTGGACCAGTACAGCCACGCATTGATGGTGCTAAGCACGGCCCGGATGATTTTGGCCGCGAACGGCAACTGCGTGAATTCAGACGCGCCAATGGATTGTGTTTCAAGTGCGGTGACAAGTATTCCAGAGAACATAAATGCAACAGGGTTGGTCAGCTCCTAACCATTGAAGTGGGCGATCATGGTGAACTTTTGTCTGATGATGCCATCCGTGCGCTTGAGTTGCTTGATGACAATCCAGAAGAAGCTGCAGCTTGCTATCAAATTTCAGTCCATGCGGTAGCAGGAACAGAATCGTCAGGTACTATGAGGCTACGAGCATTGGTTGGCAACCAGGTAATGCTATTGTTGGTAGATTCTGGCAGCACACATACATTCGTGAATTCCACGTTTGCGTCGCGAGCCGGTTGCATGGTGCAGGAAGCAGAACCGGTGACAGTGCGTGTGGCTAATGGTGAAACACTGAAATCCACACAGCAGGTCTCTCAATTGAAGTGGTGGTGTCAGGGACATACTTTCAGCACTGATATGAGATTGTTGGATTTAGGGGCATATGATGCTGTCCTTGGAGTTGATTGGCTGGCCCAGTTCAGCCCCATGAATTGCCATTGGGGACTGAAAACCATGGAGTTCCGCTATGGCCTGACAAATATTCAGTTGCAAGGTGTACGAGCACCTGGGGAGCCAACACTGACTGAAATACGAGCAGAGCAACTGTCGAAGTGGATTCAGGGCAATGAGGTTTGGGCTTTGGCAGTTATCCAACCTGCAAATTCTGTTACAAACAACACCGAGCCACTGCCACTACCTTTGCAAGTTCTACTAGAGGAGTTTGCTGATGTATTTCAGGAACCTACCACACTACCACCACAGATCGTTTGATCATGCTATACACTTGGAACCCGGCGCCACTCCTCCCAATGTTCGACCGTATCGATATTCTCCTCTTCAGAAGGATGAGATTGAGCGTCAGGTGACTGAAATGTTAAAAGCTGGGTTGATCACCAATAGTATTAGTCCATTTGCCGCTCCTGTCCTGCTAGTCAAGAAGAAGGATGACACATGGCGTTTCTGTGTCGATTATCGCCGACTGAATGATATCACAATTAAGAATAAGTTTCCCTTACCAGTGATTGATGAACTGCTAGACGAGTTGGCGGGAGCTCGCTTCTTTTCTAAATTGGACTTACGATCGGGTTATCATCAAATCAGGATGCGACCAGAGGATGAAGCCAAGACAGCATTTAAAACCCATCACGGCCATTTTCAGTTCCGAGTAATGCCGTTTGGTGTCACAAATGGGCCACCTACATTTCAGTGTTTGATGAATTCAGTCTTTGCACCTGGTACCAGGAAGTATGTCATAGTATTTTTGGATGACATCTTGACATACAGTGAGTCGTTTGATGAGCATCTGCAACATTTGAGACTGGTTCTTACCACACTTCGGCAGCATCAGTTATATGCCAAATTTTCAAAGTGCACTTTTGCCCAGCCTTCCATCAATTACTTGGGCCATGTGATTTCAGCAGAAGGGGTTGCAACAGAATCTGACAAAACAGAGGCGATCCAAAACTGGCCACAACCTGCTTCAGAAACAGAACTGCGAGCATTTTTGGGCCTAACGGGATACTATCGCAAGTTTGTCAGGAATTACAGTATAATCACAAAGCCCCTGACAACTCTTTTGAGCAAGAAAGGTTTTGTTTGGTCTGTTGAAGCGACTGAAGCCTTCCTGAAACTGAAACAAGTGATGACTACTACACCAGTGCTCGCTTTACCAAATTTCTCACTCCCATTCACTGTAGAGAGGGATGCTTGTGACACTGGGATCGGGGCTGTTCTCTCGCAGCAAGGTCACCCAATTGCGTTTCTCAGTCGCGCGCTCGGGGTCAATAACAAGAAGTTGTCGGTGTACGAAAAAGAGTTTCTCGCAGTGATGATGGCGATCGACCGTTGGCGACCATATCTTGAGCGAGGTCAATTCACCATATTAACGGATCATAAAAGTCTCTGTACACTAGGGGAACAACATCTTGGCTCGGAGCTTCAACGGAAAGCAATGGCAAAACTGGGAGGTCTTCAGTTTAAGTTCAAATATCGCAAGGGCATCGATAACACGGCGGCAGATTCTTTGTCACGTGTTGGGCATTTGTTCACTGTCACAGCCACATCAACGTGTCAGCCTTCATGGATTCAGGAAGTGTGTAATTCTTACCGCACTGACGCCAAGGCAACGGAGCTTTTGCAGGCGTTAACGATTTGCAGCCAGACACTCATGGCCATGAACTAGACAGAGGCATGATTAAGTACAAAGGACGCCTCTGGATTGGGAATAATGCAGCATTACAAACTAAACTGATCAGTGAGCTACATACAACTGCGGTGGGAGGTCATTCAGGTATCCGTCCAACTTATTTGCGACTGAAGAATTTGTTCTTTTGGCCTGGCATGAAACTACAAGTTGAGGAGTTTGTCAAGCAGTGCAGTGTCTGTCAGCAAGCTAAACACGAGCATGCACATCCGTCGGGCACATTACAACCCTTGCCGATACCTGTTCGAGCCTGGGGCGAAGTAACGATGGATTTTATTGAAGGGTTGCCGCGTTCAGAAGGGGCTGATGTGATTCTGGTGGTAGTGGATCGATTAACTAAATATTCACACTTCATTCCACTCCATCACCCATTCACAGCTCTTCAGGTTGCTCGTGCATTCCTCGACAACATTGTCAAATTGCATGGTGTTGCAGAATCAATCGTTTCTGACCGGGATAAGATCTTCACGAGTGCATTTTGGAGAGAACTGTTTGCGCTCGTCGGCACCAAGCTTCTTTACACTACCGCCTACCATCCACAGACGGATGGCCAGAGCGAAAGGGTGAATCAATGTCTTGAGCATTATCTACGTTGTGCTGTTCACGACACACCGTGCCGGTGGAAAAGATGGTTACCAATGGCAGAATTCTGGTACAACTCGAGTCATCACAGTGCGATCGGGTGCTCGCAGTTCAAAGCTTTATATGGAGTGGATCCGAACTTTGGTGCCCTGCCTAATCTATTCAACACAACGACTCCAGCATCACTGCATGAGCTGGCCGCAGAGCACCAACAGTTCACTGAAATGCTAAAAGAACACCTACTGCATGCACAACACAGAATGAAACATCAGGCCGATCGCAAACGCACGGAGAGGGAGTTCAGTGTTGGTGATCAAGTGCTACTCAAACTTCAACCGTATGTGCAATCCTCGGTGGTCAACCGGCCTTGTCCCAAACTGGCATACAAATTCTATGGCCCGTACAAAGTCACCAGCCGCATTGGCACTGTTGCGTACAAGTTGGAGCTGCCCCAGGAGAGTAAAATTCACCCAGTTTTCCATGTTTCGCAGCTTAAACCCTTCACGGCAGACTACTCGCCAGTCTTCAATCAACTGCCCGCTCCACCGGACCTCACTGTCGGCGATCTGGTTCCTCAAGCGATTCTGGAGCGTCGCCTCGTCAAGCAAGGGAACGCGGCGATTCCTCAAGTCCTGGTGCACTGGCGCACGCTTTCGCCGGCCAGCGCAACCTGGGAGAACTACCATGTGCTTCAAGAGCGATTTCCGGGCGTCGACCTCGGCGAGGGCGCTTCGACTCAAGGAGGGGACAATGTCACGCCCTACTCTCCACCCAATCAGGCAGGAGAGCATGCGGACAGCAAGGCACCAGAGGTGCAGCCGCGGGAGGAGGAAGATCACGGCCTACGGGCAGAGAGCATGGAAAAGTCCTTGGTAGGTTAGTGTCTATGTCAGGTGGGGCCTGTACCACATAGTGCTATAAGGGTGGGCGACAACAGAGACTGGGTCATGCCTTGTAATCGAATATTCAGAATTCTCCATCTATCTACTTTCTCCGGTTTCTCCCCTTTCTTCTTCCTCAAGCTCATCCCCACTCTGATTTCCTCTCCTCCCCTCTGTTCGATCCTTGAGGGTCGTTACACATACCCGACCTAAACGCCAAGGATCCTAGCCCTTACCCTGACCCTTGCAGAATGTAAATGCCCTGCAGGACTGCTGGCGGACCACCCTTCCACTCATGCAGCCCCCATGCGCAGCCGAGAGAATATCCAGTGGAAGCCAAGTTTCAGTGGAAACATGTGAAAATCAATTGAAAAGCATCGTTCTAATGTTTCCAAATTTCTGTAAAAAATACAGTGTACCATGCTTCATGAACATTGTGTAATTTCAAAATCAAATTTGATTTCACTCGTGAGTGTCAGTCCCTGAATGCGGAGACAGTTAACTGAAGAGTGTTGAAGTGTAGCAGCGATGGAAGTTCAGATAACGAATGGCTGAGATAAAGGCGGGGTGATAAGTCAGGATCAAGATTCTAGTTTGGGCTCCACTTACCACTGAGTGATTTACCTTCTCGTTTAATTATCAAAGAGCTACTGACAGCTCCTTATCACTCACTGTAACTTGAACCCTCTTTATATGTTGATCAGCTGGAAATGAGAATGAGAGAAAACTATCAATTTAGTTTATCATAGCGTAGCGTAGTTACTCTCTTCTGTCCGCTGCGATCTCAACTACCCACGAACCCTACTTCCAGCGACCAAAATTCCTCCAAATTTGTCCAAATCTGCGAGCGGGGCGTGACGAAGGTATCCAGAGCAAGTGTTCCTTGGCGGCGATTCGGGCTGGGACGTGCGGTGGTTCTCCGATCTGGTAAAATCCCACCCTCCTCTTCCCAATTTTGTGGCGGCGGTGGTGTGCTCCGGTGGCGTCGACGGCGGTAGAAAATTCTGGTACAGAATGAGCGTCTAGAATAGGTTGCAGGAAAAACTTTTGCTCGTGGTGAAATCCCTGGTTCTATCTTGCTCCGTGTGCCATAGGAGGCGATTGTTTGGCGGCAGCAGGATCTGATCTTGATTCGGATTTCTGGAAATCTTCCAGTGTAAAATTCTTCTTCAAGTCTCAGATCAGGAGATGGGGCAGATGCGCAACCAAGCTGCGGCTGCTGGCGTTTTTGATGCACAGGCAGCTAGGGAGAAACTGGAAGCCGATCCCGGAAGTAATGAAGGAGGATCTTTCCGGGCTTCAGGAAGTGGCAGCAGACATCAAGGATATTCGTGCACAGATGCTTACTGCTGACACTCTTGATTCTTTGATGCAGAAGTACCTAGGCACACAAAATTCACACTCTGAAGCCTCTGTGCTGGAACAGAAGGTACATCCCAAACAAAATCTGCTAGAGTTACTATATCATTCCTGAGAAAGTTCAGTTAGCAACAAACTACCGTTGTAACTAATGTTCCTCCTGCATGTCCACCACCTTACAGTATGCCACCAACTTTACCCATGTCACAAATGCATCAGGCTAGTATGATTGATAGTGTTACCTTCTCTGTCAGAACGGCTCAGGTTGGGTTCCCTAGTATTCATACTATTCAGCCCAACGGATTACATGTGCCAGGCCATTTTCAAATTCCACCTATTATACAGCCAAATCTATACATCTTTGATAATTTCAAACAACAATCTGCTCCTATGGTTTGGCCTCCTAATACTGTTCCACAACTGGCTTGTAATTCAAACAAGCTCCACATCATTTTAATCGTGTCACTGGACAGTTTATTCCTCCACCACCTGTCACTGCTGGAGTTCAACAGAAAACCCCTATGTTCAGTAATCCTGGCATAGAAATTGATAGAAATGAGAGAGTACACCAGCTAGGGGGTATTTCTTATTATGCTGATGCTGTTTTAAAAGGACCCAGGTTGGAAATACCTTTATTTGCTGGCGATGATCCCATTGGATGGTTGCAACAATGTGAGAAATTCAGTGACATGTCTGGTACTCCATATGAACAATGGGTTAACATTGCAACTGGACATTTTCATTGCCGAGTAAATGTGTGGTTAAAGAATATGTGTCCCATGGCAAATGATGAGTTGGCAAGATTTCTGTAATATGATTGCAGATGGATTTACTCAAGCAAATGCACGTGAAGCTGCAGAGTTATTGAAGAATATACAGCAGCAAACAACTGTACTCACTTATATTGATCAATTTGAGGAAATGTGTCCAATTGGCCAGAAGAGGTCATCCCTATTTATAGGAGTATTTTCTTATGAGTTGTTTCATAGGAGGACTACGAGCAGATATAAAGCATGATGTCAGTGGACAAAGTCCTAGGGGGATATTAGAGGCTTATTGGTATGCCAAAGTTTATGAAAACTCAGCTGCAGCAAAAAAGGCATACTATCACTCCTCCAACTCAAGACCCAGGCCACATTTTCAATAGCAGTATAAACATCCTATTAATAGTAACAGCAATATTCAGCTGTAGAAAAATGAACTTGTAACAACAACAATGGGGACAGACCAACTAGACAATGTTGGTATTGTAAAGAGCCTTGGAACAGGGAGCACAGGTGTCGACAAGGGAGAACACTACACATTATGCAGGAATTAGATGATAACCCAACTGAATCTAAACAAGCATCTCCTACAGCAGAGGCGATTTTTCATACAGCTCCTAACACCCCTGAGCATCCTGAAACAGAAAGCAGAGGTGATGTTGTTATCCGCTCACGCTGTAGAAGGTACTGCAAACCCTGCTACATTTTCCTTGCTTTTAATCATTGGTGGTTATAAAGCAGTGGCATTAGTGGATAGTGGCAGCTCCAACACATTCATGAGTTACTTCCTCCGTCCGGAAATACTTGTCATCAAAATGGATAAAAGGAGATGTATCTAGATGTATTTTAGTTCTAGATACATCTCTTTTTATCCATTTTTGTGACAAGTATTTTCGGACGGAGGGAGTACAATTTTGCTATATCTGCCAACTGTCAACTCAACCCTACCAAAACCAGAACTGTGTCAGTAGCAGGAGGAGGGCAACTCAGATCGACTGCCACAGCCCACAGTACCTTTACTGCTTACTATATACAAGGGCATAAATTATCTTCTTTTCAAGTCCTTCCACTGCAGAGTTTTGACACCATTCTGGGGTGTGATTGGATATACAAAGTCAGTCCTATTGGTTTAGACCTACCACTAAGAATCTTGACTGTTAAAAAGAATGGCAGAGTCATTACCTTAACTGACCATACTGTTCCTCATAAGTCATATGTACTGGAAGCTGCTGCAATGAGAACAATACTTCAGAAAGCTCTCCTGGGATGCATTATTCAGATCAATGATCTCATTGACAATGATTACAATTCTGAAACTGAAGTTCCAGAAAACATTGCAGAAAGTCTGCAACAGTTCATAGATGTGTTCCAGGAGCATACTTCATTGACTACAGATTGCTGGATTCTGTTACCGTCAAAAACCATTTTCCGATGCCTGTCATTGAAGACTTGTTAGATAAGCTACATGAAGCTGTGATCTTCACAAATTGGACCCCCGACCTGGTTATCACCAAATAAGGGTGAACACTGCTGATATTCCTAAAACAGCCTTCCAGACTCGGATGGGACACCTTGAGTTTGTGGTTATGCCTTTTGGATTAACCAACACACCAGCAACCTTTCAAAATCTTATGAGCACAATATTTCAGCCATATCTGAGGAAATTCAACCTGGTGTTCTTCGATGACATTTTGGTCTACAGCCCAGATTCGAAATCTCATGCTGAACATTATTTGGTTATTGCTTTACAAGTGCTCAGGCAGAACAAACTTGCGGTCAAAAGATCTAAATGTGAGTTTGCAACACCAACAAGTTGAATATCTGGGCCATGTCATATCTGCTACCGAACTTGCAACTAATCCTAAGAAAATAGAGGATATCTTGAAGTGGCGTACACCATCCACTGTTTCTCAACTCAGAGGATTCCTGGGAATATAGAAGATTTGTGAAGAATTATGTTTAATTTGTAGGCCTCTTCATGATTTACTTGAGAAAAACAACTTTCAGTGGGGTATGCACAAACAACAGCATTTGAGCAACTGAAGAAAATTATGACAACTTGCCCTGTCCTGGCTTTACCTGACTTCTTGAAACCCTTCATTCTGGAAACTGATGCTTGTGGCACAGGGATTGGGGCCGTTCTCATGCAAGAAGGGAGGGCCATTGCTTATTCCAGTAAAAGCTTAGGTCCAACTGCAGACGCTCAGTCCATAAGAAAGAAGCTATGGCAATATTGGAAGCTTTAAAAAAGACATTATCTCTTAGGACATTCTCTTGTCATTAAAACAGACCAGAAAGCTTGAAGTACGTGACCACTCAAAGACTAACCGATGGGATACAACATAAACTGCTCCTCAAGTCGCTGGAGTTTGTTTATACTATAGAATACAAGAAAGGCAAGGAAAATGTGGTGGCTGATGCTCAATGTCATGCAATTACTACTTTTGTTCCTCAGTGGCCAGATGATGTCAAGCTAGGTTATAGAGAAGACCCAGATAGTATCAAACTTAAGAAAATAGCTGCAGATATTGGGGAACAACCACAGTATACTGTCAGAGATGGGTTAATCAAACATGGTAAAAAAAAGGGCAGCCCAGTGCATGTAGTTCCCGCTTGGGCAGGGTCCGGGGAAGGGTCCGACCACTTTGGGTCTATTGTATGCAGCCTTTCCCTACATTTTTGTAAGAGGCTGTTTTCAGGACTTGAACCCGTGACCTCATGGTCACAAGGCAGCAATAGTACAGAATTTCCATCAATTTGCTATGGGAGGTCATTCTGGAACTAAAGCTACTTACCAAAGAATTAAGAGGGTTTTCTGTTGGCCATATATGAAGAAATCAGTGGAGCAGTTTGTAGCAGAATGTCTTATGTGTCAAATTACAAAATTTAAGCACCAACATTCTGCTGGACTGTTAGAGAACCTTGCCCATACCCGGTGTTGGGAATGTACTAGCATGGATTTTATTGAAACTCTGCCTAATTCTAATGGGAAGGACGGGATTGTGGTGGTGGTGTTAAGGTTAATGAAGTACGCACATTTCATAGCCCTGTCCCGCCCATATACAGTAGAGAAAGTAGTGCAAATTCTCATGGACAATATTTTTAAATTTTTTAAATTGCATGGATATCCATTGGAGATTGTTTCAGATAGAGATAGAATTTTCATTAGTAATCTCTACCAGCAGATTTTTGCAACATTGAAGATTACTCTGAAATTCAGTACATGGTCAAACGGAACGTGTTATGCTTGGAGGCATACTTACGCATTATGGTATTTCAAGAACCTAAACAATGGAAAAAATGGCTCTCCTATGCAGAATGGTGGCATAACACTTCTTATCATTCTTCTCTGAAGAAAACACCATTTGAAGCTCTTTACTGTTATATCCTCCACCACTAATTGGTGAGTCTGCTCTCCCAAGCAATATCTGTCCAAGTGCTTCCCTCAGTGTTCAAGAAAACAACACATGCTACAAGAACTCAAAGCACATTTGCACAAAAGAGAATGAAACAGTTGGCGGATCGCAGAAGGACTGAACGATCTTTTGATGTGGGAGCAATGGTGTACATTAAGATAAAGCTTTATTGTCAGAATGCATTCAGGCTGAGAGGATCTTTGAACCCCAGATCTAAATTCTTCGGTCCATATAAAGTGCTGGCACGTGTGGGACAAGTTTCATACAAGTTGCAGCTACCTAACCCAGTTGGGATACATCCGGTGTTTCACATCAGCCAACTAAAAGAACATGTAGACAAACATGCAGTGCCATTATCTCATGTTCCTTTAGTAACACCCGATGTGAAGATCAAGACAGCGCTGTTCGCAAACTGGGCGCTTGTACCATCAATCGTAAGAAAGAATCAGTCACACAAAAGACGCCACCTGGGAGGTTGAATCTTTTATCCAGCATTCGTTTACAGCGTTTCAACCATGAGGTCGAGGGCAAGGTTGTACTCAGGGCGGCGGTATTGTCAGTCTCTGAATGCAAAGACAGTTAACTGAAGAGTGTTCAAGTGTAGCAGCGATGGAGGTTCAGATAACGAATGGCTGAGATGAAGGTGGGGTGATAAGTCGGGATGAACGGTGCTGGCTTGAGCTCCACTTACCGCCGAGTGTTACCTAGTCGTTTAATTATCAAAGAGCTATTGTGACAGCTCCTTATCACCCGCCATAACTAAACCCTCTTTAAATGTTGATCGGCTGGAATTGAGAAGTGAAGAGAAAACTATCAATTTAGTTTCTCATAGCATAGCGTAATTACTCTCTTCGGTCCGCTGCGATCTCACCAACCGAAAAAGTGAAACATGTGAAAATCTGAAATTACTGAAATCGATGCTGAATTTGTTTTTTCGTAGCTCACTGTCACGCCTCCTTCGTGGATTTGGACGAATTCGGGGGGATTTTGGTCGCTGGAAGTATGGTTCGTGGCTCATCCACAGATTTGTAGGGCGTTCACATGCCGCAGGGGGTCAGCACCAGGTTCTGTGATGATGCTGTTCGGTAGGTCAGTGCCGCGCTTGGTGGTGCTGAACTTATTGGTGCTGCAGTTAATATTCACTGCCTGACATATCTGCTTCGTAGTTATATCTGGCCAGCTTATGTATCACATCAATAAATTCTTTTGCGAGTATGTTTGTACTTTACCTTCATTTATGATCGCCCTGCCTTATCAATATCATGACACTGACCCTTTCCATTCTGCTCATCCACAGCCATACTCCAATCAAGATTGCTCAAGGATCAGAATCTGATCAATTTTGGAAGTTACTTGGAAGCAAGTATGAGTACCCCAGCCAGAAGATTGTGAGAGAACAAGAAAGTGATTCTCATTTGTTCTCTTGTACCTTTTAAAAAGGCAAAAAGAGTTCATAAGATGTCTCACGTCCATTCATTTCTCTTAGTCGGCTATCATTCAATATGTACTGTCCTTATCCTTGTTCTCCTTTTGAATCAATTATTCTCTGTGGCATACATTGGGGTAATGAAGGGGTGCTTAAGGTGAGCAATTATAGAGTTTATATGTATTATTACGAAAACAAGACACCATGATGAGAAATTAATGGTGGTCTTCTGATGCTGCAGGCTGCAGAGATAGTCAACTTCACACAAGATGATATGATGATGGAGGACATATATATTTTTGACTGTCATTCATGTGTCTTTATATGGGCTGGAAAACATATGGACACAAAAATAAGAGCATAAGCTTTGAGCATTGGAGAGGTATGTGAGAATTTCATGGGTTTTTCTGTGTATGTAAAAGGCAAATTCATTTTTGTAGTAGACTCTGGATTCATAAAACTTCCTTTTTTGCCAGAGATTTCTTCGAAATATCTCATGGAAAATTATCACAAGAAAACACCACTTTATGTTATCATTTGAAGTAAGCAAGCCCAATGTTTCACAAGGTTCATCACTGGAAAATTAGCTGCAAGCATATTCCCAATGTTTCACAAGGTTCATCACTGGAAAATTAGCTGCAAGCATTCTCCTTGTGGGTTCGTAGAATTGCAAACTGATCTGTTCATCCAAGATTAATAGATTACAGCTTAAATTTGGAGATCAGAGTGAGGGGAATTATCCATTGGGGATGATCATGACTTCATGAGCTTAGTATTTGGTTTGGGGATTTGTTCTATATGGTTGAATTTAACCTGCTCTCTATTTTGAACATATTCACAAATCACAACACTTAATTTATGAGAATTATGAATCCATTCTTTTTATCTTATAGTCTATTTGGGAGAGCCTTTGGATCTGAGGGCTATTCCTTGGCCTGGAGGTAAATGACGACATAAGGAAGACGATGGATATGTTTGCAGAATTAGGAGCTAAGAACATCTTCAGTAGGGACCCTGGCCTGCCTCCGCCCCTCAGTACTGATCCTCCCGCACATGAGAGCTTCTCAGAGGGCCCTCCAACCGCGCCACTACTCGTCATGCTGCCGAGCTCAGCCATGCCGACCTTGGCGTCGACGAGGTCCTCGGAGATGTTGTCGCCTCGATGTCCGGCGGCCAAGGCTTCGACCAACCACCTCCCTGCTAGTGCTAGCAGACGAGGAGCCCCAAAAGGTAAATGATTCAGTGCTCTGTTTTTGTGCCGTCCTGCTTGTTGATGCACAACATTCTTTATTTAATTTAGCATCCCTTGATCTTGGAGTGTTCTTCATCATGGGTTGGCGAGCTCACGTGATGGGCTGTATTAGCTGCTTTTTCGTACTACTAGTTCAGGAGAATTAAATTATTTCTAGAGGATGATTATTAGCCCATGGACCAAATATAGGCGGTAGGGAAAGGCTTACATACTGGTTCAGGATGACTGAATTATCTCTAAAGGATGATTAGCATGGTAGTACGAATATGGAGCATTGGGTTCTGTAGCATTTGCCACCGTCAAGGCTACAAGAGAACTGACTGTCCGGATCGAGATGATATTCCAAAACAACATCGCAAGCCTGTGAGGTGCAAGAACTGTGGGATTGAGGGGCACAAGAACAATTGCAACAAGCTATTGGAATTCAGATTAGCAGATGGCACGTAAGGCTCAATCGATAATTCTCGCAAGTAGTTGAGATGTTAAGGTGTCGCATGTGTTAACAAAGAATGATAATTGTGGGCTACGCATTGTGTTGCTGTAACATTTGTACTCCCTTCGTCCGGAATTACTTGTCATCAAAATGAGTGAAAATGGATGTATTTAAAACTAAAATACATCTAGATACATCCATTTCAATGACAAGTATTTCCGGACGGAGGAAATAGTTCAAATTTTACTTACCCGTTGTTTTCCGGTTATGTTATTGTTTTCCTGGGAAGAACTAAGCTTTTTGAGATGCCAAGCCTGGGCACAGGGTCTTTGATGTTAATTAAGTGGTTGTTAACTATCTCTCCGTCTGAAATTATTTGTCATTAAATGTGTGTATCTAAAACTAAAATACATTTAGATTCATTCATATCTATGACAAGTATTTTCGGACGGAGGGAGTACAAGGTCAATTAAACTGTACTAACTTGCCCTGCTGCAGAGGTCATTTAATAATTAAATTTTTTAGGGGTACTTAATAATTAAGTAGTGAACCTTTGTTACTTGCTTGTTGAAACATATGAGCCGGGATGATTTTGACGGCGACCGGCGCACTAACTACTGATCAATGTTGGCCATGTGGACAGAAAATATGTGAAATACAACTCATTGTACATCCTGCTGTACTTGGGAAAGCGTGAATCTAGAAGAGAAGGGACGAGTGGGATAAAGAGCGTGTGTGAGCACGAGCTCAGATTGGCACTTTCGCACATCATCTTCTTGTACAAATTTGTTTACTGTATGGAAAATGGCCTTATCACCATTAATCTAGCAGAATAGGAACCCATTGCAAAGATATTTCTTGGGGCGGTATCTTCTTCAACCTTGTAGGTGTAAAGCAACCACTGAAGGTTGAATGTCCTGAGCATGACCTCCTGACTCTCCAGTCTCCACTACAAAACGGAATCTGGTTCCTAACCGACCAGGCGACCACATGTATCAGGTGAGGCCGTGGTGGCATGGAATAATAAGCCTACTCATATTGGGGAGGACACTAGTGTATAATACTACTTTCATAGTGCATAATATCATAAAGTAGTATTATAGATTATCTTATTCATAGGGGTTGTTGTTGTTGCAGGAGAAGCCCCCTGATGCAGTCCTCCTCAACCCTGCTATAATGCATGGTTACTCATGGCCGCAGCGCTAGCCGAGACTTGAGGAAGGATAAGCACTGCTTTGTGGAGAAGCAAAGGAACCACACAGAAGTAATGGAATAAACTTAATCAATTTCATCTCTTAGTCACTAATCCCTTGCAACTAGTTATATAATTCAGCAAACCCAACTCTGCACCTCAGCCACTCGATTTCATAGCATCCAGAGGCGCCTTTCCCTTGTCAGTCGAACGCGTATTCCCTGGTTCTGCTTCCGATCTCATCATAACACTGGCAGCAGGTGTTACACCCGCACGTCGAACAACGTCGTTCGGGTAGTTTTGTTTGTTTCGGATCTCCCATTTTTCAGGTGTGATGGGGAGGACGAACTGCACCGAGTGATCCATCTCTCTTCTTTGTTTGTCTTTTAGGTGAATTTGGTCCCGGTGTTTCGGAGTGGATCGACTATTGACAGGGCTCGCATGAGGGAGTTAAAAGTTGAGAAAACTGCCGGAGAAGGAAGACTTGTTTTAGTGGGGAGAGGAGATAACATATGCGTTACACATCGCGGGAGAGGGCTGGCCCTCAGTCGATTATGTACGCGGAATTGATGGTCCGTTATCTAAGCTGGTAATGTAACACATGCGGTGGCATTATGCAGGGCTGTTGATGTGACGGGACTACTAAGGTGGATAGGATGCATGTTAAGAGATTATTATGTAGGTCTAAAATATTTCGTTTATTTAAATGACAAATAATATTGTGACAAGGCTTGAGACTTTTCCCATGCATGTGTGCATGCATTTTTGTCGACGTGGCATGTTTGCCTGTTTACATGCATACACAACTTGGCTTTATGTTGTTGACTGGTCTCCTCTGCGTAATATCTAAAAAGAGAATTAACCAGCATACATAAATAAAGACATATGCTAGTGTAAAAAACACTATTATATTATGAAACGGAGGGAGTAGTAGTTACTATGCATCGCTAACTGTGCATACAACAACCATCAATATAAACAATCCATTTTTTGAAGTCTTCCGGTATAGTAGTGTTGTTGAGTTGGATGATGTATGATGTATGTGCATGTTTTTTCATCCGCTTGATGATTGGACGAAGAGGCAACCAGCTAACTATACGAAGGACCGTCTTTATAGGACATGGCTCCTGCACCCGGACAATCGTACTTCTACCAGTACGCGAGGCAGTGTGACTTGCTACTGCGAGCGGCCGCGCACGTGACGACATGAAGGAGGAGTTTGCAAGATTGTTTTTCCTTTCTTTTATACTGGAGTCAAATTAGCTAATGTTAGGGCATGAGAAAAATAGTCATGACATAGGTGGGTGATTATTTTGATCTTTAATGTGAAAATATTACTTCCAAGATCCATCGCTCTGATTAGCTACTTTGTTTAATTGATGGTCGAATGCTTCTGATTTTTATGGGAATTTATAGTCTAATTCTGTTTTTGCTGGCTACCCCTTTTAACTACTTTAATATATACTAATAGATATGTGCACAAGGATAAATAACAGGAGAACCAGCATGAGGGCCTTGATCAACTTTCTGTGGCTCTAGGATATAGCTGACGACCTCTCAATCGTCGGACAAACCCAATGTGTCAATCTTTGGCATACTATCTCTAATGTCCGCTGCGCCTTGTATTTGGAGCTCGTGGTGAACACTCAAATGCAAGATTTTTTTTTTTTTGGCTAGCTCTCCAATACATGCTTTGGACCACTAACAGACGTGCTCGGCATGGGTTATAAAATCAGGTGCCAGCATGCTATGTTTGCTTTCAGGGAGAAGACATGGTTGTCCACATCCTAGTGCAGTGCATGGTGGCCAATGAGAGAGAGAAGACAAGGTGGACCATATACATGGTGGCCGATGAGAGAGAGAAGGCAAGATGGACCATATACTAGTGCAGTACATGGTGGCCGGGAGAGTTGGACGCATTGGCGGAGCTTCATGGGGCCAGCCAGCCCCCCCCCCCCCCACTCTACAAAGATACGTTACACTTTTGCATTATTATTATTAAGGATATCTCTGAAGTTTGAATAGATAAATTTTGGATTTCTGGATATAGGGACGACTACAATTTTATAGTAAGTACTTTTACTAACCTCCAAGCACTGTTACCAGTTGCCCGCTGCTTAGCCAGGCAAGTCGGTATACAGATTGGTCCCTCTGCAAACATTATTTTCATAATATTAGAGACCAACAAATTAGGTAACATATATTGAACTGAAGAAAACTTAATAGTGGGAGAATCAAGACTTATATTACTTAGCTAATTTGTTGGCCCCAATTTCATAGTAGCACCATCCACAAAGTTCAGAGTCACATTCGGAAACGAATCAATGCTAATTGAGAGGAAACAATTAGTGTAACAAAATCAACAAAACAATGTTGATCCCACACTCTCAACTGTAGGGTAAATGAATCATTAGTTTCGAAGAAAAAAATTCATGCCAGAAGCAACAAAACAGCGCTGATAGCAACTGTGGACTGTAGGGTGTGCAAAGGGAGGGATTGCAACAATTACCTATAAAAAATATACTAGTGCAGTGCATGGTGGCCAGTGAGAGGAAGAAGCCAAGGTGGTCCATATACTACTGTAGTGCATGGTGGCTAGGGAGAGTTGCACACAGGGCGGAGCTTCATGGGGGGCAATGCCCCCCCCCCCCCCACACACACACACACACACTACTCTTAAAAGATACATTACACTTTTGCGTTACTATTATTAAGGATATCTCTGAAGTTTGCATAGATAAATTTATGATTTCTAGATATAGGGCCGACTAAAATTTTATATTAAGTAATTTTACTAACCTCCCAGAACTGTTACCCGTTGCCCGCTGCTTAGCCAGGCAAGGTAGTATACAGATTGGTCCCTCTGCAAGCATTATTCTCATAATATTAGAGACCAACAAATTAGGTAACATATATCAAACTACATAAAACTTAATAGTGGGACAATTGGGACTTATAGTACTTAGCTAATTTGTTGGCCCCAATTTCATAGTAGCACCATCTGCAAAGTTCAGAGTCACATTCAGAAACGAATCAATGCTAATTGAGAGGAAACAATTAGCGTAAGAAAATCAACAAAACAATGTTGATCCCACACTCTCGACTGTATGGTAAATAGATCATTAGTTTCAAAGAAAAACTGTGTGCCAGAAGCAACAAAATAGTGCTGATAGCCACTCTGGATTGTAGGGTGTGCAAAGGGAGGGATTGCAACAATTATCTAAAAAAATACTAGTGCAATGCATGGTGGCCAGTGAGAGGGAGAAGCCAAGGTGGTCCATATACTAGTGTAGTGCATGGTGGCCAGGGAGAGTTGCCCACAGTGGCATGGGGGCCAATGCCCCCCCCCCCCCCCCCACACACACACACACACACATAGGGTACTCTTAAAAGACACGTTACACTTATGTAGGTTGGTTTATATGATGGTTATCTTACCGCACAAACAAATGGTGCATACGCATCATCTGCAACTTACACTAGCATTGTTCCCTGAGTCTGCCAAAGTCTTATATCTAGCTGAAGGTAAAAAACCGAGAGGTTAAGTAGCAGCCGTTGACTACTTACATTGATGCTCTTCACAATCACTTCGTAATGATTCTTATATTTAATTAAGAAGTTAGGGTAATACACATTGTATTGAATTCATACATTATTCTATCAACTACGAAAGTGCCCCACTCGATGCGCATGTTTTTCAATTTAATATTGAAAACATATTATTTGATTTGTTTTAAAAACTGGAATGAAATATGATAACATTTACAAATATAATGCTTCTATAGATATAATTTTGTCTTAGGTATGGTTGGGCTTTTATTTTTATATATGTTATCCATGTGTCATTTACCTTCTAATTAAGCGCGTCATACAAATTGTATTTGTTATGATTAATTGCATTGTGCATTATAATTTTATGATTTTTTAGTATTTTTATTTTGTTGCATTGTAATATTATTTTTAAAACACAAATTAAAATAGTTCTCATTGTTTTCATGTAGGCATAGGTAAATTTGCCAATGATATACAAGATTGGCATATTAATTTACATTTTAGTACTGATTTATTTACTCTGTGTGTTTTCAATTTGGTATATGAAGTAAGGTGTATTTATATACAATATATATCCATTAAAACTGTTGGGTTAAGTATTTATTTCTATGATCATCTAATTTAGTTAAGACACATGCACTTAGTAGGACCAATGATGGAATACCAACCACACTTTCTAGAAAGAAACTATTGAGGAACGTAGTACAAAATAAAAATTTATTTCATACGTACAAACATGCCCATGATCACTATGAAGATATCAGGGCTAGATCAAGCATAACAACAAATGTAGTGGATAAGATATTTGGTGATGACGTGCAAATTCCTGGAGCTAGGTATTACCTCCCCGCCGCGTGAGAATAATCCCCTTGATTGAGCACTAAAAGCACGATGCCTCTATGGTATCCACACATACCATGTCAGTGTTTCAATAACACTTGCCATCCAAAACAAATTGCTACCGAAGAACTAGAGAAGGAGCAGCCTTCTGCGTGTGGATGGAAGAGAGATGGCACAAGGGAGGGGCGCAACCTTGGATCAACTAGTATCTCACACTTGTGTTATATCATGTGTAGTTTTGGGCTGGCCATCCCCTCTATATATAGAGAACCAAAGGGGTTTGCAACTTGGCCCCTGAGGTTCTGGTTCCGCAAGGTACATGGCCTCCAAGGCACCAAGGTACTTGGCTCCGAAGGCACCTACTTGCCTTCCCACTTGGTGGGTGTGGGGCGCACCATGGCCCCACTCGTTCTACTAGCTGTTGCCCTCTTGTGAAAGCCAAGAGGCAGCCAACTAGGATGTCCTAGAACCTTCTGAGAACCTTTCAGGACCCTTTCTGGCACTTTTATCATCGGGACCTCCCGGAACACTTCCGGAAATAATCACCAATACTCCTATCATCTCGTATTGCTCTATCAAACCAATGACCGTTAACCGTGTGACCCTGTACATTCGGTAATACATGGACATCAGTTGGAATACCTTTCAGTCAATAACTAACAATGGAGCACAGGACACCATGATTATATAACTCCCACATAGACACGAAGATCTTTTATCGAGCGAACCATAGTTTAGCGTACACGGTTCCCTTTGCTGCATGATACATAACAAAACCATGAGGTGAGACTTGTATAGGTATCCTCGTGAAGCAATTCTTGAGCAGTATACCGAGTTTTACTCGTTATCTAGCTTTGTTTCCTTTTCTTCATTCCATATTCCGGTATGTCCATGATCACTATCACATATTATCTGGCCATGCGATGATGGATACCGTTATACCGAGTGGGCCTAGAGAGCATCTCTCCATCATCGGAGGAGCAAATACCAGCTAGTCTTGCACTATAGAGTCCCTTTACATACTATCCAGTTACGGTTAGTGTTGGATAACCCCAAAGTGGCCGTTCGATATGAAGGTCCAACGATATTCTCATGGTCTAGGGACATAAGTATATGTTAACATATTATGATGATACCGACAACAAAGTTGACAATGAATCTCGCAGTATACCATAAGTTAGGTCTGTCCAACACCACTGTTCTGCCAATAATTTGTCCTCAATATTGTCGGCAACGTTGTTACATTAACAGTGCCCATGATCAGAAAAAGTGATCATCAACAATAGGTGACCTAGTCTTAGAGGCGATACTAAGGATCTACTTGGTGTTTATTTTCCACACATGCAAATGGGCAATATCCTTCGAATCTCGTTTATATGTAGACTCGAGAACAATTGCAGTTATAGCATGAAAATATAAATGTTCATTATGAACATGGAAATAAACAATAACATTTATTATTGACTTTAGGGTATATTTCCAACAAAAACATTGTCCACTCTACTTTGCTAAAAACAGTGTGCACGTTGCCATGTATAGAGAGATAGTGGTTTCATGGGTCCCACCTAGCTGATCCTTCACTTTCCACTTTCTAATGTCTGCTTGTTTTCTCAGTGGCTCCCGGCCATGAAAGTAGCCGATCCTGATTTGATCCGCATCATGAGAGGATCATTTCGAAGGTCCCCTGGTTTTTTCTTATTTTGGTCTTCACACACACGACCCACCGGCTAAGGTTGGGTGTAAGGCCATGGGCTGGCCTTCTATGGTGACTTTTGTCTCCTCATACTCCTGGTTAATCTCCCTGGCCGGTCAACGATGACTAAGGTCGTGTTCATTAGTAACATCGTTATTCGTTTCAAGTAACATGCTAGTAACTTATTTTGTGTTTGTCGTAACATGCTAATTTATTTGGATGGAAAATATGAAGGTGACATTGACAACTTCAACTATGGTTATGCCAAACTAGCTAGTACAAACAAACTCATGTTAGTAGAATAACCAAAAGTTGTGAAAGCTACCTACAAGGTATTTAAGAGAATCTCCCACCCCCTCTCTCACATGCCAATTTGAGCTAAAGAAAAGCCAGATTGGTCACGAATTTATTCCTACTTTACTGTAGTTCTTTCAAAGTATTCTTTGCAATTCAAAATTATAAATAAAAATTAAACTTGAAACTGAAACAACAAGCTATCTGGGTAGATGGACACATGCACACTGCGGTTTTGCAAACCGTTTCTGTATTTCTGTTGCATGTGGTCTATCCTATTCTTCATGTACAAATGAAAATGAGAATATAATATAAGTGGTGATACTGCAAAGTTGTCACAATCCAGCTTAATCAGTCATATCGACCAGGGAATATTTCCAAACACGCAGCACCCATGCTTTGACTCAGTTCATTCCAATTAAGCCCGGAAGTGAGTGGAATAAATGCACGAGAGCAACTCCAACGCGGCGACTCATTTTGTCCGCGCGCGTCCATTTGGATCACGATGGACAGAAAAGTCGGCCCAACGCGCCGGTTCAAGCGGTCGCGCGTCCGCTTTTCGTCCGTCTGCTGACCCATTTTGACCCATTTTTTAGCCTCATTTGCGTCGGCGCGGACACGAGATGGACGCGCGTGTCGCACGCCAACTACTCCTCCTGGCCGACCAATCGGTGGCAAAGCCTCCACCATTTCCCTCCACTTTCCCAAAAAACCTCCCACCAGCGCTCGCTCCGGACCGCTCGCCATGGACGATGACCTCGATGCCGCCGCTTGCCTTGCCTCCCTCGCTTTGTTCGGCATCACGACCACCCCCTCCGGCAAAGGCAAGCCCCGTTCCCCCCCGCTAGACCGCCACCGTGCCCAAGAAGAAGACGCAGCTGACGCTCGAGGAGCGGGCCACGGAGTCGGTGAAGAGAAAGGGCCAGAGGCACGCAACTGACCCGAGGGGCGAAGCAGCGGTCGCCGCCGACGCGCAACAGGAGGATACCAACGCCCGTGTCGCGGCGACACGAGGGAGGTGCTGATCTAGTTAGGGTTAAACCCTGGCCAACACAGGCTCATCAATGCAGCCGCGACAGCGCCCAGCACCGACTCGTCCGCGTTTCCTCGGATGGTGCTCCCAGAGTCGCTGCACGCACCGATAACTTACCCGATTCCCGGCTTCCACGTCTACCTGCAAGCCTCCCGCCTCTCCAAGGAATGCTCGACGGAGGTGAGCGTGGCGGCGCCTTCCACGCCAGCGCCCGCGCCCCATCGACCTCAACGCCACAACCGTATCCGACGGGGCGAGGAAACGCGCGCGGCAGATGCCAGCCGACGTGCTCCCAGACGCCCGCAACCTGTTCGACGGAATGCCGGTGGCCGGCGACGACGAGACGGCCAACCGTTTCATGTGAGCATGGCGGCCGCTCGCGGTGCCGCCGCAGCTGGCTATGATCCATAGGAGACACAAAGCCAGGACATCCGAGGGCCGCTCACGCCGTCGACCTATGATCAAGCTGGCATGCAGGACGCCTTCATGCAAGATCAGGTCGGCCTGGACCTGGACGGCTTTCCGCTCGACCACGAGTTTCCGGAGGACTATAGACTCAAGGAAGAGGATGAGTTGTACACTGACGAGGAGCCTTTGTTCAAGGGCAAGCTCGCCAGCCAAGCCGTCGGGGCGAAGCCGAAGCGCAAGAGCAGGCGAACGAAGGCATACACGGTGGCCGAGGACAAGCTCCTTTGTGAGTGTTGGAGGGACATTGGGCAAAACCCCAAGGTCGGCGCCGAACAAAAGGCATCAACCTTTTGGACTCGTGTCCATCATGAGTTCCATGAACGCAAGAAGTTTCCACCGTACCAAATCCAAAGAACGCGCGGGTGAGTGTCCATTTCAAAACGATGAAAGGTGATCCAACAAGTGTGCAACAAGTTTTGTGCCACTTTTGAGAGCATCAAGTCACGCTCCGTGAGTAGCATCGACATGCAAGGCATGGTATGCATGCATGCGCTCCTCTTTGTTTTCATTCCGTTTATGCTTGCAAGTCCATTTCCTTATCCATTTGCCAATATGCTTGCATGCATTTTATTTGTAGGCATTTCAAGTTTTGGAGGCATTTAAGATCCAACACGATGGCAAGTCCTTCAACCTCTCCCATTGTTGGAGGGTCATCAAAGACGAGGAGAAGTTCAAGGCGCAATATGCCGTCCTCATGGCGGTGGGGGAAGAAAGTCGTGGAGGAGGTTGGGGAGGGCGAGAAGCCACAACCACGGGGAAAGACCAACTTCAAGAAGGAGGACAAGCGCGATGCAGCGTCGAACGCCTTGATTGCAATCGTGGAGGGCATGATGACCAAGAAGGACTCAAGGGAGGAGAAGCGCCGACAAAACAAGGAAGAGCAAATGGACGCCTTCATGGAGATCCAAAGGAGGAGGCTTGAGATGGAGGTGAAGAAGCAAGCCAAGATGCTTGAGATGGAGGCGGAGAAGCAAGCCAAGATGCTAGAGATCAAGGCCGCAAATGCCAAGACCAAGGCGAAAAAAGTGGCTGTCGCTAGCATGATGACGGGTGTGGATATCATGAAGGTGGACCTCAACATCGTGTCGCCGAGGAAGAGGCCTTGGTTCGAGAAGATGTAGGCCGACATGCCCAAGTTCGACGACGAGTGATCTATGGCGGCGAGCGCCATCCTTTTTTGTATGCCGGCAAGTGTGCTGGCATGACCATGCCCGTGATGGCGTGGTCGAACTCCTGCCTCTTTTTTGTGTGCTGAAATGTGTGCCGGCTGCTGGCAAGTGCGCCAACATGAATTGTGTGATGTTTTTTTGGAGCTGGTATTGTATGCCGGCCGTTGGCATGGTGCCGTCATGAACTTTCGGCGACGGCATGATCGCTGTCATGATCTACAGCCAAGGTCCTTTTTCAAATTCGTGTGCGGATATGAAATGGGTCGTTGACGTTGGGCGCACTGCTGACGCAAATGGTAAACAGGACGGATGTCGAGCGGGTGACTGACACAACCAGATAAAAAGCGGACTATGTCCATGGCTCTGGCCGTTTTGAATTTGCTCGCGTACATTGGACGAAACCGAGAAGGCGAGAACGCAAAACCATGTTCGTGCACTGCATGATACCCTGCGATAACATTGGCAGCTCGATCACCTTTTAGTCTCTGTTCTGTATCGATATACACGCATCATGTCCGGGTGGTGGCACTCAACGAGACGAGGGAAGCCATGGTGCGGAGGGCCATGGGGAGGTCTGATGCGGTGGGATCTGGGTCCTAGCGCCCAGATCCGACGGCTGTGGCGGCGGACGTCGCTCGGAGCTGACGGACGACATGCGCGCTTGAGTGGGTGGCCACTGGGCTGTGTCTCGACGTGCTGCTCGGGAGCTGGGGCCGCGGCCCCAGGTTGGCGGCTATTGTGTTGGGACGAGGATCCCCTGACTTTGGCTAACCTGCCATTGAGACACTGACACATGGGTCCCACCAAGCGTGGGGCCCACTTGTCAGCGACCCAAAGGCAGGGTAAGGCAGGGTTGGCCACGTCAGAGGATCCGTGTCCATTGTGTTGCGGCAGGCCATGAGGTGACTTGGCGTGCAGCGGTGGAATGATGGTTGGAGGGCTTGCCGGCGGTGCTATGATGTGTCGATGAGGTGGTGTTGGGAGCTTGGGTGAGGACCCTCTCTCGGTTGTGGCCGTGACTAGTGATGGCCACGACTGTGGCCATCGTTGACTTTCTTGGAGGCATTGCAGCCGGAACCTCTTTGGAGCTGCGCACTGGCGAGTGGGACCAGTGAAAGGTGACGGTGTTGGTGTCGAGGCTTATGTGGCAACGATGATGGAGGGAGCGATGTCAGAGATGTGGAGGTAGTCGACTCTTCTTCGGCGTGTTCGCAGGATTGCCTCGGCTAGTTTGTTGCCGCAATGGCGGGGCCACGGTGGCAGAGCCCCGGTGGTATACGATGACGGGCAACAGGTGGTTCGTTCGATGATCTTCTCTGGCGCCAGCCATGCCTAGTTCTCCGTCAGAGTCGGAGCTGCGCTGTCTGGTCGCAGGTGGCTGGGTTTGGCGCAGACCTTCATGCATCTCCACACGACCTCTTCGGTGTGGGTCCGGTCGTTGATCGTCTAAGGCGAAGTCGAAGTCGTTTGCTAAGGGTTTCGGGATGGCGATGATGCCTCTAGTGGAGGAGTGATGACGATGACGCATGAGTGTTGTCTCAACGAGACCCTCTTTGAATTGGTGTGTGTGGGATCTTATGTGTGCTGCTGAGCAGTTGTGACGGTTTTCGCACAGTTCTTCATAATTAACTGGGCAATCTGGTTTTCGCTCGATTTTCTCTAATTAACTGAGCAATTCTTTTCTTCTTAATGAATGCAGGATAATTGCCATTTTTAAAAACAAATATATTCATGCACATCACTTTCATTCCAAATCCACGTCAGAATTAAAAAGAAGGTCATGCAAAACATATGAACTTGGAGGCGGGGAATCTTGCAGTACTTCCCTTGTCAGTTGTCACATTTCCACATCGACAAAGTTTAGAACTCAGAAAGAAGCTTGTAACTAACTGATTAAGTGATCATAGAACCTTGGTCGGAACATGAGCGTGCAGTTCTCCATTCATGGTGGATGGGCCAACTTGTACGCGCGTTTAATTGTCGAAGCCCACATTGCGGGTGGAGGAGTGGCCATTTTCACTTCAGAGCTTGCACATGCTGCACTTGGTTTGGGACTCCGAAAGAATACAGGAAGCAAACAATCTCAGTCGCTGATCGCTTGCTGTACTTGAGGACGATAATGTATCAAGATAAGATATTCTTGTATGTACGAACTTGTCTTTGTCTGATGTCTCTTGGATCTTAGGTGACATATTCCACAAAGATAAGATTGTCTCTGGACCTCGGACAGGTTGACACGTAGAGGGCTGCCTCATCAGGGCACTTGCCCTTTTTACAACCATCACAACGAGACCATACAACACTTACTCATCGGTTGCGTCTTCTCAAGACAGGTTTGGCAATGGTGTTCCACTCTGGCTGGGAGGGCGGAGTTCATTCCAAGGCCAGACGAGACCGCAAAGTGGTTTTTACCGGTGCTGGGAGCTACCGGTGATTCCCTCACCAGTGCCTAGCTGCCATGTGTAAAGGTGTGGGACCACTGCATGTGTATATCAAAGTATTGATGTAAATAATTCCTTGTATTTTTGTTTTAAGTCAAATCAATGTCAGATTGATGGGACCCATGTCAGGTGAGAGAGAGAGAGTCTATCCTGACGTTGCATGTGGTGCCGTGGTACAAATCCTTTCCTTTTATTTTCTCTCTAGGATTTTCAATCATTTCTATCCTTTAAATCATATTGTTATTTTTGAAATAATTTATATATTTGAATTCCTGAAGACAAGGGCTTTAGAATAAGACCAAATTTGGATGCATTTCAAATATTTTTTAATTTCAACATTTCAAATGACTGAAATTAGGTTTCTGAAACAAGCGAAATATGTTTTTTGAAATAATTGAAATTAGTTTTTTTTCATTGAGTGAAATCAATTTTGAAATATGTTTTCTCAACCGTGTGAAATTATTTTCTTTAGATGAGTGAAATTTGTTTTCCATACACATGACACATATTTCGGTGTGAAATACGTTAAATATAGTGAAATGTGATTTCTAAAATGAGTGAAATCTAACTTTTGTAATTGGGTGTAATGTGTTTTTCTGAATCTAGTGAAATGTGAAACTGACTGAAAGATTTTCTGAAACTAGTAAAATAGTTTTTTTTGAAATAATTGAAATTAGTTTTTTTTCATTGAGTGAAATCAATTTTGAAATATGTTTTCTCAACCGTGTGAAATTATTTTCTTTAGATGACTGAAATTTGTTTTTCATACACATGCCACATATTTCGGTGTGAAATACGTTAAATATAGTGGCATGTGATTTCTAAAATGAGAGAAATCTAACTTTTGTAAACGGGTGTAATGTGTTTTCTGAATCTAGTGAAATGTGAAACTGACTGAAAGGCTTTCTGAAACTAGTGAAATGTAGAAGTCACTGAAATCTAAGAGCATGAAATCAAATGAAATGTGTTCACGTGTGAAACTAGTCATTTAAAATATATGAAATACATGAAATCAATGAAATCTGCGATAAAAAAATGAGTGAAATCAATGAACACTGTCAGGGGTGTTGAGGAGGCTACGAGACGAGGGAGAGCTTTCGGTGAAGGCAGGATTGCTACATGGAGCGACCATGGGAGAGGAGTTGGCACTGGTGGGGCGGGTAAGGCACGAGTAGTAGCGTCCCAGGAGAGTAGTGGGTAGGTCGGATAAAATCCGCATGTAAATATTTCCTTGGTGTACTGGGGGTTTGGGGTTCCCCACTCCCTTCTTCTTTAATGAAAGATACGCACACTTGTGCGTATTCGAGAAAAAAAAGATTGTCTCTGGTCTCTGGTCTCTACTCTACCTGTACTAGTCACCTACCAAGTGCCAACTAATAAGATCCAGTGTGTACATCCGGCGCCACCAGGCAAACATCCTTCCAACTGACTCCAAGCACCGACTCACTCACCAAGTGACTTCAGGTTATAGCTTGTTAATCCTTTAATTAACTTAGCTCATGACGTCAATGAATGGTTCTAGGGAGAATATCATACAAAAATCAATATTTAATGAAAACTTTGTGGAAACCATATTTTGAAGTTTCGAAAAAATCTAAAAAAATAAGAGATGTTAAGAGAGTGATGTTTATTGCCATGCGAAATTTTAAGTTGAAACACATTACTAGATGTGAACTATGAAAAAGACAAATTTAGATGCACGCGTGCCAGAGGCATGAAGAGGAAGGACATATGAAAGAACTTACTTGAATATGCGAGGTAGGGTGAATCTTATGTGAGAAGCTACATTTCAAGCTAGCATGGCTACATCCTAGCTAGTCAAGCTTGTTGCATCACCCTCTGGCGAACGCATGGCCTCATGCCTAGCAAGCTAAGAGCAATTTTATGAGAGTCGCGTAGCGTTTGGATCGCCGTCATAACTGTTATTACGATAATTATCATTGAAAATACTGTTCAGGTCGTAAGAACCGTTATTACGACGATTCTGATTGGAAATGTTGCTCTATCAGCGAAAAAGCTTGGAAACAAGAACGAGCCTCAAATCAGCCTAGAAAAGGAAGAACCAGAGAAAACCAACCTAACCACGGTCGGAAATGAAGAAACCCAGCCTAAGTCTCGCCTGATATGAGGAACGGAGGCAAACTGGAAATCCGAGGAAAATGACAAGACATGCCACTTTCTGCCTAAATCTGGACTAAATCTCAGGCGTTCTGTGATCACTTAATTAGTTAGTTACAGGCTTAGTTGTATGCATTATGCAAAGATAAAATCGGTCGCTAACTCTTTGATCTTTTATACCTATGCCAAGCCATCATTTTCGGAAGATTCTCTATTAGATTTTCAATTCTAAGAATCCAACCAGTTTTCTACACGCACTAACAAAACACAAGAAAACGAGAACACGCTCTGCAAGGGGAGGTAGCACAACAAATGGCTTTATCGGCTTGAAACCATTCATGTCACAACCTAAGATAATATGGACAAGCATCAACCGCAGACTAGTATCACGGCAAGGAGAAAAACCTCTGCATGAACAACTTGTACTCTGGGGAGACCGTCAGGAAGTGCCATATGTGATGACACGACTCCAAAAGGCTTACTTTTAGGAAGGGTGTGGGAAAGACACTATTTGCTTCAGATAATTAGCTATAAAACGAACTCCCAGCCTCCAACCTTGCGACGAACCGAAAATTTCATTTGAGTATTTGATTTGAAGAGTCTTAGAGCATCACCAGCAAGTCCCCCGTAGAAAACTGCCCTTAATTAATATGAGGTCCGGTTAATAAACTGAAACATACTGCAAGAACAACATTTACAAATCGTTGTTTAGTGGACCTCAACCATGTTTACAAATGCCAAAAAAGCTTGAAAAATAGTTCAAACATTTTGTCGACCATATGGTGTGCGAGGTGTACGGCGGGCTGGCAGGACCCACCGGGTTGGCATCTGGGCGACAAAACTGTGTCCGTGGCTCTCTGGGTGGGGACGTTGGGTCGTTGGCGAAGCTCCGATCGGCGACCGCTTTCCGCTCTCCCGCAGCTCGACCTCGACGCCGCACTGCCGCAGGCCGTCCCCAGTCCCACCTCCGCCGCACCCCCTGGTCACCTTCGCCGGCACGGAGCCCACCGTCGGCTGCCGATTGGGCGCCACAAAGGGAAGAACATTATCGACAGCTCTCCGTCGTCGCTCGCTCCGTCCCCACCACCCTACCGGCATTCGGGAGCGTCGGCCGTTGGCCAAGACGGCGGATAGCACGGCTGCATCGAGGAAGTAGAAGAAGTTGCCTCCTTCCCCTCGGCATCCTACGGCACCGAGCCAGCGACGTCTACCCCTCGGCCAGGGTAGAATAGGATGGGAGACTGAGGCCGAGTCGTCTCGTCTAAGAGGATTCGCGTTCGCGTGACCGACCTGAATTCAGATAGTATCTCCGTTTCTGTTTCCTTCCCGTCCTGATTCGTGCTCAGCTTCTTCTCAGCTAGATCCATCTATTTAAGCCGCCCCTGCTCCACCGCCGTAGGGACAAAGATTTCTTCCCACCGGGGAATAGATCTAGACTAGACTAGACTAGTTGTCGTCGACGAGTACGATCACGATGCCGCTGCTACCGTGCCTCGCCTTCCACAGCGTCAAGGATCGATCCACGGTGCTGTTCAGCGTGCCAGAGAAGAAGCCCATCGCCGGCGGCGAAACTGGCGCGCTGGAGAACATGGCCATCTGCCCGACCGCCCGTGGCTTCCTGTTAGTCCGGGACCCGACCTCCCTGGCCACCTTCCTCTTCCTCTGGAGTCAGCAGAGCCGCAGCAAGATCGAGCTTCCGCCCTTGCCACTCGACGTCGACGACGAACTGCTCGCATACTGCAACTGCCTGCTCTCCGACAAGCCCACGGCTCCCGGCTGCGTCGTGCTCCTGGCACCGCCCGAGGACCCCCTCGTATGGTTCTGTCGCGTCGGGGACAGGCAGTGGGTCAAACACGAGTACGACATAGGGACCCTGGTTCTTCCAGACTGGGATCCGCCGGTGGAGAAGGTGGTCATATGCCCGATCGCGGTGTGCCAGGGCAAGTTCTACTTCAACGGCATGCCAGACAGCCTAGGCGTGATCGACTTCTGCGGCCCTGCTCCAGTCTTCAGCTCTATGACCATCGATGAAACCATCGATGAGGATCATGGGACTGTTTTCTTGGTGGAATCCGACGGCCAGCTCTACATGGTATGCTTGTTGTCCGTCGATGATGTTGTCTCGGAGCCATACCATGGTGCCACTGTTCATCGGATGGATTTCTTGAAACAACAATGGTGCAAAGTGGGCGATCTTAGCGGCCGCGCCTTCTTCTTGTCCCTGTATGAGTTTGGTGCTTCGTGCTCGGGCGACAAATGTGGGTTGTGACAGAACTGCGTCTATCTCCCAGATCCTTACGAGAAAACGTTGCAGATCTTCAACGTGAAGGATGGAAGCGTAGAAGTGCTGAAACTAGATGATGCTCCGGTGTCGGATAAAGCATTTTGGGTGCTTCCTACCGATCCATAGAGCAGCAGGAGAAACTCTCCAAGCTTCTGTTCCATGTTATTTTTAGTTGTTGTCCACCCTCTGCAAATTTCGGGTTGTTACCTTCTGTCAGTTTTGTGACCAAATTGCATTATCTAAGACTTGTTAGAACAGTAAAATTTATATTAGCATTATTTGCGCAGTCACATCTTTGATGTTTTCAGTCTGACATGCACAAATCTAGAAATGGTCCAATTTTTAAAATAAAAAACCACAAAAAAGACATACACTGTAGACCTAAAATGCCGAGTACCCACGCGTCGCCCGGGTTTGGTGACACGGTGAAATCCTAGCCGCCGACGGTACCCACCCTCCTCTGCCGTCTCCCCACGGCAGCGTCCACCCTAGGGCGCCATGCGGAGAGATCTTGCGCCACCGGCTCGAGCGCTGAGAGGGTTGGCTCTATCCTCGCAACTGTGGGTGTGATCTGGTCAAGGGAGTGTTGGAGCCGAGGAGCGCCTTGGCGATGTTGGTCCGCTCTTGAGCCGCCTCCTCCATCTGCTTCTAAAAGGTCCAGATTCTCCAGGATTTGTTTGAGGTTGCGAGTACGGGGGCTCTTCAGATCGATGTGCGCACAAAGGAAAATTTCATGGGTGGGGATTTGAGGTTCTAATTACCAAATGTCACGACCTTCGATTACTTAGCTATGGGTTCGATCAACCACGGTACATTGATCTGGTATCTAGGGTAGTAAGAAGGGGAATTGGGATCGACAGCTGGGGGTTGGGAAGGAGAGTTACATGCCCAACGGCGGCCAACCAGATAAGTGATCCAATGGTAGCCCTACTATACTACACCCACACACACATAAGTAGCTGCTCAATTGCTCCAGTCCAGGCTGGAGACACGTTGGTTGGGCTTGGCTCTTCACCTGGGCCGGTCGGATTGGGCTGGACCTTGATCTTCAGTGGTCATGGTAGTTGTTCCTGTGACACTGGACCAGCACGCGGACAGATACAAGACTGCCTTGAATGACAAAACACGTCTGGACAGAGCGGGTCCAAATGGAAGCGGACGGCTTGAGGGCCCACATTGAAGATGCACTTACACACCAAATGACTTGTGATGACATGTCAAGTGGGGTCGATCTTATCTCTGTTCTGTCATGACAGGACAGAGCTCGCGTTGCTCTCATCATGCATTTCCCTAGGTGTGAAAGTGATTGCATGGAAGTTGTGGAAGTCATGCATAATGGCAGCAATTCTCTAGGCGTGGCAGCAGCAATTCTTATCTTACATTTGTCTAGATATGGATGTATCTTTTCTTTTTGCAGGCAAATAGTGAGAGCTTTATTCAAACGAAAGCAGTCGCTGGATCGTCAGCCAACAGGCTACTCACCAGGAAGCTAGGGGTCTCTTCCAGCCAGCTTTCAGTCATACTCAGTATCTAACATTAAAACGTAGCTACATACATCTGTATTTAGACAAATCTATGACAAGAATTTTGGAAGGGGGGAGTATACACCAAGCCCACCTGGCCTGGCCATATCATCACCGAGTCGTTTGAAGTATGATGAGGAACCGAAGACTTGACGACTCAACCATGTACTACAGCCCCATCACCCGGCCACGAGCATGCAGTGTGCGTGCCCAGTTGCACTTGAGCCTACAAATGCTAGATCTGATCGTGGGACGACCGCGAGCCTACGGGTACGTATGCTCCTGAAAATGGACAAAACTGCCCTGAAACTTCAACACAAAATGACCTCAATCTAAAAATATTTCATAAAACGATCCTTTTTGCATGACGCCCGTGGCTAGGGCGCCATGCTGGATAGTATGAAGCCCCGGGCTCGGGCGTCATGCTATTTTGCATGGCGCCCTACATGTCGCAAATATGGGGCCCTAGCCCCGGGCATCATGTTCTCTAGCGTGACGCCCTAGCCCCGAGCGTCATGCAAAAGAGGGCCCTTCGTGTAATATTTTTAGATTAGGGTCATTTTGCGTTGAAGTTTTAGATAAGGACCAGTTTTATTTATTTTTGCCGCATGCTCGGTGCACATGTACCGCGGGCCGGCGGCCGCGTTGTCGAACTGAATCGGACAGTAGGGTCCCAAGCGACAGCGACAGCGACGGGTTTTCATCGGCCGTCGACAAAATCATGGCTCATCGTATCCTCCGTGCATGGCTGGGTCCTCGTCCTGCCGGCCGCCTCTTGACGCACGCCAGCTCCGCGCGTCCTCGCATCAATTCGGTGCGCAGACGCGCAAGCGTACGTTCGAGCCTCTGTAAAAGTTTATTTTTAACATAATACAGATACAAGCGCTCATATATATACGCATACACTCATCTCTATAAATGCACACACACCCTATCTTTATGAACACCTTTGAAAAATTGAGCCGGCGTATCATCTTGAGATTTACGAAGTCATTGTGGGTGCCTCATCGATGACGAGAACATTTCCTCCCCTTGAAAGCTCATAGCCAGAAATCTCGAAATAAATTCAGAAATAATACGAGCACCACGATTTAAACCCGGGGACACCATTATCCCTTTAACTATCTAAAATTCCAACCACGGGTTGATTCGCGGCCTCTGTAAAAATTGATCGGTACGACATGGTTCATAGATTTTGGCATGCACGTGCATACGAAACCACGACCGGCCAGGTGCTAGCATGGCATGAGCACACCTGCGGTGGCAGATGTTTACGTGTACGGCCCCGCTACGGCCGAGTTGCCTTGTGGCACACGCGAGCCGCCCTTTGACTCAACGCAGCGAAACACACGACGTGTAGAACATACATGTCATCCGATGACGTGATATTTCCTTTAGAAAAATATGTTAAGACTCCGGCCTCTGTATATCGATGCATACGGCCATCTTTATTAATTATTCAGCAAAAATCTAACAAAAACATACATCAAGCCACCCGAAGACACTACTCATACATACAAACTTGATAATGATACGTCACTCACTTAAGCTCTTCGTCACTGCATGCATCAAATGTGTGCAGCTGCCACGTGCCGGAGAAGTGTCAAAGTAGTCACAATTTATGTTGGCCGATGCGTATGGGAAGAACCATGACAGACATGCGCGATGAATAGGGATATGAAGTCCTTCAATTTGATAGGAGAAACCCTCCACGTTGCGTCTTCTATATGTTTCAGAGAATCTCCATGATAACGACAGTGAACCCCGTCTTGTTAAGGATGTCCTGACCCATAGATGTAAAAGTTTTGTCGGAGGGACCATGGTCAGACATTTCATATCATCTGAAAGAGGCTGCACGAACTCATCGGCTTGTACAAGCATGGTCGAAACAAATTTGGCTTCCAGGACTAAATGAAATAAAGTGTTTTATACCAAAGTTTTATACTTGTTTATTTTATTTTATCATACTATAATACTAATGAGTATGCATTTTATTACTAAATAGTATAGTTAACTATATAATTTAGTTGGTATAATTAATTAGTGTTCTTTGTTATCATCTATCAGTTGTAATGCATATCACTGTTCACTTTGTTTATGCCAAATTTAAATGATGTAAAAGAAGTTATTTCTGAATTCTTTTTGTGACAACTCTGTAAATCATATAGTGCACACATACATATTTGTATGTACGTCCATATTTGTAGCGATGCAATAAAGGTTTCTAAACAGCAATGTCGAACTAATATCATAAAAAATATTTCTAGTGCATTGTTAGGTATGCATATTTATAGAACCTTGTAGATTATAAATTATACCATTTGCACATGTGTTGCAAGTTAGATGGCGGCTGGCTTCTATGAGCGACTAATTATGTTGGAATGTTCAACTCATGCAGAACGGGTCCCGGACCTTTTCGATGGAATGGTCACGGATGAAATGAATGCCAAGCTAGTTACTCCTACATCATATGTAGAGATAGAACATGCACTCTTTCCATATGGGACCTACGAAGGTTCGGGCCTGGATGGCCTTCCGGCGTTATTTTATCAACAATATTGGTCGTTGATATGGGATGATGTATGTAGAGCTCTGCACGAGTATCTTCAAGGGGCCGCAGCGCCCGACAGTTTTGACACTATTATTGTCATGATCCCGAAAGTGAACTCACCAGAGCTTCTAACGCAATTTTGCCCCATAAGTCTATGTAATGTATTGTATAAAATTGCGGCTAAAGTTCTGGCAAGAGAAAAATTCACTACAGGGCCTGTAACTTGCACCGGTGCCCACTTTCACAAGTAGAAAACGGGCCATTTATCCCGGTTCATGAGGCCCATTTATCCTGGTTGCCGAACTGGGACTAAAGGGTCGGTACTAGATAGTCAGTCCATCATCTGCAGTCAGGGCCAATACCCTTTTTCTCTCCATTCAATTGTTGTTGCATTTCAGTTTGGGAACTTGTAGTGAATAATTAAACCTGTACTCCATACGAGTATGTAGTATATGCAGAAGTGGTGCGGCTGGGAATGTGTAGGATCTGCCATGTGGCTAATTGGGTGGTTTTATCAGGCCAGCAGACTACAGAGACAGGATCATAAAGAGTTGTGTATGTTCAAGTTCAACACATACGTCGCTAGACGTAGTACAAAACAGCAATACCCCAATAGCCAGTACTCCCTCCGTTTGGAAATACTTGGCATGATTTTTGTTCACATTTCAACTGAAACCATGTCAAATAATTCCGAACGGAGGTAGTAGTTGCTAATATCTTCTTGACCGATATATCGGTCTATTTAGCGGGTGAAAAAACATGCAAATTAATGCAGGTGGGCGATGCAACATAGAGAAGACTATTTTTGCAGCTCATGCATGCAGTGTTTCGTCATGGATGCAGTTATTCCGTAGTGTTGTGATTTCAGTAGTTTGAATTGTAGCATGGCATCATAATCATAGTGTTCACGAACGATGCCGCAAAGAGCCAAGGAACGAAGCCTAGTGGCGCTGAGCCCCCAGGTAAATCATGACAACCATGATGCACGCTTCATGCATGGGATTCAAGTGATTGCTGATACGTCTCCAACGTATCTACGTATCTACTTTTCCAAACACTTTTATCCTTATTTTGGACTCTAACTTGCATGATTTGAATGAAACTAACCCAGACTGATGCTGTTTTCAATAAAACTGCCATGATGTTGTTTTATGTGTAGAAAACAAAAATTCTTGGAATGAACTAAAAATCCACGGAGATAAGTATTGGAAAATATAAAAAATACTAGCGAAAGAATCAAGACCAGGGGGCCCACACCCTGTCCATGAGGGTGGGGGCGCCCCCCTGGGCGCGTCCCCTGTCTCCTGGGCCCCCTGACGCTCCACCGACCTCAACTCCAACTCCATATAAGAGCCACTAAGCATTTTCAATATAGTCTTCTCGACCCCCAAAGAAAGAAAAAGAAATAAAAACTATTTACACGGGAAAGCTCCCAACAAGCAAAAGAAGAACGGGAAATATTTTTGGGTTTTCTTTTTAATTATTACTACAAGCATGGAAAGTAGACTAACTAATTTTTTTGTTTTTCTTAAGGTTTATTAAACACACAAGAAGAAAGCAGGAAAAAGAAAATAAACTAGCATGGATATTACAGTGAAAGAGTATGAACACCGACATCTAGCAATGAGTGTGTGTGAACATAAATGTAATGTCGGTGGGAAATAAATACTCCCCAAGCTTAGGCTTTTGGCCTAAGTTGGTCTATTGCCTGGGATGGCCCGGTGGATATCCGTATGTGTAGCTGGGGTCATACTGTGATGCAGCGGCTATCGCCTCCTGAGCTGCAGCGTGGCGTCGAGCAGCCTCCGCTCTCCTCTGGTACTCATCTGCCTCCTCTCTGGTAATAATATATCTCCCTTTTGTCTGAAAATCAAAGAAGGCAGGAGCAGGAAGAGCAATATGGACTACATGCCGTTTGTTAAAGATTAGTCGATACTGAAAAAGTGGTTCAGTCCTCTCAATGAACTGGTGAGAAAACATAGAATCAAGATCTAAATAAGAAGGGGGTAACTCCATATCACCCTCACGAATGTCTACATCAAGAAAATTAGCTAAGCGGGTTGCATAAATTCCTCCAAAGAAATCTCCGTTACGTCTATTAAGATGCAACCTACGAGCTACAATGGCTCCCATATGATAAGCTTGGTCCCCTAACACATCTCTTCTGAGAATGCTGAGATCAGGGGCACACATGTGACATGCTTCATCCTTAGCATTTATGCATCTACCAATGAAGAGAGCAAAATAATGTATAGCAGGAAAGTGAATGCTCCCTATAGTGGCCTGCGCTATAACTCTAGATTCCCCCACAGTTATTCTAGCAAGAAAGTCTCTATATTCGGATTTAGGAGGATCCCTGACATTACCCCAAGATGGAAGTTTGCAAGCAGAAGTAAAATCCTCTAAGTCCATGGTATAAGATTTGTCATAAAGGTCAAACATGACTGAAAGAGAATTTCGCGAAGTTAAAAACTCAAACCTCCTCACAAATGAACTTGTGAGATCCTGATACTGGGGGCATTTGTCAGCTTCAAAGTCCTCAAGACCGGTGTTACTCAAATATGCGCTAAATTATTTTTTGATTCCCACTTGATTCATAAAATTTTCCGAAGACCATTCACAGGGCCTCATGGGAGCGTCTCTTGGTGGTTCCTCGTCACCATCACGTATTGCAAGCCTGGGACCTTGCTTCCTTGAAGAACCACCTTGGAACATCCTCCTAAGCATATTGTTTCCTCTGAAAAATAATTCTGAAATTTTTAGTAACTTCAAACAAAAGTGAACCAACTTCAATAAAACTGATAGCAACTACTCATACAAGTGCCTAGAGCATATATCAAGCATTAGAACTACTTGGAACCATATAAATTTGACATGCAAGCTCAAGAACATGGTCACCTATGCAGCACAAATTTGCAATGAATAAAGCACTAGAACAAAAACTAATTGGACCAATGGAGGAGTCACATACCAAGGAACAATCTCCCCAAGCAGTTTTGCGAGAGGTGCTTTGAGCAAGGAGATCGAAAATCACAGCAACAGGGCTGGAACTCGTGCTTGAGTTGGGTTTTCATGTTTGTGTGAGACAAAGGAAGAAGATGGGTGCAGGAATAAGTGGAGGAGGGCCACCGTGGGCCCACGAGGCAGGGGGGCGCGCCCAGGGGGGTAGGGCGCGCCCTCCACCCTTGTGGCCAGGTGGCAGCTCCCCCTGCGGTGATTTTTGCACAGTAAATTCTCAAATAATTCCGAAAAAATCATATTAAATTGGCATGGTATTCTGAGGATTTCTATTTTCGGGATATTTTTATATTGAGCGAATAAGTCAGGAGATAGACAGAAAAAATACTATTTTACTTTATTTCTACTAAGTAACAGAAAATATAAAGAGGGTACAGAAGGTTGTGCTTCTAGTTTCATCCATCTCATGCTCATCAAAAAGAATCCACTAACAAGGTTGATCAAGTCTTGTTAACAAACTCATTCCGATAATCATGGAACCGGAGAAATTTCGAATAACACTATGTTACCTCAACGGGGATATGGACATCCCCAATAATAAGTATATCATATTTCTTCTTGACAGTAGGAAGAGGAAATTCAAAACCTCCAAATATAATCGATGGAATTTTTCCAATAGAGTTGATACTATAAACTTGAGGTTGTTTCCTCGGAAAGTGTACCGTGTGCTCATTACCATTAACATGAAAAGTGACATTGCCTTTGTTGTAATCAATAACAGCCCCTGCAGTATTAAGGAAAGGTCTTCCAAGAATAATAGACATACTATCATCCTCGGGAATATCAAGAATAACAAAGTCCGTTAGAATAGTAACGTTTGCAACCACAACAGGCACATCCTCACAAATACCAACAGGTATAGCAGTTGATTTATCAGCCATTTGCAAAGATATTTCAGTAGGTGTCAACTTATTCAAGTCAAGTCTATGATATTAAGAGAGAGGCATAACACTAACACCGGCTCCAAGATCACATAAAGCAGTTTTAACATAATTTCTTTTAATGGAGCATGGTATAGTAGGTATTCCGGGATCTCCAAGTTTCTTTGGTGTTCCACCCTTAAAAGTATAATTAGCAAGCATGGTGGAAATTTCAGCTTCCGGTATCTTTCTTTTATTTGTAACAATATCTTTCATATATTTAGCATAAGGATTTGTCTTGAGCACATCAGTTAATCGCATATGCAAAAAGATGGGTCTAATCATTTCAGCAAAGCTCTTAAAATCCTCATCATCCTTTTTCTTGGATGGTTTGGGAGGAAAAGGCATGGGTTTCTGAACCCATGGTTCTCTTTCTTTACCATGTTTCCTAGCAACGAAGTCTCTTTTATCATAACGTTGATTCTTTGATTGTGGGTTATCAAGATCAACAATAGGTTCAACTTCTACATCATTATCATTACTAGGTTGAGCATCATTATGAACATCATCATTAACATTTTTACTAGGTTCATGATCATTACCAGATTGTGTTTCAGCATCCGACATAGAGATATCATTTGGATTATCAGGTGGTTCAATAATAGGTTCACTAGAAGTTTGCACAGTTCTATCATTTTTCTTTTTCTCCCTTTTAGAAGAACTAGGCATATCAATATTATTTCTCTGAGAATCTTGCTCGATTCTCTTAGGGTGGCCTTCAGGATACAAAGGTTCCTGAGTCATTCTACCAGTTCTAGTAGCCACTCTAACAGCATAATCATTTTTCTTACTATTCATTTAATTAAGCACATCTTTCTGAGCTTTAAGTACTTGTTCTACTTGAGTGGTAAACATAGAAGCATGTTTGCTAACAAGTTTAAGTTCACCTCTAATATTAGCCATATAATCACTCAAGCGTTTAATCATAAAGTTATTATGTTTTAATTGTCTACCAAAATAAGCATTAAAGTCATCTTGCTTAAACATAAAGTCATCAAACTCATCCAAGCACTGACTAGCAATTTTAGTAGGAGGGACTTCAGTTTTATCATATCTATAGAGAGAATTTACCTTTACTACCTGTGTCGGGATATCGGGAGGTTCTTCAGTAAATAAGTAATTGAGATCATATACTTCTTCAACAGGCGGTGAATTAAGACCATGTATTTCTTCAATAGGAGGTAAATTCTTAACATCTTCAGCTTTAATACCTTTTTCTTTCATAGATTTCTTTGCCTCTTGCATATCTTCGGGACTGAGAAATAGAACACCTCTCTTCTTCGGAGTTGGTTTAGGAATATGCTCAGTAATTGGCTCAAGAGCTGGCTTGGGAGTTGGCTCAGGAGGTGCCCAATTATTTTCATTTGTCAACATATTATTCAATAGAATTTCAGCTTCATCCGGTGTTCTTTCCCTTAAAAGAGAACCAGCACAACTATCCAGGTAATCTCTGGAAGCATCATTTAGTCCATTATAAAAGATTTCAAGTATTTCAGGTTTCTTAAGAGGATGATCAGGCAAAGCATTAAGTAACTTGAGAAGCCTCCCCCAAGCTTGTGGGAGACTCTCTTCTTCAATTTGCACAAAATTATATGTATCCCTCAAAGCAGCTTGTTTCTTATGAGCAAGGAAATATTTAGCAGAGAAGTAATAAACCATATCCTGGGGACTTTGCACACAACAAGGATCAAGAGAATTAAATCATATTTTAGCATCACCCTTTAATGAGAACAGAAATATTTTGAGTAAATAAAGGTAGTGCGATCTCTCATTATTAGTAAACAGGGCAGCTATATCATCTAACTTACGAAGATGTGCCACAACAGTTTCAGATTCATAGCCATAAAAAGGATCAGATTCAACCAAAGTAATTATATCTGGAGCAACAGAAAAATCATAATAATCCTGATCAGGAACATAGATAGGTGAAGTAGCAAAAGCAGGGTCGGGTCTCGTCCTACCTCTAAAAGATTCTTTACTCCATTTAACTAGCAACCTATTACGTTCAAGACTATCCTGGCAAGCAAGAATAGCTTCAGTAGATTCAGCATTAAAAAGGTAACCCTCAGGAATAGTAGGCCCATTTTCATCATCACTAACATCATCGTGTTCAGTTTCAATAATTTCTCTTCTCTAGACTTAGAAATTTGTTCATCTAGAAATTCACCAAGAGGCACAGCAGTATCAAGCATGGAAGTAGTTTCATCATAAGTATCATGCATAGCAGAAGTGGCATCATCAATAACATGCGACATATTGGAACGAATAGTAGAAGCAGGTTTAGGTGTCGCTAGCTTGTTTATAACAGAAGGTGAATCAAGTGCAGAGCTAGATGGCAGTGTTGGGGAACGTTGCAGAAAATAAAAAATTTCTACGGTTTCACCAAGATCAATCTATGAGTTCATCTAGCAACGAGAGAGAGGAGTGCATCTACATACCCTTGTAGATCGAGCGGAAGCGTTCAAGAGAACGGGGTTGAGGGAGTCGTACTCGTCGTGATCCAAATCACCGGAGATCCTAGCGCCGAACGGATGGCACCTCTGCGTTCAACACACGTACAGTCAGCGTGACGTCTCCTCCTTCTTGATCCAGCAAGGGGGGAGGAGAGGTTGATGAAGATCCAGCAGCACGACGGCGTGGTGGTGGATGCAGCAGGGATCACGGCAGGGCTTCGCCAAGCGTCTACGGGAGGGAGAGGTGTAGCAAGGGGGAAGGGAGGCGCCAAGTGCAAGGGTGCGGCTGCCCTCCCTCCCCCCTCTATATATAGGGTCCCCAGGGGGGCGCCGGCCCTAGGAGATGGGATCTCCTAGGGGGGCGGGGGCCAAGGGGGTGCCTTGCCCCCCAAGGCAAGTGGAGGCGCCCCCTCCCCTAGGGTTCCCAACCCTAGGCGCAGGGGGGCCCAAGGGGGGGGGGCGCACCAGCCCACTAGGGGCTGGTTCCCCTCTCACTTCAGCCCATGGGGCCCTCCGGGATGGGTGGACCCCCCAGGACCCTTCCGGTGGTCCCGGTACAATACCGGTGACCCCCGAAACTTTCCCGATGGCCGAAACTCGACTTCCTATATATAATTCTTTACCTCCGGACCATTCCGGAACTCCTCGTGACGTCCGGGATCTCAGCTGGGACTCCGAACAACTTTCGTTTTGCTGCATACTAATATCTCTACAACCCTAGCATCACCGAACCTTAAGTGTGTAGACCCTACGGGTTCGGGAGACACGTAGACATGACCGAGACGGCTCTCCGGTCAATAACCAATAGCGGGATCTGGATACCCATGTTGTCTCCCACATGCTCCTCGATGATCTCATCGGATGAACCACGATGTCAAGGATTCAAGCAACCCCGTATACAATTCCCTTTGTCAATCGGTATGTTACTTGCCCGAGATTTGATCGTTGGTATCCCAATACCTCGTTCAATCTCGTTACCGGAAAGTCACTTTACTCGTATCGTAATGCATGATCCCGTGACCAGACACTTGGTCACTTTGAGCTCGTTATGATGATGCATTACCGAGTGGGCCCAGAGATACCTCTCCGTCATACGGAGTGACAAATCCCAGTCTCGATCCGTGTCAGCCCAATAGACACTTTCGGAGATACCCGTAGTATACCTTTATATTCACCCGGTTACGTTGTGACGTTTGGTACACCCAAAGCACTCCTACGGTGTCCGAGAGTTACACGATCTCATGGTCTAAGGAAAAGATACTTGACATTGGAAAAGCTCTAGCAAACGAACTACACGATCTTGTGCTAGGCTTAGGATCGGGTATTGTCCATCACATCATTCTCCTAATGATGTGATCCTGTTATCAATGACATCCAATGTCCATAGTCAGGAAACCATGACTATCTGTTGATCAACGGGCTAGTCAACTAGAGGCTCACTAGGGACATATTGTGGTCTATGTATTCACACATGTGTTACGATTTCTAGATAACACAATTATAGAATGAATAAAAGATAATTATCATGAACAAGGAAATATAATAATAATCCTTTTATTATTGCCTCTAGGGCATATTTCCAACAGTCTCCCACTTGCACTAGAGTCAATAATCTAGTTACATTGTGATGAATCAAACACCCATAGAGTTCTGGTGTTGATCATGTTTTGCTCGCGGAAGAGGTTTAGTCAACGGATCTGCGACATTCAGATCCGTATGTACTTTGCAAATATATATGTCTCCATCTTGAACATTTTCACGGATGGAGTTGAAACGACGCTTGATGTGCCTGGTCTTCTTGTGAAACCTGGGCTCCTTGGCAAGGGCAATAGCTCCAGTGTTGTCACAGAAGAGAGTGATCGGCCCCGACGCATTGGGTATGACTCCTAGGTCGGTGATGAACTCCTTCATCCATATTGCTTCATGCGCTGCCTCCGAGGCTGCCATGTACTCCGCTTCACATGTAGATCCCGCCACGACGCTCACTACAACAAGAACCCCCCTTCAGCAACGCATCAATGTGTTGCCTTTTGTCAATATAGGCGTTGCTAAGGTCTACACCAACGGATTTATATGTGTTGCCGTTTGTGGCGTTGGAAGAGTCTACAACAACGTATACACATGCGTTGGTAACTGGTGCGTATAAGTGTTGTAAGATAGCAACATATAAACTAAAGCCTAACAACACAACATATGCGTTGGTGATTACCCTGCATAGATGGATTAGTTGCTATGTAGTCCCTCCGTTCCTAAATATATGACGTTTTGGTAGTTCAATTTGAACTACCAAAACATCATATATTTTAGGAACGGAGGGAGTAGAATATTAGGCAATGCTGCTAGTATACAGGAGATGTAATATAGTAAGAAAGACCTCATATATTAAATCAACAATGTTGTTTTACAAAGAACACATTGTTGCTTTACAAAGAACGCTATCAGCTTGTACACATGTGTTTTACAAGAACATGTGCACTCTATACAGAAACAGGTCGAAGCTTCCTTGAAGGAAAGAAAAAAACTAAGCTCATCACATGAGCATCTAGACTGACATGTTCAGCCTTCATTAACTAAAACCAAAATCATCAGTTTCTCCTGGCATCCATAACTCCATATCCTGAAGATAGTTCATGCCAATTGCAGCTATAGTAAACTGCATATGATTCATCACTCTGCTAGCAATGAATGAAATACGAATAGTTAATATAGTACTTTGGGTAATAATAAGTTGTCGATGAATTTAGGTGCAAGTACCAGCCAAGAATTTCTTTCTTATTTTGAGGTTATCCCTTTGGAGTTATGTAAAAATTTAGACTCACACAATATAAGCAAAGGAAAAACATGCAAGTAACAAAAAATAATTGAGGCAATATTCCTGTAAATTTGGTAAAGTGAATGCCCAACCACATATTCAATTAATAATGTTGACTGCAATGGGTGAACAAATTGTGCTAAATGCGGAAGAGATGATAAAGCTAACCACAACTTATGCTTGTAAATACTGGGTCATGTTCAATTATACAATCAGAAATTGTAGGAAACAAAATAAAAATTAGAAAAGGCTCAATGTTACTTTGGAGCTTACTTTTTTATTGGTTTGCACTTCCGAAGTCAGAGCATAGGCATAGGCACAGAGTAGTTGTTACAGTTAATTATCCTACAATCATATGCATCAATAATCAAGATTCTTGAGAAAGAGAAAGAGAAAGATCCATGAGAAAGAGAAAAAAATTACTATTGCACAACATGAAAAACACATATACAAATTACAATAGAAATTACCTCTAGTGATATTATTTTTCTAATCAAGAAATCACATCTGAAATAATCTAGAAAGAGTTGGCACCAAACTAATCAATCTTTTCTAAAATGATATCAAATACATGGGGTAAACGTTCTGGGGGAGAGAGATCAATCTAAATGAACAATTAACATGACATATAAAGATGAATCTATATACACACACCGCCTGCACAAACAAAAAGAGAGAAGGGATGAGTGAACACCACACCTACATGACGTCATTGACGTACTGCCATCATCGCTGGTCATATTTACCTTCCCATCTTGCAGCACTCATTCAAATGCGCAATCTGATTACCCCAGGTAGATTTATATCTTTAATATTCTGTGTAAACCTGCAAGACTATAGTTCACTAAGTAACAACTTAAAATTCACATACTGGTGAGAATAAAAGTTGTGAAGTGGCATCTCGTGAAGCATTTTTTGTTGTGATGCATCCTTCTGATCTAAAGAAGATTGCAGTTCATCATAATATGCGAATAAATACAAACATATGAGAATTTAGAAGTACCTAAAGTTAAACAAAATCATCAAATCGATCAAATTTACATACACACTTACGCATGCTAGCAAGTGTGAGATGTCTAGACTATGATTCATATACCTTTTTAATATGTAGGTCTGTATAATCATGCTTAATATTACTGAATAAGAAGTAGTTATGCACTTGGAATATTACTGCCTTCTTGACGACAGAAGCTTTAGTAATATGAGTGAATAAATAATGCGCGATGACCCTTGTTTCCATGGAAAACTAGATTCTCTCCTGATAAGCCTCAGAGGATGCAAGCATTGATATAAACAAGATTGGTGGACAATAGTCATCCGAGGCAAAATAATTGCTTTGTTCTGCAGTGTAATCTAGCACTCTAGAGTATGATATACATCTAGAGAAATAAGTACATATGGATATACAAATACGACTATGGTCTGAACTACTAAAGAAGAAAATAACCAGCAGAAACCTGCATAGCAAAATTAGAGGATCAGGTCTCCTTCAACAACAAAAAGAAGAGAACACTAGCCATAATTTAACTAAAGTAAATGGTCCACCCATAGCACGAGTGTAAGGTTAGAGAAGATAGGGAACCAAATTCCAATGGAATTATAGAAGCCACCCTGTTGTTAAATCAGGGGGAACAGATTAGTGGAAATAATAGAATTGTCATGTTCTTCAGGGAGATAATAAAGGTGAGCGATGAGGTAGGCAGTAGGCGACCATGGCAGCCTCCCTGGGAGAGAGCGGCCGTAGTTATTGGTATATCCAGCCATCATCTACGACGCCACGACGACAAACCCTTGGTAGCCATGCCACATAAAGCACCAGAGAGGATAAGAAAATAGGGGAGAAGTGTCTCACTAAACTATCGGTGCCGGAGACGAGGTAGATGTGGCGGAACAACGCCATCTAGCCTGTGGCAGCAACCGCGCGTCTGGAGATGCGGGGGGTAGTGAGCCGACCAACCGGAGGGGCAGGAGCTGCGACCATGACCCATGGCGACTAGGTTGATGCAGGGGCACGGGCAGGGTGTTGAGGACGTCGCGGTGGTGGAGGGTCGGCGGGAGCACTAAGGGGAGCAGGGCCGGTGAGCTATGCCGCGGGAGAGCGCCGGAGCTCGCCAAATCATAGGAGGCGACGGCGGCGGCGCACGGGGCATCGTGGTTATGGAGCCCTGGTAGGAGAGGAATCGGGGGATGGGGGAAGAGATGGATAAGGAAAATTGTTTTTTTAACAATGTTTGGACGGAGGAGGTAAATATGGAGGTGGGCACGTGGAAGTTAGCTGCTATTTTGAAGGGAACGAGGTGATCAGCGCTAAGTTGGGAGGTGGGAGGTTTAACTAAACAATGCATAGTTTGTTATCGTTGGTAGATATGCGTTGCTATATGGGGTTCTTGTTGTAGTGGCTCTGCTTGCAACTGCACCAGCTTACTGCTCCACGATTTAACATATACACGTATTCGGTTTGTGACTTAGAGTCATCCAGATCTGTGTCGAAGCTAGCGTCGACGTAGCCCTTTACGACGAGCTCTTCGTCACCTCCATAGACGAGAAACATGTCCTTTGTCCTTTTCAGGTACTTCAGGATATTCTTGACCATTGTCCAGTGTTCCTTGCCGGGATTACTTTGGTACCTTCCTACCAAACTTACGGCAAGGTTTACATCAGGTCTGGTACACAACACAACATACATAATAGATCCTATGGATGAGGCATAGGGGATGACCCTCATCACTTCTTTATCTTCTGCCATGGTCGGGCATTGAGCCGAGCTCAATCTCACACCTTGCAATACATGCAAGAACCCTTTCTTGGACTGATTTATATTGAACTTCTTCAATATCTTACCAAGGTATGTGCTTTGTGAAAGACCTATGAGGCGTCTCGATCTATCCCTATAGATCTTGATGCCTAATATGTAAGCAGCTTCTCCAAGGTCCTTCATCGAAAAACACTTATTCAAGTAGGCCTTAATGCTGTCCAAAAGTTCTATATCATTTCCCATCAGAAGTACGTCATCTACATATAATATGAGAAATGCTACAGAGCTCCCACTCACTTTCTTGTAAACGCAGGCTTCTCCATAAGTCTGCATAAACCCAAACGCTTTGATCATCTCATCAAAGCGAATGTTCCAACTCCGAGATGCTTGCACCAGCCCATAAATGGATTGCTGGAGCTTGCACACCTTGTTAGCATTCTTAGGATCGACAAAACCTTTCTGCTGCATCATATACAGTTCTTCCTTAAGATAGCCGTTAAGGAATGCCGCTTTGACGTCCATCTTCCATATCTCATAATCATAGTATGCGGCAATTGCTAACATGATTTGGACGGACTTCAACTTTGCTATGGGAGAGAAAGTCTCATCGTAGTCAACTCCTTGAACTTGCCGATAACCCTTAACGACAAGTCGAGCTTTATAGATGGTAACATTACCATCCGCGTCCGTCTTCTTCTTAAAGATCCATTTGTTTTCTATCCCTTGCTGATCATCGGGCAAGTCTGTCAAAGTCCATACTTTGTTTTCATACATGGATTCTATCTCGGATTGCATGGCTTAAGCCATTTGTTGGAATCTGGGCCCGCCATCGCTTCTTCATAGTTCGAAGGTTCACCGTTGTCTAACAACATGATTTCCAGGACAGGGTTGCCATACCACTCTGGTGTGGAACGTGTCCTTGTGGACCTACGAAGTTCACTAGCAACTTGATCCGAAGTACCTTGATCATCATCATTAATTTCCTCTCCAGTCGGTGTAGGAACCACAGGAACATTTTCCTGAGCTGCACTACTTTCCGGTTCAAGAGGTAGTACTTCATCGAGTTCTACTTTCCTCCCACTTACTCCTTCCGAGAGAAACTCTTTTTCCAGAAAGGATCCGTTCTTGGCAACAAAGATCTTGCCTTTGGATCTAAGGTAGAAGGTATACCCAATGGTTTCCTTAGGGTATCCTTTGAAGACGCATTTTTCCGACTTGGGTTCGAGCTTTTCAGGTTGAAGTTTCTTGACATAAGCATCGCATCCCCAAACTTTTAGAAACGACAACTTAGGTTTCTTCCCAAACCATAATTCATATGGTGTCGTCTCAATGGATTTAGACGGAGCCCTATTTAAAGTGAATGTAGCTGTCTCTAGAGCGTATCCCCAAAATGATAACGGTAAATCGGTAAGAGACATCATAGATCGCACCATATCCAATAGAGTGAGATTACGACGTTCAGACACACCGGTACACTGAGGTGTTCCAGGCGGCGTGAGTTGTGAAACGATTCCACTTTTCCTTAAGTGCGTACCAAATTCGTGACTTAAATATTCTCCTCCACGATCTGATCGTAAGAACTTTATCTTTCGGTCACGTTGATTCTCTACCTCATTCTGAAATTCCTTGAACTTTTCAAAGGTCTCAGACTTGTGTTTCATCAAGTAGACATACCCATATCTACTTAAGTCATCAGTGAGAGTGAGAACATAACGATATCCTCCACGAGCCTCAACGCTCATTGGACCACACACATCAATATGTATGATTTCCAATAAGTTGGTTGCTCGCTCCATTGTTCCGGAGAAAGGAGTCTTGGTCATTTTGCCCATGAGGCATGGTTCGCATGTGTCAAATGATTCATAATCGAGAGACTCTAAAAGCCCATCAGCATGGAGCTTCTTCATGCGCTTGACACCAATGTGACCAAGGCGGCAGTGCCACAAGTACGTGGGACTATCATTATCAACCTTACATCTTTTGGTATTCACATTATGAATATGTGTAACATTACGTTTGAGATTCACTAAGAATAAACCATTGACCAGCGGGGCATGACCATAAAACATATCTCTCATATAAATAGAACAACCATTATTCTCGGATTTAAATGAGTAGCCATCTCGCATTAAACGAGATCCAGATACAATGTTCATGCTCAAAGCTGGCACTAAATAACAATTATTGAGGTTTAAAACTAATCCCGTGGGTAAATGTAGAGGTAGCGTGCCGACGGTGATCACATCGACCTTGGAACCATTCCCGATGCGCATCGTCACCTCGTCCTTCGCCAGTCTCCGCTTATTCCGCAGCTCCTACTTTGAGTTACAAATATGAGCAACGACACCGGTATCAAATACCCAGGAGCTACTACGAGCACTGGTAAGGTACACATCAATTACATGTATATCACATATACCTTTAGTGTTGCCGGCCTTCTTGTCAGCTAAGTATTTGGGGCAGTTCCGCTTCCAGTGACCCTTCCCTTTGCAATAAAAGCACTCAGTCTCAGGCTTGGGTCCATTCTTTGACTTCTTCCCGGCAACTGGCTTACCGGGCGCGGCAACATCCTTGCCGTCTTTCTTGAAGTTCTTCTTACCCTTGCCTTTCTTGAACTTAGTGGTTTTATTGACCATCAACACTTGATGTTCCTTTTTGATTTCTACCTCTGCTGACTTTAGCATTGAAAATACTTCAGGAATAGTTTTCACCATCCCCTGCATATTATAGTTCATCACAAAGCTCTTGTAGCTCGGTGGGAGCGACTGAAGGGTTCTGTCAATGACCGCCTCGTCCGGGAGGTTAATGTCCAGCTGGGACAGGCGGTTGTGCAACCCAGACATTTTGAGTATGTGCTCACTGACAGAACTATTTTCCTCCATCTTACAACTATAGAACTTGTCGGAGACTTCATATCTCTCGACCCGGGCGTGAGCTTGGAAAACCATTTTCAGCTCCTCGAACATCTCATATGCTCTGTGTTGCTCAAAACGCTTTTGGAGCCCCGGTTCTAAGCTGTAAAGCATGCCGCACTGAACGAGGGAGTAATCATCAACACGTGACTGCCAAGCGTTCATAACGTCTTGGTTCTCTGGGATGGGTGCTTCACCTAGCGGTCCTTCTAGGACATATGCTTTCTTGGCAGCTATGAGGATGATCCTCAGGTTCCGGACCCAGTCCGTATAGTTGCTGCCATCATCTTTCAGCTTGGTTTTCTCTAGGAACGCGTTGAAGTTCATGTTGACATGAGCGTTGGCCATTTGATCTACAAGACATTTTTTGCAAAGATTTTAGACTAAGTTCATGATAATTAAGTTCATCTAATCAAATTATTTAAGGAACTCCCACTCAGATTAGACATCCCTCTAGTCATCTAAGTGTTACATGATCCGAGTCGACAAGGCCGTGTCCGATCATCACGTGAGACAGACTAGTCATCATCGGTGAACATCTCCATGTTGATCGTATCTTCCATACGACTCATGTTCGACCTTTCGGTCTCTGTGTTCCGAGGCCATGTCTGTACATGCTAGGCTCGTCAAGTTAACCTAAGTGTTTTGCATGTGTAAATCTGTCTTACACACGTTCTATGTGAACATTAGAATCTATCACACCCGATCATCAGGTGGTGCTTCGAAACAACGAACTGTCGCAACGGCGCATAGTTAGGGGGAACACTTTCTTGAAATTATTATGAGGGATCATCTTATTTACTACCGTCGTTCTAAGTAAACAAGATGCAAAAACATGATAAACATCACATGCAATCAAATAGTAGTGACATGATATGGCCAATATCATATAGCTCCTTTGATCTCCATCTTCGGGGCTCCATGATCATCTTCGTCACTGGCATGACACCATGATCTCCATCATCATGATATCCATCATCGTGTCTCCATGAAGTTGCTCGCCAACTATTACTTCTACTACTATGGCTAACGGTTTAGCAATAAAGTAAAGTAATTACATGGCGTTAAATAATTGACACGCAGGTCATACAATAATTAAGACAACTCCTATGGCTCCTGCCGGTTGTCATACTCATCGACATGCAAGTCGTGATTCCTATTACAAGAACATGATCTCATACATCACATATATATCATTCATCACAACTTTTGGCCATATCACATCACAAAGCAATTGCTGCAAAAACAAGTTAGGCGTCCTCTAATTATTGTTGCATCTTTTACGTGGCTGCAATAGGGTTCTAGCAAGAACGTTTTCTTACCTACGAAAAAGCCACAACGTGATTTGTCAACTTCTATTTACCCTTCATAAGGACCCTTTTCATCGAATCCGCTCCAACTAAAGTGGGAGAGACAGACACCCGCTAGCCACCTTATGCAACTAGTGCATGTCAGTCGGTGGAACCTGTCTCACGTAAGCGTATGTGTAAGGTCGGTCCGGGCCGCTTCATCCCACAATACCGCTGAAGCAAAATAAGACTAGTAGTGGCAAGAAAGTTGACAACATCTACGCCCACAACAGATTTGTGTTCTACTCATGCAAAGAGAACTACACATAGACCTAGCTCATGATGCCACTGTTGGGGAACGTTGCAGAAAATAAATTTTTTCTATGATTTCACCAAGATCAATCTATGAGTTCATCTAGAAAAAAGAGAGAGGAGTGCATCTACATACCCTTGTAGATCGAGCGGAAGCGTTCAAGAGAACGGGGTTGAGGGAGTCGTACTCGTCGTGATCCAAATCACTGGAGATCCTAGCGCCGAACGGACGGCACCTCCGCGTTCAACACACGTACGGTTAGTGTGACGTCTCGTCCTTCTTGATCCAGCAAGGGGGAAGGAGAGGTTGATGAAGATCCAGCAGCACGACGGCGTGGTGGTGGATGCAGCAGGGATCCCGGCAGGGCTTCGCCAAGCATCTGCGGGAGGGAGAGGTGTAGCAAGGGGGAAGGGAGGCGCCAACTGCAAGGGTGCGGCTGCCCTCCCTCCCCCCTCTATATATGGGGTCCCCAGGGTGGGTGCTGGCCCTAGGAGATGGTATCTCCTAGGGGGGGCGGCGGCCAAAGGGGTGCCTTGCCCCCCAAGGCAAGTGGAGGCGCCCCCTCCCCTAGGGTTCCCAACCCTAGGCGCAGGAGGGGCCTAAGGGGGGGCGCACCAGCCCACCAGGGGCTGGTTCCCCTCCCACTTCAGACCATGGGGCCCTCCGGGATGGGTGGCCCCACCCGGTGGACCCTCGGGACCCTTTCGGTGGTCCCGGTACAATACTGGTGACCCCCGAAACTTTCCCGATGGCCGAAACTCGAATTCCTATATATAATTCTTTACCTACGGACCATTCCGGAACTCCTCGTGACGTCCGGGATCTCATCCGGGACTCCGAACAACTTTTAGTTTGCTGCATACTAATATCTCTACAACCCTAGCGTCACTGAACCTTAAGTGTGTAGACCCTACGGGTTCGGGAGACACGTAGACATGACCGAGACGGCTCTCCGGTCAATAACCAACAGCGGGATCTGGATACCCATGTTGGCTCCCACATGCTCCTCGATGATCTCATCGGATGAACCACGATGTCGAGGATTCAAGCAACCCCGTATACAATTCCCTTTGTCAATCGGTATGTTACTTGCCCGAGATTCGATCGTCGGTATCACAATACCTCGTTCAATCTCATTACCAGCAAGTCACTTTACTCATACCGTAATGCATGATCCTGTGACCAGACACTTGGTCACTTTAAGCTCATTATGATGAGGCATTACCGAGTGGGCCCAAAGATACCTCTCCGTCATACGGAGTGACAAATCCCAGTCTCGATCTGTGTCAACCCAACAGACACTTTCGGAGATACCCGTAGTATACCTTTATAGTCACCCAGTTACTTTTGACGTTTGGTATACCCAAAGCACTCCTACGGTGTCCGGGAGTTACACGATCTCATGGTCTAAGGAAAATATACTTGACATTGGAAAAGCTCTAGCAAACGAACTACACGATCTTGTGCTATGCTTAGGATTGGGTCTTGCCCATCACATCATTCTCCTAATGATGTGATCCTGTTATCAATGACATCCAATGTCCATAGTCAGGAAACCATGGCTATCTGTTGATCAACGGGCTAGTCAACTAGAGGCTCACTCGAGACATATTGTGGTCTATGTATTCACACATGTGTTACGATTTCTAGATAACACCATTATAGCATGAATAAAAGACAATTATCATGAACAAGGAAATATAATAATAATCCTTTTATTATTGCCTCTAGGGCATATTTCCAACATGCAGTTCCTTACCTCCCCTCGTAGTTGAGGGATAAATAGTTGTCTTAGCGTCTTTCAAGTTCTTCATAGTGTCCAGCAGATATAAATCCCAAGTGACTCAAAGAATAGAGCTATGCTCCCCGGCAACGGCGCCAGAAAAAGGTCTTGATAACCCACAAGTATAGGGGATCGCAACAGTTTTCGAGGGTAGAGTATTCAACCCAAATTTATTGATTCGACACAAGGGGAGCCAAAGAATATTCTCAAGTATTAGCAGTTGAGTTGTCAATTCAACCACACCTGGAAACTTGGTATCTGCGGCAAAGTGTTTAGTAGCAAAGTAATATGATAGTGGTGGTAACGGTAACAAAAGTAAAGACAACAAAAGTAATGTTTTTGGTATTTTTGTAATGATTGTAACAGTAGCAACGGAAAAGTAAATAAGCGTAAACCACTATATGGAAAACTCGTAGGCACCGGATCAGTGATGGAGAATTATGCCGGATGTGGTTCATCATGTAACAGTCATAACATAGGGTGACACAGAACTAGCTCCAGTTCATCAATGTAATGTAGGCATGTATTCCGTAAATAGTCATACGTGATTATGGAAAAGAACTTGCATGACATCTTTTGTCCTACCCTCCTGTGGCAGCGGGGTCCTATTGGAAACTAAGGGATATTAAGGCCTCCTTTTAATAGAGAACCGGAACAAAGCATTAGCACATAGTGAATACATGAACTCCTCAAACTATGGTCTTCACCGGGACTGGTCCCGATTATTGTCACTTCGGGGTTGCCGGATCATAACACATAGTAGGTGACTATAGACTTGCAAGATAGGATCAAGAACACACATATATTCATGAAAACATAATAGGTTCAGATCTGAAATCATGGCACTCGGGCCCTAGTGACAAGCATTAAGCATAGCAAAGTCATAGCAACATCAATCTCAGAACATAATGGATACTAGGGATCAAACCCTAACAAAACTAACTCGATTACATGATAAATCTCATCCAACCCATCACCGTCCAGAAAGCCTACGATGCAATTACTCACGCACAGCGGTGAGCATCATGAAATTGGTGATGGAGGATGGTTGATGATGATGATGGCGACGAATCCCACACTCCGGAGCCCCGAACGGACTCTAGATCTACCCTCCCGAGAGAGATTAGGGCTTGGCGGCGGCTCCGTATTGTAAAACATGATGAAAGTTTCTCTCTGATTTTTTTTCTCCCCGAAAGCCAATATATGGAGTTGGAGTTGGCGTCGGAGGGCATCTAGGGGGCCCACGAGGTAGGGGGCGCGCCCAGGGGGGAGGGGCGCGCCCCCACCCTCATGGACAGGGTGTGGGCCCCCTGGTCTTCATCTTTGGCGAGAATTTTTTATTATTTATCCTAAGATATTCCGTGGAGTTTCAGGTCATTCCGAGAACTTTTGTTTTCTGCACATAAAACAACATCATGGCAATTCTGCTGAAAACAGCGTCAGTCCGAGTTAGTTCCATTCAAATCATACAAGTTAGAGTCCAAAACAAGGGCAAAAGTGTTTGGAAAAGTAGATACGACGGAGACGTATCAGTAATTGCTAACATGATTCGGACAGACTTAAGCATCGCTACAGTTGAGAAAATCTCATTGTAGTCAACACCTTGAACTAGTCGAAAACCTTTCGCAGCAAGTCGAGCTTTGTAGATAGTAACACTACTATCATCATCCGTCTTCCTCTTGAAGATCCATTTATTTTCTGTGGTCTGCCGATCATCGGGTAAATCCACCAAAGTCCACACTTTGTTCTTATACATGGATCCCATCTCAGATTTCATGGCCTCAAGCCATTTCGCGGAATCTGGGCTCATCATCGCTTCCTCATAGTTCATAGGTTCATCATGGTCTAGTAACGTGACTTCCAGAATAGGATTACCGTACCACTCTAGTGCAGACTGTACTCTGGAAGACCTACGAGGTTCTGTAGTAACTTGATCTGAAGTTTCATGATCATCATCATTAGCTTCCTCACTAATTGGTGTAGGAATCACTGGAACTAATTTCTATGATGAACTACTTTCCAATTCGGGAGAAGGTACAATTACCTCATCAAGTTCTACTTTCCTCCCGCTCACTTGTTTCGAGAGAAACTCCTTCTCTAGAAAGGATCCATTCTTAGCAACGAATATCTTGCCTTCGGATCTGTGATAGAAGGTGTACCCAATAGTTTCCTTTTGAGTATCCTATGAAGACACACTTCTCCGATTTGGGTTCGAGCTTATCAGGTTGAAATTTTTTCACATAAGCATCGCAGCCCCAAACTTTTAAGAAACGACAACTTTGGTTTCTTGCCAAACCATAGTTTATAAGGCATCGTCTCAACAGATTTTGATGGTGCCCTATATAAAGTGAATCCAGCTTTCTCTAATGCATAGCCCCAAAACGATAATGGTAAATCGGTAAGAGACATCATAGATTGCACCATATCCAATAAAGTGCGGTTACGACGTTCGGACACACCGTAACGATGTGGTGTCCCAGGTGGCGTGAGCTATGAAACTATTCCACATTGTTTTATATGAAGGCCAAACTCGTAACTCAAATATTCTCCTCCATGATCAGATCGTACAAACTTTATTTTCTTGTTACGGTGATTCTCCCATATCTACTCTAAAATTATTTGAACTTTTCAAATGTTTCAGACTTGTGTTTCATTAAGTAGATATACCCATATCTGCTCAAATCATCTGTGAAGGTCAGAAAATAATGATACCCACCACGAGCATCAACACTCATCGGACCGCATACATCAGTATGTATTATTTCCAATAAGTCACTAGCTCGTTCCATTGTTCTAGAGAACGGACTTTTAGTCATCTTGCCCATAAGGCACGGTTCGCAAGCATCAAATGATTCATAACCAAGTGATTCCAAAAGTCCATCTTTATGGAGTTTCTTCATGCGCTTTACACCGATATGACCCAAACGGCAGTGCCACAAATAAGTTGCACTATCATTATCAACTCTGCATCTTTTGGCTTCAATATTATGAATATGTGTATCACTACTATTGAGATTTAATAAAAATAGACCACTCTTCAAGGGTGCATGACCATAAAAGGTACTACTCATATAAATAGAACAACCATTATTCTCAGATTTAAATGACTAACCATCTCGCATCAAACAAGATCCAGATATAATGTTCATGCTCAATGCTGGCACCAAATAACAATTATCCAGGTCTAAAACTAATCCCGAAGGTAGATGTAGAGGTAGCGTGCCGACCGCGATCACATCGACTTTCGAACCATTTCCCACGCACATCGTCACCTCGTCCTTAGCCAATCTTTGCTTAATCCGTAGTCCCTGTTTCGAGTTGAAAATATTAGCAACAGAACCAGTATCAAATACCCATGCACTACTGCGAGCATTAGTAAGGTACACATCAATAACATGTATATCACATATACCTTTGTTCACCTTGCCATCCTTCTTATCCGCCAAATACTTGGGGCAGTTCCGCTTCCAGTGACCAGTCCCTTTGTAGTAGAAGCACTCAGTCTCAGGCTTAGGTCCAGACTTGGGCTTCTTCACTTGAGCAGCAACTTGCTTGCCGTTCTTCTTGAAGTTCCCCTTCTTCCCTTTACCCTTTTTCTTGAAACTGGTGGTCTTGTTAACCATCAACACTTGATGCTCCTTTTTGATTTCTACCTCCGCAGCCTTTAGCATCGCAAAGAGCTCGGGAATTGTCTTGTTCATCCCTTGGATATCATAGTTGATCACGAAGCTCTTGTAGCTTGGTGGAAGTGAGTGAAGAATTCTGTCAATGACACTATCATCTAGAAGATTAATGATAACCCACAAGTATAGGGGATCACAACATCTTTCGAGGGTAGAGTATTCAACCCAAATTTATTGATTCGACACAAGGGGAGCCAAAGAATATTCTTGAGTATTAGCAGTTGAGTTGTCAATTCAACCACACCTAGATAACTTAGTATCTGCAGCAAAGTATTTAGTAGCAAAAGTGGTATGATAGTAATGGTAACAGTAGCAACAGTAAACGTAAATGTTTTTGGGTTTTTGTAGTAGTTGTAACAGTAGCAACGGGAAAGTAAATAAGTGAAGAACAATATATGAAAAGCTCGTAGGCAATGGATCAGTGATGGATAATTATGCCGGATGCGGTTCCTCATGCAATAGTTATAACATAGGGTGATATAGAACTAGCTCCAGTTCATCAATGTAATGTAGGCATGTATTCCATAAATAGTCATACGTGCTTATGGAAAAGAACTTGCATGACATCTTTTGTCCTACCCTCCCGTGGCAGCGGGGTCCTAGCGGAAACTAAGGGATATTAAGGCCTCCTTTTAATAGAGAACCGGACCAAAGCATTAACACATGGTGAATACATGAACTCCTCAAACTACGGTCATCACCGAGAAGTATCCCGATTATTGTCACTTCGGGGTTGTCGGATCATAACACATAATAGGTGACTATAGACTTGCAAGATAGGATCAAGAACACACATATATTGATGAAAACATAATAGGTTCAGATCTGAAATCATGGCACTCGGGCCCTAGTGACAAGCATTAAGCATAGCAAAGTCATAGCAACATCAATCTCAAAACATAGTGGATACTAGGGTTCAAACCCTAACAAAACTAACTTGATTACATGGTAAATCTCATCCAACCCATCACCGTCCAGCAAGCCTACGATGGAATTACTCACACACGGCGGTGAGCATCATGAAATTGGTGATGGAGGATGGTTGATGATGACAACGGCGACGAATCCCCCTCTCCGGAGCCCCGAACGGACTCCAGATCAGCCCTCCCGAGAGAGATTAGGGCTTGGCGGCGGCTCCATATCGTAAAACGTGATAAAACTTTCTCTTTGATTTTTTTCTCTGCGAGTCGTTATATATGGAGTTGGAGTTGAGGCCAGAGGAGGTCCGGGGGGCCCACGAGATAGAGGGGCGCACCCTAGCAGGGGGGGGGCCTGTCTCATGGACAGGCCTTGGGCCCCCTGGCCCTGATTCTTTCGCCAAAAATTCTTATTAAATCTGAAAAGTCCTTCCGTGGATTTGCAGGTCATTCCGAGAACTTTTCTTTTCTACACATAAAACAACATCATGGTAGTTCTGCTGAAAACAGCGTCAGTCCGGGTTAGTTTCGTTCAAATCATGCGAGTTAGAGTCCAAAACAAGGGCAAAAGTGTTTGGAAAAGTAGATACGTTGGAGACGTATCAACTCCCCCAAGCTTAAACCTTTGCTTGTCCTCAAGCAATTCAGTTGATAAACTGAAAGTGAAAAGGAAAAACTTTTACAAACTCTGTTTGCTCTTGTTGTTGTAAACATGAAAAGCCAGCATTCAAGTTTCAGCAAATATTACGAACTAACCATACTCACAATAACACATAGGTCTCACAATTACTCATATCAATAACATAATCGGCTAGCGAGCCATAATAATAAAGCTCGGATGACAACACTTTCTCAAAATAATCATAACATGATATAACAAAATGGTATCTCGCTAGCCCTTTCTGAGACCGCAAAACATAAATGCAGAGCACCTTTAAAGATCAAGGACTGACTAAACATTGTAATTCATGGTAAAAGAGATCCAGTCAAGTCATACCCAATATAAACCAATAATAATGAATGCAAATGACAGTGTGCTCTCCAGCGGGTGCTTTTAATAAGAAGGGTGATGACTCAACATAAAAGTAAATAGATAGGCCCTTCGCAGAGGGAAGCAGGGATTTGTAGAGGTGCTAGAGCTAGATTTTGAAATAGAGATTGGATAACATTTTGAGCGGAATACTTTTGCTGTCAACGCAACACCTATGAGATGGCTGTATCTTCCACACTAAATGCATTATAGGCAGTTCCCAAACAGAATGGTAAAGGTTTATACTCCCCCAACCACCAACAAGCATCAATCCATGGCTTGCTCGAAACAACGAGTGCCTCCAACATACAACAGCCCTGGGGGAGTTTTGTTTAATTATTTTGATTTGCTTTGATCTTTTTGGATCATGGGACTGGGCATCCCGGTTACCGGCCCTTTCTCGTGAATGAGGAGCGGAGTCCACTCCTCTGAGAATAACCCACCTAGCATGGAAGATATAGGCAGCTCTAGTTGTAACATGAGCTGCTCGAGCATACAAAACAGAATTTCATTTGAAGGTTTGGAGTTTGGCACATACAAATTTACTTGGAACAGCAGGTAGATACCGCATATAGGAAGGTATAGTGGACTCATATGGAACAACTTTGGGGTTTACGGAGTTTGGATACACAAGCAGTATTCTCACTTAGTACAGGTGAAGGCTAGCAAAAGACTGGGAAGCGACCAACTGAGAGAGCGACAACAGTCGTAAGCATGCATTAAAATTAATTCACACCAAGTACAAGCATGAGTAGGATATAATCCACCATGAACATAAATATCATGAAGGCTGCGTTGATTTGATTCAACTACATGCGTGAACATGTGCCAAGTCGAGTCACTCAATTCATTTAAAGGAGGATACCATCCCATCATACCACATCATAATTATTCTAATAGCATGTTGGCACGCAAGGTAAACCATTATAACTCATAGCTAATCAAGCATGGCACAAGTAACTATAATCTCTAAATGTCATTGCAAATATGTTTACTTCATAATAGCTGACTCAGGAACGATGAATCATCATATTTACAAAAACAAGACAGGTCGAGTTCATACCAGCTTTTCTCATCCCAATAAGTCCATCATATATCGTCATTATTGCCTTTCACTCGCACGACCGAACGATGTGTATAATAATAAGAGTGTACGTGCATTGGACTAAGCTGGAATCTGCAAGCATTCAACTCAAGAGAGAAGACAAATAATATGGGCTCTAAATATAAATAATCAATCATGCATATAAGAGCCACGAAGCATTTCCAATATGGTCTTCTCGACCCCCAAAGGAAAGAAAAGAAAAGAAAACTATTTACACGGGAAAGCTCCCAACAAGTAAAAGAAGAACAAGAAATCTTTTTGGGTTTTAATTTCTACTACAAGAAAGGAAATTAAACTAACTAATTTTTTTGGTTTTTCTTAAGGTTTATCAAACACACAAGAAGAAGACTAGAAAAAGAAATTTAAACTAGCATGGATAATACAATGAAAGAGTATGAGCACCGACGACTAGTGTGTGAACATGAATGTAAAGTCGGTGAGAAATACATACTCCCCCAAGCTTAGGCTTTTGGCCTAAGTTGGTTTAATACCAAGGACCACCGCTACTCTCTCTGATGTAATGAGAGGTGTAATCAGGATACCACTGGTTGGTCATCTCCGCATCCCACTGGACAGATGATCCACGATAGGGGTCCAGCTCAGGTTCCGGTTCAGGTTCTGGAGTAAAAGCTTGAGCTCGATGATTGTTTACCGCCTCCGGTGTGACCAGAAAGTTTTCTGCAAGCAAATCAAACAACATAGGTGCAGGCAAGATAATAATCTCAAAGTGTTTCTTATTGAATCTAAGTTTATACAAGAGCATCCTATCTTCATTATCAATAATAAACTTATGCGCTACCATGCTCTTGTAATCTAAAATGTGAGGAGGCAGTTTTGTCTCCTTTTCCTCATGGTGCCTAATGGGTATCTGAAAATGTCTAGCAAGACGTGCAGCACAGATACCTCCAAATATGGGACCTTTTGTACGATTAAGGGCTAGCCATTTAGCAACGACGACACCCATATTAAAACTATTATCTCCAAGCAAAGCATGTTGAAGCATGATAATATCAGGCAAGGTTGGAAAAAGCAGTAGGCGTAAGCGAGGCGCTTGGCCTTCGCCTAGTGCCTAGGCGGTGCTTAAGCGCCTTAGGCGCAGCCTAGGCGGTAATATGATTCTTACTATCAGAGTGTATATGTGGTTATTATATGTGTATTTTATTAATTCAGGGCATATAAGTATGTTAACTACCAGCTACTACGATTGGAATATGGCCCTTTTGGCATATCAGTGCAATATGGAATGATTTCTCGCTCGGGTAGACAATTTCTTACTTGCTCTGCCTAGACTTCTGCTTATGCCCTAGGCGAGGTGATTGACCATTGCCTAGTGCCTAGGCGTGCTTAAGCACCTTCTAGGCACTGCCTTTTCCAACAGAGATATCAGGAACACTCAATTTTCCACTATTCCCACGACCAATCAAGCATCTACTTGCTAATATGGTAAAGTAGCGTAAAACAGGAAAGTGTATGCTAGAGACTTTTGCTTCAGAACCCTTCTTTGGCTCTTCTTCAGCAATAATATTAACAAACCCAGCCACATCTTCACGATGGGGTTCCTCTAGTTCTCCCTCATAAGGTATCCTACATACCGTGCAAAAATGACGTAAAGCCATTTCTTTGAAATCGTCATACAAATAAAGTGACACTTCAGGCGGCGACTTCTTAGTATAAAATAAAAGTTTTGCACGATAGTATTGGTGAGTAAGAGATACTGATCGATTCGGTCATTGATGAAACCGGTGAGGCCTGCAGTCTTGATTAAAGCATAAAAGTCTTCATAAATTCCAGCCTCTCTCAAGAAATCATCACATGGCCATTCACACGGTCGTACTTCCGCTAAGCGAGGAAGATTATACTTGACTTTTTCCTTCTCTTTAACCTGTTTTTCCTGAGAACTTTGGCTAGAAGAGCCCCTCAAAAGTTTCCTCAACATTTTCTGAAAATTTCTTAAATTTTAGTAACTTCAAAATAAAATTTCATAAAACTAAACAAGATTGATAGCAACTACTCCTACAAGTGCCTAGAGCCCATATCATGCATTAGAATTACTTGCGACCTCAAAAATTTAACATGCAAGCTCAAGAACAGGGTCACCAAGACAGCAAGGATTTGCAATGAATAAAGCACTAGAACAAAAACTAATTGGACCAATGGAGGAGTCACATACCGAGCAACAATCTCCCAAAGCAGTTTTGTGAATGGAGCTTTGAGCTAAGAGATCAAAAATCACAGCAAAACGAGCTAGAACTCGTGCTTGAGCTGGATGGGGATTTTTTTGGGTAGAAGATGAAGTGTGTGGGTGCTGGCATAAGTGGAGAGGAGCCACCAGGGGCCCACGAGACAGGGGGCGCGCCCTACAGGGAGGCACCCTCCTCTCTCGTTGCCTGGTGCTTGGCCCTCCTGCAGCGTTTTTAGTGCCTAAAATCCTCAAATATTCCAGAAAAAATCATACTAAATTTGCAGGGCATTTGGAGCACTTTTATTTTTGAACTATTTTTTATTGCACGGATAAATCAGAAAACAGACGGATAATACTATTTTTTTTCTTTTTTTAATCTAAATAACAGAGAGTAAAAAGAGGGTACAGAAGGTTGTGCCTTCTAGTTTCATCCATCTCGTGATCATCAAAATGAATCCACTAACAAGGTTGATCAAGTCTTCTTAACAAACTCATTCCGAATAACACGGAACCGGAGAAATTTCGAATAACACTAAGTTACCTCAACGGGGATATGAAAATCCCGAACAATAAGAATATCATACTTTTTCTTGACAGTATGGAGAGGAAATTCAAAACCTCCAAAAATAATAGTTGGAACTTTTTCAATAGAGTTGATGCTATGAACTTGAGATTGTTTCCTCGGAATGTGTACCATATGCTCATTGCCATTAACATGAAAAGTGACATTGCCTTTGTTGCAATCAATAACAACCCCTACAGTATTAAGAAAAGGTCTACCAAGGATAATAGACATACTACCGTCCTCGGGAATATCAAGAATAACAAAGTCCGTTAAGATAGTGACATTTGCAACCACGACAGGCACATCCTCACAAATACCGACAGGTATAGCAGTTGATTTATCAGCCATTTGCAAAGATATTTCAGTAGGTGTCAACTTATTCAATTCAAGTCTATGATATAAAGAGAGGGGCATAACACTAACACCGGCTCCAAGATCACATAAAGCAGTTCTAACATAATTTCTTTTAATGGAGCATGGTATAGTTGGAACACCCGGATCTCCAAGTTTCTTTGGTATTCCATCCTTAAAAGTGTAATTAGCAAGCGTGGTGGAAATTTCAGCTTCCGGTATCTTTCTCTTATTTGTGATGATATCCTTCATGTATTTAGCATAAGGATTTACTTTAAGCATATCAGTTAAGCGCATACGCAAGAAAATAGGTCTAATCATTTCAGCAAAGCGCTCAAAATCCTCATCATCCTTTGACTTGGATGGTTTAGGAGGAAAGGGCATGGGTTTCTGAACCCATGGTTCTCTTTCTTTGCTGTGCTTCCAAGCAACAAAATCTCTCTTATAATAACATTGGTTTCTTGATTGTGGGTTATCAAGATCAACAACAGGTTCAATATCTACATCATTGCTATTACTAGGTTGAGCATCAACATGAACATTATCATTAGCATTATCATCAGGTTCATGTTCGTCACCTGATTGTGTTTCAGCATCAGAGATAGAAGTATTATTGGGATTCTCAAGTGTTTCAATATTAGGTTCACTAGAATTTTGCACAGTCCTATCATTTTTCTTCTTCTTCTTCTTCTTAGAAGAACTAGGAACATCTAGATTATTATTCTGAGAATCTTGTTCAATTCTTTTAGGGTGGCCTTCAGGATACAAAGGTTCCTGAGTCATTCTACCAGTTCTAGTAGGCACTCTAACAGCAAAGTCATTTTTATTATTGAATTCATCAAGCAAATCATTTTGAGCTTTGAGTACTTGCTCAGCTTGAGTAGCAACCATAGAAGCATATTTACTAACGCGGTGAAGTTAATCTTTAACTCTAAACAGATTATCACCTATGTGTCCTATCTCGAAAGCATTATTCTTTAACTCTCTACCAACATAAGAATTAAAACTTTATTGTCTAGCCATAAAGTCTCAAATTCATCTAAGCATGGGCTATGAAATTTAGTAGAGGGTATTTCATCTTTATCATATCTATAGAGAGAATTTACCTTTACTACCTATGTCGGGTTATCAAGACAATGTGGTTCTTCAGGCGGTATATTCAGACCATGTATTTCTTCAATAGGAGGTAAATTCTTAACATCTTCAGCTTTAATACCTTTTTCTTTCATTGATTTCTTTGCCTCTTGCATATCTTCAGGACTGAGGAATAAAACACCTCTCTTCTTCAGAGTGGGTTTAGGAATAGGCTCAGGAGTTGGCTCAATTGGTTCAGGAATTACTTCAGGAACTGGCTCGGGAAGAGTCCAATTATTTTCATTAGTCAACATATTATTCAATAATATTTCAGCTTCGTCGACTGTTCTTTCCCTGAAAACACAACCAACACAACTATCCAAGTGGTCCTTGGAAGCCTCGGTTGGTCCATTATAAAAGATATCAAGTATTTCATTTTTCTTAAGATGATGATCAGGCAAAGCATAAAGCAACCGGAGAAGCCTGCCCCAAGCTTGTGGGAGACTCTCTTCTTTGGTTTGCACAAAATTATATATTTCCCGCAAGGCAGCTTGTTTCTTATGAGCAGGGAAATATTTAGCAGAGAAGTAATAAATCATATCCTCGGGACTATGCACACAATCAGGAGCAAGAGAATTATACCAAGTCTTAGCATCACCCTTTAATGAGAACGGGAAAATCTTAAGGATATATAAGCGAGACTTCTCATCATGAGTAAATAGGTGGCTATGTCATTCAACTTGGTAAGATGTGCCACAACAGTTTCAGATTCAAGGCCATAAAAAGGATCAGATTCAACTAAAGTAATAATATCAGGATCAACAGAGAATTCATAATCCTTATCAGTAACACAGATAGGTGAAGTAGCAAAAGTAGGATCAGGTTTCATTCTAGCATTAAGAGACTGTTGCTTCCATTTAGCTAATAATTTCTTAAGATCATTTCTATCATTGCAAGCAAGAATAGCTTCAGCAGCTTCTTTGTTCATAACATAACCCTTAGGAACAACAGCTAATACATAATCATTGGGGGAACATTCATCATCACTATCATCAATAATAGGTTCTTCAATACTTTCATTCCCCTAACTCTAGCAAGTTGTTCATCAAGAAATTCACCTAATGGCAAAGTAGTATCACGCACAGAAGTAGTTTCATCATGCATAGCAGAAGTGGCATCATCAATAACATGCGACATATCAGAATTCATAGCAGTAGCATGTTTAGGTGTCGCAAGCCTATCAATAACGGAAGGAGAATCTAGTCTAGAGCTAGATGGCAGTTCCTTACCTCCCCTCGTAGTTGAGGGCAAAATTTTGGTCTTAGCATCTTTGAAGTTCTTCATAGTGATCCACAGATATAAATCACAAGTGACTCAGAGAATAGAGCTATGCTCCCCGGCAACGGTGCCAGAAATTAGTCTTGATAACCCACAAGTATAGGGGATCGCAACAGCTTTCGAGGGTAGAGTATTCAACCCAAATTTATTGATTCAACACAAGGGGAGCCAAAGAATATTCTTGAGTACTAGCAGTTGAGTTGTCAATTCAACCACACCTGGATAACTTAGTATCTGCAGCAAAGTATTTAGTAGCAAAAGTGGTATGATAGTAATGGTAACAGTAGCAATAGTAAAGGTAAATGTTTTTGGGTTTTTGTAGTAGTTGTAACAGTAGCAACAGGAAAGTAAATAAGCGAAGAACAATATATGAAAAGCTCGTAGGCAATGGATCATTGATGGATAATTATGCCGGATGCGATTCCTCATGCAATAGTTATAACATAGGGTGATATAGAACTAGCTCCAGTTCATCAATGTAATGTAGGCATGTATTCTGTAGATAGTCATATGTGCTTATGAAAAAGACCGTTGCATGACATCTTTTGTCCTACCCTCCCATGGCAGCGGGGTCCTAGCGGAAACTAAGGGATATTAAGGCCTCGTTTTAATAGAGAACCAGACCAAAGCATTAACACATGGTGAATACATGAACTCGTCAAACTACGGTCATCACCGAGAAGTATCCCGATTATTGTCACTTTGGGGTTGTCGGATCATAACACATAATAGGTGACTATAGACTTGCAAGATAGGATCAAGAACACACATATATTGATGAAAACATAATAGGTTCAGATCTGAAATCATGGCACTCGGGCCCTAGTGACAAGCATTAAGCATAGCAAAGTCATAGCAACATCAATCTCAGAACATAGTGGATACTAGGGATCAAGCCCTAACAAAACTAACTTGATTACATGGTAAATCTCATGCAACCCATCACCGTCCAGCAAGCCTACGATGGAATTACTCACACACGGCGGTGAGCATCATGAAATTGGTGATGGAGGATGGTTGATGATGACGACGGCGACAAATCCCCCTCTCTGGAGCCCCTAACGGACTCCAGATCAGCCCTCCCGAGAGAGATTAGGGCTTGGCGGCGGCTCCGTATCGTAAAACGCGATGAAACTTTCTCTCTGATTTTATTCTCTGCGAGATGGTATATATGGAGTTGGAGTTGAGGTCGGAGGAGGTCCGGGGGGCCCACGAGATAGGGGGGTGCGCCCCCCTGTCTCGTGGACAGACCTTGGGCCCCCTGGCCCTGATTCTTTCACCAAAAATTCTTATTAAATCTGAAAAGTCCCTCCGTGGATTTGCAGGTCATTTCGAGAACTTTTCTTTTCTACACGTAAAACAACATCATGGTAGTTCTGCTGAAAACAGCGTTAGTCCGGGTTAGTTTCATTCAAATCATGCAAGTTAGAGTCCAAAACAAGGGCAAAAGTGTTTGGAAAAGTAGATACGTTGGAGACGTATCAATTAACTCCAAGTTGAATCAAGTGATTGTTATACCCAGACATTTTGAGTATATGCTCACTAACAGAACTATTCTCCTTCATCTTGCAGCTATAGAACTTATTGGAGACTTCATATCTCTGAATCCGGGCATTTTCTTGAAATATTAACTTCAACTCCTGGAACATCTCATATGCTCCATGACGTTCAAAACGTCGTTGAAGTCCTGGTTCTAGGCCGTAAAGCATGGCACACTGAACTATCAAGTAGTCATCAGCTTTGCTCTGCCAAATATTCACAACGTACGCCATTGCTCCTGCAGCGGGTCTTGCACCTAGTGGTGCTTCTAGGATGTAATTCTTCTGTGCAGCAATGAGGATAATCCTCAAGTTACAGACTCAGTCCGTGTAATTTCTACCATCATCTTTCAACTCAGCTTTCTCTAGGAACGCATTAAAATTCAACGGAACAACAGCACGGGCCATCTATCTACAACAACATAGACATGCAAAATACTATCAGGTACTAAGTTCATGATAAATTAAAGTTCAGTTAACCAAATTACTTAAGACCTCCCACTTAGATAGACATCCCTCTAATCATCTAAGTGATCACGTGATCCATATCAACTAAACCATGTCTGATCATCACGTGAGATGGAGTAGTTTTCAATGGTGAACATCACTTTGTTGACCATATCTACTATATGATTCATGCTCGACCTTTCGGTCTCAGTGTTCCGAGACCATATCTGCATATGCTAGGCTCGTCAAGTTTAACCCGAGTATTCCGCGTGTGCAAAACTGGCTTGCACCTGTTGTATGTGAACGTAGAGCTTATCACACCGGATCATCACGTGGTGTCTCGGCACGACGAACTTTCGCAATGGTGCATACTTAGGGAGAACACTTATACCTTGAAATTTAGTGAGAGATCATCTTATAATGCTACCATCGATCTAAGAAAAATAAGATGCATAAAAGATAAACATCACATGCAATCAATATAAGTGATATGATATGGCCATCATCATCTTGTGCCTTTGATCTCCATCTCCAAAGCACCGTCATGATCACCATCGTCACTGGTGCGACACCTTGATCTCCATCATAGCATCGTTGTCGTCTCGCCAACTATTGCTTCTACACTTAAAAAAAGGACACATCCGTGACATTTTGGGCCGAACGAATTTTTTTTCTGTCATACTTATGACACTTCTATGACGATAATTGTGACAAAACCCGGTATCATCATAGATGTGGAGGGTTCCTACTTATATGACAAAAAATCATGATAGAAAATGGGCTTTTCGTCCTGGGCGGGCCGGAGACGCAGCTGCATGGCATTCTTTGGGCCATCCATGACGGAAAAAACCGTGGTAGAAGCGAGGGCGAGGAAAATTTCGGGGAGTTCCCGGTTGCGGTGGGTGGTCGGGGGCCGAGCGATGCGCATTTCTCTCGTACATGTACGCGTGTGTGTGCGAGGAGTTGGCTCTAACTGAACCCGAGCGAGGCGTTGGGCTCTAACTGAACCCGAGCGATTGCACTGCGGGCTACGCGTTACTGAACCCGAGTGATCGATCGATGGCTGTTAACTGAACCCGATCGAGCGATTCCTTCGCTACTGCTGCTAACTGAAGCCGATCGATGATGCCTCTGGGATGAACAGTGAGCGTTGTCGGGGCGGTGGATGAACAGTGAGCGGTGGCGTTGCCTCTGGATGAACAGGACCCTGATCGATCGAGCCGGTTGGGGCTGGATGAACAGGACCCCGTGGAGGGCTGGATGAACAGGACGACCCCGTGGAGGGCTGGATGAATAGTAGATGGTGGAGGGGTGCCCGTGGAGGGGTGGTTGAACAGTAGCCGGTGGAGTAGCGCACGGTGGAGGCTGGATGAACAGGAGCCCGTGGAGGCTGGAGGAGGTTGACGGTAGCCCGTGGAGGCTGGAGGAGGTCGACGGTGGAGATGAACAGTATCCCGTGGAGTCCCGTTTTGCGGTACGCCACACCCCTCCGGATGAACAGGACCCCCGTTTCGACCATAGCACTCCGACACAAGTCCATTTCGTTCGTTTTGCGGTACGCCACACCCCACCCGATCAACATGACCTCCATTTTGACTGTAGGAGGTATGTTTCCTCCGTTTTGCGGTACGCCAGACCCCTCGTGATGAACAGGATCCCGTTTCGAACGTGGCTGGTCGAACACAAGGCCGTTTCCTCCCTTCTGCGGCACGCCAGGCCTCGTTTCCATCGCCTGTTCCATCCAAGCCCTCTCGATGAACACAACGACGCATTCCGTTCTGACCCAGCCGGTTGGCTCCCCATGAACACAACAACGACGTTGTTTCTCCGTTCCGACCCAACCATGTACACGAGCCCTGGACGTACGTATGTGCGAGTAGGCGTTCGAGACCCCGACCATATGTACACATACATGGCCGTATTTTCTTTCTTGCACACTGGCCACTGTACGTACGTGTACATGCTACGTGCATGCCTCTACTACGACATGTACGCGCCTCGACTACGACACGTGCGCGCCTCTATTACGACACGTGCGCGCCTCTACATCCACCAGTATGTACGTACACGTTCGCGACCAGAATGACAATGCTACATACGCTTTGACCATGTGGGATCCGACTGTCACGCACTTTCTTGCGTGCGAAGATGTAGCTGGTGGGTCCCAGCAGTCAGTGGGGCGAATTGTTTTTTTTTTCGGGCGCACTTGCTTGCGTGCGAAGATGTAGCTGGTGGGTCCCAGCAGTTAGGGGGCGAATTGTTTTTTTTCGGATGCACTTCCTTGCGTGCGAAGATGTAGCTGGTGGGTCCCAGTAGTCAGGGGGGCGAATTGTTTTTTTTTCGGGCGCACTTCCTTGCGTGCGAAGATGTAGCTGGTGGGTCCCAGCAGTGAGGGGGGAAACATTTTTTTCGTGAAATACAGTGGCCCGTCCGGTGGGTCCCAGCTGTCAGGTGGAGGAATCATTATTTTCCGCGTAATAAGTAGGCACTTCCTTGCGTGCGAAGATGTAGCTGGTGGGTCCCAGCAGTGAGGGGGGAACCGTTTTTTTCGTGAAATACAGTGGCCCGTCCGGTGGGTCCCAGCTGTCAGGTGGAGGAATCATTATTTTCCGCGTAATAAGTAGGCACTTCCTTGCTGTGGCCGTGGACCCAGCTGTCAGCCTCTCCACGTACAGTCCGCGTCCGATGGAAGTCGTTCCTTGACCACGTTGACCACGCCGCGCCGAGAGCACCACGGTGGTGGACGACAGCGAGGCCTAGGAAGGGGATGACGCGGTGCCGGGGAAGACGCGGCAGTGGATGCACATGCAGAGAGGAGTACGAGGGTTCACCGCAGAATAACAGGGGGTGTGGGTGAGTGAAGGGATGGCCTGGCTAGCGGTGGGAGTAGTAGGGGCGGTGAGGCCTCCGCGGCAGCACAGCCGGCCACGGGAGGCAGGAGCAGGCGGAACGACCGGTGCTGCTCTGGGCGGCTGGAGCAAGAAGACCAGAGGTTGAAGAAGCACGACAGTCGTTGGATGGACATCGTACGGTCACTGCAGCTAGAATAGTTTATATTGACTAAGTTGACAAAGCCCTTCGTACGTCAACTTAGTAGGCCCACAGGTCAGTTTCCAAAATGGTGTGCCCCAGATGTCATGGGGAGGAATCATTTTTTGGGCGGTGAAGCTAGAATATTCGAGATTGAAGAAGAAGCATGGCATCCGTTGGATGGACATCCAACGGCCACTGTTGCTAGAACCGTCTGTTGACTATAAGTTGACAAAGCCTTGCATACACGTCAACTCTCTTTTTTTAGGGGATGTGTCAACTTAGTAAGGCCAAAAGTGTGTGGCAGAGAACTTATAGCCCATTTGAGATTTGTAAGAATGTGCATCCCATTTTTGAATTCTAATAGAATTTACTACAACTCATTTACAGTTTGTTAAAAGTACAGCCCATTTCAACCAACCGTTCAAAATAGAATTCAATAAAACTTCCCACATTTTGATGGGATCAGAAATATTTTCATCCCGAAATTTCTAGTCAGATTAAATACAATTTCAATATAAATTTATATTACGTAAAAATCCAACGAAACATTGCGCTCGCAACAATTAATGAAATTGAAATTTTCAATATCCAAAAATAATTTTTTATAAAGTAATTACATGTTTGGTGCATTTTTTATAGTTATTGCCCAGTTTTTATAATTACATCCCATTTATTATTTCTTAAAGCCCATTTTCTTGTTAAGCCTAATGCATCCCTCCTAGGAAAGATTTGCAGCCCAGCGGGGCGGAGAATAACAACTTGACCTTGCCTGGGTATTCCTAAAAAAAGTATAGCTGGGCTAGCCATTTTCAGCTTGAAAAAAATTAATATCTGGGTTGTATATCTAGCCTGGGCTAGATGGGCCACAGACCGCCCAGTTAATACCTGCAGCGATGTTTTCGTTGTTGTTCAAAGGAGAAAAATTAATATCTGGGCTAAAGATCGAAAAACTCTGCAGTGCTCACACCTCAAAAACACAAATACTGCTCGAGCTGCTTGGTCCCTGCTGTCGACCGCTTCTTGTGCAATTCTCTTGTTTATTGACTACTCCCTCCTTTCTGGTTTATATTGCTCAATTCAAAAATCTCACCAATCAAGGTAGATCGTGAGTGGTGGAATACTTTTTGTAGTTTTGCAAAAGCACCTAATTAATGCTCTTATTATCCTCAAAAAATTATGTTTACAATGCATTAATTGCAATGCATGCATGCATAAAGTACATGCATTGGTCAATTTTGAGATAAGCCCTATAAACCGGAAAGGAGGGAGTACCTAGGTTGACAATGGTGTGGGACCGTGATGTCAGAAAACCAGGAGGAAGCAAAATAAATTATATATATATATAGGGATTGGCTATTCGTCACCCTGGGTGATGAATAGTTATTCTTCACCCCCCTCTATTTTACCATCAATGCACCGTAATTTTACGTTCCGTAAATTTTTTTTTATTTCTGATGTAAAAAGAGACTGTAAGAAAACATATAATCGCCGTAAAAAATATTTTATGTTATGTAAATTTACAAACGTAAAAACATAGTGTAAAATATACATAAACTACAAATTTTCTTGTCTTATGACCTACATTTTTATTTTCTTATGCCAAATTTGACGTAGTGAATCAATAAGAATGTAACTATTTGAATTTCAAACGTAATTTATTTAGGAAGCGATCGTAAGATTACCTCGGGTGAAGAATAACTTATTCTGCACCTTGGGTGATGAATAGTAACACTATATATATATATATATATATATATATATATATATATATATATATATATATATATATATATATATATAAAATAAGGAGGCACATGCGTATGTGAGGCTATGGCCCTGGAGGGTCCTCATTGTCATCCTCTCCAAGTAAAGTCATCTCCTCGCCCGCCCGCGCTTTCCGCCCGAAATAGTCAGCGCCGCACGCCCCGCTTCCTGGTGCAGGCGATTGCTCCGCCTTCAAATGACACAAGTGTCGTCCGTCCGTCCATCTGCCGCCCACATTAATGATACGCGGTTGCCAAGGCGGCTACTCCGGCGCCACACGTCCGTCCCTCCGCCGCCCACCATTGCTATATAAACTGCTGCGCTGGCCATAGCCGCAGTCATCAGCATCCGTTCCCTTTCTCCTGTCCACACCACTACTGCCCACCATGGCTTCCTCACGCTCCAGCGCTCTTTGAGACGGGCGGACGACGGACCACAAGGAGATAGCAGTCATTGTTGCCGACCGGCTGGCCGGCAGGCAGCCGGAGGACGGCGACGTCCCAATGGAGAACATGGTAGTCGATGATCCGGCGCTAACCCCCTCCTCCGCGCCATCCTTGCTGGTGCAATGCACCATGACCATCGGCGAGGCCCGTGCCCAATATATGGACACGATGAGGCAGATGCATGAGGAGCAGTTCCGGGAGGCGCAGGCCGACGCCGCCTACAACCACCATCTCCTCCAGGAGCACCTGCAAGCGTAGGAGCAGATCGCCGCGGAGCGGGCGGAGCAGGAGGCGCCGCTCGACTCGTACCACTCCGCCCGCGAGGGCCGCCTGGAGCGCTGGCGGTACCGCATGCGGGTGGCGGAGGCCGCCTACAAAGAGGGCGATAAAGCGAGCGAGGCGCTGTTTGGCGAGACCGAGGACGAGGCAGAGGACAATGCTAGCTCCAACGAGTGCCCGCTCCACTGGCGTCGATGAGGCCCTGCTCCACCGAGGCCCCGTTGTCGGTGTCAAAACCGGTGGATCTCGGGTAGGGGGTCCCGAACTGTGCGTCTAAGGCTAATAGTAACAGGAGGCTGGGGACACGATGTTTACCCAGGTTCGGGCCCTCTCGATGGAGGTAATACCCTACTTCCTACTTGATTGATCTTGATGATATGAGTATTACAAGAGTTGATCTACCACGAGACCGTAGAGGCTAAACCCTAGAAGCTAGCCTATGATTATGATTGTTCTTGTCCTACGAACTAAACCCTCCGGTTTATATAGACACTGGAGGGGGCTAGGGTTACACAGAGTCGGTTACAGAGGAGGAGATCTAATATCCGAATCGCCAAGCTTGCCTTCCACACAAAGGAGAGTCCCATCCGGACACGGGACGAAGTCTTCAATCTTGTATCTTCATAGTCCAACAGTCCGGCCAAAGCATATAGTCCGGCCATCCGGATACCCCCTTATCCAGGACTCCCTCACCCGCGGCGCCAATAACGAGGCAGAGGACACCGCCGGCTCTACCGAGGCCCCGCCCCGCCAACAACGAGGCAGAGGACATCACCGGCTCAGCCGAGGCCCCACCCTATCGGCAACATGGGGGAGGATTTCCACCGCTCCACCGAGGCGCCGCCCGCCGGCAACGAGACAGAGGACATCGCCGACTCCACCGAGGCCTCGCCCCGCTGCCAACGAGGTTGCGCCACACAGAAAATGAGGAAGAGTAGAACACGGTATGTCACCGCCGCTCGGGTCCAAGCAAGGCCACCACTGCTACCCTCCGGTTGAAGCCAAGCTAGGCAGGTTGACCATTGACGGCCGGTTAGCTTCTCTGCGGCGACGTGGCGTCGGAGAGCTGTGCTGGAGAAGAACGCTGCTTCTACTTAACTGCTAGTGCAGTTGGCTGATTGACACATGGGCCCAACAGGCCACATGTCAGTTACGCAACTACACCTGCAGTTAAGTCACTGAAGCTTCTGTTCGTCTCAGCGGGACACAGGTGGGTAGCTTCGGTTAATTAATTATACCTCCAGTGCAGCCCTTTTTAGTTGAAGAATGTATGAAATGTAATGAAATCCGACATGTTTATATGAAATCCGACCGTGTATGAATGAATTTATTTCGATTAGTTCAAATTCCTGTATCACTAGCATTGGATGAACATGCAAAACAATACGTACTAGCATTATTCCCAGGGTGATCACCTCGTTTGCTGCAGTTTCACATGTACTCCCTCCGGTCCTTTCTATTCTGCATACAACTTTTTTCTGCAGTTAAAGTATCTCTACTTTGACCAATCTTATACAAAATAGTATGCACTTTCACAATGTGCGAATTAAAAAGGAACATAAGTACAAAGAGTTTGAGCAGCTTTTTAGCGTTTCTGTACATTACAATCAAACACACAGGGCTGGAAATTCATAGAGAACATTCAAAACAATCGATGATTATGCATCTCAGCGACTCACATGTCAGAGGCAATATTTACTTCACAACTAAAGAATAAAGAAAAAATTGATCAATGCTGCTGACAGCAAAGGGCGTCCCATTCAAAAATATCAAACACATGTCTTGCTAAAATCAATGAGCAAAATTTACAAGGTTGTCCCATTCCAAAATATCAAATGCATACGATTGTGGAATGAGCAGGGTTTGCGATCAGTTCGGACATTGACATGGCACCTCGTGCTAAATAAACTAGTTGTTCTTTTGTGCAGTTCCACCAAAATCAACCAAATTTGCGCGTAGCTTGTATGATTTCGCCCTTATATGTTGCAACGCCTTGAACTTATCGGCACCTCCTTTCTTGTGGTGGAAATGAATGATTCAATGTATTCATGAACATTTTGTGTAGTTCCCATTTAAATCAAGTTGGGCACCCCTATTTGCACAAATACAAAAAAGTGATTAGTATAAAGCAAAATGTACTATGAATTGACAGTTTAAACAGGCACCTACATGGTCCATGTAGAGCACACTTTTAGAAAAATGGAACTCACCAGAAAGAATCCTAGAACAACATTGTACTCGCGCATCACAGCAAAAAAATGGAGATTTTTCAGTCCTTCTGAGCTGAAGTTAGTTTGGTCTTGTGGGGAGTAATGTAACCATCCTTCAACTGCTCCTTCTGATGAGAAGATAGAGAGGGCTTCTTCATCCTGGCATAATCGGAACTAGTCACTTCATGTACTCCATATTCTTCTTCATAGGAAGATGATCCTGTTGTGCAAAGACAAGAGGACAACTAAATGCTAGCATCCTTGTTTGCTTGAAAAAAAGGAAAGGAAATATTTAAAACAGCATAGATGAAGCACTTCTCAAGGACAATACCACTTTTTCATGACAATATCTAAACAGTAGCACAACACCAATGGCGATGACAAAGCTCAATCATATGGATGAAATCAGTGGGCGAGTACCAACCTTTGTCAGGAGGCTTATTGTGTAGAGCATACAGATCAAGCACTTCTCTGGAACCATCTGTTGCTATCTACATCTTTTTGTGCAGTTCCACTAAAATATATGGTATCTTCAAAGAAGATCCCTGTTTGCACAAGTAGAGATAATTACATATTACATTAAGAGTGTCATCAAATCAGTGGCAAGACAATTGCTCGTTCCAGCCATAGCAATAAATTAAGATGCAAAACTATATCATTACTTGTGTCATCACAGTTCCAGTGCTTTATTACAGCACCGGGAGTTGATTTTTGTTTTTCCGCTTGTTCTTCCCCTTCATCACTTGGTTCAATAATAGACAAGCTTCGCCTTCAATGTAAGATTTGGCATGTCAATTAGGGAGCACAAGTATAGCACTAAACAGTGACATTAATTTTTTGATGAAAGTGGCAAAATACAGGCCAATAGTTGTGAAATATCCTTATCTTACCTCAATGGGATATTACGGTGCACATACAGATTTGAAGTCTTGTCTCCATTTGTGCAGTTCACTAAAATCAAGCAACATTACCATACAAGTAGCACAACATATGAAAGCACACTATAGAATCATGTGAAAGAAGGCTAGTACTGACCTCTCATGATGCGGAATTCAAACAACTCACAAGAAGAAGATCTGAACAAAATTTGCCAACACGGATAGCAAGTAAGATATCCTATTGTGCAGTTCCACTAAGATCAAGCAATCAAGCAACATTGTCGGTGTGACATTTTGGTTGAACTGCACAAAACACTCTTAAAACAAAAGTGTTTTGTGCAGTGCAACAAAAGGTCACAATGGCAACGAGGTCAAGTAGATAACCCTGTTTTCACAGAGGTGCAAAGGAAACAACTAGTGGTCAATAACGGTGGATGACACAGAAGCCAACAAAAAGAAGCATCTACCTTATATAGATGGGAAAGAAAGCAAGACAGTAGCATTTATCAAATGGTGGCATTGATTAATATTAACATTGAGATTATATTAACAATAAAATTCGTTAAACATGTAATTTGCTTTTAACTGTGGCATTGCATCAATTTTCCAGCGGCATTATTAGAGGGTGTTTGTTTACAGGGACATTTTGGTGTAGGGACTAAAAAAACTCCGTGTCAGTCCCATCTAAACCAAACAGAAGTGACTTTTAGGGACTAAAAGTGGGCATTTTTGGGACTAAAGAAAGAAGACCCCGAGGGAGTCTTTTTGGGACTTTTTCCAACAGTTGCCACTGCCACGCATCGCACCTTGTCTCTATTAGTTTATTACTAGGGGTAACATGGTCTTTTAGAATGTCATTTAATAACCTCTAGTCCATGTTTAGTCCTTGGAACCAAGCAGGTAGGGACTAGGGAGTTTTTAACCAAACAGGGCCTTAGATTAACAACAGCTAAAGAGTTGCACGGGACAGTGGATGCACCAGCACCATGTGCATCTACCGATGTACCGTGGTCATGCACAGTCTGTTGCAATAAAGAACAAATAACTAAGGAGCCTATTTGTGTTGGTCCCAGTTTTGTTATCTTTAGACACCTTTCCCTATGTGAGCACAACAAATCTAGTCCTGCTCAAACTCTACAGCCTTATCCCCTAAAACAAAAGATCAGTTCATTACAGATGTGCGTACTGCGTTTGTCATTGTTTTCCCTTTTTGACCAACGTAGGCGCTGGATAGCCAGTCTATACTAGTACTTTCGCCCCTTCCTTTCCTCTTTGAATCACGTCCTAGATTTATGCGATACAACTTTACCACACTCCTTTCCTCTTTGAACCACGTCCTAGATTCATGGTATACATGCAGCTAGAGCAATGCATGTGGAATAAGTAAATTATACCTTAAGGTTCTTGGGGCATGGTTCGGTGGGCGACGGGACGACAACGAAGAAGAAGGGGTTGGAGGCCCACCTGCGCCGCCGCTGGGTGAAAGTGAACAACTGCGCCGGTAGTGCATTCCCTCCCTCGCCGACGGCGATAGTGTTAAGCCTCCTTCCCTTCCCGGTGGACGGATCCTGCCGGCTCTTTGAGCAGCAGTGAGGGGAGAGAGAGACCAATGAAGTCTTGTTTAGATCTGGAGAGGGTGAGAGAGTGTGAAGAGAGCAACTACAAGCGCTGAGGCTCCAGCATGTATATATATACTGGAGAGAGAGTGTGAAGCGTGCAAACCCTAGAAAACAAGCGCCGAGGCTGCAGCTTATAGAGTACGTGATGAGGTGATTATACGGTCACTACGAGATCATATAGCTCCGTATCCATCCATTTTGACCAGTCAAAGAATCCTCCTGGCACAAATTATACTCAAGTGTAGTTATCGAACCCGAGACCTCAAGTTTTTTTTTGAGTGGAATCCGAGACCTCAAGTTTGATGAGCGAACAGGCTAACCAGCTACACAACCCTCCCGTTATGTTCAACGAGTGGAAAATAACCTTTTATACATTCTTGCATTTGTGTGACAAGCATGCCGTGTTTTTTTGTGGGGGGGAGTCATTGGGATTTAAATCATAATCGTGTCATGTGGCTTTGGTGGTAAGACTATCCACAGTGGTGCAGAAATAATGCAACCTTAGTCACCTTACCTCTCTCCAGGTAGTATATACGTTGGGTCCCACCAGTCAGAGGGTGAAACAAACAAATTAATAAGAAAAAATAAAAGCGCCAGCGGTGTATCTTACCTCACACATCTCGCTACTGCTTGGGAACACTATCCAATTGATCCCTCTGTTCGCTCACGTACTATTTTAAGTGAATCCTTATTATAACATGCACACAATTTTGGGCACTTGTATTCGACCTAAGTCAGTGTCCCACCGTATCTCGTACTTACTACTCCCTCCATCTAGGTGTAATAAGTCACGTTAGAAGGTGCAACGGGACCAAGGTGCGCGTGCGCGTGCGTGTGTGTTTAACAGCATGTGTGTGTTAGAGAGAGCAACAATCGACCTACTCCTACAGAGAGATGGTGTGTAGTGTACGATTTTAGCCGCGAGAGTCGGTGCATCCTCTCATTCCCGGGCGTGTCCGGTAGGGACAGGCGGACAGCTGTCACGCCCGCTCCTGACCAGCCTGGCCCACCCAAAGCCCCTCCATCGCCCGTGCGCGCTTCCCGCCTGAAATGGTCAACACCGCTCCAAAGAATCGGTGCCGCATTCATGCCCGGGCAGAGCGGACGCGACCTCTCACTGGCGCAAGAGTGATGGTTGCTTCGTCCGTCCAACTTACTGCTAGGTCTATGTGATTTGATGGCTCATTGATCTTTATTACTGAGGTGGTAAGACTGTTGGGTGTCCCACGCTTTCGGTGAAAGGAGGTACTACTAGATTACAATTTTCTCCATTCTTACAGCGAAGGAGTGCAAGAGTAGTGAAAACACGCAGGCTCAGTGATTACATGGCCCACCTGACACTATCACCATATTTTCTGGACACCGTGCGACACCTAACTCTTTACTGTTGGAAATATGCCCTAGAGGCAATAATAAATTAGTTATTATTATATTTCCTTGTTCATGATAATCGTTTATTATCCATGCTATAATTGTATTGATAGGAAACTCAGATACATGTGTGGGTACATAGACAACACCATGTCCCTAGTAAGCCTCTAGTTGACTAGCTCATTGATCAATAAATGGTTACGGTTTCCTGACCATGGACATTGGATGTTGTTGATAACGGGATCACATCATTAGGAGAATGATGTGATGGACAAGACCCAATCCTAAGCCTAGCACAAAGATCGTGTAGTTCGTATGCTAAAGCTTTTCTAATGTCAAGTATCTTTTCCTTAGACCATGAGATTGTGCAACTCCCGGATGCCGTAGGAATGCTTTGGGTGTACCAAACGTCACAACATAACTGGGTGGCTATAAAGGTGCACTACAGGTATCTCCGAAAGTGTTTGTTGGGTTGGCACGAATCGAGACTGGGATTTGTCACTCCGTGTAAACGGAGAGGTATCTCTGGGCCCACTCGGTAGGACATCATCATAATGTGCACAATGTGACCAAGGTGTTGATCACGGGATGATGTGTTACGGAACAAGTAAAGATACTTGCCGGTAAAGAGATTGAACAAGGTATCGGCATACCGACGATCGAATCTCGGGCAAGTACAATACCGCTAGACAAAGGGAATTGTATACGGGATTGATCGAATCCTCGACATCGTGGTTCATCCGATGAGATCATCGTGGAACATGTGGGAGCCAACATGGGTATCCAGATCCCGCTGTTGGTTACTGACCAGAGAACGTCTCGGTCATGTCTGCATGGTTCCCGAACCCGTAGGGTCTACACACTTAAGGTTTGATGACACTAGGGTTATAAAGGAAGTTTGTATGTGGTTACCGAATGTTGTTCGGAGTCCAGGATGAGATCCCGGACGTCACAAGGAGTTCCGGAATGGTCCGGAGGTAAAGATTTATATATGGGAAGTCCTATTTTGGTCACCGGAAAAGTTTCGGGTTTTATCGGTAACGTACCGGGACCACCGGGAGGGTCCCGGGGGTCCACCAAGTGGGGCCACCATCCCCGAAGGGCTGCATGGGCCAAGTGTGGGAGGGGACCAGCCCCAGGTGGGCTGGTGCGCCCCCCCCCCACAAGGGCCCAAGGCGCCTAGGGTTTGGGGAGGGGGCGCCTCCACCTGACTTGGGGGGCAAGTTCCCCCCTGTCCCCCCCTTGGCCGCCCCCCTAGATGGGATCTAGGGCTGGCCGCCGCCCCTAGGGGTGGAAACCTAGGTGGGGGCGCAGCCCCCTCTCCCCCTATATATAGTGGAGGCAAAGGAGCAGCCCTACACACGAAGTTCTTCTCCTGTTGGCGCAGCCCTACCTCTCTTTCTCCTCATATCTCGCGGTGCTTGGCGAAGCCCTGCTGGATCACCACGCTCCTCCATCACCACCACGCTGTTGTGCTGCTGCTAGATGGAGTCTTCCCCAATCTCTCCCTCTCTCCTTGCCGGATCATGGCATGGGAGACGTCACCGGGCTATACGTATGTTGAACGCGGAGGTGCCGTCCGTTCGGCACTAGGATCTCCGGTGATTTGGATCACGACGAGTACGACTCCTTCAACCCCGTTCTCTTGAACGCTTTCGCTTAGCGATCTACAAGGGTATGTACATCCACTCTCCTTTCCTTTGTTGCTAGTTTCTCCATAGATAGATCTTGGTGATTCGTAGGAAAATTTTGAATTTCTGCTACGTTCCCCAACAGTGGCATCATGAGCTAGGTCTATTGCGTAGATTCTTTGCACGAGTAGAACACAAAGTAGTTGTGGGCGTTGATTTTGTTCAATATGCTTACCGTTACTAGTCCAATCTTGTTTCGACGGTATTGTGGGATGAAGCGGCCCGGACCGACCTTACACGTACACTTACGTGAGACAGGTTCCACCGACTGACATGCACTTGGTGCATAAGGTGGATAGCGGGTGCCAGTCTCTCCCACTTTAGTCGGAACGGATTCGATGAAAAGGGTCCTTATGAAGGGTAAATAGCAATTGGCATATCACGTTGTGGTTTTGCGTAGGTAAGAAATGTTCTTGCTAGAAACCCATAGCAGCCACGTAAAACATGCAAACGACAATTAGAGGACGTCTAACTTGTTTTTGCAGGGTATGTTATGTGATGTGATATGGCCAAGAAGAATGTGATGAATGATATGTGATGTATGAGATTGATCATGTTCTTGTAATAGGAATCACGACTTGCATGTCGATGAGTATGACAACTGGCAGGAGCCATAGGAGTTGTCTTAATTTATTGTATGACCTGCGTGTCATTGAACAACGCCATGTAATTACTTTACTTTATTGCTGACCGGTAGCCATAGTAGTAGAAGTAATAAGTTGGCGAGACAACTTCATGGAGATACGATGATGGAGATCATGATGATGGAGATCATGGTGTCATGCCGGTGACAATGATGATCATGGAGCCCCGAAGATGGAGATCAAAAGGAGCAAAATGATATTGGCCATATCATGTCACTTTTTGATTGCATGTGATGTTTATCATGTTTATACATCTTATTTGCTTAGAACGACGGTAGTAAATAAGATGATCCTTCATTAAAATTTCAAGAAAGTGTTCCCCCTAACTGTGCACCGTTGCGGAAGTTCGTCGTTTCGAAGAGCCACGTGATGATCGAGTGTGATAGATTCTTACATTCACATACAACGGGTGTAAGCCACATTTACACACGTGAAACACTTAGGTTAACTTGACGAGCCTAGCATGTATAGACATGGCCTCAGAAACCGAAAGGTCGAGCATGAGTCATATGGAGGATACGATCAACATGAAGATGTTCACCGATGATGACTAGTCCGTCTCACGTGATGACCGGACACGACCTAGTTGACTCGGATCATGTAATCACTTAGATGACTAGAGGGGTGTCTATCTGAGTGGGAGTTCATGAGGTGAACTTAATTATCCTGAACATAGTCAAAAGATCTTTGCAAATTTTGTCGTAAGCTCGCGCTTTAGTTCCACTGTTTAGATATGTTCCTAGAGAAAATATAGTTGAAAGTTGACAGTAGCGATTATGCGGACAGTAGAAATCTTATGTCCTTAATGCACCGCTCAGTGTGTTGAACCCCAAACGTCGTCTGTGGACGTTGCGAACATCGGACATACACGTTTTGATAACTACGTGATAGTTCAATTAAACGGTTTAGAGTTGAGGCACCAAAGACGTTTTCGAAATGTCGCGGAACATATGAGATGTTTCGAGGGCTGAAATTGGGATTTCAGGCTCATGCCCACGTCAAGAGGTATAAGACCTCCGACGATTTTCTTAGCCTGCGAACTAAGGGAGAAAAGCTCAATCATTGAGCTTGTGCTCAGATTGTGTGAGTGCAACAATCACTTGAATCGAGTGGGAGTTGATCTTCCAGATGAGATAGTGATGTCTCTCCAAAGTCATTGCCACCAAGCTGCTAGAGCTTCGTGATGAACTATAACATATCAGGGATAGATATGATGATCCTTGAGGTATTCACGATGTTTGACACCGCGAAAGTAGAAATCAAGAAGGAGCATCAATTGTTGATGGTTGGTGAAACCACTAGTTTCAAGAAGGGCAAGGGCAAGAAGGGATACTTCATGAAACGGCAAATCAGCTGCTGCTCTAGTGAAGAAACGCAAGGTTGAACCCAAACCCGAGACTAAGTGCTTCTGTAATAAGGGGAACAACCACTGGAGCAGAATTACCCTAGATACTTGGTAGATGAGAAGGCTGGCAAGGTCGATAGAAGTATATTGGATATACATTATGTGAATGTGTACTTTACTAGTACTCCTAGTAGCACCAGGGTATTAAGATACCGGTTCGGTTGCTAAGTGTTAGTAACTCGAAACAAAAGAGCTACGGAATAAACGGAGACTAGCTAAAGGTGAGCTGACGATATGTGTTGGAAGTGTTTCCAAGTTTGATGTGATCAAACATCGCACACTCCCTCTACCATCAAGATTAGTGTTAAACCTGAATAATTGTTATTTGGTGTTTGCGTCGAGCATAGACATGATTGGATTATGCCTATCGCAATACGGTTATTCATTTATTCATTTAAGGAGAATAATGGTTACTCTATTTATTTGAATAATACCTTCAATGGTCTTGCACCTAAAGGAATGGTTTATTGAATCTCGATCGTAGTGATACACATTTTCATGCCAAAAGATATAAGATAGTAATGATAGTACCACTTACTTGTGGCACTGCCATGTAAGTCATATTGGTATAAAACACATGAAGAAGCTCCATGTTGATGGATCTTTGGACTCACTCGTTTTTGAAAGTTTGAGACATGCGAACCATGTCTACTGGTGTATACGCATGAAGAAACTCCATGTAGATGGATCGTTTGGACTCACTTGATTTTGAATCACTTGAGATATGCAAATCATACCACATGGGCAAGATGACTGAAAAGCCTCGTTTTCAGTAAGATGGAACAAGATAGCAACTTGTTGGAAGTAACACATTTTGATGTGTGCAGTCCAATGAGTGCTGAGGCATGCAGTGAATATCGTTATGTTCTTACTTCACAGATGATTCAAGTAGATGTTGTATATTTACTTGATGAAACACAAGTCTGAATTATTGAAAGGTTCAAGTAATTTCATAGTGAAGTTGAAGATCATTGTGACAACAGGATAAAATGTCTATGATATGATCATAGAGATGAGTATCTGAGTTACGAGCTTTGGCACGCAATTAAGACATTGTGGAAATTGTTTCACAATTAATACTGCCTAGAAAACCATAGTGTTATGGTGTTTCCGAACATCATAGCTGCACCCCATTGGATATGGTGCGTACCATGATGTCTCTTATCGAATTACCACTATTGTTCATGGGTTAGGCATTAGAGACAACCGAACTCACTTTAATAGGGCACCACGTAATTCCGTTGAGATGACATCGTGAGAACTATGGTTTAGAGAAACCTAAGATGTTTTTTCTTGAAAGTTTGGGGCTGCGACGCTTATGTGAAAAAGTTCATCGTGATAAGCTCGAACCCAAAACGGATAAATGCATCTTCATAGGATACCCAAAATGGTTGGGTATCACTAGTAGAAAAAGGGTCAAACGTGAAGCACATTAGTGCCGGTTTGTATTTGAGCCGGCACAAATGTATACATTAGTGCCGGTTCCAACGGCTAGCCGGGCCGCTCTCATTAGTACCGGTTCGTGGCTAACCTTTAGCACAGGTTCGTGCCACAAACCGGTACTAATGAGAGTGGTGGCAGGATGTTGTCAGTCTGGGCCCCCTCCAGCACCTTTAGTACCGGTTCTTGGCACGAACTGGTACTAAAGGTCGTCCTACATAAACCCTTCGTCCACCCGAGCTCGCTCTGTTCTTCCCCTTTCCCCTCTCCTCTCTGTTCTTCCCCTCTTTCTCTCGAGCTCATCACGCATTTTGCCCAAAATTTGTCAAGATTTGAAGGCCCCCATCCATTCAAATGATCACAAAGGTTAGCAACTTTGTCCTTTCATCTCTCATTGCTAGATTTGAGGTTAAAATAACACTTAGTTTGCATATGTAGGTGTGGTTTACTTAGTGCCTTCTAAATCTCCGTCGTAACCACCGTCGATCGCCCGCACCGTCCCGTCGCCGGCACCACCTTGTGGTGAGCCTCTTGTTCATGAAATTTTATATAAAAAATTGATGTTTGTGTGACTTGGATATATAGTTACTCGTATAATAATTATCTTACCCGTACGTTGTTTGTTATACATAGTGCCATGGTTTTGATATCCGTCCCCGTCGGCCCTCGTCCTTGTTATGATTCGGATGTGGTATATTCTCTTTTAAAACTATTTGTTGCATTTCGTGTTTATGACAAATTATGCCCATCAAGTTGACATAGATATTTTTATCTAGGAGGTATGTGAACCGGAAATTCCAACCGACCCTATTGTCGAGAGGTTAAATTTAGTTAAAAGAGAAAACGAGTTCTTGAAAGAAAAATTGAAAAGAATTGAGGGGGAGAAGATGGAATTGGAGTTGCATGTTGCCGATGTCGTCGATGATCACAAGATCAAGATGGAGAAAATGTGCTTGAAGATTAGAAAGATTAGAAAATATGCCATCGATAGTGAGGCTTGGTATCATTATGCTGTTGGATCAATTGTTACCTTAGTTGCGATCTTGATCGCATTTGTTGTTGCATTTAAATGCTTTAGCTTGAGAGTTATTTGTTTGTTGCATTTAAGTGTTGTATGAACTTTATGTATGAACTTGTATTAATTTGGTCTATTCGGTGTTGTGTAATGAAGATGAGCCGGCAATGGATGTACGATGACCGATGCTCTCCCCAGTTCGTTGAGGGCGTGCATACTTTTCTGCTTGCGGCTGAGGCAAACAAGCACGCGGATGGTTTTATGCCTTGTCCATGTGCTGGCCGTAGGAATGGTCGCAATTACTCTACGTCAAGAACCATTCACGTCCACCTGTTTGAGTCTGGTTTCATGCCCCACTATAATGTTTGGACCAAGCACGGAGAAAGAGGGGTTATGATGGAAGACAATGAAGAAGAAGAGGACGACGACAGCTATCCTGGCCATGGGTTCCCTGAATTTGATGATACAACAATGGGGGAAGAAGCTGAGCCGGTAATGCGGGAAGAAGCTGAGCCGGCAATGCGGGAAGAAGCTGAAGAAGAGGCATCAGATGAGCCCGTTGATGATCTAGGTCAGACCATTGCCGATGCAAAGAGAAACTGCGCAAGTGATTTGGAGAAGAAGAAGTTGCAGCGCATGTTAGAGGATCACAAAAAATTGTTGTACCCGAATTGCGTAGGTGACAAGAAAAAGCTGGGAACCACACTAGAATTGCTGCAATGGAAGGCAGAGAATGGCGTATCTGGCAAGGGATTTGGAAAGTTGCTGGTAATGATAAAGGATATGCTTCCAAAGGACAACGAATTGCCCGAGAGTACGTACGAAGCAAAGAAGGTTGTCTGCCCTCTAGGGTTAGAGGTGCAGAAGATACATGCATGCCCTAATGATTGCATCCTCTACCGTGGTGAGTACGAGGATTTGAACGCTTGCCCGGTGTGTGGTGCATTGCGCTATAAGATCAGCCGCGATGAGCATGGTGATGTCGAGGGCGAGCGCCCCAGGAAGAAGATTCCTGCCAAGGTGATGTGGTATTCTCCTATAATACCACGGTTGAAACGTTTGTTCCAAAACAAAGAGCATGCCAAGGCGATGCGATGGCACAGAGAAGACCGTAAGAAAGACGGAAAGTTGAGAGTACCGGCTGACGGGTCGCAGTGGAGAAAAATCGAAAGAAAGTACGGGAAGGAGTTTGCAGATGACGCAAGGAGCGTATGGTTTGGTCTAAGCGCAGATGGCATTAATCCTTTTGGGGAGCAGAGCACCAACCATAGCACCTGGCCTGTGACTCTATGTTTGTATAACCTTCCTCCTTGGTTGTGCATGAAGCGGAAGTTCATTATGATGCCAGTGCTCATCCAAGGCCCTAAGCAACCCGGCAACGACATTGATGTGTACCTAAGGCCATTAGTTGAAGAACTCTTACAACTGTGGAATGGAACAGGTGTACGTGCGTGGGATGAGCACATGGGGAAGAATTTGACCTAAAGGCGTTGCTGTTCGTGACCATCAATGATTGGCCTGCTCTCAGTAACCTTTCAGGACAGACAAACAAGGGATACCGTGGATGCACGCACTGTTTGGATGATACCGATAGTATATATTTGAATAGTTGTAAGAAGAATGTGTACCTGGGACATCGTTGATTTTTTCCGAGCAGGCATCCCGTAAGAAAGAAAGGCAAGCATTTCAAAGGTGAGGCGGATCACCGGACGAAGCCTCGCCACCGTACTGGTGCTGATGTACATGATATGGTCAAGGATTTGAAGGTGATATTTGGAAAGGGTCCTGGCGGACAACCTGTTCCAAAGGACGCTGACGGACGCGCACCCATGTGGAAGAAGAAATCTATATTTTGGGACCTGCCATATTGGAAAGACCTAGAGGTCCGCTCCGCAATCGACGTGATGCACATGACGGAGAATCTTTGCGTGACCCTGCTTGGCTTCTTGGGCGTGTATGGGAAGACAAAAGATACACCTGAGGCACAGGAGGACCAGCAACGTATGCACGGAGAAGACGGCATACATCAGGGTCATGCAAGCTACGCTCTTACCAAAGAAGAGAAGGAAATCTTCTTTGAATGCCTGCTCAGTATTAAGGTACCGTCTGGCTTCTCGTCGAATATAAAGGGAATAATAAACATGGCAGAGAAAAAGTTCCAGAACCTAAAGTCTCATGACTGCCACGTGATTATGACGCAACTGCTTCCGGTTGCATTGAGGGGGCTTCTACCGGAAAATGTTCGATTAGCCATTGTGAAGCTATGTGCATTTCTCAATGCAATCTCTCAGAAGGTAATCGATCCAGAAATCATACAAAGGTTACAGAATGATTTGGTGCAATGTCTTGTCAGTTTCGAGTTGGTGTTCCCACCATCCTTCTTTAACATCATGACGCACGTCCTAGTTCATCTATGCGAAGAGATTAACATTTTGGGTCCTGTATTTCTACACAATATGTTCCCCTTTGAGAGGTTCATGGGAGTCTTAAAGAAATATGTTCATAACCGTGCTAGGCCAGAAGGAAGCATCTCCAAGGGCCATCAAAATGAGGAGGTCATTGAGTTTTGTATAGACTTTATTCCTGACCTTAAGCCGATTGGTGTTCCTGAATCGCGACATAAGGGCAGACTGGATGGAAAAGGCACGCTAGGAGGGGAACAAATAATATGTATGGATGGACATTATCTCACTGAAGCACACTACACAGCTCTACAGAATTCCGCCTTGGTGGCTCCGTATATGGATGAACACAAGAATTTGCTACGCTCCAAACACCCGGAGCGGTCTGATGACTGGATTACACGTGAACAAACCAGGAGTTTCGCCAGCTGGTTGCAGACACGTACCATGCATGACACCTCTATTGAAGATGACCTGTACTTGCTGTCCCAGTTACCATCTTCGAATATAATGACTTTCAAAGGGTATGAGATAAATGGTAATACATTTTACACGATTGCCCAAGATAATAAGAGCACCAACCAAAACAGTGGTGTCCGCTTAGATGCAGAAACCAAGACGGGAAAGGAAACATATTATGGTTATATACAGGACATATGGGAACTTGACTATCGACGTGGTTTAAAGGTCCCTTTGTTTCGGTGCAAATGGGTCAATATGACACGAGGCGGGGTAACGGAAGACCCGCAGTACGGAATGACAACAGTGGATCTCAACAATCTTGCGTATGCAGACGAACCATTCGTCCTAGCCAATGATGTGGCACATGTTTTCTATGTGAAGGACATGTTTACCAAGCCAAGAAAAAGAAAAGATAAGGAAGCGAATGCATCGTACGATGAGCCAAAGCGGCACATAGTTCTTTTTGGGAAGAGAAACATCGTGGGAGTGGACGACAAGACAGACAAGTCGAAAGATTATGAAAAGTTTGATGAAATTGCTCCATTCACAGTGAATATTGACCCGGGCATCCCGTTAAATGATGAAGATTTTCCATGGTTACGACGCAAAGGGACACACGCGAAGAAAAATTTTCACACCCAAAGATCTGGGATGGGATCAGCTTCACTAGCTATCATCACTTTCTTCTGTGTTTCGCACCGAGGGGAATCTCTGTAATAGTTAGGGTAGTTATGTGTTTTGGCATTTGAAACGCGAAGAAATTTATGTGCAAACAAATTCACACTAATTTCAAATAATTCAAAATTTAAACTATTCAAATTTGAAAACTACGGGCACTAACAGAAAAAAATAGCAGAAAAGAAAGAAAAACTATAGCTGAAAGGAAAAAAACTATATAAAAAAACTACTCAAAAATAAATAGAAGAAAATAAATATAGCAGAAAAGAAAAAACTACTCAGAAATAAATAGAAGAAAGAATAAAGCAGAAAAGAAAAAAAATTATATTTGCTATTTTTCAATCGTTTACAAAATGACCGTGAAATTGAAAATCACTACAAAATGAACAATGAAAATGTTGAATTTTGGCAAACTAGATGAAAAACTACTCACAAATAAATAGAAGAAAATAAATATAACAGAAAAGAAAAAACTATACAAAAAACTACGCAAAAATAAATAGAAGAAAAGAAAGCAGAAAAGAAAAAAACTATAAAAAAATTGGGGCGCTGCCCTATGGGCCTGATAGGCCATAGGTGTGTAATTACAGGCCTCAAAGGCCCAGCAGACTCACAGGGCAGCGCGCAGAGTTTAGGCCCACAAGCCTGCTATATAGAGGAGTTCGAAGTGGTAGCCGCCGCTGGGTTTATAAACCAGTGCGGCTGCCCTTCGCCCGGCGAGGTGGGACTGAACTTTAGGGTGGCAGCGCGACCCCTTTAGTACCGGGTCGTGGCACAAACCGGTACTAAAGGGGGGGTCCTTTAGTACCGGTTTGTGCCACCAACCGGTACTAAAGGGGGTCGCTTCCCGCCGCTTGGCCTGGCCAAAACAGGCCTTTAGTACCGGTTGGTGGCTCCAACCGGTACTAAAGGTGCCTTCTATATATACTCGACTTACGAAATTTTCATTCTTCCTCTGTTTCCGTTGTCTCCGTCGCCGTCGCCGCCCTCGTCCCCGTCGCCGCCCTCGTCTCCGTCGCCGCCCCCGTCCCCGTCGCCGCCGTCGTCTCCATCGCCGCCCCGGGCCCGCCCCTGTCCCTGTCACCGCCCCCATCCCTGTCGCCGCCCTCGTCTCCGTCGCCGCCCCCGTCCCCGTCGCCGCCCCCGTCCCCGTCACCGCCGTCGCCCCGCTGTGAGCTCTCCCCCTCTAACCTCTCTCCCTCGCCCCCGGCGGCCACCATGGGCGCCGCCCCTCCCGGCCCCGAGCACACACACACACACAAGCATGAATTAGTATATAATTTAGATTATTTAGATTATTATTGTTTTAGTTATCAAAACACACACACACAAGCATGAATTAGTATATAATTTAGATTATTTAGATTATTATTGTTTTAGTTATCATAATTTTTTATATGGAACACACACACACACATATGTATGAATTAATGCATGTATATATCAGTATATACGTATTTTGTATGTTTAATTAGTTTAGATTATTTAGATTATTATTGTTTTAGTTATCAAAAAAAATTATATGGAAATTAGTGTTTAATTAGTATGGAAATTTTTTATGTTTAACTAGTATATAATTTAGATTATTATTAGTAGTATATAATTAGTGTTTAATTAGTATGGAAATTTTTTATATAATGTTGTTTTTCAGTTTTTTAATGGATGTATAGAAGTTGTGTTTTTTGTTTTTAGTGTTAGATGCTTAATTAGTATGAAATAGTATATAGATTTTTGAAATAGTAGAAATGTTAGAAATTTTAGTTATCAAAATCCAATTATTAAAAAAATATTACTTTTTGCAGGCATATAGCTAGTATTTGTTCGCGACGATGCCCGGCCCGCATCCTCGCCGTCGACCCGTCCGCGACGACGTCCAGCCGACCCAAGTCCGGGACTGGGCTCCGCCGGGCTGGCACTGGGAGGTGCTGCCTGGAGGGGCGCGCCGCTTGATGAGGAACCCGGCCCCGGGTCCCGTCGTCGACCCTGATCTCGTTTGGTGGCGTTCGCGTGGGCCAGTTTCGGTGCGGAGGGACCCGGCCCCGCCGGAGGTGGTACGTCGCCGTGTCAGGGAGGAGGACGAGCACGTCCATCGCTACATGGTTGCGTTAGAGGGCGGCAGGTTCTCCAATACCTGGCAGTATCTTCGGGGATCTCACTTCAGCTATGATCCTGTGAGGGTTCCTTCTCTTTGGGTGTCCACCGCCCGCGCCGCAGGAACCGCGAGTGTCCTAGATTCTTCTGTAGTATTCGATCTTTAATTAGCTAGCCAGTGATGTACTATTCAATATTATATATTATTTGAGACGATGTATTCGAGATTATATCTATTATTCTAGACGAAGTATTCGAGATTATATCTATTATTCGAGACGATGTAATTTGAATACTAAATTGTTTTATATTTCTTTTGAATTAGTTAAATAAAAGCTATGGCAGACAATACCGACAGAGAGGGAGAACAGACCATGTTCGATATGATACGCGGGCCAGATGATGATCAGAATGAAGAAGATTATGACGGCTCCGAATTTCTAAACAACACCGGAGAGGGTGATATGATATTCTATCGCGACGACCGAATTGATAAAGTCATGAACTACGATTATGACGATGACAAAGAACATGTTGATCCTGAAACAACAAAGACCGGCGAGGTATATATATTTATATAAGCAGGTATCTGGTGATCATCACATGTTTTAAATGACTTGAAGATATACTAACGAATCGATCTTTGTTCTTTCAGCCATCCGGATCGAGCAAATCTTCAGGCAAAAGGACGAAACGAGGCCCGAACAAAAAGTTGAAGGAGGGCGTAAAGTACAATATCGAGGCAGTCAGACCTAATGGTGAACCATTAGCGCCTAAGAAGATTGCGGACAAGTTCGTTCGTCAGTGCGGAGTTCTTGTGAAGGACCAACTCCCGATCTCCCTTCAAGAATGGAGAGAGCTAGCAAAAGACAAAAGACAAAAAGGCAAAGAGGACGCTGCTCCACATCCAGATGTTACTTTTGTCGACAAGAATCAAAAAGATCTGCTTTGGGATACTCTCATGGAACATTTCACCCTACCAGATCATTTCACAGAAGCAGATGTGCAGAAAGTCAAGGACGCTGCTCTTAGGAAGATGGCGGTTGCATTCAAGAACCACAAGAATCGTGAATGGGACAAGTACGTCAAGGGAGGAAGGAAGACTCCAGTATTCGAGGGAACACTAGAGAACCAACGTGCTCATTGGGACGATTTCGTGAAATTCAAGGATTCAGAATTAGCTAAGGAACGGTCGAGAACAAACAAGAAGAATGCCAAAAAAAATGATAAGTTCCATAAGCTGGGGCCAGGTGGCTATGCGGTGGCAATGCCTAAGTGGGATATGTCTGAGAAAAAGATGGAGGATGCAGGTGCCACTCCGGTTACTAAGAGCTGGCCCCCCAGGGTCAGGACTTGGTTCTATGCGCATGGGGGGGAGTTGGACCCGAGGACAGGCAATGTTTCGACGAGGGCAAGTCTGAAGGGAGCCGACGATGCGATACTTGTTGCAATAGAAGAGGCACGATGGGGGGTGTTCCAGCCCAACAGAGAGAACGACGAGCTTACGCGTGCCCTGGGAAATCCTGAACACCCGGGAAGAACACGAGGCAAGGGCGCTATTCCGTGGTATGAGGGCTTTTTAGAGTGGAATACCGACTACAGAACCTGTGCGAGAAAGAAGATTGCAGAGGAGAAGAAGAGGAAGATGGAGGAGGAGCAGAGGAAGCGGGACTATGAACGCCTTCAAGGCCTAGAAGCAAGTCAAGCAGAATTGGTAGTCAAATTCCAGCGGCAGCAGGAATAGATCGACTCACTTACCCAGCAAAGGGGGTCTCAGCAGCTGCAGCTGCTAGCGAATGATCCAGCATTGGATAGCACCGCCCCATCCATGTCGAGAAGCAGCGTGGGTTCCGCCCTGGACGATGCAATGCTGGGTAGATACCCCGTGGATGACATCACGGAGAACACTAGATGCGAGCTACACGTCAAAATGAAGAACATATCCATGAAGGTAGCGGACGCCATTGCTTTTACAAATCTCCCCGAGGCAACCTTCCATTGCAACCCGATTCCAGCGGGCTATGCTCGTGTCTTGGTTGATGAGGTGGTGGACCCATATTCGGAGCTAGAGCTTGACATTCCTGGAGGTGACAACGAGCGCTTTCTCGGAGATGCCAACCATCGTATCATCCTATGGAAAAAGGATTGCATCATCTTTCGAAGGCCACCGACACCGCGTCAGCCGACTCGTCGTCGAAGTCCGCCACCGAGTCAGCAGTCTCCCGCTCCTGCAAGTCCACCAAGTCCGGCAAAGTGTCAGGCCACTCCTCCTCCAAGTCCGGCAAAGTGTCAGGCCACTCCTCCTCCTCCAAGTCCGCCACAGCGTCAGACGTCCACTCCTCCTCCAAGTCCGGCACAACCTCAGGCCACTCCTCCTCCAAGTCCGGCACAGCTTCAGGCGGCCACTCCTCCTCGTCCAAGTCAGCCCCGTCAGCCGTCTTCGCCGCCTCATCAATCGCAGAAGAGACACCCCGCAGCTATGGTGCGTAGTGGTACGAGTCGAGGTAGTACAGGAAGTACAGGCGGAGGCAAGCGATATAAATATGGTCCAAGCCTCACGCCTCTTCCGCAGAGGGCTTATGACAGGTCCGAGGAGGAAATCGCAGCCATATCGAAGTCCGAGGTGGAAGCCCATTTTGCACCGAAACCGCCACCGCTGCCAAGGGAGAAAGTGCCTGAGGAAACGATTGACCACTTCATTCGTATGGCTCAACCACCAGCTCCCAAGCCTGTTGACACAGACTATGAGCGCCACATCGAGAAGTTAAATCGAGCACGTCTACGTAAGGAGGCGAGCTCGGGATCGAGCAAACAAGAAGCAGCTGCCAAAAAATGCGGGAAAACCATTCCCCAGCTAGGAGAACAGGCGGCGCCCAATATTATTGTGGCCAAACAGTTTACGTTCCTGAGGTGGGCAATGTGGTAATAACGGAGGAGCATATAATGCAGGCTGAAGTTCTCAAAACCACTGTTGGACAACTCCTTGAGATCGAGCCCATGCCTATGCTTAGAGAGGATGAAATAAAACAGAAATATGTCCGGGGCCAACCTTTGGTCGAGCCAGACAAGGTCAAGAACTGTTGGGGAACGTTGCAGAAAATTAAAAAATTTCCTACGGTTTCACCAAGATCCATCTATGAGTTCATCTAAGCAACGAGTCAAGGGAGTGAGTTTGCATCTACATACCACTTGTAGATCGTGTACGGAAGCGTTAGATGGAGCGGTGATGATGGAGTCGTACTCGCCGTGATTCAGATCACCGGAGATCCTAGCGCCGAACGGACGGCACCTCCGCGTTCAACACACGTACGGTGCGTGTGACGTCTCCTCCTTCTTGATCCAGCAAGGGGGAAGGATAGGTTGATGATGATGGCTCCAGCAGCAGCACAACTGCGTGGTGGTGGTGGAACAGTAGCACTCCGGCAGGGCTTCGCCAAGCACATGACGGAGGAGGAAGAGGTGTAGGAGGGGGAGGGGTCGCCAAGACTTTAGGGTGCGCCTGCCCCTCTTCCCCCTCCCTTTATATAGGCCCCTAGGGGGGGCGCCGGCCCTGGGAGATTCAATCTCCCAAGGGGGCGGCGGCCAAGGGGGGAGGAGTGCCCCCCAAGGCATGTGCTGCGCCCCCCACCCTAGGGTTTCAACCCTAGGTGCAGGGGGTGGGCCTAGGGGGGCGCACCAGCCCATTATGGGCTGGCTCCCCTCCCACTTCAGCCCATGGGGCCCTCCGGGATGGGTGGCCCCACCCGGTGGACCCCTGGGACCCTTCCGGTGGTCCCGGTACAATACTGGGTGACCCCGAAACTTTCCCGATGGCCGAAATACCACTTCCTATATATAATTCTTTACCTCCGGACCACTCCGAAACTCCTCATGACGTCCGGGATCTCATCCGGGACTCCGAACAACATTCGGTATACTGCATACTCATATTCATACAACCCTAGCATCATCGAACCTTAAGTGTGTAGACCCTACGGGTTCGGGAGACACGTAGACATGACCGAGACGGCTCTCGGGCAATAACCAACAGCGGGATCTGGATACCCATGTTGGCTCCCACATGCTACTCGATGATCTCATCGGATGAACCGCGATGTCGAGGATTCGAACAACCCCGTATACAATTCCCTTTGTCATTCGGTACGTTACATGCCCGAGACTCGATCATCGGTATCCCAATACCTCGTTCAGTCTCGTTACCGGCAAGTCACTTTACTCGTACCGTAATGCATGATCCCGTGACCAAACACTTGGTCACTTTGAGCTCATTGTGATGATGCATTACCGAGTGGGCCCAGAGATACCTCTCCGTCATGCGGAGTGACAAATCCCACTCTCGATCCGTGTCAACCCAACGGACACTTTCGGAGATACATGTAGTGCACCTTTATAGTCACCCAGTTACGTTGTGACGTTTGGTACACCCAAAGCACTCTTGCGGTATCCGGGAGTTACACGATCTCATGGTCTAAGGAAGAGATACTTGACATTGGAAAAGCTCTAGCAAAACGAACTACACGATCTTGTGCTATGCTTAGGATTGGGTCTCGTCCATCACATCATTCTCCTAATGATGTGATCCCGTTGTCAATGACATCTAATGTCCATAGTCAGGAAACCATGACTATCTGTTGACCAACGAGCTAGTCAACTAGAGGCTCACTAGGGACATGTTATGGTCTATGTATTCACACGTATATTACGATTTCCGAATAATACAGTTATAGCATGAATAAAAGACAATTATCATGAACAAGGAAATATAATAATAATCCTTTTATTATTGGCTCTAGGGCATATTTCCAACAGTCTCCCACTTGCACTAGAGTCAATAATCTTGTTACATTGTGATGAATCGAACACCCAAAGAGTACTGGTGTTGATCATGTTTTGCTCGCGAGAGAGGTTTAGTCAGCGGATCTGCGACATTCAGATCCATATGTACTTTGCAAATATCTATGTCTCCATCTTGAACATTTTCGCGGATGGAGTTGAAACGACGCTTGATGTGCCTAGTATTCTTGTGAAACCTGGGCTCCTTGGCAAGGGCAATAGCTCCAGTGTTGTCACAGAAGAGTTTGATCGGCCCCGATGCATTGGGTATGACTCCTAGGTCGGTGATGAACTCCTTCACCCAAATAGCTTCATGCGCTGCCTCCGAGGCTGCCATGTACTCCGCTTCACATGTAGATCCCGCCACGACGCTCTGCTTGCAGCTGCACCAGCTTACTGCTCCACCATTCAACATATACACGTATCCGGTTTGTGACTTAGAGTCATCCAGATCTGCGCCGAAGCTAGCATCGATGTAACCCTTTAAGACGAGCTCTTCGTCACCTCCATAAACGAGAAACATGTCCTTTGTCCTTTTCAGGTACTTCAGGATATTCTTGACCGCTGTCCAGTGTTCCTTGCCGGGATTACTTTAGTACCTCCCTACCAAACTTACGGCAAGGTTTACATCAGGTCTGGTACAAATCATGGCATACATAATAGATCCTATGGCTGAGGCATAGGGGATGACGCTCATCTCTTCTTTATCTTTTGCCGTGGTCGGGCATTGAGCCGAGCTCAATCTCACACCTTGCAATACAGGCAAGAACCCTTTCTTGGACCGATCCATTTTGAACTTCTTCAAAATCTTATCAAGGTATGTGCTCTGTGAAAGACCTATGAGGCGTCTCGATCTATCCCTATAGATCTTGATGCCTAATATGTAAGCAGCTTCTCCAATGTCCTTCATTGAAAAACACTTATTCAAGTAGGCCTTAATGCTGTCCAAGAATTCTATATCATTTCCCATCAAAAGTATGTCATCTACATATAATATGAGAAATGCTACAGAGCTCCCACTCACTTTCTTGTAAACGCAGGCTTCTCCATAAGTCTGCATAAACCCAAACGCTTTGATCATCTCATCAAAGCGAATGTTCCAACTCCGAGATGCTTGCACCAGCCCATAAATGGATCGCTGGAGCTTGCATACTTTGTTAGCATTCTTAGGATCGACAAAACCTTCCGGCTGCATCATATACAACTCTTCCTTAAGATAACCGTTGAGGAATGCCGTTTTGACGTCCATCTGCCATATCTCATAATCATAGTATGCGGCAATTGCTAACATGATTCGGATGGACTTAAGCTTCGCTACGGGAGAGAAATTCTCATCGTAGTCAATCCCTTGAACTTGCCGATAACCCTTAGCGACAAGTCGAGCTTTATAGATGGTGACATTACCATCCGCGTCCGTCTTCTTCTTAAAGATCCATTTGTTTTCTATCGCTCGCTGATCATCGGGCAAGTCAGTCAAAGTCCATACTTTGTTTTCATACATGGATTCTATCTGGGATTTCATGGCTTCTAGCCATTTGTTGGAATCTGGGCCCGCCATTGCTTCTTCATAGTTCGAAGGTTCACCGTTGTCTAACAACATGATTTCCAGGATAGGGTTGCCGTACCATTCTGGTGCGAAACGTGTCCTTGTGGACCTACGAAGTTCAGTAGCAACTTGATCCGAAGTACCTTGATCATCATCATTAATTTCCTCTTCAGTTGGTGTAGGCATCACAGGAACATTTTCCTGAGCTGTACTGCTATCCTGTTCAAGAGGTAGTACTTCATCGAGTTCTACTTTCCTCCCACTTAGTTCTTTCGAGAGAAACTCTTTTTCCAGAAAGGATCCGTTCTTGGCAACAAAGATCTTTCCCTCGGATCTTAAGTAGGAGGTATACCCAATGGTTTCTTTAGGGTATCCTATGAAGATGCATTTTTCCGACTTGGGTTCGAGCTTTTCAGGTTGAAGTTTCTTGACATAAGCATCGCATCCCCAAACTTTTAGAAACGACAACTTAGGTTTCTTCCCAAACCATAATTCATACGGTGTCGTCTCAACGGATTTAGACGGTGCCCTATTTAAAGTGAATGTAGCTGTCTCTAGAGCGTATCCCCAAAATGATAGCGGTAAATCGGTAAGAGACATCATAGACCGCACCATATCCAATAGAGTGCGATTACGACGTTCGGACACACCGTTACGCTGAGGTGTTCCAGGAGGCGTGAGTTGTGAAACGATTCCACATTTTCTTAAGTGTGTACCAAATTCGTGAGTTAAATATTCTCCTCCACGATCCGATCATAAGAATTTTATCTTTCGGTCACGTTGATTCTCTACCTCATTCTGAAATTCCTTGAACTTTTCAAAGGTCTCAGACTTGTGTTTCATCAAGTAGACATACCCATATCTACTCAAGTCATCAGTGAGAGTGAGAACATAACGATATCCTCCGGGAGCCTCAACGCTCATTGGACCGCACACATCGGTATGTATGATTTGCAACAAGTTGGTTGCTCACTCCATTGTTCCGGAGAACGGAGTCTTGGTCATCTTGCCCATGAGGCATGGTTCGCATGTGCCAAATGATTCATAATCGAGAGACTCCAAAAGTCCATCAGCATGGAGCTTCTTCATGCGCTTGACACCAATGTGACCAAGGCGGCAGTGCCACAAGTATGTGGGACTATCGTTATCAACTTTACATCTTTTGGTATTCACGCTATGAATATGTGTAACATTACGCTCGAGATTCATTAAAAATAAACCATTGACCATAGGGGCATGACCATAAAACATATCTCTCATATAAATAGAACAACCATTATTCTCGGATTTAAATGAGTAGCCATCTCGTATCAAACGAGATCCAGATACAATGTTCATGCTCAAACTTGGCACCAAATAACAATTATTAAGGTTTATAAGTAATCCCGTAGGTAAATGTAGAGGTAGCGTGCCGACGGCGATCACATCGACCTTGGAACCATTCCCGACGCGCATCGTCACCTCGTCCTTCGCCAGTCTCCGCTTATTCCGCAGCTCCTGCTGTGAGTTACAAATATGAGCAACGGCACTGGTATCAAATACCCAGGAGTTACTACGAGTACTGGTAAGGTACACATCAATTACATGTATATCAAATATACCTTTAGTGTTGCCGGCCTTCTTATCCGCTAAGTATTTGGGGCAGTTCCGCTTCCAGTGACCCTTCCCCTTGCAATAAAAGCACTCAGTCTCGGGCTTGGGTCCATTCTTTGACTTCTTCCCGGCAACTGGCTTACCGGGCTCGGCAACATCTTTGCCATCCTTCTTGAAGTTCTTCTTACCCTTGCCCTTATTGAACTTAGTGGTCTTATTGACCATCAACACTTGATGTTCTTTCTTGATTTCAACCTCTGCCGACTTTAGCATTGAAAATACTTCAGGAATGGTCTTCACCATCCCCTGCATATTATAGTTCATCACAAAGCTCTTGTAGCTTGGTGGGAGCGACTGAAGGATTCTGTCAATGACCGCCTCATCCGGGAGGTTAATGTCCAGCTGGGACAGGCGGCTGTGCAACCCAGACATTTTGAGTATATGCTCACTGACAGAACTGTTTTCCTCCATCTTACAACTATAGAACTTGTCGGAGACTTCATATCTCTCGACCCGGGCATGAACTTGGAAAACTAGTTTCAGCTCCTCGAACATCTCATATGCTCCGTGTTGCTCAAAACGCTTTTGGAGCCCCGGTTCTAAGCTGTAAAGCATGCCGCACTGAACGAGGGAGTAATCATCAGCACGTGTCTGCCAAACGTTCAAATCGTCTTGCAGTGCTGGGAGAGCAGGTGGGTCACCTAACGGTGCTTCAAGGACATATGTTTCTTGGCAGCTATGAGGATGATCCTAAGGTTCCGGACCCAGTCCATATAGTTGCTGCCATCATCTTTCAACTTGGTTTTCTCTAGGAACGCGTTGAAGTTCATGTTGACATGTGCGTTGGCCATTTGATCTACAAGACATATTTTGCAAAGATTTTAGACTAAGTTCATGATAATTAAGTTCATCTAATCAAATTATTTTAATGAACTTCCACTCAGATTTGACATCCCCTTGGTCATCTAAGTGTTACACGATCCGAGTCGACTAGGCCGTGTCCGATCATCACATGAGACGGACTAGTCATCGTCGGTGAACATTCTCATGTTGATCGTATCTTCCATACGACTCGTGTTCGACCTTTCGGTCTCCATGTTCCGAGGCCATGTCTGTACATGCTAGGCTCGTCAAGTTAACCCTAAGTGTTTTGCATGTGTAAAACTGTCTTACACCCATTGTATGTGAACGTAAGGATCTATCATACCCGATCATCACGTGGTGCTTCGAAACGACGAACTTTAGCAACGGTGCACAATTAGGGGAGAATACTTCTTGAAATTGTTGTAAGGGATCATCTTATTTACTACCGTCGTTCTAAGTAAACAAGATGCATAAAACATAATAAACATCACATGCAATTATATAAAGTAGTGACATGATATGGCCAATATCATATAGCTCCTTTGATCTTCATCTTCGGGGCTCCATGATCATCTTGTCACCGGCATGACACCATGATCTCCATCATCATAATCTCCATCATCATGATCTCCATCATCATGATCTCCATCATCGTGTCTTCATGAAGTTGTCACGCCAACGACTACTTCTACTTCTATGACTAATGCATTTAGTAATAAAGTAAAGTAGTTTACATGGCGTTCTTCAATGACATGCAGGTCATACAAAAAATAAAGGCAACTCCTATGGCTCCTGTCGGTTGTCATACTCATCGACATGCAAGTCGTGATTCCTATTACCAGAACATGATCTCATACATCACAATATATCATTCATCATTCATCACAACTTATGGCCATATCACATCACATGACAATTGCTGCAAAAACAAGTTAGACGTCCTCTAACTGTTGTTGCATCTTTTACGTGGCTGCAATTGGGTTCTAGCAAGAACGTTTTCTTACCTACGAATAACCACAACGTGATTTTGTCAACTTCTATTTACCCTTCATAAGGACCCTTTTCATCGAATCCGCTCCAACTAAAGTGGGAGAGACAAACACCCGACAGCCACCTTATGCAACTAGTGCATGTTAGTCGGTGGAACCGGTCTCACGTAAGCGTACATGTAAGGTTGGTCCGGGCCGCTTCATCCCACAATACCGCTGAAGCAAGATAAGACTAGTAGCGGCAAGCAAGTTGACAAGATCTACGCCCACAACAAAATTGTGTTCTACTCGTGCAATAGAGAACTACGCATAGACCTAGCTCTGATACCACTGTTGGGGAACGTTGCAGAAAATTAAAATTTTTCCTACGGTTTCACCAAGATCCATCTATGAGTTCATCTAAGCAACGAGTCAAGGGAGTGAGTTTGCATCTACATACCACTTGTAGATCGCGTACGGAAGCGTTAGATGGAGCGGCGATGATGGAGTCGTACTCGCCGTGATTCAGATCACCGGAGATCCTAGCGCCGAACGGACGGCACCTCCGCGTTCAACACACGTACGGTGCGTGTGACGTCTCCTCCTTCTTGATCCAGCAAGGGGGAAGGAGAGGTTGATGATGATGGCTCCAGCAGCAGCACAACAGCGTGGTGGTGGTGGAACAGCAACACTCCGGTAGGGCTTCGCCAAGCACGTGACGGAGGAGGAAGAGGTGTAGCAGGGGGAGGGGGCGCCAAGACTTCAGGGTGCGGCTGCCCCTCTCCCCCTCCCTTTATATAGGCCCCCAGGGGGAGCGCCGGCCCTGGGAGATTCAATCTCCCAAGGGGGCGGCGGCCAAGGGGGGAGGAGTGCCCCCCAAGGCATGTGGTGCGCCCCCCCCCCCCACCTAGGGTTTCAACCCTAGGCGCAGGGGGTGGGCCTAGGGGGGTGCACCAGCCCACTATGGGCTGGCTCCCCTCCCACTTCAGCCCATGGGGCCCTCCGGGATGGGTGGCCCCACCCGGTGGACCCCCGGGACCCTTCCGGTGGTCCCGGTACAATACCGTGTGACCCCGAAACTTTCCCGATGGCCGAAATACCACTTCCTATATATAATTCTTTACCTCCGGACCATTCCGAAACTCCTCGTGATGTCCGGGATCTCATCTGGGACTCCGAACAACATTCGGTATACTGCATACTCATATTCATACAACCCTAGCGTCATCGAACCTTAAGTGTGTAGACCCTACGGGTTCGGGAGACACGTAGACATGACCGAGACGGCTCTCGGGCAATAACCAACAGCGGGATCTGGATACCCATGTTGGCTCCCACAGGCTCCTCGATGATCTCATTGGATGAACCGCGATGTCGAGCATTCGAACAACCCCGTATACAATTCCCTTTGTCATTCGGTACGTTACATGCCCGAGACTCGATCATCGGTATCCCAATACCTCGTTCAGTCGCGTTACCGGCAAGTCACTTTACTCGTACCGTAATGCATGATCCCGTGACCAAACACTTGGTCACTTTGAGCTCATTGTGATGATGCATTATCGAGTGGGCCCAGAGATACCTCTCGGTCATGCGGAGTGACAAATCCCAGTCTCGATCCGTGTCAACCCAACAGACACTTTCGGAGATACCTGTAGTGCACCTTTATAGTCACCCAGTTACGTTGTGACGTTTGGTACACCCAAAGCACTCTTGCGGTATCCGGGAGTTACACGATCTCATGGTCTAAGGAAGAGATACTTGACATTGGAAAAGCTCTAGCAAAACGAACTACACGATCTTGTGCTATGCTTAGGATTGGGTCTCGTCCATCACATCATTCTCCTAATGATGTGATCCCGTTGTCAATGACATCTAATGTCCATAGTCAGGAAACCATGACTATCTGTCGACCAACGAGCTAGTCAACTAGAGGCTCACTAGGGACATGTTATGGTCTATGTATTCACACATGTATTACGATTTCCGGATAATACAGTTATAGCATGAATAAAAGACAATTATCATGAACAAGGAAATATAATAATAATCCTTTTATTATTGGCTCTAGGGCATATTTCCAACAAGAACCTCCCCACGAGAATGTATGAATTGCATCAATGGTACATGAACATTACCAAGATTTCCGATCGATTGTCCCTCATGGTGAATGTCAAGGAGGAGCATTACTACCATGAGAAAGCTGTGTCCGTTGAGTATTCTGAACTATTTTAGTTATACAATCAAGACGCACTCGACAAATCTATCGTCAGTTGCTGTTGTCTGTAAGTGATTTCTTTCTGTAATTTATGTCTCAAGCTAGCTGTAGTGATCCTTTTGATCAATCATTACCTGTAATTATCCTCACTATATTCTTTTCGGTGGTATTATATGCAGGATGAAGATGTATGGAATGAGAAAAGGTGGACGCTTTGGCATTGGGTTCATTGACCCAAACACCGTTAATGAATACACATGGAAAATAGATCCACGTCATCAAAAGGCCGTAGAGGACAGCATGCTAGAGTTCTTGAAGCACCTCAAATACAATGAAGATATACTACTTCCTTACAACTTCCAGTGAGTCACACTATCTTGTACTACAAATTCTCTGTTTTTGCCTACTAGCTAGCTACATGTTTTTGCTTACATATGCCCACTTAATTAAGACATGCAAACGTGTATGCATGCAGATTTCACTGGGTCTTGTGTATCAGTAAAGTTGACGCCGGAACAGTTGAAATACTGGACTCACTACTCAAAGAAAAAACTGACTATAACATCTTGTTTGGGATAGTCAACAGGTAATTTCAATCATTATTAACTATATATCTCGGCCTATTTAGTTCGTCATTTCATGATATGAACTATTTAATAACCCCTTTATTCATTTTCTTTGTCGGCGGGCAGGGCTTGGGCAAGGTTCATCAGCGTCACGGAAGGCGAATGGAAAGAAAAGCTTAAATGGGGAAGACCCAAGGTAAGTAATTAAGTAGTACTAGCTAGCTAGCTAGCTGCCATCTCTTTAATTATCATGCTTGATTACTTATTATCTAATCAAATTCCATTCTCGTAAAGGGCCTGAAGCAGGCGCAGGGGACTGATCTATGTGCATTCTACGTTTGCGAGAACATTCGCAGGATGGCGTCCGAAAGGAGCAGATCTCAAAGACAGGAATGGGTACGCTTGTCAAAACACTATTCACAATTTTTACATCATTATCGATATCTAGTCACACAACTAATACACATGCATATTGATCTCCTTCTTAACAGTTCAGAGAGGTGCGAGAGAAGCTCCTAGAAAAGGAGCGCGTAGAAGCACTTCAAGAGGAAATAGTGGGATTTTTGCTCGACCAGGTCATAAATCCGAAGGGAGAACACTATTACCCGCTACCGCCCCCATGAAAACCACTTCCAATTTTCATCATGCTCCGAAGGCACCAATTAGGCTAATGCCACTGGCTCCGAAGGCAACATGCATATGTAGAAGAAATTGTATATAGCTATACATGTGTGTATGTGTGAATTAATTAATATGATGGTTTGTGAGACATTGATGATATATATATATGCATGATTGGTTCTACTAGAAATTCTATATATATATATATATATATATATATATATATATATATATATATATATATATATGCATAACGTGTACAATGTGTAGTATTGTAAAATACCAGCAAACGAAAAAGAATTAAAATGGAAACACAAAATTAAATGAAAAAGAAATCATAAAACTAAAAAAACCAAACCTTACAGTACCGGTTGGTCTTACCAACCGGTACTAAAAGGCTCCAGGCCCCTGGAGCTGGCTCGTGCCACGTGGTTTCCCTTTAGCACTGGTTCGTGCTGAACCGGTACTAAAGGGGGGGGGGCTTTAGTGCCCACACTTTAGTGCCGGTTATGGAACCGGCACTAAAGGGCCTTACGAACCGATGCTATTGCCCGGTTCTGCACTAGTGTATACCTCCTAATTCAGATCTGGAAGCAAAAGTGATTGTTTCTAGAAACGGGTCCTTTCTCGAGGAAAAGTTTCTCTCGAAAGAATTGAGTTGGAGGATGGTGGAGACTTGATGAGGTTATTGAACCATCACTTCAACCAGTGTGTAGCAGGGCACAGGAAGTTGTTCCTGTGCCACCTACACCAATTGAAGTGGAAGCTTATGATAGTGATCATGAAGCTTCGGATCAAGTCACTACCGAACCTCGTAAGACGACAAGGACGCGTACTGCTTCGGAGTGGTACGGTGATGTTGTCTTGAAGGTCATGTTGCTAGACAACAATGAACCTACGAGCTATGGAGAAGCGATGGTGGGCCCAAATTCTGACAAATGGTTAGAAGCCATGAAATCCGAGATAGGATCCATGTATCAGAACAAAGCATGGAATTTGGTGGACTTGCCCGATGATCAGCAAGCCATTGAGATAAATGGATCTTTAAGAAGAAGACAGACGTGGACGGTAATGTCACCGTCTATGAAGCTCGACTTGTGGCGAAGAGTTTTTCACAAGTTCAAGGGGTTGACTACAATGAGATTTTCTCATCCGTAGCGATGCTTAAGTCCGTCGGAATCATGTTAGCATTAGCTGCATTTATGAAATCTGGCAGATGGATGTCAAAACAAGTTTCCTTACCAGATTTCGTAAGGAAAGGTTGTATGTGATACAACCAGAAAGGTTTTGTCGATCCTAAGGATGCTAAAAGGTATGCTAGCTCCAGCGATCCTTCCATGGACTGGAGTAAGCATCTCAGAGTTGGAATATGCACTTTGATAAGATGATCAAAGATTTTGGGTTTATACAAAGTTTATGAGAAACTTGTATTTCCAAAGAAATGAGTGGGAGCACTATAGAATTTCTGATGAGTATATGTTGTAAACATATTGTTGATCAGAAATGATGTAGAATTTCTAGAAAGCATATAGGGTTATTTGAAAAGTGTTTTTCAAGGGAAAACCTGGATTAAGCTACTTGAACATTGAGCATCAAGATCTACGAGGATTGATCAAAACCGCTTAATGGTACTTTCAAATGAGCATATACCTTGACATGATCTTGAAGGTGTTCAAGATGGATCAGTCAAAGAAGGAGTTCTTGCCTGAGATGTAAGGTATGAAGTTAAGACTTAAAGCTCGACCACGGCAGAATAGAGAGAAAGGACGAAGGTCGTCCCCTATGCTTCAGACGTAGGCTCTATAGTATGCTATGTTGTGTACCGCACCGGAAGTGTGCCTTGCCATGAGTCAGTCAAGGGGTACAAGAATGATCCAGGAATGGATCATTGGACAGTGGTCAAAATTGTCCCTGGAGTAAATAAGGACATGTTTCTCGAAGATGGAGGTGATAAAGAGTTCGGCGTAAAGGGTTACGTCGATGCAAGCTTTAACACCTATCCGAGTGACTCTGAGTAGCAAACCGGATACTTATAGTGGAGCAACCATTTGGAATAGCTCCAAGTGGAGTGTGGAAGCAACATTTACAATATGACCTAGAGATTTGCAAAGTACATACGGATCTGAATGTTGCAGACCCGTTGACTAAAACCTCTCTTACAAGCAAAACATGATCAAACCCCAGAACTCATTGAGTCTTAATCACATGATGATGTGAACTGGTTTAGTGACACTAGTAAACTCTTGGATGTTGGTCACATGGTGATGTGGCCTGTGAGTGTTAATCACATGGCGATGTGAACTAGATTATTGACTCTAGTGCAAGTGGGAGACTGTTGGAAATATGCCCTAGAGGCAATAATAAATTAGTTATTATTATATTTACTTGTTCATGATAATCATTTATTATCCATGCTATAATTGTATTGATAGGAAACTCAGATACATGTGTGGGTACATAGACAACACCATGTCCCTAGTAAGCCTCTAGTTGACTAGCTCGTTGATCAATAGATGGTTACGGTTTCCTGACCATGGACATTGGATGTTGTTGATAACGGGATCACATCATTAGGAGAATGATGTGATGGACAAGACCCAATCCTAAGCCTAGCACAAAGATCGTGTAGTTCGTATGCTAAAGCTTTTCTAATGTCAAGTATCTTTTCCTTAGACCATGAGATTGTGCAACTCCCAGATGCCGTAGGAATGCTTTGGGTGTACCAAACGTCACAACATAACTGGGTGGCTATAAAGGTGCACTACAGGTATCTCCGAAAGTGTCTGTTGGGTTGGCATGAATCGAGACTGGGATTTGTCACTCCGTGTAAACGGAGAGGTATCTATGGGCCCACTCGGTAGGACATCATCATAATGTGCACAATGTGACCAAGGTGTTGATCACGGGATGATGTGTTACGGAACGAGTAAAGATACCTGCCAGTAAAGAGATTGAACAAGGTATCGGCATACCGACGATCGAATCTCGGGCAAGTACAATACCGCTAGACAAAGGGAATTGTATACGGGATTGATCGAATCCTCGACATCGTGGTTCATCCGATGAGATCATCATGGAACATGTGGGAGCCAACATGGGTATCCAGATCCCGCTGTTGGTTACTGACCGGAGAACGTCTCGGTCATGTCTGCATGGTTCCCGAACCCGTAGGGTCTACACACTTAAGGTTCGATGACGCTAGGGTTATAAAGGAAGTTTGTATGTGGTTACCGAATGTTGTTCGGAGTCCAGGATGAGATCCCGGACGTCACGAGGAGTTCTGGAATGGTCCGGAGGTAAAGATTTATATATGGGAAGTCCTATTTTGGTCACTGGAAAAGTTTCGGGTTTTATCGGTAACGTACCGGGACCACCGGGAGGGTCCCAGGGGTCCACCAAGTGGGGCCACCATCCCCGGAGGGCTGCATGGGCCAAGTGTGGGAGGGGACCAGCCCCAGGTGGGCTGGTGCGCCCCCCACAAGGGCCCAAGGCGCCTAGGGTTTGGGGAGGGGCCGCCTCCACCTGACTTGGGGGGCAAGTTTCCCCCTCTCCCCCCCTTGGCCGCCCCCCTAGATGGGATCTAGGGCTGGACGCCGCCCCTAGGGGTGGAAACCTAGGTGGGGGCGCAGCCCCCTCTCCCCCTATATATAGTGGAGGCAAAGGAGCAGCCCTACACACGAAGTTCTTCTCCTGTTGGCGCAACCCTACCTCTCTTTCTCCTCATATCTCGTGGTGCTTGGCGAAGCCCTGCTGGATCACCACGCTCCTCCATCACCACCACGCCGTTGTGCTGCTGCTAGATGGAGTCTTCCCCAACCTCTCCCTCTCTCCTTGCTGGATCAAGGCATGGGAGACGTCACCGGGCTGTACGTGTGTTGAACGCGGAGGTGCCGTCCGTTCGGCACTAGGATCTCCGGTGATTTGGATCACGACGAGTACGACTCCTTCAACCCCGTTCTCTTGAACGCTTTCGCTTAGCGATCTACAAGGGTATGTAGATGCACTCTCCTTCCCTTCGTTGCTAGTTTATCCATAGATAGATCTTGGTGATTCGTAGGAAAATTTTGAATTTCTGCTACGTTCCCCAACATTTACATAGTACTCCCTCTGTTCCTAAATACTACTAGATGAGTCCCCACGCGTTGCCGCGGAACAGCTTTATATCTCTCTCCATAAAATTATCGACTTCATAGAACTAAAAAAACTCTATAATCGCATGACAAATGTGGTAGCCAAACTAAAAAAACTCCATTCATCATGAGATCATCCGACGTAAGGAAAAAAGATCAGTCAACTCCTACTGCATAATGGGATTATATTTTTCTTTTTGACATGTTAATGGGACTTAAAAGCTCACTTACATGCATGCTACCGGTGCATGCTTGCGTGCAGACATGTTGATGTGATTTAAAACCCACTGACATGCATGCCACGGTATTTCTGCATGCTTGCATGTGGCTTAGTGCGGAGCCTCTCAATGTCTAGATCAGACGACAATATGGACTGATTTAGTTCATCTAACGGCTACATTAATTTTGACGATGTGGCTCAAGGAGAGGATAGTGAATTCCTAGTAGTGGGGGCTAGCTATTACTAGTAGATAAGTCTTTGTAGAGATTCCACTAGGTGAACTACATACGGAACAAAATGAATGAATCTACACTTAAAATGCATCTATATACATCCGCATGTGGTTCATGGTGAAATCTCTACAAAGACTTATATTTAGGAATGGAGGAAGTACTAGTATAGTACGTACTGTAATTTATCAGCGAGATAAATTTGTACAATGCTATGAAGCTTCCATCTTCTGTTACATGTATGTTGCGTCCAAGGTTGCCCATTGCAACATTTCATCAAATACAAACGAGACTAACATGCATGCTATTGCATCTCAATGATTGACAGATCATAGCAAATATGTACTCCCTCCGTTCCAAAATAAGTGTCTCAACTTTAGTAGTAGTACCTAGCCCTTGAACCGTGAACCCTAACCAGGCTTCAATTTGCTGGCAACATTCGAGCTTCCTAAGAAATAAAGTTTGCAACCTTTTGACCATCGGATCATTTTGTGCAGTTTCACCAAAATCGAGATGAGCATCCATGTGGCAAAGAAATTGAAGAAGCGTGATTAGAATAAGATTACTGGGACTAGTTGATGAGACATAAAATCATCACAAATACAGTATGTAGAAGCCAGTAGAGGTATGTGCGGGGCAAAGAAGTAGAGAAATATCCACATGGAGTGATGTGGGCAGCTGGAGCAGTGGTGCAAGCCGGCTGTAAAGGGAGTTGTACCTGAGGGACATAGTTAAACCTTGAGGAGGGCGGCGGGAAGCGGCAACTGCCCACGTCGCGGCAGTGAGCAAGAGACGAAGGCAACCTTGCCGGCTTTGTGAGAGAGAACGGCGGGGACCCCTAATCGGGACGTGCCGACAGTGGGATTTCACCGTCGGCGAGGGCGACCGCATCTACACTAAGCATCCACCCCTTCCCCCGGCGGACGTGATCCGCCGGGATGTTAGAGATGTGTCCACATTCGTTTTGTGCGAGAGAGTGTGAAGAGAGCAACCCCAGGAAGCAACCGTGTAGGCTGGCCCGTCCTGGCTATGTATATAGTGGAGCAGTTTCCTTTTCTCTCCATATGAACCTATCATATTGTGTACGTGCCACTGAAGAAAAAAAACTTTATTTATAAATGACATGGCACCTACTACTCGTTCTCCTATAACCTTGCGCTTGGCATCTCCAAAATATTAACCTTGTGATGGCTGTTCGCCTCTCTGGGAAGTCGAGCAATAATGGTAGTGCAGTGTATATCGTTCTGACTATATGAGACCGAATGAATTGTTGCACGTCCACCACATGGGCGAGGGTCGAGGGGCGAGGGAGAGTGCTACATACGGAGAAAAATGAGTGAATCTACACTCTAAAATACGTCTGTATACATCAGTGTTTGGAGTATGTACTAGTAGTTCATATTGAAATCTACTAAAGGACATATATATTCCAAACAATATGATATAATCTCTATAACGAAGGTAGTAGGGACGAGGAGTAAACGGAGAGAGTAGTAAATTTTTCTCCTCATCCTACGAGCCACCGCGCGCATGGGCGAGGGAGCAGGCGTAAGGCGGACAGTACTAAGCAAGCTTCACCTCATCCTGCGAGCCACCGCGCCCATGGGCAGGGGAGATGGCATACTAAGCAAGCTTCTCCTCATTCTGCGAGTTGACAGGACACATCAAAAGTACTCCAGTTCATACAGCCTTGCCTTTAAGGTAGGCCCCGCATGGTTTGCCTCTTTTTTTAACATAACACGTCAAGTCGCAATTTGTTTGTTCACCCGTGGTAGACGATCCTCCCTCCACCAAGTGGACAACCAGTACACGTGCCAAATTACCCTGTGGGCTGCCTTTTTCGTACAGAAATGAGCTCCACCGTGTACCCGCGCGGGTGTGGTTGGGAAAGAGACGGGAGTACGTGCACCGTGCATGCACCTCTTCTCTTCGTGCATGTCCCCCACCTATGTGGGTGTGTGTGAGAGATACAGACCGCGTTCGTGAGTGTTTTTTGTTTTGGGGTGTGGGGGGGGGGTTGATTTCGTGAATGTATTTGTGTGAATATGTGTCAATGACATCTCAAACAAAATTTTGCATGCAATGTGTGTGAAATGGAGGCCTATCCATATCATATATAGAGGGTTAGGCAATCCACGAGAAGAGAGGGAGGGGTCATAGATATCGATAGAGTCGAAGAGAGGATCAAGTGGGTGGGTGCGAGATCGATGAAGAGAGCCATCGAAATTGTGTGTGTGTGTGTGTGTGCAAGTCAAAGATATAGGGCGACTGACCTACCGGAACGTCAGAGGGCACATGTCAAGTTTGTGTGTGGCAGGGAGACATGACTAGAGCACATCGATGTATCGATGTGTGTGTGGGGGGGGGGGGGGGGGAGGGGGTGGGGGAGGGGTAGGCAGAGGCCTAACTATAGAGGTAGAACGACTCGTATATATGTTGAGAAAGGAGAGACCCAGCTATGTCTTGAGGGAGATCGGTCGACATCCATACATAACTGAAGGACGGGAAATATGATGGGACAGAGAGAGAGAGAGAGAGAGAGAGAGAGGAGAGAGAGGGAGGGGGAGGGAGGGAGAGGGGTAGAGTGTTGGATGGGTGATGGAGTTTCTTCTCGAAGATGGTGGGAGAGGCCTACTAGAAAAACTGAGGATGGAACTGCAATGTTATCAATAAGAGTGGGGAGTGTTTCTGTGTGTGCCTGTGTGTGATAGATCTGTCGAGACGCATCCATGGATGATGAAGGGGAACCATGTGTTTGGTAAGCAAACCTAACTAGATCGGTAGATCAATTGTTGTTTGTCGGAGGAAGGGAGAGACATAACTAATGAGGTAGATCGATCGACGCGTGGGTAAAAATGAGTTATAAGGACCTAGCTAGCTATATGTATAGCGAGAGATCGGCCGGTGTACGTCCATTTGTTAGAGGCAAATAAGGCCCAACGAGATGGATAGACAGAGAGAATGGAGCTAGGAGGTGGTGTGAGAGGCCCAGCTACTAGCTAGATAGGGGGAGGAGTGTGCGGTTGTGAGATCGATGGAAAGAGGGCGAGAGTTTACACGTGTGTGTGACCGTATGAGAGACACGAGGCAAGGACACATAAAGGAGGAGATTGAAGGTGCGTGTAGGCAGGCATCGCTAGAGAGGTTTATCGATCGGTGTGTGTCGGAAAGGAGTTATGGAGACTCTGGGAGAACGACCTAAAGAAAAACAAATGAATGTGCCCGGTGCATAAAATGTCGAGGGAGTGGGAGGGCGAGGAGGGCGTGTGCATGCACGAGAGAAAGTTAGTGGTAGCTACAAAGGTTAGAGGATTGTGTGGGTGTAAGAGACTAACAAAGATCATAATTTGATATGAAAGCGGATTCATATATTTGAATAGGAGATCATAGTGTTTTAAACATATGCATGCATGAATATAGCGGTGATGCTTTGCAGAAGAATCTGCGGCGTTCCCCGAAATTAAAGGCTGAAATATTGTAGACGATAGGAACCATCTTTTTTTTTCTTGAAAATGTCTAAATAAACCTTGAACTGGTACACGAAAGATAAATTAAATCCTGATTTTTTAATCCCTAAAATCAACATACCGAACTCTTCGATCCCGGTCTATATTAAACCTCGAGCATGTTTTCAAGGGGATTGTCGACCTGACATAGGGTCGGACGCAATTGGGTTGGCCCATCAGGGTGAAGGGTCTTTTTCTTTTCCGTATCGCGCGACTTAAAAATACACAAAAGAAAGGGAAAAAAGCGCCAACAATTTAATAACACACTGCGACGTCGAGATTTGAAACAGTTTTTAAAATTTCAAAACATTTTCTTGGAAACGGTCAACAATTTTGAAATCCAAGTATTCTTAAAAAACAGTTTTTAAAAAGAAATACAAAGAAATTTTGAAAACAAGAACCATTTTTGTAATCCCCGAACAATTTTCTAAAGCACGAACAATTTATGAAAAAAACAAACAATTTTTTGAAATTTTTGAAACCTAAGCAAAATAAGTGCGAACAATTTTCCAAAACAAGATTTTTTTGAAACATAGACATTTCTTCGTAAAAATGGGAACAAATTTTGAAACCTGAAAGTAAAATTAAAGGCGAACACTTTCTAACTTTAAAAAAAAAATGTGAACACATTTTCAGAAATTGTTCGCACTTTCAATTTTTGTTCAGATTGTGAAATTATCTGTTTTAAAAAAGGTTCACGCTTTAAAAATCATAGGGGATTCACATTTTCAATTTTTTTTGTATTTTCCAAAAAATCATAATTCCAAGGAATGTTTAGATTTCAAATTGTTGCTAAAATTTTCAGAAATGATTTCAAATCTCGATGCTTCCATGTGATGTTAAATATTTCGTGCTTCTTATTTATCACCAACAGCCATCGAATAAAGTGGCTATCAGGACTTAGTCAGCAACGCGAGATTGAAAGTTTGATTCCAGACAACGTCTCCATTGTTTTGGTATTTTCAATATTCTCCAGTACCCTCCGGCTGCAGTTTAAGTTCGCCTGATGGGTCGGCCCAATACAGTCCGGCGACAGTCAGCGATCCAAGGTTTCAGCTGCACGTCAGCAGTCCTTGTTTGGGAACACGCTCCTCCTTTGGTTTGTAGGAATTTTGTAGGAATCTCATATGATAGGATTTGTATAGAAAATATTCCTTTAGAGCCATTTGGTTTGTAGGAAGAAAATCCTATTCCTTCGAAGGAATTCTTCCTATCTTTCACATTTCATAGGAAAATAAACATTAGTCTAGACTCAATGAAAAAAATCCTATGATGTGAACCAAAGGACATCATCTTTTCTATTCCTATTCATAGGATTTCAGATACATGTCATCTTATTTCCTATGACTTTTCTATTCCTATGACTTTTCTATCCTATGAACCAAAGGAAGCCAGGTTTAAAATAGACTGGGATCAGAGAGTCTGGTGTGCTGATTTCAGAGATTCAAAATTTAGGACTTGATTTAGTTTTTGTCTACAAGTTCAAGGTTTATTTTAGACTTTTTCCTTTTTTCCTTTCGATTCAATTCCTACGTTACGTTACGTGCAAACCACCATTTACATTAGCATAGCACTGCAAAAAATATAGGAGTACGTGCACGCACTAACTAATTAACGCCGTCCCCATCGCGACTAGCTACTACGTCATGCATAGACCTAGATTGACATTTTATTAATACATGGTCAACATTTTTTATACACATTTAACTTTTTTTCCCTTTGATTAACATTTTTCAAACAGGTTAAACATATTCTGAATTCATGGTCAACGTTTTCTTACACACATTTCATACATTTTAAATGTTTGATTAACATTTTTCACATACAAGTTTAACATTTTTTTAATACACAGTCAATAATTTTTACATTTAACATGTTTTTAAAATATATTTTAACATTTTTTCAAATGCTTGGATTAACATTTTTCAAATACATGATCAACTTTTTTTCACACATTATATTTTTGTGTACACATGAGAAACATTTTCTCTATGCTCATTTAACAATTTTCAAATGCTTCATTAACATTCTTTTGAAATGTTTTAGGTAAAGTGTTTTTGTAACATATTTATTTATAAAATTTGGAAGTACAAATGAAATTAAAAAAATGAAAAAATGAAAACAAAAACAAAATAGGTGAAAACCAAATAAAAACACAAGGCAATAGCCTCTCGCGCACTGGGCCGGCCCATACGCTCGCGCAACTGCATGGAGCTTCAGCGGGTCAGAAGGTTGCCTCGCTATAAGCAAGGTATAGGCGCACCCCTCCGAGACAGAGAGGCTTCCCTACATCCGCCGAGCCGTCTCAGAGATGTGGGAGCAACTAACCAGTCACTTTTGGTGGGCTGAGACCGCGTCAGTTGGCACGCTCTAAGTCGCCGCCACATGTCGTCTGTTGGGCGCTCCCTTGAGATTTTATTTATTTTATCTTTCTGTACGCGTTTTCAGGTTTTAGATGTTTTTTTATTGTTTCTGCCCGGTTTTCCTAAGTTTGAAGGAAAAGAGTTGGAAAAAAATAGCACCGAAAACGCTTTTTTCCATGAGAGGCACATATTTGCTTCTCCTGGAGACACGTGTTTGCTTCTCAGAGAGGCATGACATGTTTTTTTTCTTCCGTGAGGGGCACAGATTTTCTTCTCGTGGACACCGATGTCTATTTCTACAGGATAGACGGCTAATTAATCTCTACCCTATTACAAACAAACAATAATGCTTAAGGAAAGCCTGATTTATTTCTCTAAGCACCTTCCCTAAGCACCTTGCATTGTACAAGACATTAGGTTGGCTAAATTTTCTTTGACTTTTGATTGGGTCGATGAGGTGAAATCGTACCTCTCCTTTTTTTTAAACTAGGGGATGCCCCGCGCGTTGCTGCAGGACATTAGTGCGAGAAATGGCTAAAGAGAGATGATGGGCTCTCTAGACTGACATCTATTGATGAGATAGATTTTGTTTTTCTTTGTTATCATAATAACTGTTTGTGTTCTTAGGTGTAGTTCTCATATGATTCATCCAAATATCTTTATCAAAAAATAATCAAGTGTCATCAAAGCATTCGAAGACGCATATCACCTTTGGATCCCGTCAAATCAACTAAATTGAAGGGATCGTAGCATGGTGAGAAAAATAAGCTGAGGTAATTGACTGGAATTGCACTACTTGATGTTCTCATTATAGTCGCAGATGCCCACGGAGAATTGCACATGCAGCGGACAGAGCTGGCGCCGTATGACCGTTCGATAGACGATAACAATTCGTCGCCTCCCTTTGCTCACAAAACAAAAAAAAACTTGGTTGTCACGCCTCCCATTAGCCCAACCAAGATGCAAGAATTTCTCAAATAGAGGCGATTGGCGACATCTAAAACTTCATAAAGAAAGTAAATAGCACTCATGAATATAATTTGAATGCCGTGATTTATATACCAACAATTGCAAGATGTATACGTAAATGAAATGCTCATGGGGTGTAGTAGATGAAAAATAGTAGCTAGGCTTAAAAAAAAATTCAAGAAACAAATATATGACAAAAGTTGTACCTTGTGATTTCATTATAGATTCCAGCCTGTATCCATGGATCGAGGACTTAACCTTGCAAGCCGTACTAAATATTTTTCTACATTATAATTTTCTGAGATATTGAAATCACCATCTGTATTAAGGAGCACATAATACATACAGAAGATACATCACACAAAACAGGTTGAGAATTAACAAATTGATCTGGATGCTACACTGGACGGGAATGAAATCCAAGCAAAACCATGTCCTCTACTTACCCCAAAAGTTAGCCAAAGCTGTTGAAAGGCGAGGAGTACTGGAGAAGCTTTGTGAGGGAAGCCCGAGATCCACCACGAAACAAAAACATCAGCAACGCATCCATACCTCCTAGAATTTGTACATGACCCTGAGCCACATACCAATCGCTAGAACAATGAGACAATAATGTGCATATATACAGTAATACACATCAAGCCCCCACATCACATATGCATCTCATCCACTACAAAAACACATATGTCTTCTGGGGAACAACTCAGGCATGTGCGTGGAGTTCTAGACAAATACATAACTGGAGCAACCTCATTTTCTGCTTGTACGTACCATGGTGACAGAGGCACTATTTTGATTGGACCAGGCGTACTTGTCCATGCTTAGTATGGGTTTGGCGCAACAAAAAAATCAGATGGAATTTTGTGGAGGGAAAAGGCGAGAAGCAGAATAGGGAGGTCCTCGCCAGAGTTCTTGTAGTGGCCGCTTCAGCTCCTGCAAGGTCGCGACGCAAGCGTGGCCGGGATGAGCTAAACCGAGCCAAATCCAGTGGTGGTCGAGCAGTGGCAGCCACCCGGAGGCAGGGCGCAGCTACATGTTGCAGGTTTCGGCGTACGTGCAGGTTCTTCTGGTCCCCATGGCGCACGACCTCAAGGTTTGTGTCTATTTTTTTTTTTTGAAACGGAGGCAAAAGCTTTTCCTCATCCATTAAATAAGAGAGAATAGAGTTAGTTGCAAACAACCCGAGTACACGGCATGCGGATTACTCGCGTAATAACAAAGACCCTAGTTTTTTAGCACCGGCGATGATCCAAAAGTTAGCCTCAGTGGCGATGGAGGAAAGCAGCACAGTCGGAGGGGCACACTTATGCCTGAAAACTCGCGCGTTTATAGGTTGCCTGTTTATAGGTTTGTGTCTATAGGTTGCCTGTTTTATGGAGAATGAAGATGGTCAGCCGTAGAAGGTAAAGAGAGGCATAAAAAATCGATTGATGGGGGAATTAATTGGGGCAGTAGAAACGTCAATCTTAATTGAGGAAATCAATTGGTGCGTTCTCGGAAGGAAGGAACCGAGAAGGAAGAGTCAACTGGGGGCGTGCTCTTCTTAAAAAAAAACAGCAGGGGCGTGGAGTACGGGCTGCAAATCTGAGCCACTTGTGGTCAATCAAACGGCTGACAGAATTTAAGATGACGTGTATGCATGAGAAGGCAGGAAAATCAGGTAGTGGGGGCTCCTATTTAGGTATAGTAGATAAACCGAGAGCGTTATTCATTAGAAATAATAGTTACATCGTCCGTAGAAAGGTACAATTTCATCCATGGGCTCCTCAAAATAGTACCTTGTCACAGAGAATTTCGCTAATCTAGCTATTTCATGAGCCACCTTATTTGCTCCTCTATTACAATGTTCAAACCTAGTTAAAGGAAAATCACAAGACAAAAAGTAGCAATCATCGAAGACCGCAGCTGCCGCTCCTGCCGATTGTTCTCCGTTTTCCATTGTGTTGATGACTTCCATGTTGTCGGAATTAATAATAAGGTGGTTGATCCTGCTCTCTGGGCAAGAACTAATCCAAACCATAATGCTAAAGCCTCTACTGTCAAAACATCAGCACACGAGTTAAGTTTTCAATTCCCGTCCATAATGAATCTTCCTTTATCATCTCTAATAATAGCCCCAGTGGTGCCGCTAAGCAGATCATGATCAAAGAAAGCATCAACATTCAGCTTAACAAAGCCCATAGGAGGTCTACTCCAACCCCCTTTTCAACTAGTTGCATTGGGGGAATGTGCATTTACATAGTTAGTTGTTATTGGCCCAATCCCCATGGACGATTGACTCGCGTTTTGGACCTTTCCTTCATGAACTAGCATATGTCTGTCCCACCATAGATACCAAGCAGTTATAGCTATCATCTCACATGCATTCTGAATTGTTTCTCCGGCCCGATCAACAACACAAGACTTTTTTTATCACCCCATCCATCCCCAGCTTATTCCAAACCTCTTTCTCCTTCTGACAGAGGAATAAAACGTGTTCCGTGTCTTTCAGGCCTTTCGAGCACTAGGGACATATAGGTGAGACTTTCATGTGTCTATTTGCAAGCGTAACACTCTTGTCTGGCTTGACTCTTCGGAAAGGGCATTATCACAAAGGCTTCGGCTACGTCTGTCGGTGTCAAAACCGACAGATCTCGGGTAGGGGGGGGGGGGGGCAAGCTGTATGTCTGAGGTTCGATGGTGACACTGATCAAAGGGACACAATGTTTACCCAGCACTGGTACGCGTCGGTGCTATACAAATGGTTTTTAACCCCTTTCCACGACTACATTTGGAATCGTCGCCAAGTGAGTGTGGGCGGTAGGGGGGTCCTTCCCATACGACCCAGAAACCGTCAGGGATATGCCCTCTTGGCACACACGCTCAGAAAAATGAGGTCGTGTACGACCGGCGAGTGAGCAAATACGGTTATATGTACAATAGTGCTAAAACTACAATTATACAAGCGGAATTGTTTCCGGTCGTAAGTACATCCCACACAGTCAGTCCCGATAAACGTTTCTGTTCGTATATACGTCACACACAGTCGCTCCAAGGAAAACGTTTCTGTTCGCAGGTACATCACACACAAGTTTCCCCGCTAAATCGTTTGTGATATCGTTGGCATCGCACACAATATTAACAATTTTATCGTTTGCATTATTGAGTGCATCACACACGGTGCTTAGAAGAAACTGTGTGGCAAAGGTTGTCCATCACACACAATTTTTATGCGGTAAACATTTGCAGAAGGTGGCCTAACGCAAACAGTTTTGAAGAGAATGTTGTGTGTGATTGTTATATCGATCCAACACGGTTTATTTTGAAAAACTATGTGCGCTGCCTTAGGTCATCGCCCACGGTATTTTCTCAATAACCATTTGCAATAGCAAAACCAATTAGCAGGCTAATTCGTCATTAGCAGGCTAATTCGTCATTAGCAGGCTAATTGCCCTATTATTAATAATCCATTGATTACTCTAATTGCTATTCATATTAAACACATAATATATTTCATTCTCATATTAAGGAAGCAGGATTTCATAATAGAAATACATCAGAGTACTACATGATATTGCTTCAGCACTCAGCTACCCCATTACACAACTGCACCAGCACCAAGTTTCACATGCAACATCTAGAACCTTTCAAAATTAGTATCATAGACGGTACATAGACAGATGCATCTCATCGGGAAAACTACTGGAGCGGAAGGCGAATATTAAGCCTTCATTGATGTTGAAGGTCTTTGCAACTTTAGGCCAGTGCCTGTGAATGATTGACCGTCCATCCTTCGTCCACTTCAGGAACACTTTAATATTGAACCGTGGGTGTTATATGAATACTTTCCTCGCCTCCTGACCATACAGGTGGTTTGAGAGGTAATCATCAGTGAACTATTTTGGAAAGGCTTGAAAACAAGGATGTGCATAAATATCTTCTCTATATTGGAAATGGGACAAAGGAATAAAAAGACAAGGTATAATAGTTAGTATCATCCTGTAGTGAACTAATGTCTTCATCATTGTGCAGACAAACATCTTGTTATTTTGTCGCTAATTTCTTTATCCTAACCATCTTTCTGAGTTTCTTTACTTGACTGATATTCATGGACAACTCATTTCCCCATATGCAAAAATGGTCGAACAGTTTGTCAAAACCTCTGACAGAAGGACCTACATGTGCAAGACCAAATTGTTTAGAACCTAAGTATTAGAATGGTTCCTGCAATTGCATAATAATGTGCTATTAGACAAAGGACCATGCATGTGCAAACCTTGATTGTAAACCTCAGTGCTTCCTATTGCTTCCCTGCAACACATATAAGGTAGTTAGTGCTCAGGTTAAGTGAGGGTTCGCATGCTATTAGTAAAATATGTTGATGAAAAATAAGCACAATACAGATTCATCAGATTAATTCAAGCCACATGGAAAACCCATTTATCCAAACCAAGCATCATTAAGAACTAGGAAATATAACAATTGTATATGTTTCACATGTATTAAGTGCAGCCAAATTCGATTATTCCTCACATGCACAACAATACAAAATTCTACCCACGACAATTGGACATTGCATTGCAGAATTAAACCGACCAGTTAACTAAACACCACAACAAATGAACCAAACATTAACTGAGCATGACATTGCACAATATAACATACTCCTAATAGAAGATCATACAGTTAACCAAACCAAGCATGCTTAACAACTTGGAAATATAGCAAATGTATTTGTTTCTCATGTATTTAGTACAACCAAATTCGATTTATTTCTCACATGGTATACGATAACAGAATGCACCCACAACAATTGAACATCACACTGCAGAATGGAACCAAATAGTTAACTAAACACCACAACAAATGAACCAAACGTTAACTGAGCACCACATTGCACAATGTATAACATACTAGAAGATCAAACAGTTAACAAAACCAAGCATGCTTGGCAACTTGGAATTATTGCAGTTGGATTTGTTTCTCATGTATTTTGTAAAGAAAAATTCTATTTATTTCTCACATGGTTGACAATACAAAATTGCACCATGAAGAATTGAACATCACATTTGCAGAATTGAACCAAACAGTTAACCGAACACGACAGCTAATTAACCAAATAGTTAATAAGTGAGCCCCACACTGCACGACATATAGAACATATACACAAGAGCAACAGATTGCATGGTAGAAGTAGATAGCACAATTCACTAGCTAGAATTTGTTAAGGAAAGGCAGGAGCAGCACACGCAACGGGTAAACCGAGCATGCTTAACCGGTGTAGCTAGCAAATGAAAAGGTGCTCCTCCAAGATCTAGGGGTCGGCACGAATGGTAGCCATCGCAATGCGACCTCATCCCTGTGTGCGGCCATGATTTGCTTCTCCGTTACCAAATGCTCCTCGAGCTCCTGGCTATACTGCGTGCACCATGGCTTAGGGCGACACTTATTTGGTGGAGGGGTCAGTGATTTGGGTGGAAGGTGTCACGCCGGCGGTCGGGGCATGTGGGATGTGGAAGGAGGAGGAGAGGATGGGGGTCTGGTGTGGATTACCTGCCTAGATAGACAAGGCCTAACAGCGTGAAGCAGGTTCGCCAGCGAGGGGGGCGGCGCTGCAAGCAAGGAGTGAAGGTTTCAACTTGGAAAGGAAGGCGGAAACAGGGGAAATGTGGCTTTTGGTAAGGGGGAGGGGGCGGGGAGGTAGATATTTCTGCGGAAGCCAAAAATTTGGAATCGCTTCAGCGAAAAAACTGGCACGCAAAGTGTTATCAGACACGGTCCCTTATTCAGAACTGTGTACGATATGTGAACATCACAAACAATTCAGATAGCTTAACCCATGTGTGATGAGTTTGAATGTCAAAAAATTTGGTTCCAATTTCTCTGGTTACAGTGCTCATCCACGTCATTGCATAATTTGCGTACACAAAGGAGACTACAGCACGCCCACACTTCTTAATCGAGCAAGTTCAGCGATTAAACAGAGCTAGATGGCCTAAAAATTACTCTAACAAATTAAAGATCGACGCTTTTAATTAAACAAAACAAATAATACTACTATGGCTGGTGCTCATCGATCTCCACCGTCTCCTCCATGTCAAGCTCGCGTCTGATGGTCTCCTGGGGAAGGGGCTCCATGGCATCCATTGCACCATACTCGGCAAGCATCTCGCCATCCGCGTCCGCCATCTCTTTGGAAAAGGCCACCACGAGCTGGGCATGGGCGGCCGCCATCTGGGCTTTGGCGGGCTCCGCCGTGGCAAGGTATGCCACGCAGGAACGGACGACAACTTCTTTCGATTTGTGCGGTGACCGCCACGAGCTGGGCGTGGGTGATACGTCTCCAATGTATATATAATTTTTGATTGTTCCATGCTACTATATTACCTATTTTGGATGTCTATGGGCTTTACTTTACACTTTTATATCTATTTTGGGACTAGCCTACTAACCAGAGGCCCAGCCCATATTGTTGTTTTTTTTGCCTATTTCAGTATATCGAAGAAAAGGAATATCAAACGGAGTCCAAACGGAATGAAATCTCCGGGAGCGTGATTTTTGGAACGAACGTTGTCAGGGGGGATGAACCCCGGGCAGGCAACAGAACCCGGATCCTTTTCAAAAATGGCGGGGCCCACATCGCCCCGCAAACCGGCACGCGCCCGGCCGGGTCACTCGACCCAGCAAGGCCCGCAACCTGGCCAAGCTCTTCGACTCGGCAAGGTACGTCGACCCGGCCACAACAACTGACGCAAGACAACCCAACCCGACGCCACCAAGGCTTCCCCAACAAGTCGACCCCACCCGTGGCGTGCACGGCAACCCAGCCACGGGTCAGCTCCCGTCCCATCTAGGCCGTATGATGGGACGAGAGTTCAATCACCGATGACCAAGACTACAGTGCTTCCGCCCATGCCTATGGTCAGCCGGAGCATGGCAACAGTGCCCCTTACCTACCCGCTGACCGAGGCTGGCGTGGCAACAGTGCTCCCGCCCTCTCCGCTGATGGCAACAAGCGACAACCTGATGGAGGGCACTGTACACGACTCGACACGGCCACGCCCTGACGATCGACAAGACGGCGAACAGTTCCACTAGGCACGCGGGGCCCGTACCTAGGGGAATCCGACGAACCGCAAGCCCTCGGCGGGACCCAACCCGGTATCTCGGACACCGACAATACGGACCCACTGACTCAGCATATTACCAATGTAAACCTGGGTGGGTTTATCTATAAAACCCCCCAGGAACCCACGCCCATGAGGGAGGCAGATGTATGAGACACGAGAGAAAGACCAAGAAACATAGGACTAGCCACCCAACGGCAGCACCAGAGAGAAGGAGCAGCCCAAGCCTTGGCCAGCTTCCTTCCTCCTCCATACAGCTCCAGGAGCAACATTGTACTATCAATCATCCAACTAAACTCGGCAGGACTAGGGGTGTTTTCTCTCCCGAGAGCCCCGAACCTGGGTATGTCCGGCGTCCCGTGCCCGCGCATGCCAACCTTGCCTCTGGAGCCCACCAGCGCCCTCGAGCCTCCTCCTCTCTTTAGCCATCCCTTGGCATCTGCCGTGCGCCCACCACGACAGTTGGCGCCCACCGTGGGGCGGCTCGAGGAGCTGGCCGGGAGCATGCTTCAGACGGGGCCCTTCTCCTACTCCGACGAGTCCGTCGCTCTGGCGGACGACGTCATCGGCGCGCTCGCCGCCTTCTTCACCGCACTGCGCACCTCCGATGCATTCGCGGTCGACGAGTACCCCAACGAGGTGCTCATCTACTCCGACTCTCCGCTCTCCCTCGGCGGCGGATTCGCCGCCGGGGGGACGGACGTCCATGTGGAGGTTTTCGTCACCAGCGGGGCACCTCTACCTCGTCGAGAGGCGAGGAGGGTCGCAGAAGCCGGGGCCGCTGCGGCACAGACCGAGCCATCCGACCCGCTGCGCGCCGTGATGCAGAGCCTCCGCTTCCCCATCGGCACCGATGTCGACGCCACCAACATCGCCGAAGCCCGAACCCAGCTCGAGGATAGATGCCAGCAGATGCTGGACCTGTCCGAGACGCTGGCCGCCACCAGGCGCCGCCTGGAGGCCGCTCAGATGGAGCATGACGCCACCCACGGATTCACGCCAGCCACGGCCGAGCCAAGCCGGGTCACCGATGCCCGCACCCGGGGAGGACAGATCGGCCGGGCCTTCGGCGCTGTCTGGATCGTCTACGAGACCCAAGTGAAGAACATGAGCGTTGTGGAGGTAGCCACGGTCGGCCTCGACCAACTCGCGGGCGAGGAGCTCAAAGAGCACATCGGGCGGATGCGCGAGCTCCTCCACGCCGCCAAGACCCAGCAAGATCGCCTCAACCAGCTTGCCAAGCTGGCGGGATCCGGCTCTGCCCGCCTTGGCGGACCCGGCGAACTCCTGCACACGGCTTCCTCGCCGCCCGACGAGGCGCACTCAGGCCAAACCCGGACTCGGCGCAACCCGCCCACCGCGGCCGCCGACGTCCCGGGCAAAGAGCCCGCCCCGGAGACCCAGCACGGACCCGGCCAGCATGGCCGGCGTCTGGCTCCAACCGACCCGGCCCCTCGGGGCCTGGCCGCTAGTCGACTCGGCCCGCGTGCCGTCGACGACGCCGACATGCGCCACCGCCTTGATCGGCTCGCTCGCTCCCTGTAGGTGGAGGAGAGCGGCGCTATCGGGCCGGCGTGCTTCGGACCACGCATCCGGGAGGAACCCTTCCCCAAAGGGTTCGTGCTCCCCTGTGACACCCCAAGTACAACGAGACGGTGAAGCCAGAAGACTGGCTCACCGACTACACCACGGCCATTGGCATCGGTGCCAATCGTCATCTCGTCGTGCGCTACACACCGCTCATGCTCCAGGGGTCGGCCCGCACATGGTTGAACAGTCATCCGATGGGCAACATCAACGCGTGGGTCGATTTCGAGGAAGCCTATGTCCGCAACTTCACGGGGACCTACAAGTGACCCGGTCGCCCCAGCCAGTTCGCCATGTGCATGCAGGGGCCGACGGAGACCGGCCACGAGTACCTCGCACGCTGGACCAAGCCCCGAAATAGCTGTGAGGGCGTCCATGAAGTCCAAGTGATCCAGTATTTCATCAGCGGGTGCCGAGACAGCACCCTCCTCAAGCACAAGCTCCTACGCTCTGAGCCGGCCACCATGGCCGCGCTCATGGTGACGGCGGACAAGTCCGCCAACACCGACTCTGCCATGAAGATCTAGGTGGCACTAGATGAAGCCGGCAAGGCGAAGCCGGTTCCCCCTCTGAAGCCGGCCGGCGAAAGCAGCCGGCAGCAGCATCACCAAAACAACAAGCGCAAGGCCGACCAGCCGGCGCAGCGTCACGACAACCGGCTCGTCGCGGCCACCGAGCCCGCGGCGGACCCGGCGGCAAAGCGCCGGCAAACCGGCAAGATGGCATGGCAACCCGCCATGAGTTTCGAAGAGATACTCGATGCCCCCTGCAAGCACCAAAGCGGCGCAAGACCCTCCAGGCACACGCTTGGCAGTGCGCCATCACCAAGCGCATCATGAGGGGCGACGTCCCGCCTCCTCCAGCTCCGGCTCCAGGCGCGGGACAACCGCCTCCGCCTCCACTGCTGCCTCCCGCCGGCGGCGTGATGCGGAACGACGCCTACCTGGACCTGAACGCGGCCTACGTCGTTTTCACCAGCCTCGGCAACGACAAGCACAACGAGCGCCTCCTTCGGCAGGAGGTGAACACCGTTATCCCAGCCAAGCCGGAGTTCATGCATTGGTCGGATCGCCTGATCACCTGGACCCGGGAGGATCACCTGGCAGTCATGCCGAGCCTGGGTGGTTACGCCCTCGTCCTAAACCCCACCATCGTCACGCGGCGAACATGCAAGTTCTCCCGAGTCCTCATCGACGGCGGCAGCAGCATCAACATCCTCTACCACGACACGATAACCATGTTGGAAATATGCCCTAGAGGCAATAATAAATTAGTTATTATTATATTTCCTTGTTCATGATAATCGTTTATTATCCATGCTATAATTGTATTGATAGGAAACTCAGATGCATGTGTGGATACATAGACAACACCATGTCCCTGGTAAGCCTCTAATTGACTAGCTCGTTGATCAATAGATGGTTACGGTTTCCTGACCATGGACATTGGATGTCATTGATAACGGGATCACATCATTAGGAGAATGATGTGATGGACAAGACCCAATCCTAAGCCTAGCACAAAGATCGTAGTTCGTATGCTAAAGCTTTTCTAATGTCAAGTATCTTTTCCTTAGACCATGAGATTGTGCAACTCCCGGATACCGTAGGAATGCTTTGGGTGTACCAAATGTCACAACGTAACTGGGTGGCTATAAAGGTGCACTACAGGTATCTCCGAAAGTGTCTGTTGGGTTGGCACGAATCGAGACTGGGATTTGTCACTCCGTGTAAACGGAGAGGTATCTCTGGGCCCACTCGGTAGGACATCATCATAATGTGCACAATGTGACCAAGGGGTTGATCACGGGATGATGTGTTACGGAACGAGTAAAGAGACTTGCCGGTAACGAGATTGAACAAGGTATCGGTATACCGACGATCGAATCTCGGGCAAGTACAATACCGCTAGACAAAGGGAATTGTATACGGGATTGATTGAGTCCTTGACATCGTGGTTCATCCGATGAGATCATCGTGGAACATGTGGGAACCAACATGGGTATCCAGATCCCGCTGTTGGTTATTGGCCGGAGAGTTGTCTCGGTCATGTCTGCATGGTTCCCGAACCCGTAGGGTCTACACACTTAAGGTTCGATGACGCTAGGGTTATAAAGGAAGTTTTTATGTGGTTACCGAATGTTGTTCGGAGTCCTGGATGAGATCCCGGACGTCACGAGGAGTTCCGGAATGGTCCGGAGGTAAAGATTTATATATGGGAAGTCTTATTTTGGTCGCCGGAAAAGTTTCGCACTTTATCGGTATTGTACCGGGAGTGCCGAAAGGGGTCCGGGGGTCCACCGGGGTGGTCCACCTGCCCCGGGGGGCCACATGGGCTGTAAGGGGGTGCGCCTTGGCCTATATGGGCCAAGGGCACCAGCCCCAAGAGGCCCATGCGCCAAGATATAAGAAAAAGGGGAGAGTCCTCAAGGGGGAAGGCACCTCCGAGGTGCCTTGGGGAGGATGGACTCCTCCCCCCCCCCTTGGCCGCACCCCTTACTTGGAGGAAGGGGCAAGGCTGCGCCTCCCCCTCTCCCTTGCCCCTATATAAAGGGAGGGGAGGGAGGGGTGGCCGCACCTGAAGCCCTGGCGCCTCCCTCCCTACCATGACACCTCCTCCTCCCCCGCAGGTGCTTGGCGAAGCCCTGCAGGATTGCCACGCTCCTCCACCACCACCACGCCATTGTGCTGCTGCTGGATGGAGTCTTCCTCAACCTCTCCCTCTCTCCTTTCTGGATCAAGGCATGGGAGACGTCACCGGGCTGTACGTGTGTTGAACGCGGAGGTGCCATCCGTTCGGCACTCGGATCTCCGGTGATTTGAATCACGACGAGTACGACTCCTTCAACCCCGTTCTCTTGAACGCTTCCGCTTAGCGATCTACAAGGGTATGTAGATGCAATCACTCTCCTTCCCCTCGTTGCTGGTTTCTCCATAGATAGATCTTGGTGACACGTAGGAAAATTTTGAATTTCTGCTACGTTCCCCAACAGTGGTATCAGAGCTAGGTCTATTGCGTAGATTCTTTGCACGAGTAGAACACAAAGTAGTTGTGGGCGTTGATTTTGTTCAATATGCTTACCGTTACTAGTCCAATCTTGTTTCAACGGTATTGTGGGATGAAGCGGCCCGGACCGACCTTACATGTACACTTACGTGAGACAGGTTCCACCGACTGACATGCACTTTGTGCATAAGGTGGCTAGCGGGTGCCAGTCTCTCCCACTTTAGTCGGAACGGATTCGATGAAAAGGGTCCTTATGAAGGGTAAATAGCAATTGGCATATCACGTTGTGGTTTTGCGTAGGTAAGAAACGTTCTTGCTAGAAACCCATAGCAGCCACGTAAAACATGCAAACAACAATTAGAGGACGTCTAACTTGTTTTTGCAGGGTATGCTATGTGATGTGATATGGCCAAGAAGAATGTGATGAATGATATGTGATGTATGAGATTGATCATGTTCTTGTAATAGGAATCACGACTTGCATGTCGATGAGTATGACAACCGGCAGGAGCCATAGGAGTTGTCTTAATTTATCGTATGACCTGCGTGTCATTAAACAACGCCATGTAATTACTTTACTTTATTGCTAACCGGTAGCCATAGTAGTAGAAGTAATAGTTGGCGAGACAACTTCATGAAGACACGATGATGGAGATCATGATGATGGAGATCATGGTGTCATGCCGGTGACGATGATGATCATGGAGCCCCGAAGATGGAGATCAATGGAGCTATATGATATTGGCCATATCATGTCACTACTATATAATTGCATGTGATGTTTATTATGTTTATGCATCTTGTTTACTTAGAACGACGGTAGTAAATAAGATGATCCCTTACAACAATTTCAAGAAGTGTTCTCCCCTAACTGTGCACCGTTGCTAAAGTTCGTAGTTTCGAAGCACCACGTGATGATCGGGTGTGATAGATCCTTACGTTCACATACAATGGGTGTAAGACAGATTTACACACGCGAAACACTTAGGTTTAACTTGACGAGCCTAGCATGTACAGACATGGCCTCAGAACACAGAGACCGAAAGGTCGAGCATGAGTCGTATAGTAGATACGATCAACATGAAGATGTTCATCGATGATGACTAGTCCGTCTCACGTGATGATAGGACACGACCTAGTTGACTCGGATCATGTAATCACTTAGATGACTAGAGGGATGTCTATCTGAGTGGGAGTTCATAAGATGAACTAATTATCCTGAACATAGTCAAATGATCTTTGCAAATTATGTCGTAAGCTCGCGCTTTAGTTCCACTGTTTAGATATGTTCCTAGAGAAAATATAGTTGAAAGTTGACAGTAGCAATTATGCGGACAATAGAAAGCTTATGTCCTTAATGCACCGCTCAGTGTGCTGAACCCCAAACGTCGTTTGTGGATGTTGCGAACATCGGACATACACGTTTTGATAACTACGTGATGGTTCAGTTAAACGGTTTAGAGTTGAGGCACCAAAGACGTTTTCGAAACGTCGCGGAACATATGAGATGTTTCGAGGGTTGAAATTGGGATTTCAGGCTCGTGCCCACGTCAAGAGGTATAAGACCTCCGATGATTTTCTTAGCCGGCAAACTAAGGGAGAAAAGCTCAATCGTTGAGCTTGTGCTCAGATTGTCTGAGTGCAACAATCACTTGAATCGAGTGGGAGTTGATCTTCCAGATGAGATAGTGATGTTTCTCCAAAAGTCATTGCCACCAAGCTACTAGAGCTTCGTGATGAACTATAACATATCAGGGATAGATATGATGATCCTTGAGGTATTTGTGATGTTTGACACCGCGAAAGTAGAAATCAAGAAGGAGCATCAATTGTTGATGGTTGGTGAAACCACTAGTTTCAAGAAGGGCAAGGGCAAGAAGGGACACTTCATGAAACGGCAAATCAACTGCTGCTCTAGTGAAGAAACTCAAGGTTGAACCCAAACCCGAGACTAAGTGCTTCTGTGATAAGGGGAATAGTCACTAGAGCGGAATTACCCTAGATACTTGGTAGATGAGAAGGCTGGTAAGGTCGATAGAAGTATATTGGATATACATTATGTTAATGTGTACTTTACTAGTACTCCTAGTAGCACCAGGGTATTAGATACTGGTTCGGTTGCTAAGTGTTAGTAACTCGAAATAAAAGAGCTGCGGAATAAACGGAGACTAGCTAAAGGTGAGCTGACGATATGTGTTGGAAGTGTTTCCAAGTTGATGTGATCAAACATCGCACGCTCCCTCTACCATCAAGATTAGTATTAAACCTGAATAATTGTCATTTGGTGTTTGCGTTGAGCATAGACATGATTGGATTATGTCTATTGCAATACGGTTATTCATTTAAGGAGAATAATGGTTACTCTATTTATTTGAATAATACCTTCAATGGTCTTGCACCTAAAGGAATGGTTTATTGAATCTCGATCGTAGTGATACACATTTTCATGCCAAAAAGATATAAGATAGTAATGATAGTACCACTTACTTATGGCACTGCCATGTAAGTCATATTTGTGTAAAACGCATGAAGAAGCTCCATGTTGATGGATCTTTGGACTCACTCATTTTTGAAAAGTTTGAGACATGCGAACCATGTCTATTGGTGCATACGCATGAAGAAACTCCATGCAGATGGATCGTTTAGACTCACTTGATTTCGAATCACTTGAGATATGCAAATCATACCACATGGACAAGATGACTGAAAAGCCTCGGTTTCAGTAAGATGGAACTAGATAGCAACTTGTTGGAAGTAACACATTTTGATGTGTGCAGTCCAATGAGTGCTGAGGCATGCAGTGAATATCGTTATGTTCTTACTTCACAGATGATTCGAGTAGATGTTGAGTATATTTACTTGATGAAACACAAGTCTGAATTATTGAATGGTTCAAGTAATTTCAGAGTGAAGTTTAAGATCATCGTGACAAGAGGATAGAATGTCTATGATATGATCATAGAGATGAATATCTAAGTTACGAGTTTTGGCACACAATTAAGACATTGTGGAAATTGTTTCACAATTAATACCGCCTGGGACACCATAGTGTGATGGTGTGTCCGAACATCATAGTAGCACCCTATTGGATATGGTGCGTACCTTGATGTCTCTTATCGAATTACCACTATCGTTCATGGGTTAGGCATTAGAGACAACCGCACTCACTTTAATAAGGTACCACGTAATTCCGTTGAGACGACACCGTTTGGAGAAACCTAAGTTGTCGTTTCTTAAAGGTTTAGGGCTGCGATGCTTATGTGAAAGAGTTTCAGGTTGATAAGCTCGAACCCAAAGCGGATAAAATGCATCTTCATAGGACACCCAAAAACAGTTGGGTATACCTCCTAATTCAGATCCGAAAGCAATAGGGATTGTTTCTTGAATCGGGTCCTTTCTCGAGGAAAAGTTCGTCTCGAAAAGTTGAGTGGGAGGATGGTGGAGACTTGATGAGGTTATTAAACCATCACTTCAACCAGTGTGTATCAGGGCACAGGAAGTTGTTCTTGTGACACCTACACCAATTGAAGTGGAAGCTTATGATAGTGATCATGAAGTTTCGGATCAAGTCACTACCGTACCTCGTAGGAAGACAAGGACGCGTACTGCTTCGAAGTGGTACGGTGACCCTGTCTTGAAGGTCATGTTGCTAGACAACAATGAACCTACGAGCTATGGAGAAGCGATGGTGGGACCAAATTCCGACAAATGGTTAGAAGCCATGAAATCCGAGATAGGATCCATGTATCAGAACAAAGCATGGACTTTGGTGGACTTGCCCGATGATCGGCAAGCCATTGAGATAAATGGATCTTTAAGAAGAAGACGGACGTGGATGGTAATGTCACCTTCTATGAAGCTCGACTTGTGGCGAAGAGTTTTTCACAAGTTCAAGGAGTTGACTACGATGAGATTTTCTCATCCGTAGCGATGCTTAAGTCCGTCGGAATCATGTTAGCATTAGCTGCATTTATGAAATCTGGCAGATGGATGTCAAAACGAGTTTCCTTACCAGTTTTCGTAAGGAAAGGTTGTATGTGATACAATCAGAAAAGTTTTGTCGATCCTAAGGATGCTAAAAGGTATGCAAAGCTCCAGCAATCCTTCTAAGGACTGGAGTAAGCATCTCGGAGTTGGAATGTACACTTTGATGAGATGATCAAAGATTTTGGGTTTGTACAAAGTTTATGAGAAACTTGTATTTCCAAAGAAGTGAGTGGGAGCACTATAGAATTTCTGATAAGTATATGTTGTTGACATATTGTTGATCAGAAATGATGTAGAATTTCTGGAAAGCATATAGGGTTATTTGAAAGGTGTTTTTCAATAGGAAACCTGGATTAAGCTACTTGAACATTGAGCATCAAGATCTATGAGGATAGAACAAAAATGCTTAATGGTACTTTCAAATGAGCACATACCTTGACGTGATCTTGAAGGAGTTCAAGATGGATCAGTCAAAGAAGGAGTTCTTGCCTGAGTTGTAAGGTATGAAGTTAAGAGTTAAAACTCGACCACGGCAGAAGAGAGAGAAAGGACGAAGGTCGTCCCCTATGCTTCAGACGTAGGCTCTATAGTATGCTATGTTGTGTGCCGCACCGGAAGTGTGCCTTGCCATGAGTCAGTCAAGGGGTACAAGAATGATCCAGGAATGGATCATTGGACAGCGGTCAAAATTGTCCTTGGAATAAATAAGGACATGTTTCTCGATTATGGAGGTGATAAAGAGTTTGACATAAAGGGTTACGTCGATGCAAGCTTTAACACCTATCCGAGTGACTCTGAGTAGCAAACCGGATACGTATAGTGGAACAACCATTTGGAGTAGCTCCAAGTGGAGCGTCGAGGCAGCATTTACAATATGACCTATAGATTTGCGAAGTACATACGGATCTGAATGTTACAGATCTGTTGACTAAAACCTCTCTCACAAGCAGAACATGATCAAACCCCAGAACTCATTGAGTCTTAATCACATGATGATGTGAACTAGTTTAGTGACACTAGTAAACTCTTTGGATGTTGGTCAGATGGTGATGTGACCTGTGAGTGTTAATCACATGGCGATGTGAACTAGATTATTGACTCTAGTGCAAGTGGGAGACTGTTGGAAATATGCCCTAGAGGCAATAATAAATTAGTTATTATTATATTTCCTTGTTCATGATAATCGTTTATTATCCATGCTATAATTGTATTGATAGGAAACTCAGATGCATGTGTGGATACATAGACAACACCATGTCCCTAGTAAGCCTCTAATTGACTAGCTCGTTGATCAATAGATGGTTACGGTTTCCTGACCATGGACATTGGATGTCATTGATAACGGGATCACATCATTAGGAGAATGATGTGATGGACAAGACCCAATCCTAAGCCTAGCACAAAGATCGTAGTTCGTATGCTAAAGCTTTTCTAATGTCAAGTATCTTTTCCTTAGACCATGAGATTGTGCAACTCCCGGATACCGTAGGAATGCTTTGGGTGTACCAAATGTCACAACGTAACTGGGTGGCTATAAAGGTGCACTACAGGTATCTCCGAAAGTGTCTGTTGGGTTGGCACGAATCGAGACTGGGATTTGTCACTCCGTGTAAACGGAGAGGTATCTCTGGGCCCACTCGGTAGGACATCATCATAATGTGCACAATGTGACCAAGGGGTTGATCACGGGATGATGTGTTACGGAACGAGTAAAGAGACTTGCCGGTAACGAGATTGAACAAGGTATCGGTATACCGACGATCGAATCTCGGGCAAGTACAATACCGCTAGACAAAGGGAATTGTATATGGGATTGATTGAGTCCTTGACATCGTGGTTCATCCGATGAGATCATCGTGGAACATGTGGGAACCAACATGGGTATCCAGATCCCGCTGTTGGTTATTGGCCGGAGAGTTGTCTCGGCCATGTCTGCATGGTTCCCGAACCCGTAGGGTCTACACACTTAAGGTTCGATGACGCTAGGGTTATAAAGGAAGTTTGTATGTGGTTACCGAATGTTGTTCGGAGTCCCGGATGAGATCCCGGACGTCACGAGGAGTTCCGGAATGGTCCGAAGGTAAATATTTATATATAGGAAGTCTTATTTTGGTCGCCGGATAAGTTTCGCACTTTATCGGTATTGTACCGGGAGTGCCGAAAGGGGTCCGGGGGTCCACCGGGGGGGTCCACCTGCCCCGGGGGGCCACATGGGCTGTAAGGGGGTGCGCCTTGGCCTAAATGGGCCAAGGGAACAAGCCCCAAGAGGCCCATGCGCCAAGATATAAGAAAAAGGGGAGAGTCCTCAAGGGGGAAGGCACCTCCGAGGTGCCTTGGGGAGGATGGACTCCTCCCCCCCCCCCTTGGCCGCACCCCTTCCTTGGAGGAAGGGGCAAGGCTGCGCCTCCCCCCTCTCCCTTGCCCCTATATAAAGGGAGGGGAGGGAGGGGTGGCCGCACCTGAAGCCCTGGCGCCTCCCTCCCTCCCGTGACACCTCCTCCTCTCCCGCAGGTGCTTGGCGAAGCCCTGCAGGATTGCCACGCTCCTCCACCACCACCACGCCATTGTGCTTCTGCTGGATGGAGTCTTCCTCAACCTCTCCCTCTCTCCTTGCTGGATCAAGGCATGGGAGACGTCACCGGGCTGTACGTGTGTTGAACGCGGAGGTGCCGTCCATTCGGCACTCGGATCTCCGTTGATTTGGATCACCACGAGTACGACTCCTTCAACCCCGTTCTCTTGAACGCTTCCGCTTACCGATCTACAAGGGTATGTAGATTCAATCACTCTCCTTTCCCTCGTTGCTGGTTTCTCCATGGATAGATCTTGGTGACACGTAGGAAAATTTTGAATTTCTGCTACGTTCCCCAACAAACCAAGCTCGGCCTCAAGGCCGAGGACCTGGAGCCTACCCGGATGATCTTCCACGATATCATACCAGGCCTCTCCTGCTCGCCCATTGGCCGGGTCTAGCTCGACGTCCTGTTCGGCGATAGCAGCCACTGCCGACGCGAACCAATCTGGTTCGAGGTGGTGGACCTGTCCAGTGTGTATCACGCGTTGCTGGGCTGGCCCGTGCTTGCCAAGTTCATGGCGGTCCCCCACTACGCGTACCTAAAGATGAAGATGCCGAGTCCCAAGGGTCTCATCACCATCACCGGCGATTACCGCAAGTCCATGGAGTGCGCCCGAGACGGTGCCAAGTTGGCCGAGTCGCTGGTCATTGCCGAGGAGCGGCGCCAGCTCGACCGGGTCGTCGCCCTGGCTGGCGAGGCCTCCGCTGCGTCGATCTCGACCCAGGACCCGATCGACGAGGCCACCTTCAAGCCCTCCAAGGAGACCAAGAGAGTGAAGCTCAACCCAGAAGACCCCAGCCGCAGCAAGTACGTTGTCGTAGGCGCCCGCCTCGATATCAAATAGGAAGGCTAGCTCGTCGACTTCCTCCATGAGAATCGGGATATCTTTGCATGGACCCCCAAGGACATGCCGAGTATCCCGAGGAAGTACGCCGAGCACAAACTTCACGCCCGCAAGGACGCCAAGCCTATCCGTCAACCCCTCCGACGATTTTCCGAAGAGAAGAGAAGAACCATTGTTGAAGAGGTCGCCAAGCTTTTGGCGGCCGGCTTCATAATGGAAATATTTCACCCCGAGTGGCTGGCCAACCCAGTCCTTGTCCTGAAGAAGAACAAGACCTGGCGCATGTGTATCGACTACACCAACCTCAACAAGTCCAGTCCCAAGGACCCGTTCGCCCTCCCGCGGATCGACCAAGTCATCGACTCAACCACCGGGTGCGAGCTCCTGTCCTTCCTGGACGCTTACTCCGGCTATCACCAGATCAAGCTGGACCTGGCCGATGCCCTGAAGACGTCCTTCATCATGCCCTTCGGGGCGTATAGCTACATCACCATGTAATTCGGCTTGAAGAACGCCGGTGCCACCTTCCAACGCTTCATGCAGAAATGCCTGGTGCCACAACTCGGCCGCAATATCCATGTGTACGTGGACGATATCGTGGTGAAGACCAAGCAGCACCTCATGCTCCTCGACGATTTGAAGGAAACATTCGCCAAACTCCGTGAATACAAGGTCAAGCATAACCCAGAAAAATGCGTTTTCGGCGTCCCGACCGGAAAGCTACTCGGCTTCCTCATCTTGGAACGTGGCATCGAGGCAAACCCGAAGAAGATCAAGGCCATCGAGCGCATGCGCAAGCTGGCTCGACAGCGCGACATCCAGAAGTTTACCGGGTGCTTGGCCTCGGTCAGTCGGTTTCTGAGCCGGCTAGGCGAGAGGGCGCTACCCCTGTACCAGCTGATGAAGAAGACAAGCCTGTTCGAATGGAACGGCAAGGCAGACGAGGCCTTCCAATACTTCAAGCGAATGCTCTCCACCGCACCAATTCTGGCCGCGCCGACCGACAAGGAGCCGCTGTTGCTCTACATAGCCGCGACCTCACGAGCGGTCAGCACGGTGCTGGTGGTTGAGCGATCGGAGGAGGGCAAGATCCAGGCCGTCCAGCGTCCGGTCTACTACCTGAGCGAGGTGCTCTCCACCTCCAAGCAGAACTACCCGCACTACCAGAAGATGTGTTACGGCGTGTACCTCACCGCCAAGAAGCTGAAGCAGTACTTTCAAGAGCACGTCGTCACCGTCGTCAGCACGGCGCCTATCGGAGAAATCATCGGGTGCCGGGACGCCTCTGGCCGGGTCACCAACTGGGCGATCCAGCTAGCCGGCCACACCATCCTCTACGAGCCTCGCACCACAATCAAGTCTCAAGCCCTGACCGACTTCCTCGTCGACTGTACCGAGACCCAGTACTTGCCGCCGCCTCCCGACTCGATGCATTGGCCCATGCACTTTGACGGGTCCAAGATGCGACTCGGCTTGGGGCCCGGCATCGTACTATCATCTCCGAAGGGCGACCGGCTTCGCTACATGCTCCAGATCCACTTCGCCGCCTCCAACAACATCGTCGAATATGAAGCCCTTGTGCATGGCCTCCAGCTTGCCAAGGAACTCGGCATCCGGCGCATCCTGTGCTACGGCGACTCGGACCTGGTGGTGCAGCAGTGCTCCGGCGAGTGGGACGCCCGCGACTCCAACATGGCAAGCTACCGCTTCCTTGTCCAGAACCTGTCCGGATCCTTTGAGTGCTGCGAGTTCCTCCACGTCCCGCACGCGGAGAACGAGGCAGCTGACACGCTCGGCAAGATCGCCTTGTCATGCCAATCCATCTCGTCCGGCGTCTCCCTCGAGCACCTGCACAAGCCGTCCGTCAAGCAATTGCCGGACTCCGAGTCCATCCACGTTCCAGGCGACCCGGCCGCACTGCAAATCGGCCCGGGGGCCGCTGAACCCGGCCCGGGTGCTGCTCAGCTCAACCCGGCCACCATCATCCCGGACCCGGCCGTCGCCGTCCCCAACCCGGGGGCTACTCAACCCGACCCAGGGGCGCCAACTCGGAACCCACCCAAGTGGTCGTCTTCACCGTGGTTGCGGCCCCATCTTGGGCCCTGCCAATATCAGAGTTCCTGGAGAACGAGGTTCTCCCCATGGACGAAACCGAAGCTCGACAAGTACAGCGCCGGGTGTCCGTCTATAGCATCATCAACAACGAGCTCGTCAAGCGCACCTCCACCGGCGTGTTCCAGCGCTGCATCGAGCAGGATCGGGGCATCGACATCCTCCTCGACATTCACCAGAGCGAGTGCGGGCACCATGCCGCATCACGATCCCTGGTGGCCAAGGCGTTCCGCCATGGTTTCTATTAGCCCACCGCCCTTGAGGACGCCGAGTCACTCGTTCTCAAGTGCGAGGGGTGCCAGCGCTTTAGTAAATGCAGCCACCAGCCGGCGTCAGCACTCCGCACCATACCGATCGCCTGGCCCTTCGCGGTCTGGGGACTCGACATGGTGGGACCCTTCAAAACCGCTCGAGACGGCATGACACACTTGCTGGTGGCAGTGGACAAATTCACCAAGTGGATCGAGGCAAGACCAATCAAGAAACTAGACGGGCCAACAGCCGTCTGATTCATCAAGGACATAGCGGTGCGCTACGGCATGCCGAACAGCATCATCACCGACAATGGCACCAACTTCGCCAAGGGCGCGCTCGAGCAATACTGCTCCGTCTTCGGCATCCGCCTCGACCTGGCCTCCGTGGCACATCCGTAGTCCAACGGTCAGGTCGAGCGGGCCAACGGACTCATCCTGTCTGGCATCAAGCCGCGACTCGTCGAGCCACTCATCCGCTCGCCTGGCAGCTGGCTTGATGAGTTGCCGGCAGTTCTCTGGAGTCTACACACCACGCCAAACCGGTCGACCGGGTTCACCCCGTTCTTCCTCGTCTATGGAGCCAAATCCGTCATCCCGACTGATGTCAAGTTCGACTTGCTGCGCGTCACGATGTACACCGAAGCTGAAGCCATAGAGGCACGCGAAGACGGCGTCGACCTACTCAAGGAAGCGCGCCTTCTTGCACTCAGCCGTTTGGCCATCTACCAGCAAGGCCTGAGGCACTACCGTAGCAAGAAGATCAAGCCTCTCGCATTCCACGAGGACGACCTCGTCCTCCGACTTGTCCAAGAGCAGGCAGGCCAGCACAAGCTGTCCCCTCTGTGGGAGGGCCCATTCATCATGAGCAGGACCTCGCGCGATCGCAATGCCTACTACCTCATCGACGCACGCAAGACAAGGAAGCGCAAGAAGGACACCGCCGGCGAAGAAATGACCTGGCCGTGGAACGTGGAACTCCTCCGCCCGTTTTACAGTTAGCCGCATGAGTGTATGTATCATTGCCTTCTATAAATGCATGAAACTATGGGGTCCCCGAACGAGACTCGGGGGCTGCCTTTTGTCGACCAATTTATTGCGTCCCTATTTTTCTGCACCACTTTACCTCTGAACCCGGCCACCAGCTCGACTCGCTCGACCCGGGGGCTTGGGGGCAGGCCGGCTCGGTCGCCACCCCGCCGCCTTACTTGGTGATTCCTGATGTTGGGATGCCACGGTCCCCCATTTCGCCCTAAAACCGCAGATCCAGCTTTGGCCATCGACGGGCAATCTCAACGGGCCAAAGCTCCTCTACGATTCATACACTAAGTCAAAGGCCACCGGGTCAATCAACCCGGTCCGTCACTCATCAAATAATGGTAGCCGCACGACCGGCTGCTCACCAACCGGCTAAGCCGGATTGCCGCCAGCCGGCCCAGTGGGTGTTTCGCTCGCGCTCAACGCTTCTAAGGACCCAAATCTACGCGCCCCTCTTGAAGAATGAAACTCCTTGTCATGGACCAGAGCCTCGGCCGTCTGACTCGCGGGGGTGAGATTTGAGAGAGGAAAAGCGCATGAAGTCGGTTAAAAAAAGCGGAAGGCAAAGAGCAAAAAAGCTCTCACGGCATTTACACACAAATATTCAAAAGCAAAGGCCCACGGACCGAGTTCATTACACCCTAAAACCCCCAGTGGGTGGGTGGACCTGCTACTTAACAGTTTTTACACAAAGTGTCTCAGGCATCTCCAGCGCCACGTTGCGACGTCAACGGCTCTCTCCTGCCGCCCTCCGGGTCCAGCGAAGCACTAGTGTCCTCCTCGGCATCCGCGTCACCGTAGACGCCTGTCTCCTCTGAGCTCCCCTCCGGGTCATGAAGAAGCAAGCCGTAGTCATCGCCATCCACGGCCCTGCCGTCTTCCGTCCACTCCGTATGGAACTCATCGTGGAAGGCAAACTCGGTGATGTAGCTGGCCCGGGAGGCGATCCGGCTGGCTTGCTCCTGCATCAGCTGCTACGAACCGGCGCGCTGGCCCATCAGCGCGTCCAGCTGAAGATCCGGGTGCCAAGACAGCGCGAACCGGAGCACCATCTCAGCACCGGCACGAGCGGCGGAAACGCGCCACTCGTCAAGAGGGTCTGGACGCATCTCCAACCAACGCGCCAGGTGCGAGAAGCTGCATGGATGGACGGAATCCGGCCACAAGTCCTTCGTCATCGCGGTGCCGGCCTGGGACAACCGCTCCATCTGCGTCCCTAGGACCCGCAGGCGGGCCTCAGCAGCGGCGATGATCTCCGGGAAGGTCCAGGCCGTCCGTGGATCCGTCCCAGACCCGGCAACACCGGTCGGGTCGCGCTGATAATGGACGGCTTCCTCCTCCAGCCGCTACATCTCCCGGAAGGCCCCTGTCGCAAATGAAGAAGCAAGTTAAAAGAAGAACAACAAGGAAGAAAGGCCGGGTCCCGACCCAGCAAACTACAAGAAACAACACTTACTGGAGAAGGACTCTTCCAGGTGTTGCGCCTCAAGAAACATACCACGCCGCTCCCGCTCCACAGCACGGTCGCGCTCCCCGAGTGCCTTCTCCAGATTGGCCGCCTTAGCAAGGGCCGCCTTCAGCTCGGCGTCCTTGTCTTTGGCCTCCTTCTTGGCCGCCTCATGGCGGCGGGCCTCGTCCTGACGCCCCCCCTCAGCCGCGGTGGCCTGCTCCCGTAGGCGATCCACCTCGGCCTGGAGCCGGCCCTTGTCGTCCGCCTCGACCAGGGCCTGCCGCGTCTCCACCACCTTGGTGGCCTCTGCCTTAAGGAGATCCACCTCGGCCTCGAGGCGGCTCTTGTGACCCGCCAGCTGCTCATGCAGCTGGTTGGCCTCATCAAGAGACCGTTGGGCCATGGCCGCCTCCTCCCTCGCCCAAGCCACCTCGACGCCAAGATGGCCAGTGTCGGCAACGAGACGGTCATAGTGATGGCCGGCCCGAAGCAGACGAGTCCGCCAAGACAGCACCTCGGCTGCAAAAAAGAAGAATTCAACAGAAGAAAAAAGACAAGACTTAAGATTTGGCCCAACTGTTACACAGTTGGCCCGAATCTCGGGGGCTACACCCAGTGGGTGCGCTAGCGCGCCCCCACTAGAAAAGAGCACAAGGGTACCTGCGGCAACGTGAAGCTCCTCCTCCTTGGCAGCAAGTTGATCCTTGAGCTCCCGGTGCTTGCCCAGGAGATGGTTGAAAGCGGCAACCCGGAAGGCATCAAGATGCTAAAAACGACAGAAGTCAGAACAAGGCCAACGCTCCTAAGATTCGACCCAACTACTATGTAGTTGGCTTGAACCTCGGGGGCTACACCCAGTGGGTGCGCTGGCGCGCCCCCACAAAGAAGAAATTAGAAGCAAGAAAAAAGAAGGCTTACCAGAATGGCGCGCTCCAGGTCGCGCGTTCGCTCCACCTCGGCATGGGCAAAGGCCTTGAGCCGGTCTGTCCGCCCCCACAGACAGCGGCTAACGGCGTCCAGCCGCCTCCTCCGGGGTCTGGGAGCCGAAGACAGCGGCGCCCCCGCTCCGCACTGGCTGCAGCGCGGCAGCCCGGCGCCCACCCTGCCGGGGCACAAAGGCATGCTCCCCGCTGGCCGCTCGCGACGCGGCCAGCACCTCCTCCGACGCGGACCTGGACGCTGGAGCGTCCTGCTGCGCCACCACCGGCTCAGCTGCCGGGGTGGCCTCCGGCACCACCGTCCGCGGTGTCGCCTCCAGAACCAGCGGCACCTCCGGCACCGCCACCCGCGAAGCCTTTTCCAAAACGGCGCCGCCTCCCCCACCATCAGCCCCCGTGCACATGACCACGTCGGCCCGCGGCGGGGTATCGCCCTCCACCTCCACGACCTCCTGGTCAAGGATCACCACCTCAGCCCGGCCTCCCTGGCCGCGCTCCCTCATCGACAATGGCTCAAAGACCATCGCCGCCACCACCGTGCCCTCCGGCATCTCGCGCCAGGCCGGCTCCGCGCCGGCTCGCGCCCACACCGCCGCCGCGTCGGTCCAAGCCCGGACCGACGCCGCCTCCAGCTCCACCTCGGCTCGGTTCCTGTCCCGCCAAGTCAAGGCTTCGGCGTCATTCGGGTCTAGGCCAAGGTCCGAGTCGGCCCGTCCCTCCGCCTCGCCCTGATCGGCAAGGTCGGACCGGCTCCTGCGGAACGCGGCCCCTTCGGCGGCTGCAGCTTCCGCCACCGCCCTCGCCAGCGCGATTGGCGACCTGAAGAAGAAGGCAGAATAAGCCAAAAAAGATGACAAGTTTGGCTTAGCGATCCGGACGCATACAGAAGATAAACCTTACCCCATCAAGACCGAGACCGGGGTCGTCCTCCCGCCGCGCCTCCTCTTGGCCGGCCTCCCAGGCTCGACCGGGTCCGTCATGCGCTTCGGGGCCCGGGGTCACGATGTGACGCTGTCTTTTCCATGCGGGCGGCTCGGCGCCGCCCCATGCAAGGACCAGGCTCCGCCTGCATCGCCGCCTCCCCCGCCCAATGCCATTACACCAACAATCGGCGTCAGCGTCGCCAGCACCGCAACACGATCGAAAATTCAAAAACAAATGGAGAAAGAAAGATTCAGGACTTACCCACGTGACGCCCAGCACCGGCGTCGGACTCGGCCACCTCCTCGCCGCCTTGGGCCGCGGGCTCCTTTGGTGCCACCGGCGCCACCTGCGACGGAGCCCGGGCGTAAGGATGCCGAATCGCGTTCAAGAGTATCTCCCGCATCGCGTCGGGACGGATGAGAAGATGCACGGCAGCAAAGTAAGAAGACCAGACACTCACCTGCGGCGCCGGGTTCGACTGGCTGTACGGCGCCTTGCCGAACCGGCAGTCCTCTCCATGGTTGGCCTTGGAGATGTCGTTCACACCACGCACGACCTGCTCCGCAGATAGCTGCGTCGACCCCATGCGGTTGGGGTCCTCAAGGCCAATCATTTCGCTGATGAGGCAGGAGCGCCTCTGAAGCGGAAGGACCGGGCGAGTGATGAACGCGGCAAGGAGGTCGGTGCCAGTGAGCCTCTCCTGCGTTCTCATCACCGTCACCTGCTCGCAGAGGTTGACGATCTCGTGCGACGGGCGCCGGAGTGAGTAGCCCCAGTTTGTCTTTGCCCGCGTTGGCGCGACGGCGAAGGGAGGAAGATTGATATGGTTCGCACCATGGTTGCGGACGTAGAAGGAGTTCTGCCACTTCTTGGCAGAATCCTCCAGCGGAATCTTGGGGAAGTCAGCCCCCGACCGCTTCGACATGACGGCGGCGTCGCAGTCGGCGAACTCCCCGGCCGATCGGCCCTGCTGCTTCAATGAGAAGAAGCGTGCCCAGAGGTCGATTGTTGGCTCGACCCCCAGGTACCCCTCGCACAGGGTCACAAAGCCGGAGAGCTGGACGATGGCGTCGGCACCAAGATGATGCGGCTGGAGCCCGAAGAACTCCAAGAACGCGCGGAAGAAGGTGCTCACCGGCAGCCCAAAACCGCGCTCGAAATGCGTAAGGAAGACGACGCGCTCCTGCCCCTCGGGCCGGCGTCTCTGCTCGCCGTGCGGCAGGGGGACGCTGACATCCGTCTCCCGCGGCAGGCGCCATGAAGCTCGAAGCTGGGAGATGTCCTCTGTGGTGACAGTCGAGCCCATCCAGGAGCCCGACGGCAGTGCCATGGACAGTAGAAGAAGAGAGAGGATGGACGACGGAGGAAGCTCTGCTCGGGGCGGCAGGCGCAGCTGTGCGTCGGTGGCCTAGAGTGGGGCAGGAGCAGAGGGACAGGAGGGCGCGAGCGAGAATGATGTCCGCCGCCCTCTTGCCCCCCACAATTTATAACCCTTGATTCAAACATGGTGAAGTGGGATCGTCTGCATGCACCCGTTCCACTACCCCGCAATAAGTGCGCATGTTCACGCGCAGTAACTGCCCGGGAAGAGCAACCGACCCCCGGACGATGCAATAAATCTGCGCGCGTGGACCAAGGGCGCGCGGCGGCGGGCCTCGTACCGTTGCCCGGTCTCGTCACGCGCATGGCCTGTCAGGCCCCTCCGACTTCCGGGCACCACGTGCCGCCTGCGCGAAGCTCGAGGGATTGCCTCAAGATTTAATGGACTCCTCGATTCCCGCCACGGCCGGGATGCCGCGATCCGGTTTTCGAGAAAACCGGCACACAGTGGGTGTTGCCGGACCCGACGCTCGCAGAATCCGCCTTGCTCAAGGGGGAAACAGCGAAGGCCCACTCATCCGAAGATGGCGGACCTTCACAGCTTCGGGGACTACTGTCGGGGGGATGAACCCTGGGCAGGCAACGGAACCCAGATCCTTTTCAAAATGGCAGGGCCCGCATCGCCCTGCAAACCGGCACGCGCCCGGCCGGGTCGCTCGACCCGGCAAGGCCCGCAACCCGGCCAAGCTCTTCGACTCAGCAAGGTACGTCGACCCGGCCACAGCAACTGGCGCAAGACAACCCAACCCGGCGCCACCAAGGCTTCCCCAACAAGTCGACCCCACCCGTGGCGTGCACGGCAACCCAGCCATGGGTCAGCTCCCGTCCCATCTAGGCCGTATGATGGGACGAGACTTCAATCACCGATGACCAAGACTACAGTGCTTCCGCCCATGCCTATGGTCAGCCAGAGCGTGGTAACAGTGCCCCTTACCTACCTGCTGACCGAGGCTGGAGTGGAAACAGTGCTCCCGCCCTCTCCGCTGACGGCAACAAGCGGCAACCTGACGGAGGGCAATGTACACGACTCGACTCGGCCACGCCCTAACGATCGACAAGACGGCGAATAGTTCCCCTAGGCACGTGGGGCCCGCACCAAACCTCAAGCCCTCGGCGAGACCCAGCCCAGTATCCCGGACACCGACAATACGGACCCACCGACTCGGCATATTACCATTGTAACCCTGGGTGGGTTGATCTATAAAACCCCCTAGGAACCCACGCCCAGGAGGGAGGCAGATGTATGAGACACGAGAGAAACACCCGAAAACATAGGACTAGCCACCCAACGGCAGCACCGGAGAGAAGGAGTAGCCCAAGCCTTGGCCAGCTTCCTTCCTCCTTCATACAGCTCCAGGAGCAACATTGTACTATCAATCATCCAACTAAACTCGGAAGGACTAGGGGTGTTATCTCTCTGGAGAGCCCCGAACCTGGGTAGTCCATCCCTTGGCATCTACCGTGCGCCCACCACGACAAACGTGATCCAGCGGACTTGGAGTGCAAGTCTAGAAGCAATCAAGGAAGCCACGAGGGTGGAGGGCGCGCCTCCCCTATAGGGCGCGCCCCTGTCTCGTGGGCCCCTCGGGCGTCCACCGATGTACTTCTTCCTCCTATATATACCCATATACCCCGAAACCATCAGGGGAGCCACCGAAGAAATATATCCGCCACCGTAACCTTATGTATCCGCGAGATCCCATCTTGGAGCCGTCACGGGCACTCTGATGGAGGGGGAATCCACCACAGAGGGCTTCTGCATCAACACCATAGCCCTTCCGATGAGTTGTGAGTAGTTTACCACAGACCTTCGGGTCCATAGTTATTAGCTAGATGGCTTCTTCTCCCTTTTTGGATCTCAATACCATGTTCTCCCCCTCTCTTGTGGATATCTATTCGATGTAACTCTTTTTGCAGTGTGTTTGTCGAGATCCGATGAATTGTTGGTTTATGATCAAGTTTATCTTTGAGAAATATCTGAATCTCCTCTGAATTCTTTTATGTGTGATTGAGTTATCTTTACAAGTCTCTTAGAATTATCTGTTTGGTTTGGCCTACTAGATTGATCTTTCTCGCCATAAGAGAAGTGCTTAGCTTTGGGTTGAATCTTGCGGTGTCCTTTCCCAGTGACAGCAGGGGAAACAAGGCACATATTGTTTTGTTGCCATCGAGGATAAAAAGATGGGTTTGTATCATATTGCATGAGTTTATCCCTCTACATCATGTCATCTTTCTTAATGCATTACTCTGTTCTTATGAACTTAATACTCTAGATGCATGCTGGATAGCGGTCGATGTGTAGAGTAATAGTAGTAGATGCAGGCAGGAGTCGGTCTACTTGTCACGGACGTGATGCCTATATACACGATCATGCTTAGATAATCTCATAATTATTCACTTTTCTATCAATTGATCGACAGTAATTTGTTCACCCACCGTAATACTTATGCTATCTTGAGAGAAGCCTCTAGTGAAACCTATGGCCCCCGGGTCTATCTTTTATCATATACGCTTTCAATTTACTTTTATTTGCATATTTATTTTTCCAATCTATATCACAAAATACCAAAAATATATTTATCTTATCATATTATCTCTATCAGATCTCACTTTCGCAAGTGGCCATGAAGGGATTGACAACCCCTTTATCGCGTTGGTTGCAAGTTCTTTTTTTGTTTGTGTAGGTTCGTGGGACTTGTGAGGAGCCTTCTACTGGATTGATACCTTGGTTCTCAAAAACTGAGGGAAATACTTACACTACTATGCTGCATCACCCTTTCCTCTTCAAGAAAAACTAACGCAAGCTCAAGACGTAGCAAGAAGTATTTCTGGCGCCGTTGCCGGGGAGGTATTCGTTCAAATCAATACATACCAAGTACCCATCACAAACTCATCTCCCTCGCATTTACATTATTTGCCATTTGCCTCTCGTTTTCCTCTCCCCCACTTCACCCTTGCCGTTTTATTCGTCCTCTCTTTCCCAATCTCCTTTCTTTTCCGCTTGCCTTCTTCTCCCCCTCTTTCGCTTGCCTTTTTTTGTTTGCTTGTGTGTTGGGTTAGTTGCCGCCATGGCGCAAGATAATACCAAATTGTGTGATTTCTCCAATACCAATAATAATGATTTCCTTAGTACTCCGATTTCTCCTCTTAATGATGTTGAGTCTTGTGAAATCAATGCTGCTTTGCTAAATCTTGTTATGAAAGATCAATTCTCCGGCCTTCCTAGTGAAGATGCTGCTACCCATCTAAACAACTTTGTTGATTTGTGTGAGATGCAAAAGAAAAAATATACAGATAATGATACTGTTAAATTGAAGTTATTTCTGTTTTCCCTTAGAGATCGTGCTAAAGTTTGGTTTTCGTCTTTGCCTAAAAATAGTATTGATTCTTGGAACAAGTGCAAAGATGCTTTTATCTCTAAGTATTTTCCTCCCGCTAAGATCATCTCCCTTAGGAACAATATTATGAATTTTAAACAACTTGATCATGAGCATGTTGCCCAATCTTGGGAAAGAATGAAATTGATGATTCACAATTGCCCTACTCATGGTTTGAATTTATGGATGATCATACAAAAATTTTATGCCGGGTTGAATTTTGCTTCTAGAAATCTTTTAGATTCGGCCGCGGGAAGCCCGTTTATAGAAATCACCTTAGGAGAAGCTACAAAACTCCTTGATAATATCATGGCTAATTATTCTCAATGGCACACCGAACGATCTACTAGTAAAAAAGTGCATGATATAGAAGAAATTAATGTTTTGAGTGGAAAGATGGATGAACTTATGAGATTGTTTGCTACTAAGAGTGCTTCTATTGATCCCAATGATATGCCTTTGTCTACTTTAATTGAGAATAATAATGAATCTATGGATGTGAATTTTGTTGGTAGGAATAATTTTGGTAACAATGCTTATAGAGGAAACTTTAATTCTAGACCGTTAACTAGTAATTCCTCTAATAATTATGAAAATTCCTACAATAAATCTTATGGTAATTTTAATAATATGCCCTCTGATTTTAGTGTGAAAGAATTTATGATCTCTCAAAAGAATTTTAATGCCTTGCTTGAAGAAAAATTGCTTAAAATTGATGATTTGGCTAGGAACGTTGATAGACTTTTGCTTGATGTTGGTTCTTTGAAACTTAGATCTACTCCTCCTAAGCATGATATCAATGAGTCTCTCAAAGCTATGAGAAGTTCCATTGACGAGTGCTAATAAAGAACCGCTAGATTGCTTGCTAAGAAAGATTGCTTTATTAAAGCGTGTTCTTCTAGTTTCCATGAAAATAATGATGAAGATCCTAAAGTTATTTATGTGTCCCCTATTAGATCTTTGTTTGGCAATATTAATCTTGATAATAATGGGACTGGAAGTGAATCAACTTTGGTTAAAAAGTGTTCCGATAATTTGGAGTTTTTAGATCTTGATGCTAAATTTGGTAAAAGTGGGATTGGAGAGGTCAAGACTTTAAATAGCATTGAACCCACTATCTTGGATTTCAAGGAATTTAATTATGATAATTGTTCTTTATAAAGTTGTATTTCCTTGTTGCAATCCGTTGTTAATTCTCATCATGCTTATAGTCAAAATAAAGCCTTTACCAAACAAATTGTTGATGCTTTAATGCAATCTTTTGATGAAAAACTTAATTTGGAAGTTTCTATACCTAGAAAACTTAATGATGAGTGGGAACCTACTATAAATATTAATATTAAAGATTATGAGTGTTTTGCTTTATGTGATTTGGGTGCTAGTGTTTCCACGATTCCGAAAACTTTATGTGATATTCTAGCTTTCCATGAACTTGATGATTGCTCTTTAAATTTGCACCTTGCGGATTCCACCATTAAAAAGCCAATGGGAAGGATCAATGATGTTTTCATTGTTGCAAATATAAATTTGGTGCCCGTAGATTTTATCGTTCTTGATATAGATTGCAATCTTTCTTGTCCTATTATTCTTGGTAGACCTTTCCTTAGAACGATTGGCACGATTATTGATATGAAGGAAGGGAATATTCGATTCCAATTTCCATTAAGGAAAGGCATGGAACACTTTCCAAGAAAGAAAATCAAATTACCTTAGGAATCTATCATGCGAGCTACTTATGAATCAAGTGCCAAAGATGGCACTAGTTAGATCTATCCTTGCTTTTATGCCTAGCTTGGGGCGTTAAACAATAGCGCTAGTTGGGAGGCAACCCAATTTTATTTGTGTTCTTTGTTTTTGTTCCTGTTTAGTAATAAATTTGGCATCTACTTTCTGTTTAGATGTGTTTTCTTGTTTTATTTAGTGTTTGTGCCAAGTAGAACCTATAGGATAACCTATGATATGAGTTAAATTGATTCTGCTGAAAAACAGAAACTTTGCGCTCACAAGAAAAAATTCAATAAATCACAGAAACGTGATTTTGCGTTGATTATTTTTGATGTAGATCAATAGACAAATTTTTCAGGACTTCCTATTTTGGTAGGATTTTTGGAGTTCTAGAAGTAACCGAAAGTTACAGATTGCTACAGACTGTTCTGTTTTTTTACAGATTCTGCCTTTCGTGTGTTGTTTGCTTATTTTGATGCATCTATGGCTAGTATGTAAGGGTATGAACCATAGAGAACTTGGAATACAGTAGATTTAACACCAATATCAATAAAGAATGAGTTCATTACAGTACCTTATGTGGTGGTTTTTCTTTCTTTCACTAACGGAGCTTATGAGATTTCCTGTTGAGTTTTGTGTTGTGAAGTTTTCAAGTTTTGGTAAAGATTTGATGGACATGGAATAAGGAGTGGCAAAAGCCTAAGCTTGGGTATTCCCATGGCACCCCAAGATATTCAATAATATCCAAAAGCCTAAGCTTGGAGATGCCCCCGGAAGGCATCCCCTCTTTCGTCTTCGTTCATTGGTAACTTTACTTGGAGCTATATTTTTATTCGCTACATGATATGTGTTTTGCTTGGAGCGTCGTGTATGATATTAGTCTTTGCTTTTTAGTTTACCATAATCATCCTTGACGTAAACACACCTTTTCGGAGAAGCCTACTTGATTGGAATTTATTAGAATACTCTATGTGCTTCACTTATATCTTTTGAGCTAGATAACTTTTGCTCTAGTGCTTCACTTATATCTTTTAGAGCACGGCGGTGGCTTAATTTTGAAGAAATTGTTGATCTCTCATGCTTCACTTATATTATTTTGAGAGTCTTTTAGAACAGCATGGTATTTTCTATGGTTATAAAATTGGTCCTTGAATGATGGGCATCCAAGTTGGGTATAATACGAACTATCATAGAAGTGAATTGGATGCTATGATCAATTTGATACTTGATAATTGTTTTGAGATATGGAGGTAATGATATTAGAGTCATGCTAGTTAGGTGATTATGAATTTAAAGAATGCTTGTGTTGAAGTTAGCAAGTCTCGTAGCATGCACGTATGGTAAAAGTTGTGTAACAAACTATATGCATGAGGTGCTCTTTTGATTGCCTTCTCTTGTGTGGAGGTCGGGGGCGCGTGATGGTTAACTCCTACCAACCTCCCCCCTAGGAGCATGCGCGTAGTGCTTGGTTTTTGATGACTTGTAGATTTTTGCAATAAGTATGTGAGTTCTTTATGACAAATGTTGAGTCCATGGATTATACGCACTTTTATCTTTCCATCATTGCTAGCCTCTTTGGTACCGTGCATTGCCCTTTATCACCTTGAGAGTTGGTGCAAACTTCGCCGGTGCATCCAAACCCCATGATACGATACGCTCTATCACACATAAACCTCCTTATATCTTCCTTAAAAGAGCCACCATACCTACCTATTATGGCATTTCCATAGCCATTCCGAGATATATTGCCATGCAACTTTCCACCATTCCATTTATCATCATGACATACATTACTATTGTCATATTGCCGTGCATGATCATATAGTTGACATGTATTTGTGGCAAAGCCACCATGCATAAATTTTCATACATGTCACTCTTGATTCATTGCCCATCCCGGTACACCGCCGGAGGCATTCATATAGTCATATCTTGTTCTAGTTTCGAGTTGTAATTCATGAGTTGTAAATATATAGAAGTGTGATGATCATCATTATTAGAGCATTGTCCCCAAAGGAAAAAAGGCCAAAGAAAAAAAAGGAAAGGCCAAAGAAAAAAAAGGAAAGGCCGAAGAAAAAAAAAGAAAAAGAAAGAAAAAAAGAATAAAAGAAAAAGGGGGCAATGTTACTATCTCTTTTCCACACTTGTGCTTCAAAGTAGCACCATGTTCTTCATATAGTGAGTCTCATATGTTGTCACTTTCATATACTAGTGGGAATTTTTCATTATAGAACTTGGCTTGTATATTCCTATGATGGGCTTCCTCAAATGCCCTAGGTCTTCGTGAGCAAGCAAGTTGGATGCACACCCACTAGTTTCTTATGTTGAGCTTTCATACATTTATAGCTCTAGTGCATCCGTTGCATGGCAATCCCTACTCCTCATATTGACATCAATTGATGGGCATCTCCATAGCCCGTTGATTATCCTTATCAATGTGAGACTTTCTCCTTTTTTGTCTTCTCCACACAATCCCCATCATTATTCTATTCCACCTATAGTGCTATATCCATGGCTCACGCTCATGTATTGCGTGAAAGTTGAAAAAAGTTTGAAATTGATAAAGTATGAAACAATTGCTTAGCTGAAACCGGAGTTGTGCTTGATGGGAGTATTTTGTGTGATGAAAATGAAGCATAGCCTAACTATATGATTTTGTAGGGATAAACTTTCTTTAGCCATGTTATTTTGAGAAGACATGATTGCTTTGATTAGTATGCTTGAAGTATTATTATTCTTTATATCAATATGAACTTTTATTCTGAATCATTTGGATCTGAACATTCATGCCACAATAAAGAGAAATACATTGAGAATTATGCTAGGTAGCATTCCACATAAAAAATTCAGTTTTTATCATTTACCTACTCGAGGACGAGTAGGAATTAAGCTTGGGGATGCTTGATACATCTCCAATGTACTATAATTTTTGATTGTTCCATGCTATTATATTACCTGTTTTGGATGTTTATGGGCTTTACTTTATACTTTTATATCATTTTTGGGACTAACCTACTAACCGGAGACCAAGCCCGTATTGCTGTCTTTTTTCCTATTTTAGTATATCGAAGAAAAGGAATATCAAACGGAGTCCAAACGGAATGAAATCTTCGGGAGCGTGATTTTTGGAACGAACGTGATCCAGAGGACTTGGAGTGCAAGTCAAGAAGCAATCGAGGAAGCCACGAGGGTGGAGGGCGCCCCCCCTATAGGGCGCGCCCCTATCTTGTGGGCTCCTCGGGAGTCTACCGACGTACTTCTTCCTCCTATATATACCCATATACCCCGAAACCATCAGGGGAGCCACCAAAGAAATATTTCTGCCACCGTAACCTTCTGTATCCGCGAGATCCCATCTTGGAGCCGTCGCCGGCACTCTGCCGGAGGGGGAATCCACCACGGAGGGCTTTGACATCAACACCCTAGCATTTCCGATGAGTTGTGAGTAGTTTACCATAGACCTTCGGGTCCATAGTTATTATCTAGATGGCTTCTTCTCTCTTTTTGTATCTCAATACCATGTTCTCCCCCTCTCTTGTGGAGATCTATTCGATGTAACTCTTTTTGCGGTGTGTTTGTCGAGATCCGATGAATTGTGGGTTTATGATCAAGTTTATCTTTGACAAGTATCTGAATATCCTCTGAATTCTTTTATGTGTGATTGAGTTATCTTTGCAAGTCTCTTCGAATTATCGGTTTGGTTTGGCCTACTAGATTGATCTTTCTTGCCATGGGAGAAGTGCTTAGCTTTGGGTTCAATCTTGTGGTGTCCTTACCCAGTGATAGAAAGGGTTGCAAGGCACGTATTGTATTGTTGCCATCGAGGATAAAAAGATGGGGTTTATATCATATTGCTTGAGTTTATCCCTCTAAATCATGTCATCTTTCTTAATGCGTTACTCTGTTCTTATGAACTTAATACTCTAGATGCATGCTGGATAGCGGTCGATGTGTGGAGTAATAGTAGTAGATGCAGGCAGGAGTCGGTCTACTTGTCACAGAGGTGATGCCTATATACATGATCATGCCTAAATAATCTCATAATTATTCGCTTTTCTATCAATTGCTTGATAGTAATTTGTTCACCCACCGTAATACTTATGCTATCTTGAGAGAAGCCTCTAGTGAAACCTATGGCCCCCGGGTCTATCCTTTATCATATAAGCTTTCAATCTAATTTTATTTGCATCTTTATTTTCTGCATCTATATTATAAAATACCAAAAATATATTTATCTTATTATATTATCTCTATCAGATCTCACTTTCGCAAGTGGACGTGAAGGGATTGACAACCCCTTTATCGCGTTGGTTGCGAGTTCTTTGTTTGTTTGTGTAGGTTCGTGGGCCTTGTGAGGAGCCTCCTACTGGATTGATACCTTGGTTCTCAAAAACTGAGGTAAATACTTACGTTACTGTGATGCATCACCCTTTCCTCTTCAAGGAAAACCAACGCAAGCTCAAGACGTAGGAGTGGGCGGCCTCGACATGCTCTTGGGCGACCTCCATCAGGGCTAAGGCCGCCTCTGTGGAACAGACAGCTGCTGTGTCGCTCTCTCCAGTTGCTATCCCCGAGGCAGATGTTGCTGCCGCCGCCTGAGAAGCAACAGCGGCCGTTTGGGCTCCCTTGGCCGCCAGGTCACAGATTGCGGTCTCCCTCACGAAGCTTGTTAGCACCCGTCTGGCGGCTGCGACCGCGCACAAGCCAGAATTGGCCGCCGAAGTTGCCTCAGGACGCGGGTCCACGTCCCCATCTTTCACCGGCGATGATTGAATAGTGAAATGATATTTGGGGAGCGAGCTAGTGTGCTTGACACGCCGGCTGTGGACTGTAGCCGACGCACCTTCTCGCGTAAGCCATAGGCGTAGTATACACCGACGATGCTCCAGGATATTTTGTACTGCATCTCACACAGTTGGTGATAATAAACTGTGTGGGATCTACTTGATTTTTCTTCTTGATTTGAATTACATAATGGGGTCACAGCTGCAAAGGATGGTGTTTGAATTGCTAGAACTTCTATCTGTAATGAACATGCAACTATAGGTGTGTCGTCAAACAATTTGGAATTATTCAGGGTTCGTTTGGACATTTTTATACAGTAACTAGGTTTTCTAGGCATTTCAGGTGCACAATTCAAAATTAAGGGGACAATTGCATTTTTACCCCTAGTTGGTTCCTACCCACGGGTTTTGCCCTTACTTTTTGAGCTTGCTTAGTTTTGCCCTTCCTTTTTCCATCGAGGTTCCTCGAATGCCCTTTGACCGTTTGACCAAAACTTTGAAAATACATAACTAACTCATATGAACTCAGAAAAATGCAAATAACATATCAAAATGTTCAGATAAACATTACCTTTATGTGCATATCATTTGCATTCAGGATAAAAGCATTGTTTAAACAACCTAAGGTATTTAATGTTATTAACATTATTAAAAATAAAAAGGTATAAACAATATTTTTTTCATGAATAAAAATTACATGCAAATGTAGGTGATCTTTTCTTAACATCCTGATAACTTATTTGCATTTTTCTGAGTTCGTATCAACTTGTTATGAATGTTCTAACGACTTTGACCATTATTTGGAAACTTCATAACAAGTTGATACAAACTCAGGAAAATTCAAATAAGGTACCAGGATGTTCAAAAAACATCACCTACATTTGCATATAATTTTTATTCATGAAAAAATACTGTTTATACCTATTTATTTTAATAATGTTGATAACATTAATTACCTCAGGTAGTTTAAATGATACTTTTGTCCTGAATGCAAATGATATGCCCATAAAGCTAATGTTTATCTAAACATTTTGATATCATATTTGCATTTTTTTGAGTTCATATGAATTAGTTAGGAATTTTCAAAGTTTTGGTCAAACGGTCAAAGGGCATTGGAGGGATCTCGATGGAAAAAGTAAGGGCAAAACTGAGCAAGCTCGAAAAGTAAGGGCAAAACCTATGGGTAGGAACCAACTAGGGGTAAAAATGCAATTGTCCCCAAAATGAAACCACATGCACATGCTCCGGTGCACCAAAATGGGTTGTAAAATGATATATGTGTCCATGGGTTGATTCTTATGGCTCATTCAAGAAATGGGAATGAATTTCAAACACCACGGCACCGTGGCTCTCCGGCAAATGTTGAGGTGCTTGCTTTTGTAATTCTAGTAAATACAAAACTCGTCTGAAATTCATGAACCTTGGCATGCTATGATGGAACTGCATCAAGATGTTGGGGTAAAAAATATTATCCCATTTGGGCCAGGTTATAGTATAAGCTTCTCACAAACCAGAGCTTCTCTCACAAGAAGCATGATGGTTTCGGTAGGGAATGTGCCACCTTTGGGGACGAAATGATATATGTTGCCTCTTCTTACTTTCAAAAAATTTCTCGTGTCAACATTGAACAACAGGAGTGTTGTGCAATTTTTTGGGATTTTTTGGGGTTCGCATGGACATTTTTATAAATTAACTAAGTTTTCTATGCATTCATGTGCATAATTCAAATTTGAACTTGATGCACATACTCCAGTGCATATAAACGAGTTGAAAAATCAAATGTGTGTCCTTGGTTGCAACCTTAGGTCCCATGCAACAAATGGGTATGGATGTCAAACACCTTTGCTACCGTCGCTCAGCCGCTAACATTGTGATACATGGTTTAAAAATTCTAGTAAATCGAAAAATCATCTGCAATTCATGAAGCTTCACATGCTATCATGGAACGGAAGCAACATGCAGTGGTAAGAATATTATCCCATTTGGGGTAGGTTAGGGTATAAGCTTCTCACAAACCAGAGTTTCTCGCAACAAGCCTCATGGTTACGGTTGGGAACGTTTCACCTTTCTGGATGAAACGATATCCGTTGCCTCTTCTTGATTTAAATTTTTGCTCCAGTCTGAGCATAGAACAACATGGGTGTTGTGTTAAATTTTGGAATTTATCGGGGTTCGTTTGGACATTTTTATGCATTAATTGACCTTTCAATGCATTTGTGTGCATAATTCAAATTTGAACTACATGCACATGCTCTAATGCATATAACTTGGTTGAAAATTCAAATTTGTCTCCTTGCTTGCATGCTTAGGTCTCATACAAGAAATGGGAATGAATGTCAAACACCCTGCCACCGTCACTCAGCCACAAACATTGAGATACCTGATTTTTAAATTCTACTAAATCCAAAACTCGTATTTACTTCATGAAACATGACATGCTATCATGGAGCGGCATCAACATGCCATCATAAAAATTTTGTCCCATTTGGGGCAGGTTTGGGTATAAGCTTCTCACAACAAGCCTGATGGTTTCGGTAGGGAACATTTTACCTTTCTGGACGAAACGATTGTCATTGCCTCTTCTTGATTTCAATTTTTTTTTCTCTAGTGTCAACATAGAACAACATGAGTGTTGTGTTAAATTTTGGAATTTATGAGGGTTCGTTTTGACATTTTTATGCATTAATTGACCTTTCAATGCATTTATGTGCATAATTCAAATTTGAACTACATGCACATGCTCTAATGCATATAAATTGGTTGAAAATTCAAATATGTCTCCTTGGTTGCATGCTTAGGTCCCATGCAAGAAATGGGAACGAATGCCAAACACCCTCCCACCGTCACTCGGCCACAAACATTGAGATCCTGATTTTTAAATTCTAGTAAATCCAAAGCTCGTCTATAATTCATGAAACATGGCATGCTATCATGGAGCGGCATCGACATGACGTCGTAAATTTTTTCTCCCATTTGGGGCAGGTTTGGGTATAAGCTTCTCACAAACCAAAGCTTCTCACAAAAAGCCTGATGGTTTCGGTAGGGAACGTTTCACCTTTCTGGATGAAACTATAGTCGTTGCCTATTCTTGATTTCAATTTTTTTCTCTAGTGTCAACATAGAACAACATGAGTGTTGTGTTAAATTTTGGAATTTTTCGGGGTTCCTTAGCACATTTCTTACGCATTAGTTGAGTTTTCAATGCATTTATGTGCATAATTCAATTTTGAACTACATGTACATGTTCTAATGCATATAAATTGGTTGAAAACTTCAAATATGTGTCCTTGGTTGCATGCTTAGGTCTCATGCAAGAAATGAGAATGAATGTCAAACACCCTGCCATCGTCACTCGGCCGCAAACATTGAGACACCTGGTTTTTAATTCTAGTAAATCCAAAACTCGTCTGAAATTCATGAAACCTGGCATGCTATTATGACATGCCGTGGTAAACTTTTTGTCCCATTTGGGGCTGGTTTGGGTATAACCTTCTCACGAACCAGAGCTTCTCACAACAAGCTTGATGATTTTGGTAGGGAATGTGCCACCTTTGGGGACGAAACAATACCCGTTGTCTGTTATTTCTTTCAAAAAAATTCTAGTGTCAACATAGAACAACAGGAGTGTTGTGTTAAATTTTGAAATTTTTCGGGGTTCGTTTGGACATTTTTATATATTAACTGTGTTTTCTAGGCATTTTATGTGCATAATTCAAATTTGAACTACATGCACATGTGGATATAAATTGGTTGAAAATTCTAATCTGTGTCCTTGGGTGCATGCTTAGGTCCCATGCGAGAAATGGGAATAAATTTCAAACACCAGGGCACTATTGACTGCCGGCAAAACGTTGGGATACTTTGTTTTTTAAATTCTAGTAAATCCAAAACTCGTCTGAAATTCATGAAACTTGGCATATGCTATCATGGAATGGCACTCGACATGCTTTGGTAATTTTCGTTTCCCTTTTGAGAGAAGGCACACTCGAATAACAGTCAACAAAGGCATTTTGAAACAACTAGCTGCCACTCTAACTTTGCAAACTTTTTAGATAGAACACCCGTATGTACACCGACAGCTTCCCCAGTAAGCCAAGGGAAAATGTGCCGAGCAGGATTTGTGCAGCTCTTCATCGCAAACATTTTAGATAGAACACATATATGCAAAGTGAGAGCTATGGTTTTCCGCAGGGAAAATTTGCTGCGCAGGATTTGTGAATCTCTTCAATGCAAACGGTTCATGTTGAATCAGGTATGCAAAGCAAGACTTCGGCGTTAAGCCAAGAGAAAATTTGGCAAGCAGGATTTCTACCTAACTTCAACGCAAACGGTTTGTTCGGATGACCCGTGTGCAGCCACGTACAGACAAATTGGTAAGATTTGCATCTGTCATATTGGGTATATTGCGATTTGTCAAACTGGAAAGATTGACATTTGTTGATCTAGTAACATTGCCATTTGTCAATCCTTGTAACACTGCGATTTGTCAAAATATGCAGCTAAAAATCACTAGCACTATCTAATTTTTGCAACTAAATTTCAATAATTAAGCATATATTTCATTTATAGATTAAGCACTACAAACAGTTCAACTTTACAGCTGAACCGACCAAACTTTTCCCCAATTGTTGCCAACCACATACTGAAATAGCTAGTTCAACTATATATACTAGCTAATTTTAAATACGTTGTACAGTTTCACCATATCTATAGTCAGACGAACTGAACAAAATAGCCCCTAAATACGACTACTACTACGGAGGGGCTTTGTACTACTTCCGGCAGCCTCTCCTTCGCCGAGCGCGCTCAGTAAGAGGAAGAGGAGGAGGAGCCTACCGACGAGCTGGACAACTGCAATACGGTGCCTGCCGCTGCTGCACCTTCAGCAACGCTCACCTCGAACGCCCTCTGCCGCTCCAGACGACCCCTCTTGAAGCGTCCGGGCTGCTTGTAGATCTCCTGATTCCTAGCCTCTGTGTCGGTGTGTGCCGCAGCCACGGCGGAGGAAAGGCTCTTTGCGTGCTCTATGAGGCACTCCTCCTCCTCCCGAAGGAACTCGATGTAGCGCTCAAGGTCACTATGGCATGTGCGGGCCTCCACCTACGCCTCCCTCCTACGGGCGGCGATGGCGGAGCGGGTGATGATGTCGGCGGTCGATGGTGGGCTGGCAGCCACGGCGGACGATGATGGGGTGGCGGCCACGAACACCACCTCCCGCCTTCGGGCCGCGGTGGCGGAGCAGGTGATGGCCATGGTGGCCGGCAGTGGGGTGGCGACCATGATGGCCACCTCCCGCCTTCGGGCCGCGGCGGCGGAGCGGGCGATGACCCTGGCTTTTGACTGAGCACTACTAGGGAAAAGCCTAGCAGTAGCGCTGGTTTTTGTCATATCAGTAGTGCGGGTAACCGCGCTACTGATACGATGCTACAACTAAAGTTTAGCAGTAGCACTTGCTGGCATGCCCTACTGCTATATCAACATAGTAGTAGAGATTCGCGGACAACCGCTACTAGTAATTATTAGTAGCGCTTCTCTCCGCCCACGCTACTACTATTATTCCATATTCTATTTCTTTTAAATTTTATGTCGTATTCATACACCTTTATACAATTTTTCATAAGTAGCAATTTAGAGACATCATATAACAACTTGGTCACTAGTTATAATAACAACTCCTCCTCATCATCATCATAGTACTCATAATCACTACTCCTACTCAGCATCCCCATCAAGTCTAAGAAATTGTAGCACATAATAAAAGCTTCTCATCATCATCATAGTCATATATAATCAACACTAACTAATTGTTCTAAATACTTAGGGCCTACTCCTCTCTCCTAGCTAAAATACCATAAAACAGATAAACCGGTCCTTCTCCATAATGGGGAATGGACATAAACCTATCTCCAACTTGTGGCTTGCGCACATTCATTTGGTTTCCAATTATTTGCGTGTGCGCATTCATCACTTTGCTCCATTCTTTGATTTTAAGCCTTCCATCATTTGAAGAAATCGAGTATGCACTATGGTAAGCCTTCGAAGAAGTTGGTCGTAAGCTAACCATATGCATATCACCTTCAGTAAATAACATGTCAGGCACAACCTGCTTCGGGAGCCTCTGTTCAAAAACGTAATAGTAACATATATAGTTAGCAATGTAGTTTACTTAAGAATAATGTATGCAATGAAGTTACCATCATTAACAAAATCTTACCAAGTTTTTGGCAATGAAGTTACCATCAAGCAATTTATTAACTAGTAGCACGTATCTAGTATAATTTGGGTTGATAGAGTGACTGGTTTTGAAGGCCTCAACATCTTCTATGAATGAGACAAGATAACCTTTCTCCTCAAAATTAAGCTTGGAGTCATAGCTGTAGTATGTGATGTCTACTACGTTTCGAGTATTTCTTGAAGATAAGAAATAAGCTGACAATTATAAATAAATAAGTTTAGTACCGACGAACACCAAGTATTTTTAAATTAACAACATAAATTACTGAAGTTAACAAATTAGTTTGACAAACTCACATCTAGGCAAAACTGGAGGCATATCCACATCCACCCAGATGTCGATATTATCATCATCGTCATAATCTTCGGGACGAATATCAAATCTTATCCGTATTCCCTCCTCAAATCCATATGCCTTGTAGAGAGATTCCCAATTAGAGCAACCGAAATGGGGGTGATAGACCGCATTGTACAGCTTAACCAGAAACTCATAACCATGTTTAGTTCTCAAGCGAGCCCTCCTCGTCTCCACATTCTCAAAAAGTCATTTAAAGCAAAACCAAGCTTCTCCAATACATATGGTCTAGCATGGTACGGGATGTACTAATTGAATTGAAAAAAAATCCATAAATTACACGTTGAACAAAAGAAGCACAAGTGATGATATTAATTACGATGAAATGCTTATCGTTGCATACCGTACAAACATCAAAGGTCTCCTCCAGCTTCATCGTGAAAAACCTATCATTTTGCGGGTGAGGAAACCTGTCGCACAAACCCCGGTCATCGTAGCAGTACCCACACTCCGGGATCCCATCGTCATCAGACATCTCCTGTGTTTAAAATTCAAAGATTATAACTCGACGGCAAAACCCAAAAAATCCGGCATGACCTTTGCTATAAAAGGACATATCGAGTGCATGAAATGTGCTGGAACAGAAATTAATCAACACTCTGGCAAAACATAGGCCACTTATCGATATCATTGCATTTCAATGGTTGAAAATATGAACAAAAAACATTTCAAAATATCTCATATATAATCCTAACACTAAATAAACTAGTTTTATTAAATATTCTAAATATACTACTTTTATTAACTACTTACTAAATAAACTAGTTCTATTAAGCACTTACTATAAATAAAACAGTTCTACTAAGCACTTACTAAATAAACTAGTTCTATTAAGCACTTACTATAAATAAACTAGTTCTATTAAGCACTTACTAAATAAACTAGTTCTATTAAGCACTTAATATAAATAAACTAGTTATATTAATCACTTACTAAATAAACTATTTCTATTAAACACTTGCTAAAAATTCTACTACCCTAGTTCTACCCTAAATTTTCTTACTTCTACTTTATTCAAAACACCTAAAATAGTCAAAAATATATATTCTATTAAAAAAACCTACTGAGGGAGTCCTGGATTAAGGGATCCTTGGACCGCCAGACTATATAAATTGGCCGGACTGTTGTGCTATGAAGATACAAGATAGAAGACTTCGTCCTGTGTCCAGGTGGGACTCTCCTTTGCGTGGAAGGCAAGCTTGGCGATTCAGATATGTAGATTCCCTTCTCTGTAACCAACTCTATGTAACCGTAACTCCCTCCGGTGTCTATATAAATCGGAGGATTTAATCCGTAGGACAAGAACGACAATCATAATGATAGGCTAGCTTCTAGGGTTATCCTCTATGATCTCATGGTAGATCAACTCTTGTAATACTCATATAATCAAGATCAATCCAGCAGGAAGTAGGGTATTACCTCCATAGAGGGGGCCCGAACCTGGGTAAACATCGTGTCCCCCGCCTCCTGTTACCATTAGCCTTAGACGCACAGTTTGGGACCCCCTACCCGAGATCCGCCGGTTTTAACATCGACATTGGTGCTCTCATTGAGAGTTCCACTGCGTCGTCATCATAATGATTGATGGCTCCTTCACTCATCTACAATAACTCGGTCCAGGGTGAGATCTTTCTGCCCAGACAGATCTTCATATTCGGTGGCTTCACACTGTGGGCCAACTTGCTTGGCCATCTGGAGCAGATCGACAGCTACGCCCCTGGCCATCAGGTCAGGTTTGGAAACTTGAACTACACCGCCAACATCCGCGGAGACTTGGTCTTCGACGGATTCGAACCCATGACAGCCGCACCCTGTAGCCACGATGAATATGACTTAAATCTGTCATCGGATGATGCTCACCAGACAGCGCCTGTAACTGCCCTAACCCTAGATCCAGTGCAGATCGTGCTTCCGAGGACGGGGGGATGGACCCCGCAACGGAAGCCGCATACTCAACGGCGCTAGAGCCGAACACATATCTAACCTCCAACGAGGTATGTGTCATCGGACCCTCGGACTCATCTCCGGCTATAGGATTCGGACCGCGTGTATCCGCGCCCATCGAATCTGACTGGGCGCCGATCTTGGAGTTCAGCTCCGTGGATATCTTCCAACACTCACCATTGGGTGACGTATTATACTCATTTAAATTTCTCTCCGCAACTGGGTTGGCCCATCAGGGTGAAGGGACTTTTTCTTTTCCGTATCACGCGACTTAAAAATACACAAAAGAAAGGGAAAAAAGCGCCAACATATTTAACAGATTTGAAACAGTTTTTAAAATTTCAAAACATTTTCTTGGAAACGGTCAACAATTTTGAAATCCAAGTATTCTTAAAAAACAGTTTTCAAAAAGAAATACAAAGAAATTTTGAAAACAAGAACCATTTTTTGTAATCCCCGAACAATTTTCTAAAGCACGAACAATTTTTGAAAAAAACCAATAATTTTTTGAAAACATCAATAATTTTTGAAACCTAAACAAAATAAGTGCGAACAATTTTCCAAAAAAAGAATTTTTTGAAACATAAACATTTCTTCGTAAAAATGGGACACATTTTGAAACCTGATAATAAAATTAAAGTTGAACACTTTCTAACTTTTTTTAAAAAATGTGAACACATTTTCAAAAAAAATTCGCACTTTCAATTTTGTTTAGATTGCGAAATTATTCGTTTTAAAAAAGGTTCACGCTTTAAAAATCATAGGGGATTCACATTTTCAATTTTTTTGTATTTTCCAAAAAAATCATAATTCCAAGGAATGTTTCGATTTCAAAATTGTTGCTAAAAATTTCAGAAATGTTTTCAAATCTCGATGCTTCCATGTGATGTTAAATATTCCGTGCTTCTTATTTATCACCAAGAGCCATCGAATAAAGTGGCAATCAGGAATTAGTCAGCAACGCGAGATTCAAATGTTTTAGGTAAAGTGTTTTTTAACATATTTATTTATAAAATTTGGAAGTATAAATGAAAGTAAAAAATGAAAACAAAAACAAAATAGGTGAAAGCCAAATAAAAACACAAGGCAATAGCCTCTCGCGCACTGGGCCCGCCAATACGCTCGCGCGGCTGCATGGAGCTTCAGCGGGTCAGAAGGTTGCCTCGCTATAAGCAAGGTATAGACGCACCCCTCCGAGACACAGAGGCTTCCCTACATCCGCCGAGCCATCTTTGAGATGTGGAAGCAACTAACCAGTCACTTTTGATGGCTGAGACCGCGTCAGTTGGCACGCTCTAAGTCGCCGCCACATGTTGTGTGTTGGGCGCTCCCTTGAGATTTTATTTATTTTATCTTTCTGTACGCGTTTTCAGGTTTTAGATGTTTTTTATTGTTTTTGCCCGGTTTCCCTAAGTTTGAAGGAAAAAAGTTGGAAAAAAATAGCGCCGAAAACGCTTTTTTCCACGAGAGGCACATATTTGCTTCTCCTGGAGACACGTCTTTGCTTCTCAGAGAGGCATGACATGTTTTTTTTCTTTTGTGAGAGGCACAGATTTTCTTCTCGTGGACACCGGTGTCTATTTCTACAGGATAGACGCCTAATTAATCGTCTACCCTATTACAAATAAACACTGATGCTTAAGGAAAGCCTGATTTATTTCTCTAAGCACCATCCCTAAGCACCTTGCATTGTACAAGACATTAGGTTGGCTAAATTTTCTTTGACTTTTTATTGGGTCGATGAGGTGAAATCGTACCTCTCCTTTTTTTAAATAAACCAAGAGCGTTATTCATTAGAAATAATAGTTACATCGTCCGTAAGGAAAGGTACAATTTCATTCATGGGCTCCTCAAAATAGTACCTTGTCTTTTTTTTTGAACAGTGAAAGGGCCCAAGGCCCATACTTCATTGGATAAGCATCAAAGCATAGATTACAACAGGACCCAACAGAAAAAGAAAATAACAAGTAAGTCCCTGACTTTTACATGGAGGACCCCAAACTAAGAGCAAGGAACGCAATCGGGTCCTTGACAGCTGCCGCCCGGACTGAACCTCGCCGCCGCCGGGGACGAACCACTTGGTGCGACGAAATCGCCATAGAAGCACGGCCTGCTCCGCATGGCCTCCGAGTTGCAGCTGAAGCTGCCTCCCATAAGGCACGCAAGCCGGGAGGAATAGAGTCGGCCGCCATTCGACCAGAAGAAGCAGAGCACCGGTAAAGACCGGCAGCCAGCCAAGGGCATCGTAGCTCCACCAAGGAATCCTCTGCTGATAAGCTCGAACTCGATCTGCAGGCTTCAGATTCTGCATCTTCATTGCTCCTCATCCACCCCCATGATGGTCTGAAATAGCAAGCAACAGCAGATGGTTGCCCTCCAGATCAGGGAAGATAACAGGCTTATTGGAGAGGGAGAGCTCCTACCAGATCCACTCCTATCTGCTCCCGTCCTCCATGGATGGCAAGCTCGGAAGGAACCCGGCGAGCACCGAACGCTGCCTGGACGCATCGATGGGGAGCTCGAGAACGGCATAACGCCAGACGCCCCGAAGGCAAGACTCTCTCGACTACTAGATTTACTACTACTATATACAGAGGGGGCCCAACCGCCTATCCCATCCTCACGCCAGACGGCAGAGCCGCTGGAGAGAAAGAGGGAAAGGGGCGAAGTCGGAGCAAGCAAGACGACTCTCAACCTGAGCTAGTCAGTGCCCCCGACACCAAAATAGTACCTTGTCACAGAGAATTTTGCTAATCTAGCTATTTCATGAGCCACCTTATTTGCTCCCCTATTACAATGTTCAAACCTGGTTAAAGGAAAATCACAAGCCAAAAAGTAGCAATCATGAAAGACCGCAGCTACCGCTCCTGCCAATTGTTCTCCGTTTTCCATTGTGTTGATGACTTCCATGTTGTCGGAATTAATAATAAGGCGGTTGATCCTGCTCTTTGGGCAAGAACTAATCCAAACCATAATGCTAAAGCCTCTACTGTCAAAACATCAGCACACGAGTTAAGTTTCCAATTCCCGCCCATAATGAATCTTCCTTTATCATCTCTAATAATAGCCCCAGATGTGCCGCTAAGCAGATCATGATCAAAGGAAGCATCAACATTCAGCTTAACAAAGCCCATAGGAGGTCTACTCCAACCCCCGTTTCAACTAGTTGCATTGGCGTAATGGGCATTTACATAGTTAGTTGTTATTGGCCTAATCCCCATAGACGATTGGCTCGCGTTTTGGACCTTTCCTTCATGAACTAGCATATGTCTGTCCCACCATAGATACCAAGCGGTTATAGCTATCATCTCACATGCATTCTGAATGCCCCGAATAGATAGTTCGTTCTCTGGCATAAGGAATACAAATTCCAGAATTGTTTCTCCCGCCCGATCAATAACACAAGATTTTTTTATCATCCCATCCATACCCAGCTTATTCCAAACCTCTTTCTCCTTCTGACAGAGGAATAAAACGTTTTCCGTGTCTTTCGGGCCATTCGAGCACGAGGGACATATAGGCGAGAGTTTCATGTGTTTATTTGCAAGCGTAACACTCTTGCCTGCCTTCCCTCTTCGGAAAGGGAATTACCACAAAGGCTTGGGCTACGTCTGTTGGTGTCAAAACCGACAGATCTCGGGTAGGGGGGGCCAAGCTATATGTGTGAGGTTCGATGGTAACAATGATCAAAGGGACACAATGTTTACCCAGTACTGGTACGCGTCGGTGCTATACAAACGGTTTTTAACCCCTTTCCACGATGGCATTTGGAACCGTCGCCAAGTGAGTGTGGGCGGTAGGGGGGTCCTTCCCATACGACCCAGAAACCGTCGGGGATATGCCCTCTTGGCACACACGCTCGGCAAAATGAAGTCATCTGCGACCGGCGAGCGAGCAAATACGGTTATACGTACAATAGTGATAAAAAATACAATTATACAGGCAGAATTGATTCCAGTCGTAAGTACATCCCACACAGTCAGTCCCCGCTAAACGTTTCCGTTCGTATATACATCACACACAGTCGCTCCAAGGAAAACGTTTCTGTTTGCAGGTACATCACACACAAGTTTCCCTGCTAAATCATTTGTGATATCGTTGACATCACACACAATATTAACAAATTTTATCGTTTGCGTTATTGAATGCATCACACACGGTGCTTAGAAGAAAGTGTGTGGCAAAGGTTGTCCATCACACACAGTTTTTATGTGGTAAACGTTTGCAGAAGGTGGCCTAACGGAAACAGTTTTGAAGAGAATGTCGTGTGTGATTGTTCATTGATCCAACATGGTTTATTCATAGAAACTGTGTGCGTTGCCTTAGGTCATCGCCTATGGTATTTCCTCAATAACCGTTTGCAATGGCAAAAGGCAATTAGCAGGCTAATTCGTCATTAGCAGGCTAGTTGCCCTATTATTAATAATCCATTTATTACTCTATTTGACATTCATATTAAACACATAATATATTTCATTCTCATATTAAGGAAGCAGGATTTTAACTGAAATACATTAGAGTACTACATGATATTGCTTCAGCACTTAGCTACCCCATTACACAACTACACCAGCACCAAGTTTCACATGCAATATCTAGAACCTTTCAAAATTAGCATCATAGACGGTACATAGACAGATGCATCTCATGAGGAAAACTGCTGGAGCGGAAGGCGAATATTAAGCCTTCATTGATGTTGAAGGTCTTTGCAACTTGAGGTTAATGCTTGTGGATGATTGACCGTCCATCCTTCGTCCTCTTCAGGACACTTCAATATTGAACCGTGGGTGTTGTATGAATACCTTCCTCGCCTCCTGACCATACAGGTGGTTTGAAAGGTAATTATCAGTGAACTATTTTGGAAAGGCCTGAAAACAAGGATGTGTATAAATATCTTCTCTATAATGGAAATGGGACAAAGGAATAAAAAGACAAGGTATAATAGTTAGTATCATCCTGTTGTGAACTAATGTCTTCTTCATTGTGCAGACAAACATCTTGTTATTTTTGGTCGCTAATTTCTTTATCCTAACCATCTTTCTGAGTTTCTTGACTTGACTGATATTCATGGACAACTCATTTCCCCATATGCAAAAAGGGAGGAATAGTATGTCAAAACCTCTGACAAAAGGACCTACATGTGCAAGACCAAATTGTTTAGAACCTAAGTATTAGAATGGTTCCTGCAATTGCATAATAATGTGCTATTAGACAAAGGACCATGCATGTGCAAACCTCGATTGTAAACCACAGTGCTTCCCATTGCTTCGCTGCAACACATATAAGGTAGTTAGTGATCAGGTTAAGTGAGGGTTCGCATGCTATTAGTAAAATATGTTGACGAAAAATAAGCACATTGCAGATTCATCAGATTAATTCAAGCCACATGGAAACCCCATTTATCCAAACCAAGCATCATTAAGAACTTGGAAATATAACAATTGTATATGTTTCACATGTATTAACTGCAGCCAAATTCGATTATTCCTCACATGCACAACAATACAAAATTCTACCCACGACAATTGGACATTGCATTGCAGAATCGAACCGACCAGTTAACTAAACACCACAACAAATGAACCAAACATTAACTGAGCATGACATTGCACAATATAACATACTCCTAATAGAAGATCATACAGTTAACCAAACAAAGCATGCTTAACAACTTGGAAATACAGCAGTTATATTTGTTTCTCATGTATTTAGTACAACCAAATTCGATTTATTTCTCACATGGTATACAATAACAGAATGCACCCACAACAATTGAACATCACATTGTAGAATGGAACCAAACAGTTAACTAAACACACAACAAATGAACCAAACGTTAATTGAGCACCACATTGCACAATGTATAACATACTAGAAGATCAAACAGTTAACCAAACCAAGCATGCTTGACAACTTGGAATTATTGCAATTGGATTTGTTCCTCATGTATTTTGTAAAGAAAAATTCAATTTATTTCTCACATGGTTGACAATACAAAATTGCACCATGAAGAATTGAACATCATATTTGCAGAATTGAACCAAACAGTTAACTGAAAACGTCAACTAATTAGCCAAACAGTTAATAAGTGAGCACCACTCTGCACGACATATAGAACATATACACAGGAGCAACAGATTGCATGGTAAAAGTAGATAGCACAATTCACTAGAATTTGTTAAGGAAAGGCAGGAGCAGCACATGCAACGGGTAAACCGAGCATGCTTAACCGGCGTAGCTAGCAAATGGAAAGGTGCTCCTCCAAGATCTGGGGGTTGGCACGAATGGTAGCCATCGTGACGCGACCTCATCCCCGCGTGCGGCCACGATTTTCTTCTTCGCGGCCAAATGCTCCTTGAGCTCCTGGCTATACTGCGTGCACCATGGCTTAGGGCGGCACTTATTTGGTGGAGGGGTCAGTGATTTGGGTGGAAGGTGTCGCGCCGGCAGTCGAGGCATGTGGGATGTGCAAGGAGGAGGAGAGGATGGGGGTCTGGTGTGGATTACTTGCCTGGATAGACAAGGCCTAACAGCGTGAAGGAGGGTTGCCAGCAAGGGGGGCGGTGCTGCAAGCAAGGAGTGAAGGTTTCAACTTGGAAAGGAAGGCGGAAACAGGGGAAATGTGGCTTTTGGTAAGGGGGAGGGGGCGGGGAGGTAGATATTTCTGCGGAAGCAAATTTGGAATCGCTTCAGCGAAAAAACTGGCACACAAAGTGTCATCAGACACGGTCCCTTATTCAGAACTGTGTACGATATGTGAACATCACAAACGATTCAGATAGCTTAACCCATGTGTGATGAGTTTGAATGTCAAAAAATTTGGTTCCAATTTCCCTGGTTACAGTGCTCATCCACGTCATTGCATAATTTGCATACACAAAGGAGACTACAGCACACCCACACTTCTTAATCGAGGAAGTTCAGCAATTAAACAGAGCTAGCTGGCCTAAAAATTTCTTTAACAAATTAAAGATCGGCGCTTTTAATTAAACAAAACAAAGAATACTACTATGGCTGGTGCTCGTCGATCTCCACTGTCTCCTCCATGTCAAGCTCGCGCCCGATGGTCTCCTAGGGAAGGGGCTCCATGGCATCCATTGCACCATACTCGGCAAGCATCTCGCCATTCGCGTCTGCCATCTCTTTGGAAAAGGCGGCCACAAGCTGGGCATGGGCGGCCGCCATCTGGGCTTTGGCGGGCTCCACCATGGCAAGGTATGTCGCGCAGGAATGGACAACAGCTTTTTTCAATTTGTGCGGTGACCGCCACGAGCTGGGCGTGGGCGGCCTCGACATGCTCCTGGGCGACCTCCATCAGGGCTAAGGCCGCCGCTGCGGAACGGACAGTTGCTGTGTCGCTCTCGCCAGTTGCTATCCCCGAGGCAGATGTTGTTGCCGCCGCCTGAGAAGCAACATCGGCCGTTTGTGCTGCCTTGGCCGCCCGGTCGCAGATTGTGGTCGCCCTCACAAAGCTTGTTAGCATGCGTCTGGCGGCTGCGGCCACGCTCTCGCCGGAATGGGCCGCCGAACTTGCCTCAGGACGCGGGTCCACGTCCCCATCTTTCACTGGCGACGATTTAACAGTGAAATGATATTTGGGGAGCGAGCTAGTGTGCTTGACACGCCGGCTGTGGACTGTAGCCGACGCACCTTCTTGCGTAAGCCATAGGCATAGTATACACCAACGGTGCTCCAGGATATTTTGTATTGCATCTCACACAGTTGGTGATAATAAACTGTGTGGGATCTACTTGATTTTTCATCTTGATTTGAATTACATAATGGGGTCACAGCTGCAAAGGATGGTGTTTGAATTGCTAGAACTTCTATCTGTAGTGAACATGCAACTATGGTGTGTCGTCAAAAAAATTGGAATTATTCAGGGTTCATTTGGACATTTTTATACAGTAACTAGGTTTTCTAGGCATTTGAGGTGCACAATTCAAGATTAAGGGACAATTGGATTTTTACCCCTAGTTGGTTCCTAGCCACGGGTTTTGCCCTTACTTTTCGAGATTGCTCAGTTTTGCCCTTACTTTTTCCATCGAGGTCCCTTGAATGCCCTTTGACCGTTTGACCAAAACATTGAAAATTCATAACTAATTCATATGAACTCAAAAAAAATGCAAATAAGATATCAAAATGTTCAGATAAACATTACCTTTATGTGCATATCATTTGCATTCAGGACAAAAGCATTGTTTGAACTACCTGAGGTAATTAATGTTATTAAAATTATTAAAATTAAAAAGGTATAAACAATATTTTTTTCATGAATAAAAATTACATGCAAATGTAGGTGATGTTTTCTTGACATCCTGATAACTTACTTGCATTTTTCTGAGTTCGTATCAACTTGTTATGAATGTTCTAACGACTTTGACCATTATTTGGAAACTTCATAACAAGTTAATACAAACTCAGGAAAATTCAAATAAGGTATCAGGATGTTCAAAAAACATGACCTACATTTGCATATAATTTTTTATTCAAGAAAAAAATATTGGTTATACCTATTTATTTTAATAATGTTGATAACATTAATTACCTCGGGTAGTTCAAACGATGCTTTTGTCCTGAATGCAAATGATATGCCCATAAAGGTAATGTTTATCTGAACATTTTGATATCTTATTTGCATTTTTCTGAGTTCATATGAATTAGTTATGAATTTTCAAAGTGTCGGTAGGAAACGACACCTATGGGATCACTGGAATCCCTTCTACGGTTGCGGGGCGTGAGATCGTGAGAAGAGCGGGACTAGTGGGTGGCACAAAGGGGATTTACCCAGGTTCGGGCCGCAAAGATGCGTAAAACCCTACGATCCTGCTTGGTGATTGTATTAGTGTTCTTGAGCTCTCGAAGCTCTAGGTGCTGTGTGGTTCGAAAGAGCCGAATCCCTCTCAGTATGCCATGGGCCTCCTTTTATAGGCAAAACGGGCTGCCACAGTGGCACACGGGAGGCGTAAAGTGCTACAGTGCTGCGAGTTTATCGCTAGCATTACAGGACGAAACGCATTAAATGCGAGGCTTAGGTGTCCTTCACTTTATTGGGGACGGGAGTGAGGCCCGTCCCGTCCGTCGCCGCCCCTCCTGGCTTCAACACGTGCCCTGGCCAGCAACGCATGCAGCACCATGTAGGCAGGTAGGCAGCTAAGGTGGCGCGATGGTGGAGCCTCCACGAAGGTTTGCATGCTGCCATGCAGGTGCCTGCCCAGCTGGTTGGGTCGGCGACCGCGTACGAATGGCGGTAGAAATTTGGCTGGTGCTGACCTAGCAGTGGCCTTGCCGGTGCGCTTGGCGATGGTCTTGCCGGGTGGCCCGGCAGGGATCTTGCCCGGCAAGGGTATTGCCGTGGCGCGCCAGCTCCCCCGGCAAGGATCTTGCCGGGGGTCCTGTGGGTTTCTTCGGTGAGGGTGGTTGCCTTCCTATCCTATTTTGATCTTGATTGCTCTTTGTCTTCACAAAGATCTGCATGCCACCACGGAGGTGCCTCCCAAACCCCGTCCCAACGTGTCTGCTCGGTGTTGGTGGGCTCTAAGGTGGCTCGCTCAGCTGGTGTGGACGAGCTGCCCCGGCAAGGATCTTGCTGGGGCTGCTGAGGCTGCCCTCGGCAAGGGTCCTTGCCGGGGCAACCCGCATCACTCGTGCGGCCTTTGTGGTCTTGATCCTTTGTTGTTAGCTTTGCTTGTTCCTGTGGCTTTGGCCTCTCTCCGGCTTCCCTCTCTTGCCCTGCTCATGTGTGGCCGCGGCAGGCAGCTCTGACTGCCCGTGCACAAGTAAAGGGGTCAAAAGTTGGGCCCCTACTTTTGTACACCGATAGGAGCCCCCGGGCCTGGGTCACACATAGGCGCATCACGTTGTTGGGCCATGCCCAGAACGGTGCACGGGCAGTTGAGGCGGGTTTTTACCACGGCCACTGTTACGCTCGCTGTGCTTCCCCACAACCCGCGTTGAACGCGCGACGTGGGGGTCGTGTGCGTGCGTGACGTGGGGATGCTGGCGTCACCTTGTGGTGGACAGTAAAGAGGCAGCTTGCGTGTCTCTTTGAGACCGCAGGGCCGCCTCCCATTTACTGCCCTCGCTCAGGAACCGTCGCTCCACGCGTCCCATTGCGCCCGCTTCTTGCGCCACGTTCGCTGCACGCAGAGCGAATGACAAGCATAGGGGTCGTGGGTAGTCGCGCGTGTGCGGGTTGATTCCCTTGCACCTTCAATGGAGCAGGGAGGGTAGTCGACGGCCCCGCTCGCTGTCATTTCAAGAGGCCGGATTGGCCAGGAGGGGGCGGCCGAGCCTCGCCCCTGCCTCTTTATAAAGAGGGGAGCTAGAGAGATGGTGCTTCTCAACCCTTCACCATCTGCCTCTCCCCATTCCTGCTTCCTTTCTTCTTCTGCCATGGCGAGGGGGAGTGGCGATGCTTCATTAGTGGCGGCGAGGGTCTCGGCCAGGCAGCGCATCACTCCTCCCCAGGAACTCATAGCAGCGGAGCCGGCCGCTAGAGGGAGGGGGAGGGGCGAGGTCGAGGCTGCCGCGGAGCCCGGGGGAGAGGAGGACGGGGCAGCAGATCCGCCTCGCCCCCTCTAGCAGCCCTTCCTCCGATGGAGGGCCATGCCGGGGACAATCCCTGCGAAATCTTCGTCAGGCTGCGTCATCCGCCACGCCGTCGCCTCCGCCTTCCGACCCCGTTTGCGCAGGAGATGGAGCTGGATCCGACGCAGGCGCTGCAGCTGCACATGAGGGGCTGTGGGAACAGTGGCACGTGGGTTGACATCGAGTTCCCCGCCCCCCACGTCATGTATCTTCACCGAGGGTGGAAAACCTTCGCTCGCCTCCACATCTTGATGGACGGGCTCACTCTCCATTTCAAACTAATGGAGGGTGGCCTCCTCTCCATCAAGATCTTTGGGCACTTCGGGACCCGCGTGAGGTGTTGTGTAGAGAGCTCCTTCGATGATGAAGAGTCCATCTCAAGCGAGAGGGGCGAGGAAGACAGCGGCAGCGACGACGAGGGTAGCGGGCGGCAGGATGACGAGTCCGTCTAGGTGTCGGGTGTCGCTCCGAGCGGCACCGGTGGCCCCATCATCCGTGTCGCTGGCTCCTTGAACTTCTCGGGGTCGCCTCCTTGGGCGGCTGGCGTAGGGAGGCTGCGGAAGAGGCAGAGGACGAGCGGCGAGGCCCTCAAGTCAGAGTACGTGGACACCAATGCCTTCGTCGTGTGTTGGCGTCCTGCCGCCTCGTCTTCGAGCTCTGCGTCTGGTGCCGTCATCGCCATTTAGCCTTCGGACGGCCTCCAAGATGTTCTCTCGGTGTCTTCTGCCACTCGTAGCTCGCCTAGGCGCCTCTTTTTCCCTTATGCTTTCTTGTTCCATTTCCTGAGGAGAGGGACAAGAAAGGGATTACGGGGACCTTATATCTTTTTAGTCTTGTAAGCCTTCGGGCCTTTGTTAGCTTTAGAACTTGTAATCTCCTTGTTCATGTTTTTCATTTTGTATGAACTGTACCTGTATGGGATGTTTTTTAATGAAAAAAGGATGTTTGCCGGGATTTTCATTCGCGATAAGGGGTGAATCCTTGCCATCCTTCAAGATAAACGTTTTTTCCGGCAACAGGCCTTGCCGTCTCCCCACCTCGCTCGACCTTTCCCACGCTCTTGGCGGGGGTAGGGATGAGGTGGGCTTAGGCCCCTCGTTTCCCTCTTCTGCTGCCGTGGCTACAACCAGATCTAGACCCAGGAGATAATCCTTGGGTGCCGAAAAGAGGGAGCACGGTAGCTCAGAGATAGAACAGGGTTTCACACATCCCAGTCCATAACAAAACGCATGATAGGGGATAAAGGACTTATCTGGATCTGTAGCCCCCAGCGACCTTGGCTTGCCGCGGAGAGATCCTCGTTCTTGCAGCCCCCGGCAATTCTGATTTGCCGGGGCCCGGGCGCCGGTCCGCTCCTTTTCTTCCAGAATAGCTCAGCAAGAATACTTACGTGCCCTGTGAACCAAAGAAGACAGGGAAGGACAGAGACGCACACTCGACCTCTAAGCTAGGGGTTAGTCGCTGCCAAGCACTATCAACCCTAACCAAGGGGAAGACTCAACCTAGCATGCATGCTATAACTTAGGGCGCCAGCGCTTCGTTTATTTATGCTCAGTGTCTGCGCCTGGCTTTGTACAAAGAGTTACATGCCTTGCCGGCAAAGCTTGTACAAAAGGATGGCTTGCCGGGGGACCCGGTAGCCGTGCCTTACGGGTAAAACTTGCGAAGATGCTCAATGTTCCAGGAATTGCTCATTGGGACGGCATCTTTGGTCTCCAGGCGGACCGCGCCGGGCCTGGTGACTCGCGTTACCCGATAAGGGCCTTCCCACTTCGGCGTCAACTTATTGGAATTCTTGGCCGACTGAACATGCCGAAGAACAAGGTCGCCTTCCTCAAAGCTCCGGGCATGAACGTTGCGGCTATGGTAGCGGCATAAAGCTTGCTGGTAGCATGCTGCTCTCACAGCTGCCCGGAGATGATCTTCCTCGAGGTGCGTTGCATCATCTTGGCGTAGTTGCTCTTGCTCAAGCTCATCATAAGAGAGCACTCGGGGTGACCCGTATATGAGTTCCGTGGGGAGAACTGCTTCTGCCCCATAAACCAGGGCAAAGGGTGTCTGGCCAGTGGCTCGATTTGGCGTCGTTCTGATTGACCAAAGAACCGCCGGCAACTCCTCAATCTAGCGCCTTCCGCTCTTGCGCAGCCTGTCAAAAGTCTTTTGTACTCAAGCCTCGCAGGATTTTAGTGTTTGCTCTCTCCGCTTGGTCGTTGCTTCGTGGATGCGCCATGGAAGCAAAACAGACCCTGCTGCCGAGATCCTCAATGTACTGCATGAAGGCATGGCTTGTGAACTGCGTGTTGTTGTCGGTGATGATCCTGTTGGGCACCCGGAAACGGCAAACTAGTCCCTTGAAGAACTTGATGGCTGACTGCGCCGTTACCTTCCTCACTGCCTCCACCTCTGGCCACTTTGTGAACTTGTCGATGGCAACATACAAGTACTCAAAGCCCCCGATGGAGCGAGGGAAAGGGCCCAAGATGTCGAGCCCCCAGACCGAGAAGGGCCAGGAGAGAGGGATGGTTTGAAGGGCTTGGGCTGGTTGATGGAGCTTCTTCGAATGGAACTGGCACGCTTCACACTTGGTTACTAGTGCTGTTGCATCTTGGAGGGCGGTGGGCCAGAAGAAACCCTGCCGGAAAACCTTGTCGACAAGGGCCCTCGACCCTATGTGGGAGCCACATATGCCTCCATGTATCTCTGCCAGCAGCTCTAGTCCTTCCTCCCAGGAGATGCACATCAATTTCACCCCATTTGGTCTTCTTCTATAAAGCACGTTATCAACGAACTGGTATAGAGCAGACCGGCGGGCTACTCTCTCCGCTTCTTCCTGTTCCTTAGGAAGCTCCCCTTTTTGAAGGAATCGAACGGTTGCTCCGCCCATGCCGGAGCCTGTGGCTCAACGGCAAGGGCCAAAGGCATCTCTTCTGCCCCGGGGACAGCTGCCTCCACGGCCATGACCTGAGGTCCTGCCGGAGTCGGTCGCCCCGCGGCAGGATCGGCACCCACGGCAACATCTCCGTCGGTGGCTCTAGGGAGCTCGGTGGGGAAGTACTTGCCGGGCCTAGCTTCCTCCGCTTGTTCTGCCCAGTTGACGTCTAAACGGATGGTTGGGTTAACTGAAGCACAAAAGTACTTGGTTCCACAGTTAGCCTGAGGGCGGCGTGCTTCGACAAGTAGTCAGCAATGTCGTTCTCCGCTCGGGGGACGTGCTCTGCTTGTATACCGTCAAAATGCTCCTCCAGCTTCCTCACTTCATCCACGTAGGCTTCCATTAGGGCTTTGATAATCTTTGTTGACCTGCCTGACAACAAGTTGCGAGTCGCCCCTGATGATGAGCTTTTTGACTCCGAGGTCCGCCGCGATCCTAAGACCGGCAAGCAAACCCTCGTATTTGGCGGTGTTGTTAGTTGACATCTCCCAGGGAAAGTGCATTTGGATGACGTACCTGAGGTGCTCCCCGGTGGGTGCGACAAGCAGCACACGAGCACCGGCGCCTTGCAGCGAGAAAGCCCCATCAAAGTACATGATCCAGTCGCCACCTGTTTCCTCACCGGGGAGAGCGGTCTCGTGAACCTCTTCGTCGGGTGTCGAAGTCCATTCTGCAACAAACTCCGCCAAGATTCTACTCTGAATCGTCGAGGTGCTTTCGAACTTCAAGACGAAGCTCGACAGCACTAGGGCCCATTCCACGATCCTCCCTGTCACGTCTGGATTATGTAGTATCCGTTGCAATGGAAGACGGGTAACCACGGTGATCTCGTGCGCCTGGAAGTAGTGGCACAACTTCCTCGAGGCCATAAGGAGGCCGAAGAGCAACTTTTGTACACCTGAATACCTCGACCTAGCCCCCTGTAAGAGGGAGCTGACGAAGTAAACTGGGTGCTGCACCATCTTATTTCTTTGTATCACTTCACCTGGCCATGCTGGTCTTGTCGCACTGGCGCCAGGCTTGCCGGGATCGGGCCCTGTCGGGGACTCAGTCTTGCCGGGACCGAGCCCTGCCGAGGAGGGTTCCGATCCGCCAACCATTGACTCTGCCGCCGCTGCCGTCTTCCCGTCAACCTCTCTCTGTGCCACCAATGCGGCGCTAACCACTTGATTTGTTGCCGCTAGTTATAGTAGCAACGGCTCTTGTGGTTTAGGTGCAACCAGCACTTGGGCAGAGGAAAGGTACTTCTTCAAATCTTGCAACGCCGCCTCGGCCTCCGGGGTCCACTCCACTGGGCCCGTCTTTTTCAGGATCTTGAAAAAGGGGAGGGCACGCTCTGCGGACTTGGAGATGAATCTGCTCATGGCAGCAACGCAGCCAGTGAGCCAACGCATTTCCTTGATCCGCTTGGACGCCTTAATCTGCTCGATAGCCTTAATCTTGTCCGGGTTTGCCTCAATCCCACGCTGCGACACAAAGAAACCGAGAAGCTTGCCGGATGGGACACCGAAGACACACTTCTTAGGGTTCAATTTGAGGTTAATCTTGCACAGGTTTCTAAAGGTCTCCTCCAGGTCTTGTACGAGCGTTGCTTTGTCCTTGGTTTTGACCACTATCTCATCCATATAAGCTTCCATATTTCTATATAGCTGGGGTTCAAAACCAATCTGGACTGCTCTTGCAAACATTGAGCCAGCACTCTTCAACCCGAAAGGCATCCGTAAAAAGCAGTACGTACCACATGGGGTGATGAATGCTGTCTTTTCTTCGTCTTCTTTTGTCATGAAGATCTGGTGGTATCCCGAGTAGGCGTCGAGGAATGATAACAGGTCACACCCTGCTGTGGAGTCAACAATCTGGTCGATGCGCGGTAACGGGAAGGGATCCTTTGGACAAGCTTTATTGATGTCTCTGTAATCAATACACAGTCTCCACTTCCCGTTTGCCTTGCGCACTACCACCGGATTGGCCAAGCATGTCGGGTGGAGCACTCCTCTTACCAGGCCTGCCGCCTCTAGCTTCCTAATTTATTCCGTGATGAACTCTTGCCTCTCCAGAGCTTGCTTCCTGACCTTCTGCTTGACGGGCCGCGCATGGGGACAGACAGCAAGGTGGTGCTCAATCACTTCCCTGGGAACGCCAGGGATGTCGGAGGCTTGCCATGCAAACACATCGACATTCTTCCGCAAGAAAGTGACGAGCTCACTATTTGCTGTCGAGGGTGGAGCTTATGGTGAAAGCCCCACCCGTACCGTCCTCCTTGACGGGCACCTTCTTGGTCTTTGGCGGTGCAGCTCTGGGCTTCTTGCTCCTGTCGCGGAGCTCTCTGGCACGTCCTCGACAGTAGCGCAACACCCCGAAGAGGTGCGCTTGCCGGAGTGGGTGCGAGGAGTCTCACCGATCTTCTTGCCTCCCAGGGCTCCATCGGCAGGAGCAGGTGCCTTGGCGGCAGCTGCTGCAACTGCTTCCCGGTAAAGTTGGTCAGCGCAAATCAACGCATCTTTCTTGTCGGAGGGGACAGTGATGATGTTCATCGGCCCGGGCATCTTCAACATGTTGTAGGCGTAATGTGAAGCTGCCATGAACTTGGCTAGTCCTGGGCGGCCGAGGATCCTGTTGTAAGGCAAGGGGATCTCGGCTACATCGAAAACAATCCTCTCCGTCCTGTGATTCAGCTCGCCTCCGAAGGTCAGAGGCAGCGTGACCTTTCCCTTCGGCTGGCTCCTCCCCGGGTTAACCCCTTGGAACGTGCCTGTTTCCTCGAGGTCTCCATCAGGGATCTGCAGCTTTTTGACCACGACAAGCGAGATCAAGTTCAGGTCGGCCCCGCCATCGACCAACATCCTTGTCACTTTGAGGTTGCGGATCATTGGGGAAACCAACAATGGCAAGCACCCGACCGCAATAATGCGGTCAGGGTGGTCCTCGGTGTCAAAGATGATGGGCGTGTTGGACCACTTCAGCGGTTTCCGTGCGTCGAACGACGGCTCCGCTGCGGTGATCTCACGGCCCACTGCTTGAGCTGGCGGTGAGATGTATGCAGTGGGGCACCACCATCGACGCACATGGCCTCTATGGCTTTCTGGAACTTGTGATCGCTGGACTCGTCGTCCCCATCGCGATCATCATCTTCTTGTTTCTTGTCGCGGCCCCTAGCGGGCCTCTCCTGCTGACTGTCTTTGCCATGGCGGCCTCCTTGGCCGCAACGTTTCTTGTCGGGCCCTTCGGCACCATCTTGGCTCTTCTCCTTGTCCTGCCACTCATACTCGGCCTTCTGCTTCTCAGCGAGCAGCTCTATTTGCCGGTAGTGTTGGAGGTCATGGCCCTTTGTGCGGTGGATCTTGCAATACTGCTTGTCGGAGCCTCCTTGCTTGTCGGCGGCCGCCAAGGCCCGGCAAGCGACACACCCGGCAACCTCCTTGTCGGGGTCGCTCGCCTTGGTCTTCTTGGTGGCGCTGGTGTCGTTGGATCCCTCGACGGCAAGCACGGCCTTGCCCTTGCATTTCCTGTTATGGTGCTGGCCCTTCTTTGCTAGGGCGGCGGTATCGCCAGTGGAATCGGTTTCCGTGCCGGCATCTTCGCCGGGGTACTTCCTTCCCTCTTCAGCACGAGCGCATCGATCGGCCAGAACATAGAGCTCAGCCACATCCTTAACCTTGTTCATTGCCAGCTCTTCACACATCTTGCGATTGCGCATGTTCTGGTGGAATGCACTGATCACGGTGGCGGGATGAACATCGGGAATGTTATACTGCACCCGGCTGAACCTCTGGATGTACTTGCGTAAGTTTTCTCCTTCCTTCTGGGGGATGATGTGTAAATTACTCGCCTGGCCATGAGCTTGGTGACCTCCGGTAAAGGCGCCAACAAACTCATGGCACAGACCCGCCCAAGAAGAGACTTGCCGTTGTACTTCTCACCAACATCAGGCTTGAAAGTGCGGTGGGAGGGCCACTGGAACTACCGCAGCTCACGGGTGAAAGCCGGACAGCCCACCTCATAGGGTAGGCCACCGTAGCCTCCCGGCGCCGGGTGGTCCGCAGCAGGCCCTGCCCGCCTGTCTGACTGGTGGCGCGCGTCACGTCGGCGCTCGATGGTGGTTCGAGCGTCTTCATGAGCCCGCTCCCGAAGGACTTGGCGCTGATCGCGGTTGGTTCGCGGGTCTAACGACGCGATGGAGACATCATCACGAGCATCGTCACGACGGGTCGTCACCCGCGGCGGACGGTGCTGAGGAGGGGAATACACCGTGGCCGCATCGCCTTCGGCTCGGCCCCTGCTAGCAGGGGGTGGCACGATGGAGCGGCGGCCCACGGGTTTCACCGATCGCAGCTCATCATCGTTGGCGATGCCGACGAGGCTCCGGACGGTGGCCCTCCATTCATCAAGCTTTTCCATCGTGGGGGGAAGGTCGAGGAGGAGCTTCCCACACGCCAGGGCTTCTGCTAGCGTGGGTGCCCGCGAGAGTTGGGTGGACCGCGTTGCGCTTCGACTCCTAACTATGTTAGAAGGAGCCTCATCACGGCTCCACAACCGCCCGCCACCTTCATCGGCGCCTTGGCGTGCACGCTGGCCTCCCTCATCCTGCGAAGGACGCATAGGGCTTTTCCCAGGGCGACGCCCTCGGTCACCAGCAAGGCGGCGCTTCTCAGCGTGTATGATTTGAGAGGAGCGCGTCGTAGGCGCCGGCGTTGGTGTCTTGGAGGCCGCCGCGCCATTGGTGGGCGGCACGACGACGCCCCTGGAGGGCCCTGCGCCACCCGCGGGGGATCCGACGTCGTTTCTGGGGCCAGCGCCGCGCGGTTCGTCGCCCATCGCACAGGCGGCGCCGCCCACTGCGCCCGGACTGCCAGGGTGATGTGGGTGTTCGCAGGCCGCGCCGCGGGTTCTCTCCGCGACTGGCCCGCTACTGGCCCGCATCGATGATGGCAGTCTGGTTCCGGATGAGCCAATCGCCGTGGTCTTCTTCTTCTTAGGAGCCATGGCGATGATGAACTGCTAGGCCTAGCACTAGGCCAGATTCTCACAATAGCACCCCCTACCTGGCGCGCCAAAGATGTCGGTGGGAAACAACACCTATGGGATCACTGGAATCCCTTCTATGGTTGCGGGGCACGGGATCATGAGAAGAGCGGGACTAGTGGGTGGCACAAAGGGGATTTACCCAGGTTCGGGCCGCAAAGATGCGTAAAACCCTACGATCCTGCTTGGTGGTTGTATTAGTGCTCTTGAGCTCTCAAACTAGCTCTGGGTGTTGTGCGGTTCGAAAGAGCCGAATCCCCTCTTAGTATGCCATGGGCCTCCTTTTATAGGCGAAAGGGGCTGCCACAGTGGCACACAGGAGGTGTAAAGTGCTACAGTGCTGCGAGTTTATCACTAGCATTACAGGACGAATGCATTAAATGCGAGGCTTAGGTGTCCTTCACTTTATTGGGGACGGGGGTGAGGCCCATCCCGTCCGTCGCCGCCCCTCCTGGCTTTGACACGTGCCTTGGCCAGCAACGCATGCAACACCATGTAGGCAGGCAGGCAGCTGAGGTGGCGCGGTGGTGGAGCCTCCACGAAGGTTTGCATGCTGCCATGCAGGTGCCTGCCCAGCTGGTTGGGTCGGCGGCCGCGTATGAACGGTGGTAGAAACTTGGCTGGTGCAGGCCTAGCAGTGGCCTTGCCGATGCGCTTGGAGATGGTCTTGCCGGGTGGCCCGGCAAGGGTCTTGCCATGGCGCGCCAGCTCCCCCGGCAAGGATCTTGCCGGGGGTCCTATGGGTTTCTTCGGTGAGGGTGGTTGCCTTCCTATCCTCTTTTGATCCTGATTGCTCTTTGTCTTCACAAAGATCTGCATGCCACCATGGAGGTGCCTCCCGAACCCCGTCCCAACGTGTCTGCTCAGCGTTGGTGGGCTCTAAGGTGGCTCGCTCAGCTGGTGTGGACGAGCTGCCCCGACAAGGATCTTGCCGGGGCTGCTGAGGCTGCCCTCGGCAAGGGTCCTTGCTGGGGCAACCCGCATCGCTCGTGCGGCCTTTGTGGTCTTGATCCTTTGTTGTTAGCTTTGCTTGTTCCTGTGGCTTTGGCCTCTCTCCGGCTTCCCTCTCTTGCCCTGCTCATGTGTGGCCGCGGCAGGCGGCTCTGACTGCCCGTGCGCAAGTAAAAGGGTCAAAAGATAGGCCCCTACTTTTGTACACCAACACAAAGTTTTGGTCAAACGGTCAAAGGGCATTCGAGGGATCTCGATGGAAAAAGTAAGGGAAAAACTGAGCAAGCTCGAAAAGTAAGGGCAAAACCCGTGGGTAGGAACCAACTAGGGGTAAAATTGCAATTGTCCCCAAAATGAAACCACATGCACATGCTCCGGTGCACCAAAATGGGTTGTAAAATGATATATGTGTCCATGGGTTGATGCTTATGGCCCAGCCCATTCAAGAAATGGGAATGAATTTCAAACACCACGGCACCGTGGCTCTTCAGCAAACGTTGGGGTGCTTGCTTTTGTAATTCTAGTAAATGCAAAACTCGTCTGAAATTCATGAACCTTGGCATGCTATCATGGAACTGCATCAAGATGTTGAGGTAAAAAAAATATTGTCCCATTTGGGCCAGGTGATGGTATAAGCTTCTCGCAAACTAGAGCTTCTCTCACAAGAAGCATGATGGTTTCGGTATGGAATGTGCCACCTTTGGGGATGAAATGATATATGTTGCCTCTTCTTACTTTCAAAAATTTTCTCGTGTCAACATAGAACAATAGGAGTGTTGTGCATTTTTTTGGGATTTTTCGGGATTCGCGTGGACATTTTTATAAATTAACTGAGTTTTCTATGCATTCATGTGCATAATTCAAATTTGAACTAGATGCACATACTCTAGTGCATATAAACGAGATGAAAAATCAAATGTGTGTCCTTGGTTGCAACCTTAGGTCCCATGCAAGACATGGGTATGGATGTCAAACACCTTTGCCACCGTCGCTCGGCTGCTAACATTGAGATACATGGTTTTAAAATTCTAGTAAATTGAAAACTCGTCTACAATTCATGAAACTTGACATGCTATCATGGAACGGCAGCAACATGCGGTGGTAAGAATATTATCCCATTTGGGGTAGGTTAGGGTATAAGCTTCTCACAAACCAGAGCTTCTCGCAACAAGCCTCATGGTTACGGTTGGGAACGTTTCACCTTTCTGGACGAAACGATATCCGTTGCCTCTTCTTGATTTAAATTTTTTTCTCCAGTGTGAGCATAGAACAACATGAGTGTTGTGTTAAATTTTGGAATTTATCGGTGTTCGTTCGGACATTTTTATGCATTAATTGACCTTTCAATGCATTTATGTGCATAATTCAAATTTGAACTACATGCACATGCTCTAATGCATATAACTTGGTTGAAAATTCAAATTTGTCTCCTTGGTTGCATGCTTAGGTCTCATACAAGAAGTGGGAATGAATGTCAAACACCCTGCCACCGTCACTCAGCCACAAACATTGAGATACCTGGTTTTTAAATTCTACTAAATCCAAAACTCGTATTTAATTCATGAAACATGGCATGCTATCATGGAGCGGCATCAACATGCCATCATCAAAATTTTGTCCCATTTGGGGCAGGTTTGGGTATAAGCTTCTCACAAACCAGATTTTCTCACAACAAGCCTAATGATTTCGGTAGGGAATGTTTCACCTTTCTGGACGAAATGATAGTTGTTGCCTCTTCTTGATTTCAATTTTTTCTCTAGTGTCAACATAGAACAACATGAGTGTTGTGTTAAATTTTGGAATTTATCAGGGTTCATTTGGACATTTTTATGCATTAATTGACCTTTCAATGCATTTATGTGCATAATTCAAATTAGAACTACATGCACATGCTCTATGAATATAAATTGGTTGAAAATTCAAATATGTCTCTTTGGTTGCATGCTTAGGTCCCATGCAAGAAATGGGAATGAATGCCAAACACCCTCCAACCGTCACTCGGCCACAAACATTGAGATCCTGATTTTTAAATTCTAGTAAATCCAAAACTCGTCTGTAATTCATGAAACATGGCATGCTATCATGGAGCGGCATCAACATGACGTCGTAAAATTTTTGTCCCATTTGGGGCAGGTTTGGGTATAAGCTTCTCACAACAAGCCTGATAGTTTCGGTAGGGAACGTTTCACCTTTCTGGACGAAACTATAGCCGTTTCCTATTCTTGATTTCAATTTTTTTTCTAGTGTCAACGTAGAACAACATGAGTGTTGTGTTAAATTTTGGAATTTTGGGGGTTCCTTAGCACATTTCTTACGCATTAATTGAGTTTTTAATGCATTTATGTGCATAATTCAATTTTGAACTACATGCACATGTTCTAATGCATATAAATTGGTTGAAAAAAATCAAATATGTGTCCTTGGTTGCATGCTTAGGTCTCATGCAAGAAATGGAAATGAATGTCAAACACCCTGCCATCGTCACTCGGCCGCAAACATTGAGACACCTGGTTTTTTAATTCTAGTAAATCCAAAACTCGTTTGAAATTCATGAAACCTGGCATGCTATCATGGAATGGCACCTGACATACCATGGTAAATTTTTTGTCCCATTTGGGGCTGCTTTGGGTATAAGCTTCTCACAACAAGCTTGATGATTTTGGTAGGGAATGTGCCACCTTTGGGGACGAAACAATACCCGTTGTCTGTTATTGCTTTCAAAAAAATTCTAGTGTCAACATAGAACAACAGGAGTGTTGTGTTAAATTTTAAATTTTTCGGGGTTCATTTGGACATTTTTATATATTAACTGGGTTTTCTAGGCATTTTATGTGCATAATTCAAATTTGAACTACATGCACATGCTCCAGTGCATATAAATTGGTTGAAAATTCAAATCTGTTTCCTTGGGTGCATGCTTAGGTCCCATGCGAGAAATGGCAATGAATTTCAAACATCAGGGCACTATTGACTGCCGGCAAAATGTTGGGATACTTTGTTTTTAAATTCTAGTAAATCCAAAACTCGTTTGAAATTCATGAAACTTGGCATATGCTATCATGGAATGGCACCCGGCATGCTGTGGTAATTTTCGTGTCCATTTTGAGAGAAGGCACACTCGAATAACAGTCAACAAAGGCACTTTGAAACAACTAGCTGCCACTCTAACTTTGCAAAAGTTTTAGATAGAACACCCGTATGTACACTGACAGCTTCCGCAGTAAGCCAAGGGAAAATGTGCCGAGCAGGATTTGTGCAGCTCTTCATCGCAAATGTTTTAGATAGAACACATGTATGCAAAGTGAGAGCTATGGTTTTCCGCAGGGAAAATTTGTTGCGCAGGATTTGTGAATCTCTTCAACGTAAACGTTTCATATTGAATCAGGTATGCAAAGCGAGACTTCGACTCTAAGCCAAGAGAAAATTTGGCAAGCATGATTTCTACCTTCCTTCAACGCAAACGGTTTTTCCAGATGACCCGTGTGCAGCCACATACAGAAAAATTGGTAAGATTTGCATCTGTCATATTGGGTATATTGCCATTTGTCAAACTGGAAAGATTGACATTTGTTGATCTAGTAACATTGCCATTTGTCAATCCTTATAACACTGCGATTTGTCAAAATATGCAGCTAAAAATCACTAGCACTATCTAATTTTTGCAACTAAAATTCAATAATTAAGCATATATTTCATTTATAGATTAAGCACTCGTGCTTAATTTATACAAACAGTTCAACTTTACAGCTGAACCGACCAAACTTTTCCCCAATTTTTGCCAACCACATACTGAAATAGCTTGTTCAACTATATATACTAGCTAAATTTAAGTACATTGTACAGTTCCACCACATCTATAGTCAGACGAACTGAACAAAATAGCCCCTAAATACTACTACTACTATGGAGGGGCTTTGTACTACTTCCGGCAGCCTCTCCTCCACCGAGCGTGCTCAGTAAGAGGAAGAGGAGGAGGAGCCTACCGCCGAGCTGGACAACTACAATACGGTGCCTGCCGCTGCTACACCTTCAGCGACGCTCACCTCGAACGCCCGCTACCGCTCCAGACGACCCCTCTTGAAGCGGCCGGACTACTTGTAGATCTCCTGATTCCTGGCCTCTGCGTCGGTGTGTGCCGCGGCCATGGTGAAGGAAAGGCTCTTTGCGTGCTCGATGAGGCACTCCTTCTCCTCCCGTAGGAACTCAATGTAGCGTGCAAGGTCGCTGCGGCACGTGCGGGCCTCCACCTATGCCTCCCTCCTACGGGCGACGGTGGCGGAGCGGGTGATGATGCCGGCAGTCGACGGTGGGCTGGCGGCCACGACGGACGACGATGGGGTGGCGGCCACGACCACCACCTCCCGCCTTCGGGCCGCGGTGGCGGAACGGGCGATGGCCATGGGGGCCGGCAGTGGGGTGGCGACCACGACGGCCACCTCCCGCCTTTGGACCGCGGCGGCGGAGCAGGTGATTGCCTTGGCTTTCGACTGAGCACTACTAGGGAAAAGCCTAGCAATAGCGCTGGTTTTTGTCGTATCAGTAGCGCGGGTAAGTGCGCTACTGATACGATGCTACAGCTAAAGTTTAGCAGTAGCGCTTGCTGGCACGCCCTACTGCTATATCAACATAGTAGTAGCGGTTTCGCGGACAACGGCTACTAGTAATTACTAGTAGCGCTTCTCTCCGCCCACGCTACTACTATTATTCCGTATTCTATTTCTTTTAAATTTTACGTCGTATTCATACACCTTTATACAATTTTTCATACGGTAGCAATTTAGAGACATCATATAACAACTTGGTCACTAGTTATAATAAAAACTCCTCATCATCATTATCATAGTACTCATAATCACTACTCCTACTCAGAATCACCATCAAGTCTAAGACATTGTAGCACATAATAAAAGCTTCTCATCATCATCATAGTCATATATAATCAACACTAACTAATTCTTCTAATTACTTAGGGCCTACTCCTCTCTCCTAGCTAAAATACCATAAAACAGATAAACCGGTCCTTCTCCATAATGGAGAATGGACATAAACCTATCTCCAACTTGTGGCTTGCGCACATTCATTTTGTCTCCAATTATTTGCGTGTGCGCATTCATCACTTTGCTCCATTCTTTGATTTTGAGCCTTCCATCACTTGAAGAAATCGAGTATGCACTATGGTAAGCCTTCGAAGAAGTTGGTCGTAAGCTAACCATATGCATATCACCTTCGGTAAATAGCATGTCAGGCACAACCTGCTTCGGGAGCCTTTGTTCAAAAACGTAATAGTAACATGTATAGTCAGCAATGTAGTTTACTTAAGAAAAATGTATGCAATGAAGTTACCATCATTAACAAAATCTTACCAAGTTTTTGGCAATAAAGTTACCATCAAGCACTTTATTAACTAGTAGCACGTATCTAGTATAATTTGGGTTGATAGAGTGACTGGTTTTGAAGGCCTCAACATCTTCTATGAATGAGACAAGATAACCTTTCTCCTTACAATTAAGCTTTGAGTCATAGCTGTAGTATGTGATGTCTACTAAGTTCCGAGTATTTCTTGAAGATAAGAAATAAGCTGACAGTTATAAATAAATAAGTTTAGTACCGACGAACACCAAATATTTTTAAATTAACAACATAAATTACTGAACTTAACAAATTAGTTTGACAAACTCACATCTAGGAAAAACTGGAGGCATATCCACATCCACCCACATGTCGATATTATCATCATCATAATCTTTGGGACAAATATCAAATCTTATTCTCATTCCCTCCTCAAATCCATATGCCTTGTAGAGAGCTTCCAAATTAGAGCAACCGAAATGGGGGCGATCGACCGCATTGTACATCTTAACCAGAAACTCATAACCATGTTTAGTTCTTAAGTGAGCCCTTCTCGTCTCCACATTCTCAAAGTCATTTAAAGCAAAACCAAGCTTCTCCAATACATATGGTCTAGCAAGGCACGGGATGTACTAATCGAATTGAAAAAAATCCATAAATTACACGTTGAACAAAAGAAGCACAAGTGATGATATTAATTACGATGAAATGCTTGTCGTTGCGTACCGTACAAACATCAAAGGTCTCTTCCAGCTTCATGGTGAAAAACCTATCATTTTGCGGGTGAGGAAACCTGTCGCACAAACCCCGATCATCGTAGCAGTACTCGCACTCCGGGATCCCATCGTCATCAGACATCTCCTGTGTTTAAAATTCAAAGATTATAACTCGACGGCAAAACCCAAAAAATCAGGCATGATCTTTGCTAAAAAAAACATATCGAGTGCCTGAAATTTGCCGGAACGGAAATTAATCAACACTCCGGCAAAACATAGGCCACTTATCGATGGTCATTGCATTTCAATGGTTGGAAATATGAACAAAAACATTTCAAAATATCTCATATATAATCCTAACACTAAATAAACTAGTTTTATTAACTACTTACTAAATAAACTAGTTTTATTAACTACTTAATAAATAAACTAGTTTTATTAACTACTTACTAAATAAACTAGTACTATTAAGCACTTACTATAAATAAACTAGTTCTATTAAGCACTTACTAAATAAACTAGTTCTATTAAGCACTTACTATAAATAAACTAGTTCTATTAAGCACTTACTAAATAAACTAGTTCTATTAAGCACTTAATATAAATAAACTAGTTATATTAATCACTTACTAAATAAACTATTTCTATTAAACACTTGCTAAAAATTCTACTACCCTAGTTCTACCCTAAATTTTCTTACTTCTACTTTATTCAAAACACCTAAAATAGTCAAAAAATATTCTATTAAAAAACCTACTGAGGGAGTCCTGGATTAAGGGGTCCTCGGATAGCCGGACTATATACATTGGCCGGACTGTTGTGCTATGAAGATACAAGATAGAAGACTTCATCTCATGTCGGGTGGGACTCTCCTTTGCGTGGAAGGAAAGCTTGGCGATTCAGATATGTAGATTCCCTTCTCTGTAACCGACTCTATGTAACCCTATCCCCCTCTGGTGTCTATATAAACGGGAGGGTTTAGTTTGTAGGACAAGAACAACAATCATAATCATAGGCTAGCTTCTAGGGTTAGCCTCTACGATCTTGTGGTAGATCAACTCTTGTAATACTCATATAATCAAGATCAATCAAGCAGGAAGTAGGGTATTACCTCCATAGAGAGGGCCCGAACCTGGGTAAACATCATGTTCCCCGCCTCCTGTTACCATTAGCCTTAGACGCACAGTTCAGGACCCCCTACCCGAGATCTACCGGTTTTGACACCGACATTGGTGCTTTCATTGAGAGATCCACTGCGTCGTCATCATAAGGCTTGATGGCTCCTTCACCCATCTACAACAACTCGGTCCAGGGTGAGATCTTTCTCCCCGGACAGATCTTCATATTCGGCGGCTTCACACTGCGGGCCAACTCGCTTGGCCATCTCGAGTAGATCAACAGCTACGCCCCTGTCCAGTATGTCAGGTTTGGAAACTTGAACTACACCTCTGACATCCATGGAGACTTGGTCTTCAACGGATTCGAACCCATGCCAGCCCCACCCTGTAGCCACGATGAACATGACTTAAATCTGTCATCGGATCATGCCCAGGAGACAGTGCCTGTAACTGCACTGGCCCTAGATCCAGTGCAGATCGTGTCGTCCGAGAATGGGGGGATGGACCCCACCATGGAAGACGCATACTCAACGGCGCTAGAGCCGAACACAGATCTAACCTCCTACAAGGTCTGTGTCATCGGACCCTTGGACTCATCTCCGGCTATAGGATTCGGACCGCGTGTATCCACGCCCATCAAATCTGACTGGGCACCGATCTTGGAGTTCAGCTCCATGGATATCTTCCAACACTCACCCCTGGGCAACGTGTTAAACTCATTAGAATATCTCTCCTTGACAGGTGATTCTTGGCCGAACTATGTCCGGCACAAGTGGGAAGCGGACAATGAAGAACTTTGTTACCCACCCACCACCCACTTGATAGCCACTGTCGACGACTTGACCGACATGCTTGATTTCGACTCCGAAGACATCGATAGTATGGACGACGATGCAAGAGAAGAACAGGAACCACCGCCCATAGGGCGCTGGAAAGCCACCTCCTCATATGACATATACATGGTGGACACCCCTAAAGAAAACAATGGCGAGGACAAAAAGGATCTAGTCGAGGATAAGCCTCCTAAGAAGAAGCCGAAGCACCGACGTCAGCGGCGCCACTCTAAACCACGCCATGGTAAAAATCGCGATACCGGCACACGAGACAATAACACTCCGGACGATGCCGAAGACGAAGACGACCCCGCCCAGCCAAGTTTTGAACAGGCTGAACGGGAAGACGGGCGAGCCAGCCCTGATGAATAGGCCACGAATGAAGACTCGGAAGACAGCAATTACATGCCCCTCTCCGAGGATGAGGTGAGCCTCGGCGACAAAGAATTTACCGTGCCTAAGGATCCCGTTGAACAGGAGCGCTTCAAGCGCCGGCTTATAGCCACTACAAAGAGCCTGAAGAAGAAGCAGCATTAGCTTCAAGTTGATCAAGATCTGCTCACTGATAGATGGACTAAGGTCCTGGCAGCCGAGGAATATGGACTCGAACGGCCAACAAAAAGTTACTGAAGCGTAGGTTGCTACCTCAATTCAAGGACGAGACACTAGAGCCCACACTAGCAGCGCATGATGCGGCTAACCGACCACCGCGTGGCCGAGATAAAGCGGCATATCAGTCCGAACACCCGCCCACACCCCATCGCCGAACGAATAGAAATACAAAAGCTCGGGGACACACACATGACCTGTGGTATGACTTGGAAAATAGAGCAGGACAGCCCAGATCGATCTATGGATCGCGGGAGCACGCCCCAATGTGCGAAGATGGCTGATACATCTCCAATGTATCTATAATTTTTTATTGTTCCATGCTATTATATTACCCCTTTTGGATGTTTATGGGCTTTATTTTACACATTTATATCATTTTTGGGACTAACCTACTAACCGAAGGCCCAACCCGTATTGCTGTTTTTTGCCTATTTCAGTATTTCAAAGAAAAGGAATATCAAACGGAGTCCAAACGGAATGAAACCTTCGTGAGCGTGATTTTTCGAACGAACATGATCCGGAGAACTTGGAGTGCAAGTCAAGAAGCAATCGAGGCGGCCAGGAGATAGGAGGGCGCGCCCCCTATCTCCTGGGCCCCTCGACCGGCCACCGATGTACTTCTTCCTCCTATATATACCTACGTACCCCGAAAACATCCAGGGAGCCACCGAAGAAATATTTCCGCCACCGTAACCTTCTGTATCCGTGAGATCCCATCTTGGAGCCGTCGCCGGCGTTCTGCCGGAGGGGGAATCGACCACGGAGGTCTTGTACATCAACACCATAGCCCTTCCGATGAGTTGTGAGTAGTTTACCACAGACCTTCGGGTCAATAGTTATTAGCTAGTTGGCTTCTTCTCTCTTTTTGGATCTCAATACAATGTTCTCCCCTCTCTTGTGGAGATCTATTCGCTATAAACTCTTTTTGCGGTGTGTTTGTTGAGATCCGATGAATTGTGGGTTTATGATCAAGTTTATCTATGAGAAATATCTAAATTTTCTCTGAATTCTTTTATGTATGATTGAGTTATCTTTGCAAGTCTCTGCGAATTATCAGTTTGGTTTGGCCTACTAGATTGATCTTTCTTGCCATGGGAGAAGTGCTTAGCTTTGGGTTCAATTGTGCAGTGTCCTTACCCAGTGACAGAAAGGGTTGCAAGGCACGTATTGCATTGTTGCCATCGAGGATAAAAAGATGGGGTTTATATCATATTGCTTGAGTTTATCCTTCTACATCATGTCATCTTTCTTAATGCGTTACTCTGTTATTATGAACTTAATAGTCTAGATGCATGCTGGATAGCGGTCGATGTGTGGAGTAATAGTAGTAGACGCAGGCAGGAGTCGGTCTACTTGTCACGGACGTGATGCCTATATACATGATCATGCCTAGATAATCTCATAATTATTCACTTTTCTATCAATTGCTCGACAGTAATTTGTTCACCCACCGTAATACTTATGCTATCTTGAGAGAAGCCACTAGTGAAACCTATGGCCCCGGGGGTCTATCTTTTATCATATAAGCTTTCAATTTACTTTTATTTGCATCTTTACTTTTTGCATCTATATTATAAAATACCAAAAATATTTATCTTATCATATTATCTCTATCAGATCTCACTTTCGCAAGTGGCCGTGAAGGGATTGACAACCCCTTTATCGCGTTGGTTGGGAGTTCTTTGTTTGTTTGTGTAGGTTCGTGGGACTTGTGAGGAGCCTCCTACTGGATTGATAACTTGGTTCTCAAAAACTGAGGGAAATACTTACGCTACTGTGCTGCATCACCCTTTCCTCTTCAAGGAAAACCAACGCAAGTTCAAGATGTAGCAATGGCCACCATGCCGGATATAATAAATACAAACCTGTCGGGGCCGAATACAGCAGACCAGCTCCATCTGAACTGAGTCGCGACGTAGCCCGACATAGAGGCGCCGCACACCCCCTATGCTTCACTGATGAATTAATGGAACATGAATTCCCAGAAGGGTTTAAACCCGTAGACATCGAATCATATGATGGGATAACAGATCCTGCGGTATGGATCGAAGACTTCCTTCTCCACATTCATATGGCCTGCGGTGATGATCTCTATGCCATCAAGTATCTCCCGCTAAAACTCAAAGGACCAGCTCGGCACTGGTTGAACATTCTGCCCGAAAACTCTATTGGCAGTTGGGAGAACCTGGAAGACGCATTCCTTGACAACTTCCAGGGCACCTATGTCCGACCTCTGGATGCCGATGATGTAAGTCATATAACCCAATAGTCTGGAGAGTCGGCCAGGAAATTCTGGACTCGGTTCTTAACTAAAAAGAACCAAATCGTCGATTGTTCGGATGCCGAAGCCCTAGCAGCCTTTAAGCATAACATCTATGATGAATGGCTCGCCCGACACCTCGGACAAGAGAAGCCGAGATCCATGGCAGCCCTTACGACGCGTGTGACCCGCTTTTGTGCGGGCGAGGAAAGCTGGCTAGCTCGTAGCAACAACACCTCAAGCAAATCTAGAACTTCCAAATCCAGAGATAACAACGGCAAGCCCCGACGCAGCAAACACAAGCGTCGAAAAATGGCGATAGCGCCGAAGACACAGCTGTCAATGCCGGATTCATTGGCTCTAAGACCGGTCAACGGAAGAAATCATTCAAAAGAAACAATCCGTGCACGTCCAGTTTGGACTGCATACTTGACCATCCATGCAAATTCACGGCACCCCAGGTACACCAGCTAATCATACCAACAGAGAATGTTGGGTCTTCAAACAGGCCGGCATGTCAAATGCCGAAAGCACAGAGAAGGGGTCGCAAAGCAGTGACGATGACGAGGAGCCCCGGCCACCGAAGACAGGAGGTCGAAAGAAGTTTCTTTCACAAATCAAAACGGTGAATATGATATACGCCACCCATATCCCTAAGCGGGAGTGGAGGCGCGCACTTAGGGACGTCTACGCGATGGAGCCAGTCGCCCCAAAATACAACCCATGGTCGTCCTGCTCGATCACCTTTGATCACAAGGATCATCCGACCAGTATACGTCACGGCGGTTCAGCCGCACTGGTCCTTGACCCAATCATTGACGGATTCCACCTCACGCGAGTCCTTATGGACCGCGGCAGTAGCCTGAACCTGCTTTATCAGGACACATTGCGCAAGATGGGTATCGATCCTTCAAGGATCAAACCCACCAAAACCACCTTCAACGGTGTCATACGAGGTGTTGAGGCCCGCTATACAGGCTCAATCACTCTGGAAGTGGTCTTCGGATCCCCGGATAATTTTCGAAACGAAGAGTTAATCTTTGATATCATCCCTTTTTGCAACGGCTATCACGCGCTGCTCGGACGAACCGCATTCACTCGACTCAATGCGGTGCCACACTATGCTTATCTCAAGCTTAAGATGCCCGGTCCATGTGGCGTCATAACAGTCAATGGAAACACGGAACGCTCCCTCCGTACCGAAGAGCACACTGCCTCCCTAGCAGCAGAAGCATAGAGCGGCCTCTTTCAGTCGAACCTCAATTTGACGGCTAAGCTCCCGAACACTGTCAAAAGAGTCCAAACTACCCTGCGGCAGGATAGCCCAGCTCGTCAAGAGCTCAACTAGCCGCTTGACCCCCGTCCCAACCGCGGCCAAACAGCGTCCATCATCGCTTGCGTACTTAACTATGTACCAAAGTCACCATGGCGATAGTCGGAGGCACAACTAGGTTGTGTCCCACAACGCGGCTCAACCGCTTCGGGACACACACATTATTTTACATTTTTTCTCTTTCAGGTTAACTTTTGTTTAGGCCATCATTGGCCACCGGACCCATGAAGGAACGGACATACCAAGGAGGAAAGCAGCTCGAACGCGCAAGGGAATCACTAGATATTCTCCTCGACGATCATCCTATCATTCTCCGGATCCGCACACAGCTCCCCCCTGGCCCCAGCAGGTTCCGAAGTCATATTTTTTATCGCACTACTTGTACTTATACGCTTTAACGTATTACTCAATTACAATGAAAACAATCTGCGGCTCTATATGATGTTCACCAATTGTTATTCTTTATTGATACATTTTTGTCAATTTGCAACCGTACATCCTGGTACGTCTCAATTCGCCAGGGGCTTCATCGTACCCCATAACACGGCAGGAAAGTCTGAACACCCTCGCAGTTGTTTGGCACCCCGAACTTATAGCATTATATGCATCGGCTCCGAATCATGTCTTGGGTCAATAGTTGGGTTGCCCGGCTCTTGTGCTTGCTACCCTACGTTCCGCTATATCGGCCAAGGTAGTAAAGGGAGAACTACTGCGATTGTGTCCCGGTTCTTCCAAACGAGCACCTCAGTAGAGAAAGCCGAAAACTGACTGTCATGATGCGGCGAGAGCTGGTCAGCTGTTCGAGAGGTCATAAAATCTTTAGTGATTTATTCCGCATTATGCGATAACTAATACATCGTGCGATGGATCGGTTCTTACCTGATCAGGTGTTTATAGAACCCCAAGTTCGATCTTTCGAACACTAGGGGCTGTGCCTACCTTTCTTTTGTCAAACTCCTATGGCTAAGTGAGGGTGATAAAAGCCTTATAGTCCGATTGCCTGGTTCGTCGCGCTAAACACCTCCTTCAAGGACCCAAAACTGGGGTAAAGAGTGTTTAGATTTATCTCGAGCACCCCCGTACTTCCTACGTGGGGGCAGAAGCCGACGACTGGCCAACCCTCAGAATTTACATAAAAACGGACGCGCAGGAGGTAATAATTCAAATAACAAGCACTACATTATATAATGACCTTGTTTCATATTACAACGCAGGACAACATGAATATATTCATGGGAAAATATTGTCATTGGCACATTGGTCCGCCACAACGCGGGATCCCTCCAGGACACTGTCATAATACAACTCGGGCTTGTGGTGCTCCTTCCCTCCGGACGGTCCTTCGGTCATCAGCTTTACAACATCCATCTTCGCCCAGTGCACCTTGGCGCAGGCAAAAGCCATTCGCGCACCTTCAATACATACCGACTGCTTGATGGCGTCAAGCCGAGGGCAGGCACTAACCAGCCGCTTCACGAGCCCGAAGTAGCTTCTGGGAATCGCCTCATGTTGGGGAACGTAGAAGAAATTCAAAATTTTCCTACGAGTCACCAAGATCTATCTATGGACAAACTAGCAACGAGAGAGAGGGGAGTGCATCTACATACCCTTGTAGATCGCTAAGCGGAAGCGTTCAAGAGAACGGGGTTGAAGGAGTCGTACTCATCGTGATCCAAATCACCGGAGATCCTAGTGCCGAACGGACGGCACCTCCGCGTTCAACACACGTACAGCCCGGGGATGTCTCCTTCTTGATCCGGCAAGGGGAGAGGAGAAGTTGAGGGAGAGCTCCGGCAGCACGACGGCGTGGTGGTGGAGCTTGCAGTTCTCCGGCAGGGCTTCGCCAAGCACTACGGAGGAGGAGGAGGTGTTAGGGAGGGAGAGGGCTGCGCCAGGGGCAAGGGTGAAGCTCCCATGCACCTCCCCACTATATATAGGGGTGGAGGGAGCTGGTTTCTTGCCCTCCAAGTCCATTGGGGCGTTGGCAAAGGTGGGAGGAAAGAAATCCCAGCATTTCCTTCCCCACCGATTGTTATCGTCCCTTTTTAGGGATCTTGATCTTATCCCTTCGGGATATGATCTTATTCCTTCTAAGGGGGGATCTAGATGCGCCTTGAACAAGGGTGTGGGTCCTTTCCCCCACTACCCACGTTCATGTGGGTCCCCCCATGCTGGTGGGCCCCACTCCGGAACCTTCTAGAACCTTCCCGGTACAATACCGAAAAATCCCGAACATTTTCCGGTGGCCAAAATAGGACTTCCCATATATAAATCTTTACCTCCGGACCATTCCGGAACTCCTCGTGACGTCCGGGATCTCATCCGGGACTCCGAACAACATTCGTTAACTACACACCAATTCCCATAACAACTCCAGCGTCACCAAACCTTAAGTGTGTAGACCCTACGGGTTCGGGAATCATGCAGACATGACCGAGACAGCTCTCTGGCCAATAACCAACAGCGGGATCTAGATACCCATGTTGGCTCCCACATGTTCCATGATGATCTCATCGGATGAACCACAATGTCAAGGATTCAAGCAATCCCGTATACAATTCCCTTTGTCTAGCGGTATTGTACTTGCCCGAGATTCGACCATCGGTATGCCGATACCTTGTTCAATCTCATTACCGGCAAGTCTCTTTACTCGTTCCGTAACACACCATACCGTGATCAACCCCTTGGTCACATTGTGCACATTATGATGATGTCCTACCGAGTGGGCCCAGAGATACCTTTCCGTCAACCGGAGTGACAAATCCCAGTCTCGATTCGTGCCAACCCAACAGACATTTTCGGAGATACATGTAGTGCACCTTTATATCCACCCAGTTACGTTGTGATGTTTGGTACACCCAAAGAATTCCTATGGTATCCGGGAGTTGCATAATCTCATGGTCTAAGGAAATGATACTTGACATTAGAAAATCTTTAGCATACGAACTATACGATCTTTGTGCTAGGCTTAGGATTGGGTCTTGTCCATCACATCATTCTCCTAATGATGTGATCCCGTTATCAACGACATCCAATGTCCATGGTCAGGAAACCGTAACCATCTATTGATCAACGAGCTACTATCTAGATGCTTACTAGGGACTTGGTGTTGTCTATGTACCCACACATGTATCTGAGTTTCCTATCAATACAATTATAGCATGGATAATAAACAATTATCATGAACAAGGAAATATAATAATAATAACTAATTTATTATTGCCTCTAGGGCATATTTCCAACAGTCTCCCACTTGCACTAGAGTCAATAATCTAGTTCACATCGCCATGTGATTAACATTGGCAGGTCACATCGCCATGTGACCAACATCCAAAGAGTTTACTAGTGTTACTAAACTAGTTCACATCACCATGTGATTAAGACTCAATGAGTTCTGGGGTTTGATCATGTTTTGCTTGTGAGAGAGGTTTTAGTCAACAGGTCTGCAACATTCAGATCCGTATGTATTTCGCAATTCTCTATGTCATATTGTAAATGCTGCTTCCACGCTCCACTTGGAGCTATTCCAAATGGTTGCTCCACTATACATATCCGGTTTGCTACTCAGAGTCATTCGGACAGGTGTTAAAGCTTGCATCGACGTAACCCTTTACGCCGAACTCTTTATGACCTCCATAATCGAGAAATATGTCCTTTATTTACTCCAAGGACAATTTTGACCGGTGTCCAATGATCCATTCCTGGATCATTCTTGTACCCCTTGACTGACTCATGGCAAGGCACACTTCCGGTGCGGTACACAGCATAGCATACTATAGAGCCTACGTTTGAAGCATAGGGGACGACCTTCGTCCTTTCTCTCTCTTCTGCCGTGGTCGAGCTTTAACTCTTAACTTCATACCTTACAACTCAGGCAAGAACTCCTTCTTTGACTGATCCATCTTTAACAACTTCAAGATCATGTCAAGGTATGTGCTCATTTGAAAGTACCATTTAGCGTTTTTGATCTATCCTCATAGATCTTGATGCTCAATGTTCAAGCAGCTTATTCCAGGTTTTCTATTGAAAAACACTTTTCAAATAACCCTATATGCTTTCCAGAAATTCTACAGCATTTCTGATCAACAATATGTCAACAACATATACTCATCAGAAATTCTATAGTGCTCCCACTCACTTCTTTGGAAATACAAGTTTCTCATAAACTTTGTATAAACCCAAAAACTTTGATCATCTCATCAAAGCATACATTCCAACTCTGAGATGCTTACTCCAGTCCTTAGAAGGATTGCTGGAGCTTTGCATATTTGTTAGCGTTCTTCAGGATTGACAAAACCTTCTGGTTGTATCACATACAACCTTTCCTCAAGGATATCGTCGAGGAAACAATGTTTTGACATCCTATCTGCAAGATTTCATAAATCATGCAGTAATTGCTAATATAATTCCAAGAGACTCTTAGCATCGCTACGAGTGAGAAAGTCTCATCGTAGTCAACTCCTTGAGCTTGTCGGAAAACATCTTAACGACAAGTCGAGCTATCTTAATGGCGATACTTACCATCATTGTCTGTCTTCCTTTTAAAATCCATCTGTACCCAACGGCCTTACGACCATCAAGTATTTCTTCCAAAGTCATGGATCCTCTCTTGGATTTTGTGGCCTCGAGCCATTCGTCGGAATCCGGGACCACCATCGCTTCTCCATAGCTCGTAGTGTCGGGGGTTGAATGCGACATATGCCAAAGGATGGCTTATCATGGTGGGAGCGAGTAGAACGTCGCCGGTGCCAGGAAACGGGATGAGGCGAATACATGCACGCTGGCGGATCTTACCCAGCTTCGGGGCTCTCCGGGAAGATAACACCCCTACTGCTGCTCTGCGGGGTCTCCGCATGATCACTAAGGCGAAGTGACTACAAGGTTGCTCCTAGAGCTGTATTCTGGAGGTAGGAGAAGGCAAGGCTAGCTCTCTCCTTCCTATATGATCTGGTCTAGTGCTAATGGATTCGAACCCTTTGCATGGGTGTCCCGGGGGGTTTATATAGGCCTACCCCCTGGGGGTACAATGGTAATCCGGCTAGGCGCGGGGCCCAGCCGTCTGTCTCTCAGGCCGTCGTCTCCTCCGCCGACTGCTGTGGCCCATCGACTGGTGGGCCCCGCCGACGGGTCCGGTACTGTAGTCGTGCTTCTAATGACGCAGGCTTGGTCATGGGGTCGTGGCAACAGTGCCGCCGTCTATCAGACGATCACTGTCGCCATTCCCCGTCTTGTCTGGTTAATGGCGTGTGGGGCCCGTGGGAGGGGCTGGCCGACACTGGGGGAGCCGACTCCCACGGGTCCGTCTTCGGGGCGTATCCGCCTTCTTCTGCGCTCTCGCCGACAGGCGGGTCCCGCTGTCTTCGAGTCGTACAGGTAGGTCGTCGTGGCCACAGTGCGCTGCCCACTGTGGCTGAGGTCAGGGCAGGCATGGCAACAGTGCCACGCCACGCTGGTGATATCCAGCGATACGGCACACTATAGCCATGCCATCTCCTCGTAGGCGGGGCGTGACGGCCATGCTGTGTCCGTACCCCGCCTCGCCTATCGTGGAGAAGGTAGGTGGCAGGTGGAGTCGTGGGCCGACTCTCTATAGTCGGCTATTCTTGGAGCCGCGTCTGGGACTCGGCTTATCTTGGAGTCGTGTCTGGGACTCGGCTTATCTTGGAGTCAAATATGGGACTCGGCTTATCTTGGAGCCGCGTCTGGGACTCGTCTTATCTTGGTGTCGCGTCTGGGACTCGGCTTATCCTGGATTCGCGTCTGGGACTCGGCTTGAGGGGCGCTGCCTGCCCTGATGTCTTGAAAGGTTCTGGGGCTCGGGTTAGCCTATCTGTGGCCCATTACTCCGACAGTAGTCCCCGAAGCTGGTGAGGCTCTGAGAGTGATACGTTGTGGGGCCTCAACAGTTTCATTCTTCTGGTGGTGGAATCTGGGCTTTGACGCCGTCTTCCTTCGGGCCGACTATTTGGAGTCGGACCCGCAGAGGGTCGTCTGGCTTCATAAAGAGTTCGAAAGTCGTGGCGGGAGACCAGGGGGCGTGCCAGATACGCGTCCCCGCAGCTGCCCGCCGCGGTCCTATCGCGCGGCGCCACGCGGCGAGGTCAGTCTGCTCACCCACGCACGCGATGGGACGGGCCGTTAGGTGGGGCCCGCCACTACCGCGCCTCGGCATTCGAACATATCTGTTGCGGCCAGGCGGACGGTTGGGTTTCCCACGTTGTTACTGCGCGCAGTAACTTCGTGGGGTAAATCATGGGGGGCGTGGGGTCCTGCGCGCTGTTAATCCCATGCCCGCCCCATCGGCTTCTCAGCCTAAGAGGCTATAAGTAGGCGGGGGGTGTGGAGCGGCAAAGCACGCGCGCCCATCTTCCCTGCTCCCCCGCCTCCTCTGCTCCCACTACTTTTCTTCTTCTTCGCCATCGTGCGTAACCACACCGTGCCAATGGCGATGAGCTCCTCATCCGCCGCCGCGGCTTCTGTCGTGCGCTCCGGCGTGTGGGACGGCTCGGAGGTGGATGACGACTATCGGTGTCAAAATTGGCGGATCTCGGGTAGGGGGTCCCGAACTGTGCGTCTAGGCGGATGGTAACAGGAGACGAGGGACACGATGTTTTACCCAGGTTCGGGCCCTCTTGATGGAGGTAAAACCCTACGTCCTGCTTGATTAATATTGATGATGTGTGTTACAAGAGTGGATGTACCACGAGATCAAGGAGGCTAAACCCTAGAAGCTAGCCTATGGTATGATTGTTGTTCGTCCTATGGACTAGGGCCATCTGGTTTATATAGACACTGGAGAGGGCTAGGGTTGCACAGAGTCGGTTACAAAGGTAGGAGATCTACATATCCGTATCGCCAAGCTTGCCTTCCACGCCAAGGAAAGTCCCATCCGGACACGGGACGAAGTCTTTAATCTTGTATCTTCATAGTCTTGGAGTCCGGCTGATGATGATAGTTCGGCTATCCGGACTCCCCCTAGTCTGGAACTCCCTCAGTAGCCCCTGAACCAGGCTTCAATGACGACGAGTCCGGCGCGCATATTGTCTTCGGCATTGCAAGGCGGGTTCCTCCTCCGAATAATTTATAGAAGATTGTGAACACCAGGATAGTGTCCGGCTCTGCAAAAATAAATTCCACATACCACCGTAGAGAGAATAATATTACACAAGATCAATCTGCTGACGTATTCTGTAGCGTGACATCACACCACTTCCAAGCCTTTACTCGAATTGTTTTTATTGTTCCACCTCAGCGCGTTTAGCGAGGTGGTTTCCTTGGCACGTCTTGTTGAAGCAGAGATCGTGTTCCCCTTATTCCAGAATTCCCATCAATACGGACATGGGTAACCCAACCACGCCATTGATTGCGACGCTTGGGAGATAAGCGAGTTTTACCAGGCCGGTGGGGACGCGTGTTTCTGTCCGCCCATATAAGGGGATAAAGATCCAACCCTTTTACTTGCGCCTTCTTCCTCCTTGGCTTATCCATCTCTGCGAACCCGAGCTCCAGCGCCCAAGCCCGCACATCTCACCTCAATCTTCCCCAACTATGTCCGGAGCAGGAGGCAAGTAGATGGCCTCCTCCGTCACGGAGGGGCAGATCCAGAAGCTGCGCAACGTCGGATACTTGTCCAGGGACATCGCGCATCGGCCCCGACGAGGGAGAGCTCATTCCCACCCCCAGGCCCCATGAGAGGGTAGTATTCCTTCCCCATTTCCTCCGTGGACTGGGCTTCCTGCTCCATCCCTTTGTCCGGGGGCTCATGTTCTACTATGGCCTGGATTTCCACGATCTGGCCCCGAATTTCATCCTCAACATCTCGGCGTTTATCATCGTGTGTGAGGCCTTCCTCTGCATCCAGCCCCACTTCGGCTTGTGGCTCAAGACCTTTAGTGTCAAGCGGAAGGTTGTGAAGGGAAGCCAAGCGGAGTGCGGAGGCGCCATGGTGGGCAGGATGTCCCACGTTACGTGGCTGGAGGGCACTTTTGTGGAAACCATCAAGGGGTGGCAATCGGGGTGGTTCTACATCACCCAGCCGCGTGACCCCGAATGGGCAGCGGCCCCCGAATTCAGATCCGGCATCCCCACACGGCTCACCTCCTGGAAAGAGAGCAGCCGGATTTGGGGCGATTCGGAGGAGCTGACCGGACTCCAAGCCTGCGTTCAAAAACTGGTGGACAAGAAGCTCAAGCTTGTCAACGTAGTCTAGGTCATGCTCATCCGCCAGATTCTCCCGTGCCAACGACGGGGCTTCAATATGTGGGAGTTCGATCCGGCACGGCACCAGACCTTGAGCGGGCTCTTCGACACTACGTACGAAGATGTCTGGAAGGTTCTGTTCAAGGGCGCCGAAGCTCCCGCATCCGCTACCGAAGATTGCGGATTCCGCTCGCAGCGTCCAGCTGACGAGGTAAGTGATTTCGTCCTTTAAGGGACGTGTGTTTTCCATAGTTTGACTCTATGCGGGATCTAAACTCCCTTTCCTTTGACAGGGCTGGCTGAAGAAGGCCGCACAGGCTATCTGTCTGGCCCCATTGCCAGAGGACCCAGCGGACGCCCGTTTGACGGGGCTGCTGGCTCCGGCACCCCACGTGCTGCCGGAGAAGAAGGCCATGGGGACTCGGAAGAGTTCCCGTTTTCAGGTGCTATCGGATGATGAATCCGAGGCCGACTCCTCCCACCAAGGCGAGGAGGAGAAGAAGAAAGCCTCTCTCCCAGCGGGGGGAAGGGAAGAAAAAGGAAGGCCTCCCCAACAAGGGAGGCCGAAGGGTCCAAGAAGGGAAAAACTCTTCCCCCGGACTGTTCCGCCCACGCCAGTGATGACGACGAGGACTGGCCTCCAAGGGCCAAGCCTCTGGCGAGATCGTAAGTATCCGGACTCCCGAATAACTTCAAGGTTTTCGTTTTCCGCCACATTATGTCTTTCTAATGCCGCATACATCCCCGTAGTCCGCCTAAGGATGATCTCCCCACTTCGTCGAGCGGGTCCTTAGGGGCGTCGGATATGGATTCTCTTCCGACTGCCTCCACCCCCCGTGATGCGGACGATGCCGGGGTGGGATCCCAGGAAGGGACCCACCAGGAGGAGAGGGCCTCGGAGGTGTCGCAGGACAACCTCCCGGACTTTGCATCGGACTCAGCCCCGGAACCCATAGTGGCTCCGGAGTCCGGCGGGCGACCCCTTCGTAAGAAGGGCAAGACCGCGACGCTGGCTGCCTCCATCCAACCAGAGGTGCCGGATAATTTGCTGGAGGCGATCAACAGCGCCTCCATCAAAGAGGAACACCGCACTGTTATGAGTGCGGTGATTCAGAAGGTTCAGCTTGCAAAGAGCGGGCTGACCGAAGCCTGCAGCAGCCTTCTAACAGGCTTTGAGGTAAGAATTTCAATATGTGTAAAATGGTACCGCATAGACAGTAGCCCCTGATGCTCGGTTCGGTGTTCGGAAAGAAAAGCGGGACTGAGGATCTTTAGAAAGATAAACGCAGGAGTCATGAAAATATGTCAATATGGGATTGCAGGCTGTGCTGCTGACCTCCGCCGCACTGACTGTGGAGGTCAATACTTTGAAGGAAAACCTCGAGCGGTCCGAGAACGAGCTCGGCCGTGCCAAGAAGCAGCTCGAGGAAAAAGAAGGTGAGTAATACCTTATGAAAATTGTACCTTACAGAAAAGGATTTTCGTTGCAAAAAGAATGACGAGGATAACGTGGGTATTGCAGGGGCCACTAACAAGGTGGCGACCCTGAAAGAGGCGGTGGTCGCGGCCGAACGCAATGCGGCTGTGGAGCGCACCGAGCGAGAGAAACAGGAGGCGCGGGTGGCGGAGGTACAGCAAGAGCTCCAGGATCTCGTGAAGAAACATGAGAGCCTGGAGCGTGACTCGAAGACTCGAGAGTCTGAGCTTGCAACGGCTCTTGATAGTGCCAAAGCCGCTAAGGCCGAAGCCTACAAGGCCCTCCAGGAGATCGAGGCGGTAAAGCGGTAAGACATTTTTCATGCAAAGTAAGCATGTGAGTGTTAATTACCTATCGCTTACCCGAATTCGGAGCTCTCCAGGAGCGTTCGTAGATCTTCCTCGCAGCGCGTACGATGCTACCGCATTCTACCGGGCCGAGGAGGGGAGCTCGACGGAGAAGGTCTTCTGGTCTCAGTATGCTGAGGCCGGATATCCGGTGCCCCTTAGCGACCAGTTGAAGCAGCTGGTCGAGCTCCACAAGGCGGCCGAACAGGCCATGAAGGGCCTCATAGTTCGGTTGTGGCCTAAGGAGGCTATGCCTGGGAGCTATTTCGGCCTGGTGCGGCGGCTGGTGGATGCGTGCCCGTGGGTTGAAGTTATCAAGCACTCCGCCTGTATTGAGGGTGCCCGTCGGGCCCTTGCCCGCGCAAAGGTGCACTAGGGCAAGATGGATGCCCAGAAGCTTGTGACGGACCCCCCACCAGAGGGCAAGGAGCATCGCACGCCCGAGATGTATTATAAGAGTGTGCTGAAGGGCGCCCGCACTATTGCGGGTGAGTGTTCTAAAGATGTAATTTTTTAGTAGACTCGCATTTTGTTATCCTGTGCGCTGAAAAACTTGGTTCATATGCGCTAAGCAACGCTTGTTAATTTAAAATATTACCTTCTGTGCGGCTGTTTATCAAATCTGAGAGATGGCAAGTCGTCGGCTTCAGCCCCCATGCCACGAGTGCTGGGGTGTTCGGGATAAACTCGAGTGCTCTTGTTCCCATTTTTGGGTCCATCTAGGGAGGTGCTCGACACAGCGAACAAGGCAACCGGACTTATAATGCTTGAACACTCTCACTTAGCCATAGAATTCTATAATTTTAAATTTCGGCGAAGCCCTAGTCTTCAGAAGGCCGAATTTGGGGCGCTATCCACGCCTTGGCCGGACAGTATCCGGCTCCTCGCTCTCAGCGGCATAAGTCTTTAAGGACTCGCAAAAAACCTCTCGAACAGCGACCGGTTCTCGCCTCATCATGACGGTCAGTTTTAGCTTTCTCCACTGTGGCGTTAACCCAGCTCAACTGGGGCGCAATCGCAGTGGTTCTCCCAGTGCTACCTTAGCCGATATAACGGAACGTAAGGTACCAAAACAAGGGAGTCAGGCAAACCCAACTATTGACCTAAGACATGATTCGGAGCCGATGCATATAGTGCTATAAGTTCGGGGTGCCGCACTTGTGAAAGTGTTCGGACTCATCACACCATAATGCGGGGAACATAAGCCCCTGATGTGTATTAGCCGTACCAAAGTGTACGGATGCAATATGCCGTGGATGAACATATGTATGAAAAGGAAATGCAATTATAAGCAAAAAAGGTGCTGCATTGTTTTATTCAATAAGTGCTGCTACGAATGCAGAACGATACAAATAGTGCGATAAGCAAGGTATGGGACTGTTAAACATGTCCCCCTCCAGGGGTAGGCTGCAGATTGGTGTATAAAAATGCTCGTAACGGAGACCACCTGTATAATCTTTGTAGCCTTTATCCTTTCCTGGCTGTTGCATCGTGAGTTCGGCAGATCTGCTGCCGGACAGGGCCTCTGACAAACGGAGTCCTGTGGGTAAAAAATAAAAAGTAAAAAGAAAAGAAAAAAGAACGACACACTTGAGAGCCCCTGGTGTGGTTGAGCCGTAGTCTGGGTTTATCGTGGTCATGCCCCTCTCCCCATGCCCATGGTATCTTCAGAGCGTAATGGTGTACGCGAAGGACCTGCTTTAACGTTTCGCAGGAGCTGGGGTTGGGGCCGCACTGCTACGCGTGCTCAGAATGTGCCAGGTGGTCTTGTTATAAGTTACTCCGGGCGCGCTTAGCTGTGTCCGGCCGCTTAAAGGCCGGACTCGAGAATTGCCTTAAGAGGCTGCATTGCACTTCTGCCGCGAGAGCCGATGTATGTTCCTCCATGCGGAGAGAACGTTCAGTGTTTCCGTTGACCGTGATGACTCCTCGAGGGCCTGGCATCTTGAGCTTGAGGTATGCATAGTGCGGCACCGCGTTGAACTTTGCAAACGCGGTGCATCCGAGCAAGGCATGATAGCCGCTGCGGAACGGGACTATGTCGAAGATTAACTCCTCGCTTCGGAAGTCATCCGGGGATCCGAAGACCACTTCCAGTATAATTGAGCCTGTACAATTGGCTTCTACACCTGGTATGACGCCTTTAAAGGTCGTTTTGGTAGGTTTAATCCTTGAGGGGTCTATGCCCATTTTGCACACTGTATCCTGGTAAAGCAGGTTTAGGCTGCTGCCGCCGTCCATCAGGACTCTGGTTAGGTGAAATCCATCGACGATTGGGTCTAAGACCAGTGCGGCGAATCCGCCGTGGCGGATGCTGGTGGGGTGGTCCCTTTGGTCAAAAGTGATCGGGCAGGAGGACCATGGATTGAACTTCGGGGCAACTGGCTCCATCGCGTAGACATCCCTGAGTGCACGCTTCCGCTCCCTTTTGGGTATGTGCATTGCGTATATCATGTTTACCGTCCGCACCTGTGGGGGGGAAACCCTTATGTCCTCTATTGTTCGGCGGTTGGGTCTCGTCTTCGTCATCGCTATGTAGCCCCTTGTCATTGTTTTCGGCAATTAACTTGCCTTCCTGCTTGAATACCCAACAGTCCCTGTTGGTGTGGTTAGCTGGCTTTTTGGGGGTGTCGTGTATCTGGCACAAGCGGTCGAGTATTCGGTCCAAATTGGACAGACCCGTAGTAGTTCTTTTGAATGGCTTTTTCCACTGACCGGGTTTAGAGCCTCTGAATCCGGCATTGACTGCCGTATCCTCAGTATGATCACCGTTAATGTGGCGTTTGTTTTTGTTGCGATGCGGCCTGCCATTTCGGTCCTTGAAGTCCGGACTGCCAGAATTTTTGCTGAGGTTATTGCTACGTGCTAGCCAGCTGTCTTCACCCGCGCAGAAGCGGGTCATGAGTGATGTGAGGGCTGCCATGGATTTCGGCTTTTCCTGTCCCAGGTGCCAGGAAAGCCACTCGTCGCGGATGTTATGCTTGAAGGCCGTGAGGGCCTCCGCATCTGGACAGTCGACGATTTGGTTTTTCTTGGTTAAGAACCATGTCTAGAATTGCCTGGCCGATTCGTCTGACTACTGAATTATGTGGCTTAGGTCGTCAGCGTCTGGTGGTCACACATAAGTGCCCTAGAAGTTATCGAGGAATGCGGCTTCCAGGTCCTCCCAACTCCCAATTGACTCTGCTGGCAAGCTGTTGAGCCAATGCCAGCCTGGTCCTTTAAGCTTGAGGGGGAGGTATTTGATGGCGTGAAGATCGTCACCGCGGGCCATGTGGATGTGAAGGAGATAGTCTTCAATCCAAACCACGGGGTCTGTTGTGCCATCGTAGGATTCAATATTGACGGGTTTAAACCCTTCGGGGATTTGATGATCCATTACTTCATCTGTGAAACATAGTGGGTGTGTGGCGCCTCTATACTGGGCGATATCACGACGGAGCTCAAGGGAGCTTGGTCTATTTTGTTCAGCCCGGCCGGACTTACTGTGTCCGGCGCGACGATTGTCGTCATGTATCGTGGGACGCCCACGCGATCCATAGATCGATCTTGATTGTCTTGCCTTATCCTCCAATATATCTCGCAAGTCCGGAGTGTTCCCCTGTGGCCGTGTGCTTTTCGAGCGATGCCGGGGTACGGGTCTGGTGAAGGGCCTAGAGGCCACTCTGTCGCGACCACGGGGTGGTCGGTCAGCTGTATTGTCTCCTGGTGATGCGGGTTTGTAGGCCTCCTCCTCTAATCGGGGGAGCAGCTTGCATTTAGGGTAGCTTTTGGAGGGGCGTTCGAGCTCATGCTCTTCGACCGCGAGGACTTCAGTCCATCTGTCGGCTAGCAGATCCTGATCAGCTCTAAGCTGTTGCTGCTTTTTCTTGAGGCTGTTCGCCGTGGCCATAAGCCTGCGTTTAAAACGCTCTTGTTCGACGGGATCCTCAGGCACGATGAATTCGTCATCGTCGAGGCTCGCTTCGTCTCCGGAGGGAGGCGTATAATCCTCTGCCTCTTCTCCTGCCGCTCCTTCATAAGGGCTGGCGTCTCCGTCCTCCTGCGCTGCATCTTGCTGGAGCGGGTTGTCTTCGGCACTGTCCGGTGTATTATTGTCTCCGGTGCCGGAGTCTTCATTCTTGCTGTGGCGGGATTTAGAGCGGCGCCGCTGACGCCGGCGCTTGGGCTGCTTTTTGGAGGGGTCATCTTCCTCTGTTCCTTGTCATTCCCATCTTTTGGTATATCCACCATGTATATGTCATACGATGAGGTGGCTGTCCAGTGCCCAGTGGGCGCTAGTTCTTGGTCGTCTCCGGCAGCGTCGTCCATACCGTCGATGTCCTCGGAGTCGTAGTCTAGCATGTCGGTTAAATCATCGACAGCGGCTACCAAGTGGGTGGTGGGTGGGCTTTGAATTTCTTCGTCATCCGCGTCCCAACCGTCCTGACCGCATTCCGGCCAGGGCTCTCCTGATAACGAGAGATATTTTAGCGAACTCAAGATGTCGCCGAAAGGTGAGTGTTGAAAGACGTCCGCTGCGGTGAACTCCATGATCGGCGCCCAATCGGATTCGATCAGGGCGGGCGCGGGAGGTTCGGAGTCCGGTGAGGAGTCCGGCACCTCGGAGTCACGAGCTTTATGAGGGACAAAGTCAGTGTTCGGCTCTATCGTCATAGAGGTTGCAGCCCCCGAGGCGATGTCTAGGCATCCATCCTCGATCTGCGTGGCCGGCTCCGAATTGAGGATCGGAGCGGGCTCGAGTGCGGCCTCCAAGGTACTGTCCGGTGGCAGAGCTAAATCATGCCCGACGTGACAGTGCGGCACGCTCGGCTGTGGCTCGAATCCGTCGAAGATCAAGTCCCCGCGGATGTCAGCCGTGAAGTTCAAACTTCCAAATCTGACCTGACGGCCAGGGGCGTAGCTTTCGATCTGCTCCAGTTGGCCAAGCGAATTGGCCCGTAGTGCAAAGCCGCCGAATACGAAGATCTGTCCGGGGAGGAAGGTCTCCCCCTGGACTGCGTCGTTGATGATGATCGAAGAAGCCATCGAGCCAATCGGTGACGACACAGAGGAACTCTCAATGAAAGCTCCAATGTCGGTGTCAAAACCGGCGGATCTCGGGTAGGGGGTCCCGAACTGTGCGTCTAGGCGGATGGTAACAGGAGACGAGGGACACGATGTTTTACCCAGGTTCGGGCCCTCTTGATGGAGGTAAAACCCTACGTCCTGCTTGATTAATATTGATGATGTGTGTTACAAGAGTGGATATTCCACGAGATCAAGGAGGCTAAACCCTAGAAGCTAGCCTATGGTATGATTGTTGTTCGTCCTATGGACTAGGGCCATCCGGTTTATATAGACACCGGAGAGGGCTAGGGTTACACAGAGTCGGTTACAAAGGTAGGAGATCTACATATCCGTATCCCCAAGCTTGCCTTCCACGCCAAGGAAAGTCCCATCCGGACACGGGACGAAGTCTTTAATCTTGTATCTTCATAGTCTTGGAGTCCGGCCGATGATGATAGTTCGGCTATCCGGACACCCCCTAGTCCGGAACTCCCTCAACGACCTCATCGAGTTCCTCCGCAAGACGCGCCGCCTCCCCGGCGCAAACCTTGTGCGAGCCCGTGCCGCGCCGGCGAGGGAGATATCACAGGCGCCGGAGGAGGGCGAGCGGGTCATCTTCCGCTCGCATCTCATGCGCGGCCTGGGGCTGCCGGCGAGCGGATTCTTCCGCTCCTTCCTGGAGTTCCATGGGATCCAGCCGCACCACCTTACCCCAAACACGGTGGTGCTGCTGGCTGCCTTCGCCACCCTGTGCGAAGGCTTTCTTGGCATTCTCCCCACCATCGAGCTATGGGGAGAGTTCTTCTCATCCAAGCTCGGCACGCACGTCGCCGGCGTGCCGGCTTAATGCGGCGCCTTCATCACAATGCGGAGATCGACCGCCGACAATCCGTTTCCCTCCATCCCGCTAATCAAGTCGGTGAAGATGTGGCAGCGGTCATACTTCCACGTGAAGAACGTCGCCCCTGACGGCGACTGGGTCAATCTGCCGCCTTATGAAGCTGGCGCACCGGCTGGGAGGCTCCCTAGCTGGTCTCATCGAGTCAAGACGCTGACTCCCGCCGGAGCCGCCGCTGTAGCGCGACTCCGAGTCCTGACGCAGTCGGAGGGCCTTGTTGGGGCTGACTTGCTGGCCGCCTTTGTGGCGCACCGAGTCCTTCCGCTCCAAGGCCAGCCTCATATGATCAGCCAGATGAGCGACCACCGGGACCCAAGTCGGATGTGCACCAGGGAAATGCCCCGTGCAGAGGTGGCAAACATGGTGAACCACATCGCGAACTGCGAGCTCGGGGAGGACTGGCAGTTCGGCAAGGAGCCGTACTCGCGCGCCAACCCCCCTCTAGTGGTAAGTCGCGTCTCTTTATTGCTTTGTTTCCTTCATAGCCGAATCCGACTTCTGATCTTCATTGTTTCTCTGAGTTAGAACCCCCTCATTCATCCCGCAGCCGGCGTCACAAGAGCACCCCGCGAGTTCGTCCCTGACCGAGCGGAGAGCGACGTCGACGACCCCGACTTAGGGGCGGCAGCGATGGAAGCCGATGCCGAAGGCGGAGGAGGAGGAGCGGGAAGCGGCCTCATGCCCTCGGCCACCTTCGCCGACTGGCCTGAAGACAACGCCGAAGGGGAAGTCGTCCCGCTCCACCAGCCAAGGGTCGGCCAGTTGGGCGCGGGTTCCTTCGCCGGCTTGGCCGGCCAAGGCGGCGCGAAGAGGCGCCACGCCGGGTCGAGCTCGCTTGGCGGCAAGCCGAAGAAGTTTAAGGGGGCAGCCACCGCGACCAAGCGGGAGGAAGCGGCCGCGAAGGCCAACCACTTCCGCAGGGAAGTGAGGAGGCCGCCGCTAGTCTCTTCGTAAGTTTTTCACCTTTGTCTTTATTTTCCTCCGGGGAGTCTTGTCCGAGTTCTTCTTTTACACTTTCTCTTTTTATCTTTTCTTTTTCCTCAGGGCTCCCCTTACCCTTGAGAGGGACGTCATCCCCTCTGTCATGGGGTTGGCAGAGACGTCCGCCAACACTCGACGGGTTGACCCCGCCGCCGACCTCCGGGAGGCGACGGCGCGAAATGCACGGGAGAAGCGCGACGAGGAGGAGGCCGACCGCCTGGAGAAGGCGGAGGCCGAGAAGGCGGTGGCCTCCGCCCAGAAGAAGCTGGAGGAGGCAGAGGCCGCCATTGCAGCGAGGCGGCGAGCCGGGGAGGCCGGGCACCGCCAATCGGCGTTGCTCGTCACCCCGCTGTCCTCTGCACCGCCGCCTCCGGAGTTCACGGGGCAGACTGGAGAAGCCGGCGCCGAGAACCCCATCGTGGAGAAGGAAAGCGGCGAGGCCTCCATGTCGGACACGCTCGTGCCGCCACCGCCGCCACCGCCGCCGTCTAGGAGCGCTCGTGGAAAATAGCCGGCGGGCCCGCCGGTGCCGCCAACTGAGGACGAGGCCGTGGCGACACTGCTCCTTAAGGTAGCCTCGCCAGCGCGCCGCCGTCTCGAGAAGGCGACTTCGGTGCCGCGGCCCTTGGAGCTCGGTGCCGCCAGCTCGGCCATCCCATACGCCGAGGCGACGAGTGCCGCGCCCGTTGGGTGCGTGCGCGGAGGCGGCACGGGTCCGCTGAACTAGGCGCTTCTGGAAGTCCAGGCGAAGCTGCGAGCCGAAGGCGACGCCCTCCAGAACTGCACCAGGGCGCATTTGGCATCGCGAACGGCCGTACGAGTATGCTTTTTCTTTGATTCTTGTCTTTCTTGCTCTTCTTTGTGGGGGCGCGCCAGCGCACCCACTGGGTGTAGTCCCCGAGTTTTGGGCCGGCTGCTGAGCAGGCGGCTCGGAACTCCCTCTGGCGAGTTCCAAGTATTTAACTTTGTCTGAAATTTTTATTGCAGGAGTATCACAACCTCCGCGCCACTGCCTTCAACCGCAATGTTGAGGAGTTGAGCAAGCGGACTGCCGACTTGACGGAAAGCCAGAGTAAGTTCTTCTTCTTCGCGGGGGCGCGCTGGCGCACCCACGGGCTGTAGTCCTCGAGATTCGGGCCGACTGCTGAGCAGTCGGGCCGGATCTTCCCAGCGATCTTCTTTCTTGACGACTTCAACGTCTCCTTCTTTGTTCTTCTTCTTCGCGGGGCGCGCTGGTGCACCCGCGGGCTGTAGTCCCCGAGATTCGGGCCGACTGCTGAGCAGTCGGGCCGGATCTTCTCGGCGATCTTCTTTGCTGACGACTTAATCGTGTCTTTCTTTTGTTCTTCAGGGGCCAACGCCACTCTTCAGGAGCAGCTGGGCGAAGTCAACACCGCCTTGCGCGTCAAGGGGGAGGAGTGCGGAAGGCTTGCCGCGGAGCGCGACCTGCTGGCTGCGCAGCTGGCCGAGCAGAAGGAGCTGCTCAAGAAAGTGCAAGACGAGGCCGAGAAGAAGGAGGCTGCTCTCCTGGCCGAGTTCGAGAGCGAGCGCTCCTCCTGGACTGACAAGGAGGCGATGCTGACCTCCGGCTTCCATGAGATCGAGGACATCGTCGACGGTGAGTTTCTTTATTTGAGTTTCCGACTATGTGTCAGGCTGACTTCTGATTTTTTGACTTGCTTCTTTTTTGTCTTGGCAGACTTCTTCCCTGGCCACTCGCAGGCAGTCCCTCTGGCCATCGAGGCTGATCGTGAGGCACGAAGGGCAAACAGTGCGGAGATTGCCGCTAACGCCCCCCTGACCATCGACGAACAGCTTCTAAGCATCGAGGCTCGTCTTCGTCCGGCCCATCGGCTGATGTGCCGGCTTCAGTGTGCCGGCGCCCAGGCGGTTGCCCTGCGCACCGCCAGTCGGACCGCCGACTGGCTGGAGGTCGCAGCTGGCAGTCTTGAGGCCTGGAAGGGTTCCTCGGCCCGGGCCGGAGCGCGCCGGGCCTTGGAATTCGTCAAGGCGTGGTATCCGGGGCTGCACCTGGACCGGCTGGCCGCGTTCCGGTCAGAGGCCCAGGCCGAGCTGGTGGCTATGGAGGGCGCCCTTGTCGAGCACGCGGCGGCGATCGCCGACTACACAGACACCAGTGTCTTTGTCCCTGAGCGGGCTGCAGGCGGCAAGGAGGTGCTGCCAGAGTGGTTCGGGATGAACCCAGAATATGGCGAGGACTCAGCGGAGGTGATTGACTCCAGCACCGAGGAAGAAGGCGAGGCGGAGGACGAAGGCGAGACGGAGGCGCCAGAAGACAGAGCGGGAGACCAGCCTCAGCTCGACACGCCTCTAGCAACGAGCCGCGTCCGACCGGGCCGGCTGCTGCTGGCAGCGATCAAGCCGAGACTGCCCAGCCGGCCGCCCCGGTGCCTGATACCGCCGTCTCCTCCGACCCTCCGAATCCGTCTGCTGCTCCCTAGGCTGCCTTCTGGCTTTATTTTATCTGCTCTAGAAAGTCTTTGAGGAACTTGTTAATTTGCACAATTCCACCCTCGGGGTGTATTTTGAACTTCTGTCTGAACATTCAGTCAAGGGCCTATGCTATGTAAATATTAATCCGAGTTCTATCTTTCCTTGCTCATTGCTCCTTTGGATTTTTCCTTTGCCGCCTTCCCCTAGTTGTCGCCTTGTCAGCCGGACAACCGCTCTGTGGACTGCCGCTGGACCAAATGCCTGGCTACTTTGGGGAAAGAAAGTACTTGCCATTCATTGGAGTTTATTTAACAAGTTGGATAGAAAGCGGCAAGCCGACTACTCGCGAGTCGGTTTGTGAAAGGGGGTTGGAAGCCGGCTTAAGCTATGCTAATGCTTTTAGGTCCTTAGCCATTTTTCGTGTGAGCGCCCATTCATCCTTACCCCTGCCCGCCAAACAGTCGCTCTGCGAGCTGCGGCTTCTGACAGGAGACGGCTTAGGCATCGCACACTACTTGTCCGACTTCAGAAAACATTTCATAGCGCAAGACGGCGAGTCCCCGGGCCGACTAGTCGAACCCGGCGCCAAGCGGCGTAGCGAGGAGTAGCATACTCGAAGGCATAATTTTTATCATACAAATAATCAAAAGGGGCAGTCCCCGAGCTCATCTCGAGGGGCCCGAAGTCTCAGTATTTTAATACAAAGGGGTAGCATGGTACATACTGCATCAACTGTAAAATCTTCGGAGGAGATTTGCATTCCATGGTCATTCCGACTCTTTGCCAGAGTCATCTCTCTTGCGTGCTCGGGGCTTTTGAGCGTCGATCAGGTAGTAGGAGTCGTTGCCCAGCACTTTGCTGATAATGAAGGGGCCTTCCCAAGGTGCCGACAGTTTGTGATGGCCGGTTGTCTGCTGGATCAGCCGGAGCACAAGGTCGCCCTCTTGGAAAGATCTTGGCTTGACCTTCCTGTTGTAGTATCGGCGCAGGCTCTGCTGGTAGATGCCAGACCGGCTGAGTGCCAACAGCCGGCCCTCTTCCAGCAGATCGACGCCATCTTGACGTGCTTCTTCTGCTTCCTCCTTGGTATACATGGTGACTCGCGGGGAGTCGAACTCTATGTCCGTTGGGATGACAGCTTCAGCACCGTAGACGAGGAAGAAAGGCGTGAAGCCGGTTGACTTGTTTGGAGTTGTGCGCAGGCTCCAGAGGACGGCTGGCAACTCCTCAAGCCAACAGCCGGCCGAACGCTCCAGTGGTTCGACTAGTCGAGGCTTGATGCCAGACAGGATGAGGCCGTTTGCTCGCTCCACCTGGCCGTTTGACTGCGGATGGGCAACGGACGCTATGTCCAGTCGGATGCCCTGCGTCGCGTAGAAATGGGCCAAGGTACCTTTGGCGAAGTTTGTGCCGTTGTTAGTGATGATGCTGTGTGGTATGCCATACCGAGTCGTGATGTCAGTGATGAAATTCACTGCAGTCGGACCATTCAACTTCTTGATGGGTTTTGCTTCTATCCACTTGGTGAACTTGTCCACCGCGACAAGCAGATGAGTTGGGCCGTCTCGTGTCGTTTTGAATGGTCCCACCATGTCCAGGCCCCAAACTGCGAAGGGCCAGGCGATGGGGATGGTCTTGAGCGCGGAAGCCGGCTGAGGCGTCTTGGAACGGAACACCTGGCACCCTTTGCATTTTTGGACTAGTTCCTTGGCCTCTTCTAGGGCAGTCGGCCAGAAGAAACCGTGCCGGAAGGCTTTGGCGACGAGTGCTCTTGAGGCCGCATGGTGGCCGCACTCGCCTTCATGAATGTCTCTGAGAATTGCTTGGCCTTGTTCTGCCTCGACGCAGCGTTGGTAGACACCAGTGACACTGCGCCTGACCAGCTCTCTGTTGACTATGGTGTAGGCTGCCGCTCGGTGTTGCACTTGCCGAGCCAAGATTTCATCAGCAGGCAGCTCTTTGTTTACTAGGAATTTGAGGATGGGCTGGGCCCATGAGGGTGCTGCTATTTCTTCAATTGCCACTATTGCGACTTGGACAAGGGCGGTTGAGCTGGGAGGCGGCGGGCTGGAGTCCGCGGACGCTTGCTGGATCGGTGAAGTCCCCGGGTTGACTGGGGCAGTCCCCGGGCCGAGTTCTGGAGTCTTCGGGCTGACCGTCGCAGTCCCCGGGCCGGGTTCTGAAGTCCCCGGGCTAGCTTCGACTGTGGCTTTCTTGGAGCCGTCTGTAAGAACTCTCGTGCCGTCTGCTGGTGCTCTTGAGTCGGATCCGACTTCTTCGGGGGGAGCCGGCACAAAGATGGAGTCTAATTCTGGTGAAGGCTTGATAGACGGCTTGAGGAGGCGCTGAAGGGCAACGCCGGATGGTATTGCCTGGCAGGTGGAGCCGACTCATGCCAGGGCGTCTGCTTGGTCGTTGTCATTTCTTGGCACCTAAAGGAATTCACACCCCTCAAAATATCTGCTGAGTTGCTGCACCAGGAAGTGGTAGCTCGCCATGTTTGCATCTTTGGCGTCCCAGTCGCCAGACGACTGCTGGACCACCAAATCGGAGTCGCCATAGCACAGGATCCGGCGGATGCCAAGCTCTTTGGCAAGCCGGAGCCCGTGAATGAGCGCCTCGTATTCGGCAACGTTGTTGGAGGCGGCGAAGTGGATCTGCAGTGCGTACTTGAGCTTGTCGCCCTTAGGGGAGGTGAGGACGATGCCGGCTCCCAAGCCGGTGCGCATCTTGGAGCCATTGAAATGCATCCGCCAATGAGTGGAGTCGGGCGCTGGTGGTAGGTACTGGGTCTCGGCCCAGTCAACAAGGAAGTCAGCCAGTGCTTGTGACTTGATGGCGGTGCGGGGCTGGTAGTAGATGGTGTAGGGAGCCAAATCTATGGCCCATTTGGCCACTCGGCCCGAAGCATCTCGGCTTCCAATGATCTCGGCCAGTGGAGCTGTGCAGACCACAGTGATTGGATGCTCTTGGAAGTAAGGCTTCAATTTCTTGGCGGCAAAGTGCACGCCGTAGCACATCTCTGGTAGTGGGGGTAGTTCTGCTTGGAGGTCGATAGTACCTCGCTCAGATAATATACCGGTCTCTGGACAGGGAGCGCCTTGCCTTCCTCCTTGCGCTCAACTACAATGACTGTGCTGACTACTCGGTTGGTGGCGGCAATGTACAGGAGCATAGGCTCTTTGGGCGTCGGAGCTGCCAGCACAGGGGGAGTAGTCAACATCTTCTTCAATTGGAGAAATGCTTCGTCCGTTTTGTGATTCCACTCGAAAAAGGTAGTCTTCTTCATCAGTTGGTACAAAGGGAGAGCCTTCTCGCCCAGCCGACTGATGAAGCGGCTGATGGACGCCAAGCAGCCAGTGAACTTCTGCACGTCCAGCAGTCGGCGGTGGACTTCCATCCTCTCGATAGCTTTGATCTTTATAGGGTTGCACTCTATGCCGCGTTCGGAAACCAGGAAGCCAAGGAGTTGGCCTGCTGGTACTCCGAAGACGCACTTCTTAGGGTTGAGCTTGATCTGGAATCGGCGCAGATTCTCAAAGGTTTCCCGGAGATCCTCCAACAGTGTTCCACGCTTTTCCGTCTTCACCACCACGTCATCTACGTAGACGTGGGCGTTTCTGCCGAGTTGCTTGAGGAGACATTTCTGCATGCAACGCTGAAAGGTGGCGCCGGCATTCCTCAAGCCGAACGTCATAGTCAGGTAGCAGAAGGCTCCAAACGGCGTGATGAAGGCAGTCTTTAGTCTGTCTGCCGGGTTCAGCTTGATCTGGTGATATCTTGAATATGCATCTAAGAAGCTCAACAGCTCGCATCCGGCTGTGGAGTCTATCACCTGATCAATTCTTGTCAAAGCAAATGGGTCTTTTGGGCAAGCTTTGTTGAGGCTTGTGTAGTCGATACACATCCACCACTGCTTGTTCTTCTTCAAAACTAGGACCGGGTTTGCCAACCACTCTGGGAAGAACACCTCCATAATGAAGCCGGCCGCTAGGAGTCGGGCTATCTCTTCCCCAACAACTCTTCTCTTTTCTTCTGACAGGCGGCGCAGGGGCTGCCTGACGGGTTTCACATCAGATCGGACATGTAGCTTGTGCTCGGCGAATTCCGTCGGTACACCTGGCATGTCTTTAGGGGACCATGCGAAGATGTCTCGATTCTCACGGAGGAAATCGACGAGCTCGCCTTCCTATTTGCTGTCTAGGTTCGCACCTATGACAGCGTGCATCTTCGGGTGCTCTGGGTCCAAAGGTATCCTCTTTGTTTCTTTAGCTGGCTTGAACGAGCCCTCAGCTTCTGACTCCTTGGGGTCGGGCGACATCTTTGGCTGCTTGCCGGCCATTGCCACAACCCGATCAAGGAGCCGCCTCTCAGCTGCGATCACCAGGGACCCGGCCAGCCGACTGCTCTCAGCCGCGCAGGCGGACGATTTCCTGTAGTCGCCGGCTATGGTTAGAATCCCCTTTGAACTCGGCATCTTCATCTTGAGGTAGGCGTAGTGGGGGACCGCCATGAACTTGTCCAAAGCAGGTCGGCTAAGCAATGCTTGATATGGGCTTTCAAGGTCCACCACTTCAAACCAAACTGGCTCTCGGCAAAAATGATCTTTGTCTCCGAAGAGGACATCTATCTGGATCTTGCCGATTGGGGAGCAAGAAAGGCCAGGTACAATGTCGTGGAAAACAGTTCGGCTGCTTTGAAGCTGTCTCTGCTTGATTCCTAATTTCTCCATGGTATCCTTGTACAGGATGTTGATGCTACTGCCTCCATCTATCAACACTCGCGAGAAGCGAGCGGCCCGCCTATCTATGGCCAAGGTGGCGCTTAAAACCAGGGTGTAGGAGCCCGGATTTGGCATCACCTCTGGGTGATCAGCTCTGCTCCAACTGATAGGCTTCTCGGACCAATGCATAAACTCCGGAGCATCTGATGCTACTGCATTTACTTCTTGCTGCTGCAACTGTCTGCTGCGTCGATCATCAGCCACACTGGTGAACACAACATAGGCTCCGTGCTCTTCTGGGTACTCATCTTGTACGGCGCCGACTGGCCTGGCAGCCGGCTGCTGGGGCGGCTATGGAGGCGGCGGCCCAGCAGGCAGAGGAGGAAGGAGGCCGTCTCCCTGGGCGATTCTGGTGAGCCAGTGGCATTTCCGGGTGGTATGGTTTGACGGCTTCGCGCCATTGTGGAACCTGCAGGGACCATCTAGAGTCTGCTCGTAAGAGAAGGTCGGCAACCAGTTGGACTTGCCGCCTTTCGGTCGCTTCGCCGGAGGCTGCCCCTCAGGTTGCTGGTCCTCGACCATCGCAACCTGCCAACTGCTGGAAGTCGGCTGTGGGGCCTTGCGCTTGTGATCATTCTGCTATTGTCGCCGACTGGCATCTCCAGCCAGAGTTCTGGGAGCCTGAGGGGCCACTTTTCAAGACGCACTAACTTGAATCTCTGTCTTCATGGAGGAGTCGGCCATGGCATACTTGTCTGCTATGACCAGCAACTCATCGAGTGTTTCCGGCTCATCGCAGAGGAGCCTATGCTTGAGGAGGGTGCCTTCTCTTCACCCGGCGGTGAAGTACTCGATGGCCTGCACCTCATGCACGCCCTCGCAGGAGTTCCGGAGCTCGCCCCAGCGTGTGAGGTAGTCGCGAGTTGACTCGTCTTGGCCTTGCACGCACAAGGAAAGCTGGCGCGGCTTGGGGGGTCGCTTGTACGTGCTCGTTAAGTTGCGGATGAAGGCCTCGGTGAAGTCGACCCAACTGTTGATGCTGCGGGGCTTCAAACTGTTCAACCATGTCCGGGCCGTGCCCTGGAGCATGAGTGGAACGTACTTCAAGGCAACGCGCTTGTTGCCGTTTGCTATGTTGATGGCTGTGGAGTAGTCAACTAGCCAATCTTCCGGCTTCACGAAGCCGGTGTACTTGGGCATGTCTCGGGGGAGCGTGAACCCTTTGGGAAAAGGCTCATCTCGGATGCGGGGTCCAAAACAGAGCGGGCCCAGCTCGTCTTCTTCTTCTAGCGCCAAGGATCGGTGAAGTCGGTCGATTCGGTGGCGGGCATCATTCTCTCCGACTCCCTCTCGGCGGCCAAGGCGGTCGCTGAGAGTCGGATGCTCAACGGGCGGCGGGGAGACTCGTCTTTCTCTTCATGGAGGGGGAGGCAGGTAGTCGCCCTGCCATTCCACTACTCTAGGGCGGCCGTCTTGGTCGCGCTCGATGGTGATGCGAGTCCGACTGTGGCTCACAGCCGGATCCTTCTCTTTCCTTCCGCAGACATCACCAGTCGGCGTCCGAGACGTCGCGCCTTGGTCTTGGCGGGGAGGCAAGTCGTCGTTCTGTCGTTGCGGCGCCTCCATGCGGCAGCCGGATTCGTTCTGCGCGGCGGCCGCTTTGAGGAGCCGCTGGACTCGCTCCGTCATCAGGCGGTGCTCTTCGCCTTCGAAGTTGTCAAGCTCGTCCGCCGCCGCCTGGGCGGCACGGATGTTCTCCGCAGGCGTGGCATATATGGGGCAATCGGCCCCGAACAGGTTGGCAATGGCCACGCCGCGTTGCCAGACCGCGCCTAGGCGGCTAGGCCCAGTCAGGGCCGGCGAGCCGCCCACAGCGCAATCCATCTCGCGCTGGTAGGCTTCTGACAAGTGTCTCATGCTTACCAGCTTCTTCGCGCCTTCAATGAGCTGAAGGCGGCGTGCCTCCAGCGTCTCAGCATCAGCGTCCTCCAGAATGGGCGCAGTCAGGTCTCGCAGAGCCGCGTCGAGTGGGTCGTGAGCTCCCTCACCGGAGTGCTCGCCATGACTGATAACGAGCACCTCCGTGACGGCGCTTCCGACGCTCTCCTCGTGAGGGAGCGGCTCGTCGTAAACAACCACATTGGTGGGGAACGTGTCGAGCGACACGCTGTCAGAGTCGACCAGCATCGGGTCGGTGGATCCTACGGACTCCCAAGTCCACGGCAGGCTCGCCGGCGACGTGGAGATGGTCGAGGAGGCCCGCAAGGAGGCTTTCGAGGCCGCCCGTTCCTGCGTCGGATGCAAGCTCGTGGGAGATGCAAACCTCGCCAAGAATATCGGCGAGGCAGCTCGCCGCGCAGGCGTCGTGGATGCCTTGCAGTGCGTTGGGCAAGCGCCATTGGGCGTGCCGGGCTGGCTACGCTCGCTGGGGAGGAAAAGGGTTCCCGTCTAGAGCAGGTCTCCGGATGACGGTGCACCTCGCCCACATTAGGTGCCAAATGTCGGGGGTTGGATGCGACATATGCCAAAGGATGGCTTATCATGGTGGGAGCGAGTAGAACATCGTTAGTGCCAGGAAACGGGATGAGGCGAAGACATGCACGCCGGCGGATCTTACCCAGCTTCGGGGCTCTCCGGGGAGATAACACCCCTACTGCTGCTCTACGGGGTCTCCGCATGATCACTAAGGCGAAGTGACTACAAGGTTGCTCCTAGAGCTGTATTCTGGAGGTAGGAGAAGGCAAGGCTAGCTCTCTCCTTCCTATATGATCTGGTCTAGTGCTAATGGATTCGAACCCTTTGCATGGGTGTCCCGGGGGGTTTATATAGGCCTACCCCCCGGGGGTACAATGGTAATCCGGCTGGGCGCGGGGCCCAGCCGTCTGTCTCTCAGGCCGCCGTCTCCTCCGCCGACTGCTGGGGCCCGCCGACGGGTCCGGTACTGTAGTTGTGATTCTAATGACGCAGGCTTGGTCATGGGGTCGTGGCAACAGTGCCGCCGTCTATCAGATGATCACTGTCGCCATTCCCCGTCTTGTCTGGTTAATGGTGTGTGGGGCCCGTGGGACGGGCTGGCCGACTCTGGGGGAGCCGACTCCCACGGGTCCGTCTTCGGGGCGTATCCGCCGTCTTTTGCGCTCTCGCTGATAGGCGGGTCCCGCTGTCTTTGAGTCGTACAGGTAGGTCGTCATGGCCACAGTGCGCTGCCCATTGTGGCTGAGGTCAGGGCAGGCATGGCAACAGTGCCACGCCACGCTGGTGATCTCCAGCGATACGGCACACTGTAGCCATGCCATCTCCTCGTAGGCAGGGCGTGACGGCCATGCTATGTCCGTACCCCGCCTCGCCTATCGTGGCGAAGGTAGGTGGCGGGTGGAGTCGCGGGCAGACTCTCTATAGTCGGCTATTCTTGGAGCCGCGTCTGGGACTCGGCTTATCTTGGAGTCGCGTCTGGGACTCGACTTATCTTGGAGTCGCGTCTGGGACTCGGCTTATCTTGGAGCCGCGTCTGGGACTTGTCTTATCTTGGTGTCGCGTCTGGGACTCAGCTTATCTTGGAGTCACGTCTGGGACTCGGCTTGAGGGGCGCTGCCTGCCCCGATGTCTTGAAAGGTTCTGGGGCTCGGGTTAGACTACCCGTGGCCCATTACTCCGACACGTAGGTTCATTGTTTTCTAGCAACATGACCTCTAAGACAGGATTGTGTACCACTCTGAAGTAGTACGCGTCCTTGTCGACCTACGAGGTCCGGTAGTGACTTGATTCGAAGCATCATGATCACTATTATCAGCTTCCACTTCAATTGGTGTAGGTGCCACATGAACAACTTCCTGTGCCCTACTACTCACTGGTTGAAGTGATGGTTCAATAACCTCATCAAGTCTCCACCATCCTCCCACTCAATTCTTTTGAGAGAAACTTTTCCTCGAGAAAGGACCCGTTTCTAGAAACAATTGCTTTTGCTTCCAGATCTGAGATAGGAGGTATACCCAACTGTTTTGGGTGTCCTATGAAGATACATTTTTATTCGCTTTGGGTTCGAGCTCATCAACCTGAAATTTTTTCACATAAGCGTCGCAGCCCCAAACTTTTAAGAAACGACAACTTAGGTTTCTCCAAACCATAGTTCAAACAGTGTCGTCTCAATGGAATTACGTGGTGCCCTATTAAAGTGAGTGCGGTTGTCTCTAATGCCTAACCCATGAACGATAGTGGTAATTCGATGAGATACATCATGGTATGCCCCATATCCAATAGGGTGCATCTATGATGTTCGGACACACCATCACACTATGGTGTTCTAGGCAGTGTTAGTTGTGAAACAATTTCCACAATGTCTTAATTGTGTACCAAAGCTCGTAACTCAGATACTCATCTCTATGATCATATCATAGACATTTTATCCTCTTGTCACGATGATCTTCAACTTCACTCTGAAATTACTTGAACCATTCAATAATTCATACTTGTTTTTCATCAAGTAAATATACTCAGTATCTACTCAAATCATCCGTGAAGTAAGAACATAACAATATCCACTGCGTGCCTCAGCACTCATTGGACTGTACACATCAAAATGTATTACTTCCAACAAGTTGCTTTCTTGTTCCATTTTACTGAAAACGAGGCTTTCAGTCATCTTGCCCACGTGGTATGTTTTGCATGTCTCAAGTGATTCAAAATCAAGTGAGTCCAAACGGTCCATTTGCATGGAGTTTCGTCATGCATAGGGCTGGAAAAAAAGCTCGAAGCTCGCGAGCTAAACAAGTAGCTCATGACTCGGCTCAAATTGACTCGAACTCGAACAATAACGAGTCGAGCCGGGCTTTAGTTTAAGATCGTTTATAGACCAAGTTAAACAAGCCAATCTCACAAGTACTCGTGTAACTCGTTAGGCTCGATACAATAGATCAGCCACTCCCAATACTAAGAAAGATCAGCCACTAAACAACCTACGTCCCAGACGCACAGCACAAGGCCCAGCCGTGGAAGGCCTAGCTTCCTAGGAGACTCATGCGTTACAAGCAAATTACAATTGTTTAGTGATATATATGTTTAATATATACATAATCATTTTTATAATATTTGAGGGCTTTATGTTTATATCTTTAACAAGCTTAACAAGCTAAACGAGCCAGCTCGCGAGTTATACGAGTCGAGCCAATCTTGGATTTGAGCTTGTTATAGTAACGAGTCGAGTCGAGCTAGCTCGTTAACGAAACAAGCTCTAGCGAGTCAAGCCGAGCTGGCTCGACTCGGCTCGAATTCCAGCCCTAGTCATGCATATACACTAATAGACATGGTTCGCATGTCTCAAGCTTTTCAAAAACGAGTGAGTCCAAAGATCCATCAACATGGAGCTACTTCATGTGTTTTATACCAATATGACTTACATGGCAGTGCCACAAGTAGGTGGTACTATCGTTACTATCTTATATCTTTTGGCATGAACATGTGTATCACTACGATCGAGATTCAATAAACCATTCATTTTAGGTGCAAGACCATTGAAGGTATTATTCAAATAAACAGAGTAATCATTATTCTCCTTAAATGAATAACCGTATTGTGATAGACATAATCCAATCATGTCTATGCTCAACGCAAACACCAAATAGCAATTATTTAGGTTTAACACCAATCTCGATGGTAGAGGGAGCGTGCGATGCTTGATCACATCAATCTTGGAAACACTTCCAACACATATCGTCAGCTCACCTTTAGCAAGCCTCCTTTTATCCCATAGCTTTTATTTCGAGTTACTAACACTTAGCAACCGAACCGGTATCTAATACCCTGGTGCTACTAGGAGTACTAGTAAAGTACACATTAACATAATGTATATCCAATATACTTCTATCGACCTCGCCAGCCTTCTCATCTACCAAGTATCTAGGGTAATTCTGCTCCAGTGGCTGTTCCCCTTATTACAGAAGCACTTAGTCTCGGGTTTGGGTTCAACCTTGGGTTTCTTCACTGGAGCAGCAACTGATTTGCTGTTTCATGAAGTACCCCTTCTTGCCCTTGCCCTTCTTAAAACTAGTGGTTTCACTAACCATCAACAATTGATGCTCCTTCTTGATTTCTACATCCGCGGTGCCGAACATTGCGAATAGATCAAGGATCATTATATCTATCCCTGTTATGTTATAGTTCATCATGAAGCTCTAGTAGCTTGGTGGCAATGTCTTTGGAGAAACATCACTATCTCATCTGGAAGATCAACTCCCACTCGATTCAAGTGATTGTTGTACTCAGCAATCTGAGCACAAGCTCAAGATTGTGCTTTTCTCCCTTATTATGCAGGCTAAGAAAATCGTCGGAGGTCTTATACCTCTTGACGTGGGCACGAGCCTGAAATCCCAATTTCAGCCCTCGAAACATCTCATATGTTCTGCAACATTTCAAAAATGTCTTCGGTTCCTCAATTTTAAACCATTTAACATTACCGAACTATCATGTAGTCATCAAAACGTGTATGTCAGATGTTCGCAACATCCACAGACCACGTTCGAGGTCCAGCACACCGAGCGGTGCATTAAGGACATAAGCCTTCTACTGTCCGCATAATTGCTACTGTCAACTTTCAACTATATTTTCTCTAGGAACATATCTAAAACAGTAGAACTAAAGCGCGAGCTACGACATAATTTGCAAAAACCTTTTGACTATGTTCAGGATAAACAAGTTCATCTTATGAACTCCCACTCAGATAGACATCCCTCTAGTCATCTAAGTGATTACATGATCCAAGTCAACTAGGCCATGTCCGATCATCACGTGAGACGGACTAGTCATCATCGGTGAACATCTTCATGTTGATCGTATCTACTATACGACTCATGCTCTACCTTTCGGTCTCTTGTGTTCCGAGGCCATGTCTGTACATGCTAGGCTCGTCAAGTCAACCTAAGTGTTTCGCATGTGTAAATCTGGCTTACACCCATTATATGTGAACGTTAGAATCTATCACGCCCGATCATCACGTGGTGCTTCGAAACGACAAACTTTCGCAACGGTGCACAATTAGGGGGAACACTTTCTTGAAATTTTAATGAGGGATCATTGTCGGTGTACAAAAAGAGGGGTACACTTTTTGTACCCCTATAACTGTGCACGGGCAGTCTGAGCCACGGACTCCACCACACCGAGCAACGCGAGGGAGGTGAGCCAAGGTAAGGCCGAAGCTCGAAAGGAACAGAACGACGCCAAGACCAAGACCACAAAGAGCAAAGGCGACGAAGTGGACTCCCCCGGCAAGATCCTTGCCGGGGGCAGTCTTAACAAGCCCGGCAAGACCCTTGCCGTGGCAGCTCGCCCCACACCTACGGAGTGAATCACCCTTGAGTCCACTGCCCCCATGGGGCAAGGATTCGGGAGACATCCCCGAGGTGGCATGCAGATCTTTGTGAAGACATTCAAGATCAGATACACACTATAGAAGATGACGACCCTTGGCGGGATCCCAGCCAAGGAGGACCACAAAGCGCCCGGCAAGAGCCTTGTCGGGGACGACAGCAGGCGCCACGGCAAGACCCTTGCCGAGGCCCCAGCAAGACCCTTGCCGGGGCTATGGCGAGGCCCTCGCCAAGGACACCCGTAGGGCCACCATCGGGCCCACGCCAATCCAAGCCCCCACCACCGTTCGCATGCAGCTGCCGACCTAACCAGTTGGGCAGGCACCTGCGTGGTGGCAAGCAGATCTTCGTGGAGACCCACCGCTGCACCACCTCAGCTGCCTGCCTGCCTACATGGCACCACGGGCACCGCTGGCCAGGGCGCATGTCGACACGAAAGGGAGCAGCGACGGACGAGACTGGGCTCTCCCCCGTCCCCGATAAAGCAAGGACACCTAAGCAAGATGCATTAAATGTGCCTTGTCATGTAATGCGAGGGATAAACTCGTATCACTGTACCCTTTCCACCTCCTGTGTGCCACTGTGGCAACCCCTTTTCCCTATAAAAGGAGGCCCAAGGCGACCAGGAGGAGGATTCGGCTTTTTGGAGCTCTTCATGCCCCATTGCTAGCTCAGGAACACAGATAAACAAACCACCAAAGCAGGAGTAGGGTTTTACGCATCCTTGCGGCCCGAACCTGGATAAAGAATCCGTGTGCTACCTGTTTTATCCGCCCTTCTCACAACCCCGCGCCCCGCAACCGTAGTAGGGATTCTCGTGATCGCATAGGTGTCATCCTCGCACCGACATCTTTGGCGCGCCAGGTAGGGGGCGCAGTTGTGAGAATCGGCTCTAGCAGTTAGTTCGACGCTTCTTCATCGTCATGGCACCCAAGAAGAAGGTGACGGCGGCGGTTGGACCGTCGGGAGCCAGGCATTCCGCCCCGATGCGGGCGAGCAGCGGACCGGTTGCAGAAAGGACCCGGGGCGCCGTTCGCGAACACCAACACCGTCCCAGCAGCCGAAGTTTGGGAGGCGGTGATGTTTGTGCGTCTGGTAACGGGCAGCACGCCGCCAAATACAAAGACGGGGCCAGGCCCTCCGCGGGTGGCGCGGGGCCTTCCAGGATCAACGCCACCCCGCCCGAAGGCGACGCGAGGGCTTCCAAGACTCCCACATTGGCACCGACGGCGCGCTCTCCTCAAGCGGCGCGCGACGAACGGCGTGATCACGCCGAGGATCCCGGGCATCACCGTGGAAAGAGCCCCGAGCGCCGCTCCCGGGATTTACAAGACCTGCCCGCCCGCCGAGGTGCTGGTGAAGATGGCATGCGGTCGCGGGGTCGTGACAGAACTCCTTCTGACATAGTCAGAAGTCGAAGCGCGTCACGATCCATGCAGGTTTCGCTGCCACCAACACCAGCAGAAGCCCTGGAACGCGCGCAGTTGCTCCTCGATTTCCCTCCCATCACGGGGAAACTCGACGAATGGAGAGCCACTATCCGAAGTCTAGTTGCGATGGCTAACAAAGACGAACCAAGCCCGGTGGAGCCCCCGGGTCGACGCTCCGACGGAGTCCCACGCACCAGTGGCAGAAGGGCCAGTGGCGCCGCGACCACGGTGCACTCGCCTCCTCCTCGCCCGGTACCTCGGATGCCAGCCCGTCGCGACGTCACAGGCGACGAGATCTCCGTAGCATCATCTGACCAGCAGGCCCACTGCGACCAGCGCTAAGTTCTTCGGGAACGAGAACATGAAGACGCTCGAACCACTATCGAGCACCGGCGCGGGGCACGCCACCAATCAGACAGGCGAGCAGGGCCTGTTGTGAGCCACCCAGCACCGGGGAGCCCTGGAGGCCTACCTTACGAGGTAGGTTGTCCGACTTTTATCCGTGAGCTGCGGCAGTTCCAGTGGCCCACTCACCGCACCTTCAAACCTGACATGGGCGAGAAGTACAGTGGCAAGACCCATCCGTCCGAGTTCCTCAGCGTCTACACCATCGCAATGCAAGCTGCCGGAGCTCACGACGATAAGGTGCTTGCGAATTACTTTCTGTTGGCTCTTAAACCCAATGCCATGTCATGGTTGATGCACTTGCCGGTAGACTCTATTTCCTCCTGGTCGGATTTGTGCCATGAGTTCGTGGGCGCCTTTACTAGAGGCCACCAAGCCCATGGCCAGGCAAGCGACCTGCACGTCATTCCCCAGAAGGGAGGCGAGAGTCTCCGTAACTATATTCAGAGGTTCAGCCGGGTACAGTACAATATCCCTGATGTTCACCCTGCTGCCATCATCAGCGCGTTCCACCAGAATCGTGTCTCGCGCCTCCTGTTACCATTAGCCTTAGACGCATAGTTCGGGACCCCCTACCCGGGATCCGCCGGTTTTGACACCGACACCTACATTCTACAATGTCTACTTTCTAAAATCTGCATTTAAATTACCTACAATTTGCAAGAACAGAGACAAGGGAGGGAGGGAGGAGAGAGGAGGGGGAGGGGGTGGCCGGAGGAGGAGGAGGGAGGGGCGGTGGGAGGAGGGCTGCCGGCGGAGGAGGGACGAGGGAGGAGGGGGCCACCGGAGGAGGAGGGAGGAGGGGGCGGTCGAAGGCGGAGGGAGGGATGGAGGGAGTACCTTGGTGGAAGACAGACGACGACGACGGCGGCGGACGACGGGTATCGGCGCAGGCGAGAGTGACTGAGAGGGAGAGTGAGTGAGAGGGTCGGCCGATGGGGAGGATAAGGTAGGGTTAGTAGTGTAAGGGCATATTATCTCTTAGTAGTTTTGGTGATTGATGACAATGCGTCTGCGGACTAATCGTGTGCTTTGAGTGTTTCAAATATATCATGTCTAAACACAAGACGATTCGACGCCCCTCAAAGACTACGGAAGACAGTGTTTCTCTACGTTTCTTTTCGGTGGATTTGAGTCGTAGGAAAGCCATACTATTAAGAGGGGGTCCGCGTTGAAAAGGTTTGGGTGGAATCTCACGTACACGTCTGTTCCTCTTTGCACCCCCCCCCCCCCTTCCTTTGGCTCTTTGGATCATCCTCCGTCTCTCCGTGTCTCTGCAAAATGGAAAACTCCTAATGTTGTTGAACTGAGGCTGGCAGTAGTACTGCTCTCCAGAGCGGTACTACCGCAGGCCCTTGTGGTAGTACCGGGCCCCGGCATGCTAGTACCGTAGGTGCCCACATTAGTACCGCTCCTCCAGAGCGGTAGTACCGTGGCCTCAGGCTAGGCGCAGTTGCTCGAGTGGTAGTAGGGGCGGATGTAATTTTTTACATCCGCGCCCTACGTGGTAGTACTGTGCCTTGGCGCGGTAGTACCATGAGCTCTGGCCAGGCACAGCTGCATGAGCGGAAGTAGGGGCGGATGTAATTTTTTACATCCGCGCCCTACACGGTAGTACCGCTCCAGGTGTGCGGTAGTACTGTGTCGTACTTTTGCATAGATAAAAACTCAGCGGATGTAGTCACAGATGTAATTTATTTTATATCTGTGCCTACTTTGCCTGGACTATTCCTGCCTTGCGGTAGTATCGCAAGGGGGCGCGGTAGTACCGCGCCAGCGGTTCTACCGCCCCCTGTCGTAGCACATCAGGACGAGTCTTGGCCCTGTCGTGCCCACGGTAGTACCATGGTACGCCGTGGTAGTACCGCAGGTCCGTGCGGTAGTACCGCTCTTCTGGTGCGGTAGTACCACGTGTCGCAGGCTGAGTTGGTGGATAACGGTTAGAATTGTCCCGTGACTATAAAAGGGGTGTCTTCTTCCCCGAGTTGACTACCTCTTCCTTCTCCAAGCTGCATTGATGCTCTAAGATCCATTTTTGCCCGATCTCTCTCCCTAGCCAATAAAACTTGTTGATTCTCTAGGGATTGGTTGAGAAGGCCCCGATCTACACTTCCACCAAGAGAAATTCGACTCCCCCACTAATCCCTTGCGGATCTTGTTACTCTTGGGTGTTTGATCACCCTAGACGGTTGAGGTCACCGTGGAGCCATAGTCCATTGTGGTGAAGCTTCTTGGTGTCATTGGGAGCCTCCAATTAAGTTGTGGAGATTGCCCCAACCTTGTTTGTAAAGTTTCGGTTGCCGCCTCCAAGGGCACCAATAGTGGAATCATGGCATCTCGCATTGTGTGAGGGTGTGAGGAGAATATGGTGGCCCTAGTGGCTTCTTGGGGAGCATTGTGCCTCCACACCGCTCCAACGGAGACGTACTTCCCCTCAAAAGGAAGGAACTTCGGTAACACATCCTCGTCTCCTTCGGTTCCGCTTTTGGTTATCTCTCACCTTTACTTGTGCAAGCTATATAGTATTATTTCCTTTGCTTTCTTGTGTGCTTCCTGTTGTTGCATCATATAGGTTGCTCACCTAGTTGCATATCTAGACAACTTACTTTGATGCAAAGTTTAAATTTGTAAAGAAAAGCTAAAAATTGTTAGTTGCCTATTCACCCCCATCCCCCCTCTAGTCAACTATATCGATCATTTCAATTGGTATCAGAGCCTCGTCTCTTAATTAAGGACTTTACCGTCCTAAGAGTATGGTTGACACTATAGACGGTGAGAAGGAGCACCCCGGTGTGAATCATTCCTCGTCTATGGCCGATGGGGGATCCCCGGTCTCACGTGAGGAGTTCAATGTGGCTTTGGACACATTGAAAACCTCCATAACGACCGAGGTCAAAGGCATGTTCAAAGAGTTCCTTGATTGTCTTAAATTGTCCACCGCACCTTTGGAAGTGGCCGCTCCCACTAACAAGGTGGCGTATGCCAACTCCGATAAGGGGGAAGCTTCTAGTGATAGAGTTCCTTTATCTAGTGGTAGAAATGGAAATGGCATCTATGCTAATCTTGAACCACCTCTCACTTATGGAGGACCCGTTCCCTCTCTCATTTAAATCATGCGGGTTCTCCTCCCAAGATTGCGAAAAATGAGGATTTTGACTCTTGGGTTTATCGCTTTAAATGTCGTTTAAACCATGTTAATATTAACCTTTGGAGAATCATTGAGGAAGCTTTCTATCCGCATGATCGTAACAACTTCACCCCTAGAGAAGCTGTGGATAATCAATTCAATGAGAATGCTCTCTTCATCATCCAAGATGCAATTCCACCCGAAGATATTGCACATCTTTGACCCTTCGCCGTGGCCAAGGAAGCATGGCACCATGTTGTTTCCCTTTACAAGAGAAGCGCAAGCATCCAACGCTCCAACTATGAAGTGGTGCAAGATGAAGCCGATGAGTTTCTAATGAATGAAGATGAAGAACCTCGTGTTCTTTACCAGAGATTAACTACTCTTGCGGTCTCTCTCCGAGATCATGGGAGCAAGGATACTAATGATAATTGGATCAAGCACAAATTCCTCAAGGCCATGATGTCTTACCACAAGGCCATGTCCTCCGTCATCCGTCAAAGGCCGAACTTCCACACCTTGTCCTCAAATGTAGTGTTGGATGAGTTTGTGGCGATGAGGATCTTGGACAAGACTGCCGACAATGTGGTTTTGCATTCTCAAAGAACAAAGAAGCCCAACCTTGCCTTGAAGGCCAAGGCTAGTCTGGATGAAGAGGATGAAGAGGAAGATGAGGAGAGCTACCCCAAAGATACGAAAAATGATTATCATGAGCACATGGCTCTTGCTTCAAGGCAATTTTGGAGAAAGAAGAACTCAAGGCCAAATTTCAACAAGAACAACTCAAGTGGCTTCAAGGGCAAGCAACGTGTGAGAACATGTTACAATTGTGGGAGTGTGATCCATTTTATTGCAGAGTGCCCTTATGAGAAGCAAGAATACAATGGTGGCAAGCTCATCCGAAAAGACAAAGCCAAGTCCTTCCCCAACAAGAACAACTTCACCAAGAAGACTCTGACTAAAGGGTTGGTGGCACAAGAAGAATACAATGAGAATGATGATGATGATGAAGATAGTGAAGTCATGGCCATGGCCTCTATTGCCATTGCCACAACTCCACGGGTGTCTTTCTTCGATTCACCCAACGAGAACATCACCTCCAAGTGCCTCATGGCTAAAGCCACTAACAAGGTAACCCCCAACATCAAAACTACCATCATTACTGATCCCTCCTTGACAGATTGCATTGATGAAAGTGAGGGGTCTAATGAGTAAGTAAATGAATTTGAGTCTTTTATGATTAAGCTCAAGGGCAAATCTAAGGAGCACTTTGTTGCTTTTCTGGAACAACTTGGTGAAGCCAATGACATGATCGAGGCTCATGAGGAAACCATCTCTAAGATGGAAGGTCATAGTCGTGACTATGCCGATGAGATATCGGACCTCTCTAATGCGCTTGAGGAAGAGCATGTTCATCGTTTGGCTCTTGAGGAGTCACACAACGACGACCATGCTAAATTAAAGAAAGATCTTGATCATGCTCTTGTTGTATCTCGTGTGCTAAATTCCGAGAAGGCTAAAGTTGGGGTTGACCTTGCTAGACTCAAAGAGGAGTTTGATATACTTGACAAGTCTCACAAGGCCTTGAAGGGTGCTCATGCTAGCCTCAAGGAGTCTCATGATCAACTCCAAGTGAAGCTAACCAAGGAGAAAGCCACCTTTCCTCATATGGTCTTAATTGATAATGCAAATGCTACTAACCCGTGTTGTGAGCATGTGCATCTTGTGGAGGAGAATGCCAAGTTGAAGGAGCAACTTGAGAAAGTCCTTGTGTCTTGTATACAAGGTGAGAAGAATCTCAATGACCTTTCGAGCAATCAAAAGGAAGTTGTGGCCAAGGAGGGAGTTGGGTTCGCACCCAAGTCCAAGAGCAAGAAGAAGAATGACAAGACCAAACGACCTCCTCCTCTCAAGCAAACTTTTGTGAAGGAGGGAGAGGGTGCTTCAAAGGAGAAGAAGAACAATGTGAAGGGTGGCGACGTCAAAAAGGGCAATGCCACCCCTTCCAACAAAGCCGGCGACTTTAACCCTAATGTCTACTACACAACCTTCTTCTTGTAGACGTTGTTGGGCCTCCAAGTGCAGAGGTTTGTAGGACAGTAGCAAATTTCCCTCAAGTGGATGACCTAAGGTTTATCAATCCGTGGAAGGCGTAGGATGAAGATGGTCTCTCTCAAACAACCCTACAACCAAATAACAAAGAGTCTCTTGTGTCCCCAACACACCCAATACAATGGTAAATTGTATAGGTGCACTAGTTCGGCGAAGAGATGGTGATACAAGTGCAATATGGATGGTAGATAAAGGTATTTGTAATCTGAAATTATAAAAACAGCAAGGTAACAAGTGATAAAAGTGAGCGTAAACGGTATTGCAATGGTAGGAAACAAGGCCTAAGGTTCATACTTTCACTAGTGCAAGTTCTCTCAACAATAATAATATAACTGGATCATATAACTATCCCTCAGCATGCAACAAAGAGTCACTCCAAAGCCACTAATAGCCGAGAACAAACAAAGAGATTATGGTAGGATACGAAACCACCTCAAAGTTATCCTTTCTGATCTATCTAGTCAAGAGTCCATAGTAAAATAACACGAAGCTATTCTTTCCATTCGATCAATCATAGAGTTCGTACTAGAATAACACCTTAAGACACAAATCAACCAAAACCCTAATGTCACCTAGATACTCCAATGTCACCTCAAGTATCCGTGGGTATGATTATACGATATGCATCACACAATCTCAGATTCATCTAATCAACCAACACAAAGTACTTCAAAGAGTGCCCCAAAGTTTCTACCGGAGAGTCAAGACGAAAACGTGTGCCAACCCCTATGCATAAGTTCACAAGGTCACTGAACCCGCAAGTTGGTCACAAAAACGTACATCAAGTAGATCACATGAATATCCCATTGTCACCACAGATAAGCACACGCAAGACATACATCAAGTGTTCTCAAAACCTTAAAGACTCAATCCGATAAGATAACTTCAAAAGGGAAACTCAATCCATTACAAGAGAGTAGAGGGGGAGAAACATCATAAGATCCAACTATAATAGCAAAGCTCGCGATACATCAAGATCGTGCCAAATCAAGAACACGAGAGAGAGAGAGAGAGAGAGATTCAAACACATAGCTACTGGTACATACCCTCAGCCCCGAGGATGAACTACTCCCTCCTCGTCATGGAGAGCGCCGGATGATGAAGATGGCCATCGGTGATGGATCCCCCCTCCGGCAGGGTGCCGGAAAAGGGTCCCGATTGTTTTTTGGTGGCTATAGAGGCTTGCGGCGGTGGAACTCCCAATCTATTGTGCCCCTGGATGTTTTAGGGCATATGGACATATATAGGCGAAGGAAGTCGGTCAGGGGAGCCACGAGGGGCCCATGAGGGTGGGGGCGCGCCCAGGGGGGTAGGGCGCGCCTCCCTGCCTCGTGGCTTCCTCGAAGCTTCCCTGACGTCTACTCCAAGTCTCCTGGATTGCTTCCGTTCCAAAAATAACTCTCCCAAAGGTTTCATTCCATTTGGACTCCGTTTGATATTCCTTTTCTTTGAAACACTGAAATAGGCAAAAACAACAATATGGGTTGGGCCTCCGGTTAATAGGTTAATCCCAAAAAATAATATAAAAGTGTATAATAAATCCCATTAAACATCCAAAACAGATAATATAATAGCATGAATACTTCATAAATTATAGATACGTTGGAGACGTATCAAACCCTTCTTATGTGTTGTGCCGTGCTAGTGATGGGCATGTTTATGCTAAATTTGTTGGTTCTCCTTATGAGTACATTGAATGGTCTATTTGGGTTCCTAAGACCCTTGTTACTAACATCAAAGGACCCATTACAAAATGGGTACCTAAAACCAAGCATTGATCTCTTGTAGGTGTTTGCTTCCGGTGGGGGGTCATGGTTGCTCGATAGTGGAGCCACAAATCATATGACTGAAAGCAAGGACTTGGTGGTGGACGTGCAAAAGATTCCATCTATGCCCATCAATGTCGAGTGGGTGATGCCTCGTCCTCCAAGGTATTGGCTCTTGGCAAGGTTGTCATTTCTCATGATCTCACGATCAAGAAAGTCATGCTTGTTGAGTCCCTTGCATACAATTTACTTTACGTTCGTCAACTTGCACTCATGGGTTTTGCCGCATTCTTTGATATTGATACTGTGGCCCTCTTGTGGAGCAAGACTCTTAAAGTAGCCTTTGTTGGGCATGTCGAGAACGGTCTTTATGTGATTAACTTTTCGGAGCGACCCACTAAGACCGCGACATGCCTAATGGCTAAAGTTGATGTGGGATGGCTTTGGCATCGCCGTTTATCCCATGTCAATATGAGATCTTTGCAAAGTCTTCTCAAGGGGGACCATGTCCATGGACTAACCAATGTTTGCTTTGCCAAAGATCGTGTTTGCAATGCTTGTATCGAAGGAAAGTTAAATGAGAAGGCTCACCCTCCCACGACTATCATCTACTCGAAGAGACCCTTGGAGCTCCTTCACATGGATCTCTTTGGGCCTCCATCCTTTGATAGTCTTGGGGGTAGAAAGTATTTCTTGGTGATAGTCGATGATTACTCAAGGTACACTTGGGTATATTTCTTCAAGAGGAAGAGTGAAACTCAACAAACTGTCATCGACTTTGCAAATGAAGCTCAACGTCAACATGATGCAAAGATCTTGACAATAAGAAGTGACAACGGCACAGAGTTCAAGAACTACACCTTGGATGAGTTTCTTAGTGATGAGGGGATCAAGCATCAATATTCTGCACCATACACCCCTCACCAAAATGGTGTAGCGGAGAGGAAGAACCGGACGTTGATGGATGCAGCAAGGACCATGATGGTGGAGTTCATGTCTCCTTATAACTTTTGGGCCGAAGCCATCAACACAGCGTGTCATGCATCCAATCGGCTCTATCTCTGCAAAGGCTTGAACAATACTCCATATGAAATACTCACCGATAACAAGCCCAACCTCAAGTACTTCCGGGTGCTCGGTTTTAAGTGTTTCATTCTCAAGAAAGGTGTTCGTTTGTCTAAATTTGAGGCTAGAGCTCATGAGAGCATATTTGTTGGTTATGCTACAAACTCTCATGCTTACCGTGTCCTCAACAAGTCTACGGGACTCATTGAGGAGACGTGTAACATGGAGTTTGACGAGAATAATGGCTCCCAAGTGGAGCAAAGTGGTACTTGTGATGTAGGTGATGAAATTCCTCCCCAAGCCATAAGAAGAATGGGTGTCGGTCATATCCTACCCATTGAGCAACCCCTTGTGGCTGAAGGAGAAGGACAATGCTCCACTCAAGCGGAGCCATCACCGACCCAAGACCCACACGCTTCCGAAGAACAAAGTGAAGGCCTTCAACCTCATGAACAAGATCAAGGGCAAGATCAACTTCAAGATGGTGGTGAGCCACCAAGTGATGCCCAAGGTCGGGTTCTCCCTTCCGAACAAGGTCAAGATCAAGAGCAAGCTCAAGATCAAGATCAAGCTCAAGACGACGCTCAAGATGATCAAGTTTCCGCTCCTCTTTCAACTCCTGAGGAGGAATTAGAGCGCCGTGCCGCTAAGATTGCTTCCAAGCTCACAACCAAAGGTCATCTCATGGAGAATGTGGTTGGAAGCCTAAGAAAGGGGATAAGCACTCGTAGACAATTAGCAAACTATTGTGAACATCACGCGTTTGTTTCTTGTGTCAAACCCCAAAAGGTCTATGAGGCGCTCAAGGATCCGGATTGGCTCAATGCCATGCATGAAGAAATCAACAACTTTGAGCACAACCAAGTGTGGAGATTGGTTCCAAGGCCAACCTGGAATCATAATGTCATTGGGACCAAGTGGATTTTCAAGAACAAGCAAGATGCTCATGGGATTATTGTTCGCAACAAGGCTCGCTTGGTGGCACAAGGCTACTCCCAAGTCGAGGGTATCGACTATGGTGAAACCTTTGCTCCAGTTGCTCGCCTTGAATCTATTTTTTTGTTGATTTCTTATGCTTCTCATCATAATTTCAAGTTGCAACAAATGGATGTGAAGAGTGCTTTTCTTAATGGTCCTATTAATGAGTTGGTGTATGTCAAACAACCCCCGTGGTTGGAGGACCCCTCTTTCCCCGATCATGTGTACCGACTCGATAAGGCACTCTATGGCCTTAATCAAGCCTCATGTGCGTGATATGAGCATCTTACCGAGTTGTTGCAAGATCGTGGGTTCGAAATTGGGAAAATCGACCCCACTCTTTTTACTAAGAAGGTCAAAGGGCAGTTGTTTATATGCCAACTATATGTTGATGACATTATCTTTGGTTCCCCTAACAAAGCTTTCAATGAGGAATTTGTCGCTCTCATGACCTCAAAGTTCAAGATGTCTATGATGGGAGAGTTGAAGTTCTTTCTCAGGTTCGAAATCAAGCAAAGAAGAGAAGGAACCTTCATCAACCAAGCCAAGTACACTCAAGATATGCTCAAGAGATTCAAGCTACACATGTCAAGCCGGCCTCCACCCCAATGCCCGTCAAATGCCAACTTGACATAGATCCCAATGGTAAAGCAGTGGGTCAAAAGGTATATCGCTCCATGATTGGCTCCTTGCTTTACCTTTGTGCATCTAGACCGGATATCATGTTGAGTGTGAGAATTTGTGCACGGTTTCAAGCCGCACCTAAGGAAAGCCACCTTGTGGCGGTCAAGCGAATCTTTCGATATTTGGCTCATACCCCAAACTTTGGCTTATGGTACCCAAGAGGAGCAAACTTTGATCTTTTGGGCTATTTAGACTCAGATTGGGCGGGAGACAAACCGGATAGGAAGTCCACCTCCGAAGGGTGCCAATTTCTTGGTTGCTCTTTGGTGAGTTGGTCTTCTAAGAAGCAAAGTTGTGTGTCTCTCTCGTCCACTGAGGCAGAGTATGTGGCTGCAGGTAGTTGTTGTGCTCAACTTCTATGGATGAGGCAAACTTTGAAGGATTACGGTGTCACTTGTGACAAAGTGCCTCTTTGGTGTGACAATGAAAGTGCCATCAAGATCTCTCTCAACCCGGTGCAACACTTCAAGACAAAGCATATTGAGATTCGGTATCACTTCATTCGGGATCACATTAGGCGAGGGGAGATCAAGCTCAAGTATGTCAACACTCATGATAACCTTGCAGATATTTTCATGAAGCCCTTGGATGAAGCAAGATTTCGCGAGTTAAGGCATGAGCTAAACATCATTGATTTGAGCAATGTAGCTTGAACCCTTGCACACCCCACCATACTCAACTTGATATCTTGTTTAGGTGTAGGCATGGACATACGGGGAGTGTTGTTCTCTCAATGAACTCTCCCTCCCCTCATTATGCATAAATTGATCAACTCTTCACATTAGCCATTTTCTATGGTACTTGTGCTTCAAAGACGAGTTTTGGTCATGGGACCAAGGATAATTCTTCGTGGTGCCATACCAATTGACTCATACATAGGTGGCTCCAGCCACCGCCCTCTCTTCTTGAGAGTTTTGTTTCGTGTTTTGGTCTTTGTTGTCTTTTGCCTTCGGTTGAGCCGTGTTTGTGTTTGTGTTGCCTCGCGTGCTAGCTCTTGGTGTGTCCGGTTGCGTGAAGGGTGCGTTGCAAAGGCTGTTTTCTTCTCTCGTTTGCGAAACATGCATTTTCTTGGGTATACGGTACTACCGTGGTTGGCCACGGTACTACCACGGGAGTTGTGCACCGTACTACCGCAACCAGCACGGCAGTAATTTTTTACTGCCGCTGGTCGAGCGGTATTATCGCCTGGCGTGCGGTACTTCCGCCCGGGTGGTACTACCACAATGAGGCACGGTACTACTCGCAGTCGTGAGCGCGTGGGGGTTAAGAGCGGGCCGGGGGAGTTCTAACTCCCCCATACCCATTCAACTCCTGTTCCCCACGACGTCTCTCTCTCTCTCTCTCTCTCCTGCCCAAGAACAGCGCCGGAGAACCTCGCCGGATCTCCATCTCCGCCCGCTCTCCTCGAATTCCGACCGGTGGGATCGTTCCCCACCTCGCCCTCTTGCCATGGACCAAGGTTTTTCCCCAAGTCCTTCTCTTTTTGTTTCTTTCTTGTGCTTCTAGGTCTTGGGGAGATGCATGTGTTGTTCATGTGCTTTTTGGCTAAATCTGTGCAAGAGGGATTTGTAGGAGAGTGGTAGTGCAGTAAGCATGCTATTTGGATTGACACAATAGTTTAGTTTGATCAACGGTAGTACCGATCTAGTTTTGGTTGTTCCTAGATCCAGATCCGCGATTATTGTGGCGTTTGAATCCGTGTGGTACTACCGCTCCTCCTGGAGCGGTACTACCGCATCCACGCTCATAATCTGCTCCATGCGGTACTACCGCTCCCTTGGCGCGGTACTACCGCTCGGAGCGCGGAAGTAAAAAATTACTTCAGGCGCGGTACTACCGTGCCACCCCGGCACGGTACTACCGCGGCTGGAGCGGATGTATTTTTTTACATCCGTGCGTCGGTCTGGTACTACCGTAGATGCAATTTATGTTGTTTTCTCCTTCCAAATCTCGTGCTTACTTGTTTCTTGTGGCTTTGGCCCTGGTCTTTGCATTAATCCTTCTCGTTTTCTTGCATGTTCTTGTGTTGTGTGTCTAGGTGGTGGCTTCGGTTCCAATGTCCATCGGTCAAATCCAGTCCTTGACACGGGCTCCAAGCGCCTGCGCAACCAAGATGAAGCTCCAGAGGGCTCCAATGGCTTCCAACGCAGAACCAAGCACACCGCCACCAAGCTCAAGGAGCCCACAATGGACATGGATGAGATACCTCTGGCTGAGTTTGTCCCTCGAAGGAAGATCAACTCCTATGGGAATCCCCATGCAAATTTTAGAGCGAATGAACTATTCTGGACCAAGCAGCAGAATCTTATCTATCTGGATGTGATCAAGGCCAAGCAAAACATCTACGTGGACATGCACTGGATTGACATGAATCATATGAGGCAGGACAAGCACCGTGCTATTTTGGTGAGGCTTTGGACCTGGTGGAGCAATTTGGCATTGAGCACATGCTTACTTTTCATCTCGACTTTGACCCATAGATTGTGGCTCAGTTCTTTGCCTCGGTACATTTTCATTTTGATGAGGCACGGAACATGACCTGGATGACCAATGGGCAACAGTTGACTGCTACATGGAAGGATTTCATGGATTTGCTTCAGGTTCCTGATGCGGGGCTCGACACGCCCGTTGGTGTTCGCCCTCATGCCAACCCTGAGTCAGCCAACAAGAACAAGCTTCAGCCCTTCTTTGTTGAGAAGACGCTTCCCAGTAAGAAGAAGACATGGGTGCTGAACTCTTTCCTTGACATCATGCATCAGATCTTCCGCAACATCCTTTTTCCTCGCATCGGTGACAAGGACAAGGTGCATGCCTATCTGGTGGATATGATGCTCATTTGTGAGGACGCGTGTCATGCTTAGACGCAACCACTTGATGTCTCACATATTATGTGGTGCGAGCTTCAGTTTGTGGTGTTCAACCGTAAGGTCCCCATCTATGGGCCTTACCTGTTTCTCTTGATCTCCAAGACTTGGGAGAAGCTCTTCCCCAGTGAGGAGTTTGTTGCCCCCGGCTGGATTCATCATGAGCCTGTCAAGCTCCGCATCAAGAGCCAATGGGGGAACACCACTACCAGTTCTGAGGCAGAGGCTTCCAAGATGGATGTGGATGAGGATGAGATCGAGGAGGAGGCGGATGAGGACAACTCTGATGGATATACTCCTCCCTCTACTGAGCCCTCATGGGCTAAGAAGCTGAAGACCAAGATGAAGAAGCTATTATGCATGCAGGCCCTCGAGAATCCCAAAAGTTGTCATTTTGGATAGGTATAGTCAAACTTTTGAAATTTTGGTTGTTGTGATGATTTTAAATAATTAAATTCGGTACTTGAAAATCAAGCGTGCATATTTCTCTCAAATAGTACCCCCTCAGCTCCTTTTCTTATTGTGCATAATTTTTCCCATGGCAATGGCTGAAAGACAGAAAGAGAGCTCTTCTTTCTTAATGAATTGAGTTCGAGAATTGATGTAAAAAACTAAAAATTATGCCTAGCAATAATTGAAAAGTCCTATACCACCCAGGTTCTGGGGTGCCGGCAATGATTATTCAATTTCTGTACTTTTTGTAGTTGTACCTTCAGTTTCATCATTCCCTCCGTCCCATAATATAAGATGTTACTACAACCAATATGTGAGCATATTGGATGTAATAACATCTTATATTATGGGACGGAGGAAATATCATTTTGAAAATCAGTTGGCTTACTAGTTGTATAATTAGTTACTTAGTTGATTATGGAGAAATAGCATGTCAAGTTAATTAAACATTCTATCATGTTAGTGTAATGCTATTTTGGTGATTGTATATATGTATAGCTTAACATGAGTAAACTTGAAGCTTGGCTATTTTGCACTTTGTCAGGCATCGCTGCCATGATTGTTGTCTCTGCCCTTATGGTTATGGTCCATCAACTCCTGAAATTCAAAAGGTTCTATGGGCAAAATGGTGGTCCAGTTCTAAAAGATATAAATAATATAAGGATCTATACAAGGAAACAAATGAAACAAATGACAAATAACTACAAGCGTGTAATTGAAGAGGGACACTTTGGTAAGGTTTATCTGGGGACTCTCAAGGACAAACAACAGGTGGCTATAAAGAAATCCATCAAGGTTGACAAGCACATGAAAATGGAGTTCACCGATGAGGTTATAATCCAATCTGCGATGAGGCACAAGAACATTGTCATGCTCATAGGCTGCTGCTTGGAGCTGGATGTTCCCATGTTGGTGTATGAGTTTGCAGCGAGAGGGAGTCTGTATGATGTTCTCTTCAAGTGCAGAGATAGGATTCTGGTGGGTACATGATTGTGGATTGCCATTGGGTCAGCCAAAGGCTTAACATACATGCATTCAGCAGGGGAGAGTACAATCCGTCATGGTGACGTGAAATCTGCCAACATCCTTCTCGATAAAACGTTCACCCCAAAGGTTTCAGACTTTGGGGCATCAAAGCTACTCGCGAGAGGAAAAGCTGAGATGACAGAACATGTCATTGGGGACATGAGTAGATCCGGTATATATGGAGCAAGGGATTGTTACACAGAAGAGCGATGTCTACGGTTTCGGAGTTGTCCTCATAGAACTTATCACAAGGAGGCCTGCAACATATGATGCTGAGAGGAGCTATGTTGCAAACTTTGTTGAAGCTTGTCTAGCAAAAAGAGCAAGAAACTTTATTGATAACGATGTTACAAGCGAGGCGGATATCGATCTCTTGGAAATGGTCAGCAGGGTCGCCGTGGATTGTCTGAAGCCCAATCCAGAAGAACGATAAGACATGAAACAAGTAGAGAACCGCCTCCTCGAGATTGTTGCACATTCTGTGGACCATAGTCAGGAGAGGAACTACGAGGGAGATCTTAGTCCGGCACCGGATGATGTTGCTTTGCTTAAAGCCTTCGGAGAATGAAGTATCTTCTACCAATATTTTTACATTTTTCACTCAATTAATTATGTAATGGTTTCATTGCGTTGAGACATCAAGAAGTTAGGGTATGTGCCAATTTTATTCATGTGACATTTTCCTTGGTGACAGGAAATGTAGGATCTAATTGTTGTGGGTTTATTATGAGGTATAAACAGACATGACATCATGGTTGTGTGCATCACAATGATGCAGAGGTCGGGGTCACTCCCTTCTCGAAAAATACGCACACGACGTCTCCATGTTAGATTTGAATTCCATTATATGAGCTGAGGCTTAATTAGGATCCACATGCAATGAGTTGTTCTACTATGGACACGGTATGTTCTTTTCTCATAGTAAATACTCCAAAGACAGCATGCCTCATATGAGCTCTAATTAATGTGATTCTTGTTTCTTTGTTCTTTTTATGGAATAATGGACTCCACTCGCCTCAAAAGTGAATTTTAGTTTCTCCCGAAATTTACGTTGATTATCTGCACTACTTGCCTTGCCCATGTAGACACCAAGGTGCTAGAAATGTCCGAGGTCAATCCTAAGATGTAGAAATCTTTCGACGAGGAAGGTAAGCATTCTACTTTCAAATATACTTGATTTAATTTCGATACATGGCAATGTAAGAATATAAAACTTGTCGTTGTCTATTAATGCATGAAGACTTTGTGTGTGTTGCACTCTCTTTGATTTTTGATAATATGTATGCAAACATGATGATTGTACTATGTGTAAGGGGGGGTGTACTGTTCTGATGATAGTCATGGTGTGGAATCGTTTGCAGTTAATTTGAGGGTAAAATGAAATGGTACATCTGTGTATGTTAATTTGAGAGCAGAATCAAGTTATTATGATGTTTCCAAAGACCGAGCCAGTGTTTTTGTAACTTGAATAACTTGAACAATGTAAAACCACATTATCCACCAGGAGATGGACTTGACTAAGATTTGTGGTGGGGTGGGCTGTCGCTGGCGATCGCCGGAGAAGTGACGACCTCCCTATCGCGGAGGAAGAAAAGCGGTTCAAGATAGAGGGGGGCGATGACGCCGCAAGGGAGAGGGCGCTAAGAAGAAGAAAGTAGCAATTCCAGATGCAACTGAACAGTGCTATCTTACCTAAGAGTCATAGTCATTTTAAGTTCCATTCTACTAGTTAATAACCTGACATGCCGATGGATAAACTTACCAGTGTTCTTTATACAACATACTATTACTACACTATATAGAGAGGTTCAATATTGTTCTGGTCTACACTAGTAGGAAACATAACAGTTCTCGACACAACTTCATGCTAATATGTTCCACCAAAATAGATCCATGCTCATAACAATTTCCAGACAGAACCATCACCAGCTCAGGGCATCGTCCCCATGGGAGCCACCCAGCTCACCGGCGTCGAGCCGACACGGTCGCCCTGGACCTCCCCGGCCTCCCTGCAGATCCGGTCGAGCATGGCCACGAACTCCCGGACACCCGCAAAGACCCTGAACAAGCGAGCCTCGCCGTCGCCAACCTCATCGCCGCCATGGAAGTACTCCGCCATCTCCCGCACCGACGACAGGCACACGCTCTCCTGGCCCTGGAGCCTGACGATCTCCTCCTCGGCCTGCCGCAGGAACGCGCTCATCGCGTTGTGGAACCGCCGGGCGCTCTCGGCCGAGGCCGCCATGCCGTTCAGCCTCAGCACGTCATGGACCTTCCCGAGGCCGACGCCGAGCTCCGACACGCTCCGGCTGAGGCCCGTCATGTCGACCGACGCCGCCTTCTTGGTGCTGGTCAGCTCGGCGGCGAGCTTCGAGACCACCTGGAGGCCGTGCTTCCTGCAGTCGACGTCGTACGGCGGACTCGTGCTCGCGTCCGTCTTGCATGCCGGGTTCAGATTGTTGCGGCCTTCGGGTTTCATGATTTCCTGGACGACGAACTGCAGGAGCGCCGCCTTGCCGTCGGCGCCTTTGACGTCGACTATCTTCAGGAGCGTGTTGGGCTCCAGGGCATGTGAGTTTGGAGAGCCTGTGTTGATGCTCATCATGTTGCCAAAGTTGAGGACTGCCCCAAGAACCTTGTGGAATAGCCTGCTGCTCCTCAGCTCCTCGCAAGCTGCCTGGATGAACAAAATGACAAAAAAAAATGTTTAGAACTTTGCACAAGCCTCGGATAATAACATGAAGGGAACAACAACAAAATCACAGCTGATTCTACACAATTTTCACACGTCTAACAAGCCACACAACAAAATTATATAGAAGATTCTACACTTAAAGGTCTGAAGCAAATATGTACCTAGCAAGTCTCTGTTCCTTTTCGAAACAAGCTGATGAAAACACATTTGGACAGAATTATCAGGTCTACAAGCTTTACCTCGAGAGTAGCGTAGGACATCCTCAGCTGATTGACCTCCAGATAAAAGCTAGAAACATAGAGCATAGCATCGACTCGCTTGAATGCAAACGGCACATCCAGTATCGTCTTCAGAAAGGCATCGACCGCGCAAAGCTTGGCAGGTGGGTCATCCTTGTAATATCTGAGCTTAAGCTCCTCCTCATTGGTGAGAACCAACTGAGCGAGCATCCGCAGGGCTTCCAATCCCAAACCATGTGCATCACCTGTACAGGAAAAAAAAATTAGAGTTAACAACAAGAACGTAGCATAGTAGAGTGAGAAAAACAGTAATTAATTAACTGCAGTAACAAATTAGGTAAATGTAGTGCAAAACATACAGAGCTCCTTGAATGGAATGTTTACTGTAAACCGAAAAATGTGCAACTGTCCATGGAGAATTTCAAACACGGTCACCAATAAAACAAGATAACACTAGAAAGATTGTCCAGTAGTATATGCAGAGGATGCAAAGGCTTCGCAAGCTTTTATATATAGACTAAAGAAAATGCTGCTTATTGTGACACAGTGGTACATATGCACAACTTTATGTTGCTGATGTCTCATAAAAGAGGTGCTCGCGGATAAGGTTGATCGACCCTGCTATCCACGGCATTTGTGTCATGAGATCAGCAGATGACAGGCCCATAACAAAATCAGATCCCAGGCATATAAAGAGGCTTATCTTTTTTCTCCTGAAAGCAGCATATGCATTAAACTGAAAGAATGCCATGCAACTTTCTGCTTAATAATACACCATGTAAAGCTGCAAATGTGACCACCAGCACATTCAGATTCACACATTCAGTTCCATGTTTGTTCTGAGAAGAGAATATGCAAATGTGATCACCAGCACATTCACCCCAAGGACCCACCCACAAGTGCACACAAGCTCCATTTCATTGATCAGGATTCATTCAGGCTCAGGGGTAGATAAACCAAGCAGAAGAAGCCATGCATTACCTTCCAAGAGCGCATCACGCACTTGCTCCTCGGAGAAACCCAGTGCACCCAGCACCGTGCCAATGCCGTGGCACCTCGGCGCACCGAGCAGGCACACCTCCCTCGCCGCCGCATCGGCGGCCGCGGCGGCGGAGTTGTTCAGGTAGAGCTGGATCATCTCGTCCTTCATGCTGCACAACACAATCAAATTCAGGCATTCAGGTTTCAAAGCCACCAGCAGGTAGAAGAAGAGAGAAGCAAGCAGAGGCTAGTGGATATGCTTACTGCAGAGATCCGGGGTTGAGCTTGTCGGAGTGCAGCGGCCGGGACTTGTGCATCGCCGCGGCAATGGTGGAGGAGGAGTCGCCGTCGTCGTCGGAGGGGGGAGCGGCTTGTGCCGGCGGGACGGGCACGAAGGGGTTCCACGATTGAGCTGGTGGTGGAGGCGGCGGCGGCCTCCGTTTGGGGGCTCGGCCGCGGGGCTGCGGGATGGACGGCGGGCGGATGTGGACGGGGCTGGAGCCGAGCGTGGGTGAGGACGCCGAGGGGGAGGAAGGGGAGAGGGACGAGGACGAGGCGTCGCCGGCGGCCGCGCGGGGCACGGTGCTGGGGTCGGACGCGGAGCTGCGGGAGCCGAACTCGCCGGAGGGCGGGCCGACGCGGGGCACGGTGCTGGGGTCGGACGCGGAGCTGCGGGAGCCGAACTCACCGGAGGGCGGGCCGACGCGGGGCACGGTGCTGGGGTCGGACGCGGAGCTGCGGGAGCCGAACTCGCCGGAGGGCGGGCCGACGCGGGGCAGCGGCGGGAGCGGGCGGAGCTCGGGCGAGCCGGGGCGGGGGTGCGAGGGGGGCGGAGCAGTCCCCGGCGGCGGGGTGGCGAGCGTGCCGAGGTAGAGGAACTCGGTGCTGGGGTTGGAGGAGGAGGTGGGCATCGGCGGCGGCTTGAGCCTGCGCCCCTCCTCGTCGCCGTCCTCCTCCTCGTCCAGCTCGGCATCCCGCCGCGCCGTTGTAGTGGTGGAGGAGGCCGCCCCGTTGGCGGCGTCGGCGGCGCGGCGGTGGCCGGAGGGGTGCCTGCGGAGGCGGCGGAAGAGGTGGAGCGAGAGGAGCGCGGAGAGGAGCAGCAGGCAGAGGGAGAGGAAGGCGAGCAGCAGCGCCTGCAGCACCGGGATGCCGCGGGAGTTCCCGCCCTGCCCCTGGTTACTGCCGTTGCCGGCGTTGGGGGCCACCAGGGTGGAGATGTTGGCCGGGAAGGTTCGGGACGCGTCGCCGTCTGCCGAGGGCTGGGCCTGCTGGTCTGCGGTGGAGGGTGGAGGCGGCGGCGGGGAGAAGGAGGGGAAGAAGGGGTAGTTGGTGAAGGGGTACTCGCTCACCGGCGTGGTGGAGGTCGAGGAGAACCTCGGCGTCGGCGGCGACGGGGCGGGATTCGGGTTCGAGTTCGGGGGCGGCGGGAGAGATGGGGTCTGCGGAGATGCGGAGGCGGGCGGCGTGCGGTGGTGCCTTGCGCGAGGTGGGGGCGGAGGGAGGGGCTGTGGTGGGAGTGGTGCTGGTTGCGGAGGGGAGGGACGGCCCGACACCGGCGGGGTGTGACGGTGGTGGCGGTGCGGTGGTGGAGCGGGGATGGTGGTGGGCTGGTTCTGGAGGAGCCGGCGGGTTGGGTGGCCGGCGGCGGTGGCGAGCGAGAGGAGGGTGAGGAGGAGGAGGGGGGGATGGGAGTGGGGGCGTGGGCGGCGGCATTGGTGGGTCGGCTGGCTCCTCCGCCGCCGGTGTGCTGCTGCTAAGCGCGGGTTTAGCGGAGGTTTGGGTTGCGCGTGGGGAGAAGAGAGAGCTCAGCTCAGTGACCACCCACTGAGTCCCACGCTGACGCTCACACACCCGTCCGTGTGGGTTGTCGTGCCGCTTTCTGTTGTGTCATGGTGTGGGGTGAGGGAATCCTGGCTGCGTGCTGGGCTCGGTCGTGTCATGGTGTGTGCAGCCGAGGTGGGCAGAGCAGCAGAAGCAGCCGAGGTGGGACGGCGAGTGATGACTCTGCTCTCCTGCCACTGCATCAATTTTCAAGTCAAAACTTTACAAACTCCGATCAATTTTATACTTTATACTCCCTCTGTTTTTAAATATTTGTCTTTCTAGAGATTTCAACAAATGACTATATACAGAGCAAAATGAGTGAATCTACACTCCAAAATATGTCTATATACGTACGTATGTGATAGTCTATTTAAAATCTCTAAAAAGACAAATATTTAGAAACGGAGGAAATATACAAGAACTGTTCATACAAAATATATACTACAATACAGAAAGCACGTCTTATCATATACTCCTACCTTCATTCAAAAACATAAGACGTTTTGCCATCTCATTACATGTATTTGATACTCTACTAGATGTACTACATGGTTTTCCCTACGGGAAAAAAAACATGATCAAAGTTTGTAATTTTAATTTTTCATAAGATCTATACGCATTACATTCTGGAACGGATGGAGCACAGGAGAGTTGCTAAGATTTCATTCAAAAAGAAGTACATTTGAGCTGCCGGTCTATCAAAGGAAAATCGGATGAAAACATGTAAAGAAAAAACACACAACAACACCGCAAGACATGCAGGGACGCCGGTAACGATGAGCATGAAAGGGCAAGAGCACACGGGAGAACATCACCCATCGCACCCACGTTCTGACGGCTTCGACTTCGTTGCAACAACACAATAGGGCAGACACATCGAGCCACGAGTACGTGTGTTCCTTAACCCTCGTCGACATCACAGAGAGAATACCTATCTGAAGGGGGCGGACATGTGCCGCTCCGATCCCAAGAGGAGGACAAACAAGACCTGCCCAGCAATACCCGCGTGTCAAGCGTGCTCCTGCTGCCCACCATCCTTGGGCAGAGCATCAAGTGCTCACGTGAACCGTGACTAACATGCTACCATGCCGCAGGAGCACCTGAAGAGTTGGATGAGATCCAGTGGTGATAGAGAAAACTTGTGGAACATTGCAGAAAACCTGTTATTGCGGGCAGCTCCAAATCTCCAAAGATGGCCATTGGACCTCAAATCTAAAACTCCAGGTGCTCCCTTAGCATGGAAGCATGCTAGTCACGCTTCACGGGAGCACCTGATATTTCCCTCCATCGCCGCGCAACTGACAACCCTGGATGGACGCGCCACCGAGTGTACCCACCCAAGAGCCTCTCTCCGAAACAATGCTTCCAGTGGAGTCCTATGTGACTATGAAAATAACCAAATAATGCAATTAACCAAGTAAATCAAATATTGCAAATAGTTTTAAAAAACAAATAGTTCCACGTCAAACACAATCAAATAGTTTTACAACCCAATCAAAAAAATTCTTGAATAGAAATGGATCGATATATCTACTACTTGCAAGTGTGAGTCCACATGTGCTCAACCAAGCCATCCTTGAGCTGGATATGAGTATGCCAATAACACATTTCACGATTAAATTGGGAAAATCTATGTCTCTTCTCTCTTTGAGGATTAGGTCATATCCTACCACTCCCTCCGGAATACGATTGGACACATGTCTTCTCATACGGAAGCGGCGGCGAAGTTGATGTGGTTTGAAGAGCGCATTATTCCCAAGGTAACCGACATAGAGTAGGGCGTGGCCGCTCTCCTATTGCGGTTCAAGGACGGGGCATGACCTGGGATTGATCCCCTAAACCGAGGCCGCTGCCTAGCAATGTGGTCATTGATGACCAATGCAGCCACCACAAGGTATTCGTCATCCGAGAATGAATCATCCGATGAACAAATGCAATTGTGAAAGAAATACTCATCCTCACTATCTGCGGTACCTTGTGAGCAAAGCGTCGAACACCTTTGCAAGCGTGACGTAGACGCGGCCGGAAAGAGCACCTCAAGCGCCCCTAATAGGCAACAAAGCAAGGTTGGTTAGGTGGGTGGGTGGGTGGGTGGGGGGTTGCGGTTAGACAGCGCCTGCTGGAAGTTGTTGGGGTCGATGGGCGGCGTCGGTGGCCGTAGCTTCTCTTGCACCGGCGACAAAGAACCACAAACACCGGCAAAAAAGCTCCTCCGAAACGCGGGCGTGGCCGTGGTTCGGACGGTCTTGTAGGAAAGTGAGTAAGGGTGGCGGCCGCGATGGAGGGGCGGGGTTGGAGGGAGGGTAGGGGAAGAGAAAAAAGGGGGTTGAGGCCCCCACGGGCGGGTCAAGGGGGACAAGGGTGCGTGTCACGCCCGTCTGCGCATGTCCGTTTCGACGAAGTGGTCCAAATTTAGGCCAGTGATGGGTCAAAAACGAACGAAAAGTAAACGTTTGTCTTTGCTTCCGCGCGTTGGACCGTGTTTGGTGTCTAATTACTTGTAAACGGATGCGGCCCAGACCATTTGGGGTTGTAGTTGGAGTTGGCCTTGGCACATTTAGAAAATATATATACTCCCCCTTTTCTTTTTAGTGTGTATATAATTTTTTTTTTGAAGTCAAAGTATAAAGCATCTTTACTTTGACCAAAGTTATAGAAAAAAAAGTATCAACATTTACGAGGCCAAAGGGATATCTTTAGATTCATTATGGAATGTAGTTTCATATATAATGTACATTTGATATTATAGATGCGGATAAATTTTTTTATATAAATTTGATCAAAGTTGATGAAGTTTGACTCGACACAAATCTTATGTGCGTGCAGAGTAAAAAGGAAGGGACGGAGTATTTTCAAGGAGAAAATCAAGCGCATTGAGACCGCATCGGTGTGTGCTGTCACAAAAGTTTTTTTTGCGTGGAAATGTTTGTGAAGCGAGATGTTCGAGATACGTACTACAGAAAAATGACACTGGCGCTACAGGACACTACTGCAGTACATCCAGCCGGTGATGATGGCGCGGTGGTGCTCTGCCTCGCTCGCCCTGGGATTCCGTGAAGAGGCAGGCCGAGCGACCGCCGAGTGGAGTGGGATAGGGGAAGGAGCTGCGGCTTTCGTTGAAAATGCATGCACGTACGCACGCACGCACACAGTGGGACGACCGACGGACGGACGGATGCTCTTTCCCCCTCTCCACCGCCCTTTTTCCCTGGCTTTTCCTTCCTTAAATCGAGGCTACACAGTAGGACAATCGAGGCTTCCTTAAATCACCATAAATAACAGTTATATCCGTTATGAGAAAAGGCACAATTCTAATCAGAGGTGTCTCAAACCAATCAAAGTCAAAGAAAATCTAGCCATACTTTCCATTTTAGAAAGTATGATTGTATTGAATTCACAAAATAATATAAAGTCCTTGACCCGTACAAGCGCACCCTGACACACGCATAAAGAGCTAGAATAACAAAATGCACCCTAAAACTACTTGTAAAACACAAACATCTCTGAACAAGCTAGACCCAAGCAATTCATCATCTTCAACCACTAGACCCAAGCAGTTCATCATCTTCAACCACCACACAACTCCACCTTTTCTTCGCTCTGGCGCCGAAAAGACAAGGGCACTCATGTGCATCCAATACGCTTCACCAAGCTTCAACATCTGTGTTTTTGAGTACCGCCATATATGCCCCTTAGCTGTCAGATGGAAGAGAACTAGGATTCGGTTCCGGCGCTACGGTCGGGCCAACTGCGCGGGCAAAGTAGGACATCTCGCTAGTAGCGGCACAAAGAAGGGATAAGAAACACAACAGAAAGTCATACCAACAAGGAGGAGGAAGAATCTTCGTCTCCACATCATATTTGACTAAGAAAAGCCCAAGTACACGAAGATGCACTTTCAGAAGCAAACAAATCCGCATCAACGTCGATCAACCCAAGCTTGCATCAACAAACCAGCCACGTCACATTGACACTGACTAAACACGCCACGTCACCCCTACATCTCCACGCCTTCTACTCCACCCCGCGCCCGTCCTCGAGCACAGCTCGCCACGCAAACCTCCTCCGGTTGACGACGTTAATAACATTCACGAAGAGCAGCGATGGGCGCCGGCGGCCTGGCACCGCCCGTCCTGTTCGGGTCGCCTGTTCGGGTCGAGCGGCGCCAGCGGGTTCGGCTGCGGCCTCGCCGTCTCCGTCGACATCCCCCTCGTCGTCTCCACCGTCGCGCTCGCCGTCTACCTCTGGAGGCGTGCCCGGCGGTAGTCTACAGGGAGGCGAGGAAGCCGGAGGAGCAGGCGGCGTGCTGCTACGCCGTATGCCTGGAGAGGTACGTGGACAACGACGTGGTCCGGGTGCTGCCGGACTGCGGCCACCCGTTCCACCGCGGGTGCGTCGACCCCTGGCTCCGGCGGCGGCCCACGTGCCACGTTTGCCGGACCTCGCCTCTGCCCAGCCCCGTGCTGACGCCGCTCGTCGAGGTGACGCCCCTGGCGCTGGTCAGGCCGGCGTGGGGCGATCAGGCGAGCGGACATGACGTTCTTGATGTTGGAAATATGAGCAATTTACCGAATGATTTTATTAACAGAAATACTAGATAAAGCATGACTAAAACAACAAATATAAAGCAAGTCATGCAATCTGACGGAGAGAAGGTAAACATCGTCTGCATATATGAACTTGAGCTAAACACATCTAGAACAGACACTAGATGAAGTTGCTTATACGACATAGAACCTAACATACGTAGGGCAGAAACTAGAGCCAAGAACTGTAGCGGGACTTCTAATAGAAAGGAGAAGAACACGTACGGCACAGCAGCAGCAGAAGCGCTGGACTTGGGGTCGGTGTCCTCGCCTGCCATGTCGTTGAGGAGGTCGTGGGCGTCGGGAAAGAAGTCGTTGTCGGGGAAGTAGTCGTTGGCGACCGGATGTCCGTGATGAAGCAGCCAGTAGTCGCGCTGAGCGCTCCCCAAAAACCTTATCACCCTTCTCCCGTACAGGACTCAAAAGGTGCGGTCTCGGAGGCCTACTGTCCCGAACTGCGGTGCATGCCGCAAGCCGGGATGAGAAAGAACGTAGCAGCAGCGCAGTTCTCAGGAACTTGTGGCGAGAGGAGGAAGAGATTCTGGTGCGTCTCTTTGGGAGGAGCGACCTCCCTTTTATAGGCGCAAGAGAAGGAGGCGCGAGGCTGCGCTGGGAGCTGAAGAGAACGAGGGAGACGAAACGAACAGGCAGCAGGCGAAGAGGTGCGCCGTTCCTATTCAATCTCCACTACAGCAAAACGTTTCAGCTTTCGTGTGCCCTTTCGTATACCCATAGTGTGTGGCAAAAATTTACATCGGCTCGGTTCATTCCCGCAACCCGCGGCGCGTCGTGACATGGCGTGGCGAGGCGGGCGGCGGAGGAGAGCGCGTGGATGTCCCTCTTGTTCTCATGCTCATACAAGTGGGGAAGGAGCCTCCCTTATAAAGAGGTACAACTCCCTCTAAACTAGCAAGGTGGGACTAAACTTTAGTTCCACCCCTTGCCTTGCATGAATGGGCTGCGTGGGCCTCTAGGATTTATTAGGAATTTCTGAAACTGCTATTGGGCTAGGCCCAAATAGACAAAAATTCCAGCAATCTCCCACCAGATCCCAAAGGCACACAAAATTTGCCTTTGGTTCCAAAACACTGTTTTATATACCGGTACTGCAGTGGAGACTGTTAAGTTGAACTTCCACCTAGAACTCTATGCTACACTAGTAAGCAACTTGAACAGTGGACTGGGCCTTGAACTGCAAGTTTTCTGCGAATCTAGCTTCACATAAAGCCTTGACCGATACGTGGCTACCGTGGGTCTTCCCCGCAGGTGGAGGTTACGCGTCATACTCCGAGACCTTTCATGAGTTCTCTAGAGAGAACCCTACTCTCATAGATTGCAACGTTTAACAATCATACTCATATAGGTGCGTTCTTCAAAAGATGTTCTGCAGGACAACATCTCTGCTTCAAAGAGACACTTAGAACATATTAAGATATACATCAACCTGCCATGCAGATTAGGGGAGTATTGCATCTTCATGGAGTGGTATTTTTAACAGTAAGGATACTCTCCTCCCAGTTGACCAACAGCTTGTCTTCCACATCTAATTCACGGGATCTCCGATCACAAAGAATAGGTTACTACTGTGAACAACTCATATTGTGGGTCTCATTCCCATCTCCCTCGATGCATTATATATCACATTACGTGATAGACCCTTAGTAAAAGGATCTGCTAGATTTTTAGACGTTTGGATATAATCCAATGCAATAACTCCGGAGTTTTTCATTTTTCTGACATACTTTAACCTTCTCTGAAAGTGTCTTGATGACTTCATGTTATCCTTTGAAATGTTCACTTTCGTGATCACAGTTTGATTATCGCAGTTCATAAGGATACCCGGTATAGGTTTGTCAACAACCGGCAAGTCATTCAAGAGCCGACGAAGCCAATCTACTTCGACCGTAGCTGTATCTAGTGCTGTGAGTTCTGCTTCCATTGTTGACCTCGTTAAGATGGTCTGCTTGCAAGACTTCCAAGAAACAGCACCACCTCCATGAGTGAATACATATCCGCTCGTGGGCTTTATCTCATCAGCATCTGAGATCCAGTTTGAGTCACTATACCCTTCAAGCACCTTTGGGTGCCCAGTGTAGTGAATTCCATAATTCGCAGTGCCTTTCAAATAACGCAAAACTCTCTCTAGAGCTTTCCAATGCACATCTCTTGGTTTTGAAACAAACCGACTCAGTTTGCTAACAGCAAAAGAGATGTCAGGTCTTGTAGCACTGGCTAAGTACATAAGCAAGCCAATAATCTGAGAATACTTCAATTGATCTCTAGCAATTCTTCGATTCTTTCGAAGCAGCACGCTAGCATCATATGGTGTTGGAGAGGGCTTGCGGTCACTATAGCCAAAGCGACTCAAGATCTTTTCCACATAGTGAGATTAAAGCAATGTAATCCCACCATCATCATCTCTCAATAACTTGATGTTCAGAATGACATCAGCCACTCCTAAATCCTTCATCTCAAAACAGCGAGATAGGAAATCCTTGACCTCCTTAATAACATTCAGATTTGTTCCGAAAATTAGTATGTCATCAACATACAAGCAAAGCATAACTCCCTCGCCCCCAACATGGCGATGTACACACATTTGTGAGCTTCGTTCACAACTAAGCCTGCAGCTGTTAAAGTTCTTTCGAACTTCTCATGCCACTGTTTGGGTGCTTGCTTCAGTCCATACAAAGATTTCATCAACTTGCACACTTTCCATTCCTCACCATCTATTACAAACCCATCTGGTTGTTCCATATAAATTTCCTCATCCAACTCTCCATTTAGGAAAGCAGTCTTAACATCCATTTGATGAACGAGAAGACCATGTGAGGCAGATAGTGAAAGTAGAACTCGAATAGTGGTCAGTCGAGCCACACGTGAGTAAGTATCAAAGAAGTCTTCACCTTCCTTTTGGGTATAACCCTTTGCCACGAGCCGAGCCTTGTACTTTTCAATAGTACCATTAGGCCTAAGCTTCTTCTTGAATACCCATTTGCATCCTATAGGTTTGCACCCACAAGGACGATCAGTTATCTCCCAAGTTTCATTCGCCAAGATGGAATCCATCTTGCTACGGACCATTTCCTTCCAGTAGTCAGCTTCTTCAGATGCATAGGCCTCTGAAATAGAACTGGGAGTGCCATCTATGAGATACACAAGAAAATCATCACCAAAAGACTTGGCAGTCCTCTGTCTCTTGCTCCTAGTAGGAACTTCATTGTTCTCCTCCACAGGACTTTCAAAGTGTTCCATCGAAATGGCAAGTTCGGTAATTGTAACTGGTTCCTGATTCAATGAACTAGGCATCTCCTGATTAGATGAGGTAACCATATCCTTCATGGGAAAGATATCTTCAAAGAAAGTCGCATCATTCGACTCCATGATCATACCGACATGCATGTCAGGTACCTCAGATTTTACAACCAAGTATCTATAGAAAGTGCTATGAAAAACATATCCCAGGAAAACACAATCCACCATTTTTGGTCCCAGCTTCCGCTTCTTTGAAATTGGCACATTGACTTTCGCCAAACAACCCCAGGATCGTAGATAGAAGAGCTTTAACCTTTTTCTTCTCCCATTCCTCAAATGGAGTTATCTCTTTGTTCTTTGTGGGAACTTGGTTTAGGACATGACATGCAGTCAATATCGCCTCCCCCCATCATGCCTTGGAGAGACCTGATGTGTCTAACATGGCGTTAACCAAATCAGTTAGAGTAAGGTTCTTCCTTTCGGCCACCCCATTTGACTGAGGTCAGTAGGGAGGCGTCCTCTCATGGATTATACCATGTTCCGCACAAAAAGCATCAAATTCATTGGAACAATACTCTCCACCACGGTCTCGGACCTAAGCCTCTTGATTTTTCGATCAAGTTGGTTTTCCACTTCAGCTTTATAGATCTTGAAAAAGTTCAAAGCCTCATCCTTAGATTTCAGAAGATACACACGGCAGTATCTAATGGAGTCGTCAATTAACGTCATGAAATATTTCTTTCCACCATTTGTCAAAACACCATTCATTTCACATAGATCTGAATGTATAAGTTCTAGTGGTGCAAGATTTCTCGCCTCCGCAGTCACGTGAGACTTACGAGGTTGCTTAGCTTGCACACACACTTGACACTTAGATCACTTGACAGTGGTGAAACTAGGGATTAAGTTCAACTTCGCTAGTCGTGACATGCAACCAAAGTTAACATGACAAAGACGTGAATGCCACACATTTGATTCACTATTGTTGCAAATATGATTAACAACTTTATTGCAAACGTCTGATAAGGATAAACGAAACGGGCCTCCTGACTCGCCTTTACCAACAAAGGTTCCATACTTGGAGATTACAAATTTATTCGACTCAAAGACAAGCTTGTAGCCATCTCTACACAGAAGAGATCCGCTAACAAGATTTTTATTGACGGAGGGGACATAATGCACGTTCTTCAGCCGCACGATCTTTCCCGAAGTAAACTTCAGATCGACCGTGCCAACACCACGAACAGAAGCACTTGAACCGTTGCCCATTAGCACGGTTGAAGTCCCTGCGGTCTGATAAGATGAAAACATGGAAATATCACCGCATACATGCACATTAGCACCCGTGTCAATCAATCAATCAGGAGAATGACATACTGAAAGAATAGTGGGGAATATACCATACCCAGCATCCTTCATGTCAGTGTCTCCAATGACAACATTAGCGGTCTTGCCGCCTTTCCCAGGATGACGCTTGTCATAGCGATTAGGACAACTAGAAGCCCAATGATCAGGATCTCCACACACATGACAAGCACCTTTCTTCTTGTCACTCTTCTTCTTGAAGTTCGTGTGTTGTACAGCCTTGTTCTTCCCATGAAATTTGCTTTACCATCAAGCTTGCCCTTGTTCTTGAACTTGTGGGACTGGAAGTTTTTCTTTTGTACCAGATTGGCACTAGATCCTCCCTCAATACCTCGAGCACGTGTGTCCTTTGCTCTCTCATTTTCTTCCACATCAAGAGTACCAATGAGATCTGGAACGGAAAACTCCTGTCTCTTATGCTTCAGTAAGGTAGCAAAGTTCCTCCATGAAGGAGGAAACTTAGTGATGATATCCCCGGCAACAAACTTGTCCGGTAGCATGCAATTGAAGTGCTCAAGTTCTCTAGCAAATGACTGTATCTCATGAGCCTGCTCAACCACGGAGCGCTCTTCGGTCATCTTGTAATCATAGAATTTCTCCATGATGTACAGCTCAGTGCCGGCATCCTAGACCCCAAACTTGGCCTCGAGTGCGTCCCACATATCTTTTCCATTATCAATTGACGCATAAGCATCAACAATGTTCTCACCAAGAACACTCAAGAGAGCAGCCTTAAACAAGGTATCCATTTTCTGAAAAGCTTGTGCCTGTTGGGCATCTTGCTCCCCTTCAGGTTTGCCAAGAGTAGCATCATAGCAGCTCATGGTCTGAAACCATAATACTGCTCTCACGCGCCACCTCTTATAGTGGATACCCTCAAACATAGGAGGTCTCATGGAAGCAGCAAAACCACTTGGGGTAAATTGCCTATAATAAGGTTTTTGGATTGTTGGAAATATGAGCAATTTACCGAATGATTTTATTAACAGAAATACTAGATAAAGCATGACTAAAACAGCAAATATAAAGCAAGTCATGCAATCTGACAGAGAGAAGGTAAACATCGTCTGCATATATGAACTTGAGCTAAACACATCTAGAACAAACACTAGATGAAGTTGCTTATACAACATAGAACCTAACATACGTAGGGCAGAAACTAGAGTCAAGAACTATAGCAGGACTTCTAACAGAAAGGAGAAGAACACGTACGGCACAGCAGCAGCAGAAGCGCTGGACTTGGGGTCGGTGTCCTCGCCTGCCATGTTGTTGAGGAGGTCATGGACGTCGGGGAAGAAGTCGTCGTCAGGGAAGTAGTCGTCGGTGACCGGATTGTCCGTGATGAAGCAACCAGTAGTCGCGTTGAGCGCTTCCCAAGAACCTTATCACCCTTCTCCCGTACATGACTCAAAAGGTGTGGTCTCGGAGGCATAATGTCCCGACCTGCGGTGCATGCCGCAAGCCGGGATGAGGAAGAACGTAGCAGCAGCGCAATGCTCAGGAACTTGTGGCGAGAGGAGGAAGAGATTCTGGTGCGTCTCTCTGGGAGGAGCGACCTCCCTTTTATAGGCGCAAGAGAAGGAGGCGAGAGGCTGCGAGCAGGCGAAGAGGTGCGCCGTTCGTATTCAATCTCCACTACAGCAAAACGTTTCAGCTTTCGCGTGCCCTTTCGTATCCCGTAGTGCGTGTCAAAAATTTACATCAACTCGGCTCATTCCCGCAATGCGCGCGTGGATGTCCGTCTTGTTCTCATGCTCATACAAGTGGGGAAGGAGCCTCCTTTATAAAGAGGTCCAACTCCCTCTAAACTAGCAAGGTGGGACTAAACTTTAGTTCCACCTCTTGCCTTGCACGAATGGGCTGCGTGTGCCTCTAGGATTTATTAAGAATTTCTGAAACTGCTATTGGGCTAGGCCCAAATAGACAAAAAATTCCAGCCCTTGAACTCTTGGCTTGCTCTCTGTTTTCCTTTTTTCCCTTTATTACACAGACCGCTCTTTATTTTCTTCCCGTCTTCATTAGTTTTTATATATACGGCTGGATGCCACATGTAATTAGAAGGTGATAAGTTTTGTAGCCAGTACTCCTACTCCTTCCGTTCCCAAATATTTGTTTTTTCTAGGCATTTCAAATGGACACAACATACGGATGTATGTAGACTTATTTTAAAGTGTAGATTCACTTATTTTGCTCCTTATGTAGTCATTTGTTGAAAATTCTAAAAAGACAAATATTTAGGAACGGAGGGAGTAGATGTTAGTGAATGCTGTTTTTGCACATGTAAATTCGTGAATGACATTAGTTTAGTCAGTAAATTGGTGATATTGTTGAGGGAGACATATTTGATCAGCCATATTTTTAAGATTCAGTAAATGAAGGACTAAAGGTACATGGAATAAAAACGTTACTCCCTTCGTCTACTAATACAGTGCCACTTCACAATTTTACGTTTAATTTTGACCATTAATTTTACCAACAAATTAGTATATGCCAAAAAAAGTATGCCATTGATTCACATTTGAAAAACTTTGTGATAATATTTTTTTGTGACATGCAAACCATGTTTTCTTGACCAAAATTATAAGTCAAAATTTGACAGTAAAAAAATGTAACCTTGTATATAAATTTAGAGGGAGTATTTGCGTGCTAACATGACAAATATCAAGTTTAATTTTTTTTTATTTGCCTCAGATCTTGCAACTGGCACTCCTATGACCGATGTGTCACCCAGATCGCCATCTCAACCCCGTATCCCCGTCGGGGTTCCCTCATCACTCCCATGAGCAAGCAAGGAATGAATGAGCTTGGCAAGAAACGCCATTATTTTCCCTTCTTTCATTGTCGAGGCCTTGCCTCATTCCTCGGCAATTCCAAGCTACGAGTCTCATGACCACCAAGGGACAATAGGGCCTTGCGCCGCTGCACATTTGTAGTCCGTAGACTCATGAACCTGATCTCGAGCGACGACAGGGGAAGGGGCTACATCAAGTAAATAACATGGGGCTTTGTATTCGTGGAGGCGTCACATCGGTGGCGGGATCGACACCATGTTAGAATAATTTGGCCCTGTAAAAGAGCTCCAATTGACAGCGCTTCAAAGCATGTGGCCTCTTCGTCTCGTTAGGGTTCGAATTGGTGATGTCAGGTCATGCCACTCCAGGTGGCGACGGAGTCCGATTAGGAAGGGTGCATGGATCTCCAAGGGCTGTAATGCAAATCTTCTTGTGTTCGGGTGTTTTGTGCAATCTTCTTATTTAGCATGTATCACTGTTTGTCTCTAAGAGTGCCCACGTGTGCCCTCTTTGTACCAAGTTTTTTTTTTTGAGAATCATGTACCATTGTTTTTTTGTTGGCAATATTTGTAGTACCAAGTTTGTTTTATAAACATGTGGTTACTTCTGTCTGAAAAAAAAAGAGTCCAATTTTTTTTTGAGTTGATATATATATATATATATATATATATATATATATATATATATATATATATCTATCTTTACCTAATAATAAAGAGAATTGGGTTTCTGTTGTCCGTCGTCGCTAGCAATTTTGCAAAAAAGTCCCTCTGTTTATAAGAAATTAACCCGCACTCCTATTTTAAGTTGGAATCTAAGAGAAACGCTTCGTTTTGCAGCGGCGGATTGCGCGCCCGCGCGCGCACGCCAGAGCAGGGGGGTCGCTGCCCAGGTGGCGCACAACCGGGTTCGCGGTGGCGCCAGGGAGGAGGTCGTGGTGCCGGCGGGGGAAGAAGCCGGATGGGGGAGGAGGTCGCCATGCCGTCGGGGAAGAAGCCGGGCATGAGAGGAGGCCCCCGTGCTGGCGGGGAAGAAGCTGGGTGGGAGAGGAGGCCGCCATGCCGGTGGGGAAGAAGCTGGGCGAGAGAGGAGGCCACGGTGCCGACGGGGAAAGAAACCGGGCGGAGGAGGAGGCTGCGGTGCCCGTGGGAGTGGGGCGGCGCGGCACCCCGAGAAAGGCAGAAGATGGATCTGGGAGAGATGCGCTAGAGGAGGAGGGAGGTGGGGGCTGGTGGGAGGAATCGTGGCAGGTGGAGATGGATGTTGGGTACGTGTGATGCGGTGGTGTTTTCTTCTTCTATTTTAATAGGCGTTTTACACGGCACCGTATTACTCATTTTTGCACAGTGGCAGCGCATGTAAACCACGCCTTCGTACAGCGCATGCATTGTTCAAAATAAATGCCCATTCCTGCCATCATCAATACCCGTTATGTTCCTTTCTTCCATTGCAGGATAAATGAAAATGGACAGGATTATTGCTCCATGTGCCAGTTCAAAATATCTAACCCTAACACGGATTCTAATTGATTAAAAGCAAGATTTGTCCCGAACAGAACACCATCATCTCACAGGTCTTTGAATATCAATGAGTCCAGGTCTTTGGAGAGACAATTACACCATACAGAAATCTATGTGCCACGACGTTTAGAATAGCAACTTTTTTAAACAAATGATGGCAAGCTAAACATGCATCCTGAAACCACACGAAAGCTAATATAGAATCTCATTCTGCAAAGCTACCTATGGCGGGTTGCTACAAGTGTTCTTTCCGTGGCCAATCAACCGCACCGCAAGCACCGAAGCGACTTTGTCGACGCCTTTGGGGCATCACATCTCTGTGGCAAAGTTGTTCGGCCGGTTAGGCCTTGGGAGCACTGAGCATTGCTGAACAAATTCTCAATTTTCAAAAATAAAATAGAAAAGAAAAGAAAAATATCCACTCAAATATATTCTGATTGAGCTGAAAATTCCAAATAATATGACTTTAAGACTAAAATTTTGTAAATCATAACATCTTTGTGGATTCAAAAATATGCATATTCAAAAAATATTCGCAATTTTGGAAAAAAAGTTTGGGAAATAAAAAAATGTTCATGAGTCTTAGAAAAACTTCCTGTATTAAAAAGTGTTAAGGGAATTGAAGAAAATGTTCGCCAAAATGTTATCAGTGAAGCAACAAAATGTTGTCATGGTCTTTAAAGATAATGATATTTTTTCTTCCGTTGCAACGCATGGGCCCTTTTGCTAGTAGAAAAAAAGGCCCTAACTTCAAGGAATATTTCGATTTGTTTTGAAGCAGCCGTGTGGACGGACCAAAACGACAGACATGGACAAGCCACCAGGCCTGCCGCTAACACCCGAGGCCCAGTCCAGTCCAGCCCAGCACAGCACCATTCTCCCTCCCAAGATCCATTTCCCCTTGCTCCTCTCTCCTTCCACTCCCCGCGCCTCCGCCGCCTTCCCGCTGTCGTCCGTCGCTCAGGTACGCCGTCCCTCTCCGCTCCGAACCATCGCCCGCATTCGGTTCGATGGTGCCGCAGGAGCTCAAGGTAGAACCAGGGCGCTCGCTCGCTCGCTCGTGGATCCTTCCGCGCCCCCGACACCGATCCCCTGTTCTGGCGCTCGCTCGCCGGACGCCCTCCAGCCCCTCCGCGACGTAGCCCCGCTCCCATTCTCTGGTCGCCTGCAGATTTTGGGACGGGGGCAAGACCTGATGCATGATTTATTTCAGGTTTATCCATCCGAGTACTCCCTCCCTCCGGAAAATACTTGTCATCAAAATAAATTAAAAAGGATGTATCTAGATGTATATTAGTTTTAGATACATCCTTTTTTATCCACTTTGGTGACAAGTATTTTCGGACGGAGGGAGTACAGCTTTTTCTTCTACTCCCTCCGTCCGAAAATACTTGTCATCAAAATAAATAAAAGGGATGTATCTAGATGTATTTTAGTTCTAGATACATCCCTTTTTGTCTATTTTGATGACAAGTATTTTCGGATGAAGGGAGTATAACAAAAGGGAAAAGCAGGGTAGGAGGAAGTAGATTGTAGAGACGCCCGGGCAGTCAGGCTGGAGAAAGATACAAACACTGCAATATATATACTTCACCCAATATATCCAATTTCTGTACTTCTGCCTAGTTCTTAACTGTACTTGAGCTTCTGTGTTGAGACTGAATTATGATGAGTTCTCTGGGCTCTTATTCAGGGGAGTTAAATGTTTTGTCTAGTGAACCGGGCAATTATTATTCTAGTGTTTCTCTTCCTGCCAATCTGAATGTTGCTGACTAAGAAGCATAAATGTTTGGAACTTCTCTTATGAATTTCGCCGCCAATCTGAGTGGTTTGGGCCATAATCGAATTTAGTACTAGCTCGTGTCCTGCTTTGGGTTCAAACCTAAGCTGCTTGATTTTTTGCTCTGGATCAGATGGAATGACTTGATCTCGATGTTTCTTTTTCATCAGTAAAGCTAGGTGTTTGTCACCTGTGGTCTTAAGATCGATAGAAATATTTGTCACTACTTTCTGTTGATTCTTCATGGTTAGTTCGTTCATCCTTTAGATGCATGGAAGCTTATCCACTTGCTGCTAATAAATGCTTACGCGCGCTGCCGGATGTGTACCAGATGCGCGGGTTTGGTTTTGCTGCTTACCTCACACGACAAACAGAGTGTAGCACTGCTCGAATAATTTTGTTTCTCAGGAGAAACCCGCTGGATCTATTGATCGCTCACCAAACCCATTGTGCTTGAATCGATCCTGCCCAGTCCGAACTCCGCCTGTAAAATGGATTTCTTTTCTTCCAAGTCTTACTTCAGTCGATACCCAGTTCCTGTAGATCTGCTTAGTTCTTAGCTGTACCTCAGCTTCCGTGTTGGGACTGAATAGAGATAAGTTCTCTGGACTCAGATTTGGAGAGAGCTAAACTTTGTTTTGTCTAGTGAATTGGGCAACTGTATTGTACCACTAGTGTGTCTCTTCCTGCCAATCTGAATGCTGTTGAATAAGAAAAAAATAAAGTCTGGAACCGATCTTGTGAATTTTACTGCCAATCTGATTATCTGAATGTTGCTGAATGAGAAACATACAAGTTTGGAACTTCTCTCTCTTGTGAGTTTTGCTGTCAAACTGAATATTGCTGGATAAGAAACGTACTACAAGTTTGGGACTTCTCCTATGAAACACAAGCTACTTCATCTTTTGCTCTGGATCAGATGGAATAACATGATCACGATGTTTCTTTTTAATCACTAAACCTAGGTGTTCGTCACTTGTGGCCTTAAGATCGATAGAAATGTATGTCGCTATTTTCTGTTGATTCTTTCTGATCAGTTCATTCATCATTTAGGGCTTGATGTATGGAGGCTTGTCTACTTGCTGCTAATACATGCTGTTTTATCTCTAGTCCTTGAAGCTTACCATCTCTTTGGTGGTTCTTATGTGCAGATGCAGAAGTTCAAGACCTTGGCCAAGGCCTTGACCGGCAAGACCGTCACCGCCGGGAGGAACTCTTCCGGGCGGATCACTTCTTTTCACCGAGGGGGTGGATCCAAACAATCGCTTAGGGACGTTGACCTCAAAAGGAACACTTGCTCGGTTGGCGTTGTGGAAAGGATTGAGTATGACCCTAATCGTTCTTCTCGGATCGCTCTTCTGCGATGGATTGAAGGGGTGCCTCAGAAGGATGCAGCATACAAGGCCGAGCGTGCGCCTGTCAATTACATAATAGCCAGCCACCAAATGGAGCCGGGCAGCATGGTGGTGAACAGCGACTCCTCCAAACCCTCCACGACCGGCTCCTTGATGCGGCCTGCCCACAACGCCGATTCCTTCCTTCGGTTCCAAGAGCTGTTCCGCAAGGCCAGCCAAGAAGGCGAAGAGGAGGGCACTGATGATCAAGCAGCAAAGGATGCGGCGGTCACCACAGCAGCGCCGCTCATGCCTGCCGACCTACTGGACCTCAATTCCAAGGTGGGAAACTGCATGCCGTTGTCCGACATCCGCATGGGCACATGGGTGCACAGCATCGAGCTGCGTCACGGCCAAGGGGCAAAGCTCGTGCGAGCCGCCGGAGCCTACGCCAAGGTGGTCAAGGAGTCGGCCACGCAGTGCCTTGTGCGGCTGCCGTCGGGCATCGAGAAGCTGATCGACTCCCGGTGCCGGGCCACCATCGGCATCGTCTCCAACCCCACCCATGGCGCGCGGAAGCTGAGGAAGGCGGGGCACAGCCGGTGGCTGGGCAGGCGCCCGACTGTCCGTGGTGTCGCCATGAACCCGGTGGACCATCCCCATGGAGGAGGCGAGGGGCGCACCAAGGGTGGCAGGCCCTCGGTGTCGCCCTGGGGGAAGCCCACCAAGGCTGGGTATCGGACCGTGCCGAAGAAGCCGAAGGCTCAGCTGTCCCGTGATTGATTGATGATCTTCATGGAAGCGGGTTGTTGCTCCAAGGGAAAGGTACCAGATCTTGATGTGGCTATGGATCACAAAGCTGAGGATTGTAGTAACTCATGCTTGTTTTTTTGTTTTGCTAAAACGGTTTCTGTTACAGCACTTTGGCTTTATTATGTATTAATAATAACAAGTGATGTTTGGACTTGCCTCTGCCAAGTTTGCTGCATTCCTTCCTGCCACTAATAATTTGTGTATTGAGTATGTTGCTTGTGATTGATAATTTGCTCTGTCTGGTTAAGCAATCTGGGGGCATGATGATGTGCACATATATACATACATGTTTCTAGTTTCTGTAGCTGCTTTTCCGTCGAAAACACGCATGTGCTGAGCCGCATATATATAGTTTTTTCAGTGTATATGAGTGTGATTTCTGTCGGTGTAAATCCATTATGTTGACAGCTAGCATGATTGATTAATATGCCATTCATACATAGAACATAGGGCCTACATACTGCAATGACTCTGGAGTTGATCCTGGTGGTTTTGCTATTCAGTACACACCTTGCAGCAATTCCTGCCAAGTTTTGTTTGCTTCAGGAGATGATGATTCATTCCAGTCTTTTTTGCACAGTTGCCTGAGGTCATTTTGGCTTTGTTTGTTACGCGTACGTACATCTTTGTTGCCTGTTTTAGATATAGATAGTAACTTACGAAATCAAGTGCTCACCGACGGACCAGATGTCGTTGGCCTTGCCATGTTTCATCTGGTTTAAGATTGGCTGCTGAGGCCAGTGAGGACAGACATTTGCTCAAGATTAACTGACCGAGCTAGAAAGAGACCAGAGATGTATGGGTCTGTCATTGTGCATTGCATGGTCCTAATTTGCCAGCCACAACCCACAACACAAATCTAGGGTGGGGGCGAAAAATCCCATCTAAACTTGTCAAGATGGGAATCTAGTTCCTAACATCTTGATGGGGAAGAAGACAACGGTGAAAATGATTCGCAATTTGGATGCGAGGTTCGAGACATTTCATTTTCAAAAACCGAATCCAAAAAGTTAAACACGTGCGGGCGGCTCTCCCGCAAGAAAAAAAACCTCTAATGGAGACAACTGGTGCACATGGCTCATGCAATTTATTCACGAGAAGCTTTTGCAGTAACTTTTGCAAAAGGCATCCTTTTTTTATAGAGAGAGAAGAGGCGCCCGTGCTTTGAAGAAGATTTCCTTTTATTTTAGCAGCGGGCCGAAATAAGAGGAAGGAGTTCGCGGGGTGCCGTCGAAGCCCACAACAACAGTCGAGGCCCAGCCAGCCCAGAGCACCAACCAAGACCAACCGATTTCCCCCATCCCTGCTCCTCCATTCCTCTCCTCCTCCTCTTGCCCTGTCGTTGTCGCCGTCACCGTCAGCCGTCTCAACCGCATCTACCCCCGCTGCCACCTTCCTGCTCCGATTCGTCTGTCCGCCGGTCAAGCATGCTCTCTCCGCTCCGCTCCGATTCACCCCTACGATGATGTCCTAGGAGCGCTTCGGTCAAAGGATGGTGGAACGGCAACCTTCATATTCGTCTCGGCTCTCCCAAAGCCCTTGCCTCATTGATGATGCTCATCTCTTGGGAGGTTTGGCCCGAGAGAAACGCTCGAGTCTTCCGCAACGTGGCGGTTCCATCGATGGTCATCATCAACAAGATCAAGCTAGTATGAGGTGTCGCTTTGGGCTTTGGCGGGTGCCAAGCACTTGAGTATTGTAATGCCGCGGGTCTGTCTAAAACCTTCTCCCTTAATTAATGAAATGGCAAGTCTTTTGCCTCGTTTAAAAAAAGGAGATGATGTTCTAGGAGCAAGGGAGCTCAAGTTAGAACCCCATGGAGTTTAATGGGATTTGTTCCTAAAATCTCGACGGGGAGAACACAATGGTGAAACAGTCCGCATTGAGATGCACGGTTCAAAAGGTACTTCATTTTCAAAAACCGGATAAAATACTCATCCCCTTTTGTACAAAAAGAAACTCATAAAAACTCTCCGGCGATGACAAATGGCGCATATGCCACTTGTTATCACGAGAAGCATTTGGGGCAACCTTTGGAAGGGCATGAGAGAGAGAGAGATCTAGAGAGAGAGAGAGAGAGAGAGAGAGAGAGAGAGAGAGAGAGAGAGAGAGAGAGAGAGAGAGAGAGAGAGAGAGAGAGAGAGAGAGAGAGAGAGAGACAGGTTATCAAGTGAATACGACTCAGCTCCATTATACGACGTTTGCAACTCTCCACATCCCAAAATGGATGAAGAAATAGCAGAGCTCACATGCATGGAACTGGGAAAGCGATCAGCACCGGCCGGGATGGCGGCTAGCTAGGCCACGTACGAGGACGTAGAACAGGCCCATGACGCCGGTGTGCCGGCGGTCGCTGCTGAGCACGCACCTCGCCGTCGCTCACCTTGGTGGATCCCAGCTTGGGGTAGCACGTCGACATGCCGACGATGTAGTTTGCCTCGTTCCCTGTGCCGTAGATTGGAAGCGATTCACAGAGAAGGCGTCCGTCCTGTGGTAAGTCGAATATGTGTGTGTACATCACTCAGAATATTATAAAGTAGCACTGAGCAGTGCAGTGCATAAGCACAACAGATAAGCGATTAGGGCACTGATCCGATCCATTACCTGGCCATGCAAAGAAGCACCAGTTCCGCTCGAGTGCTGGTGCCCGATCGACGCAGAGCACGATGTCGCCTCCACGAGGTAAGATCACTCTAGCAGCCTTGACATGGATACACTCATTGTGGGCTCGGTTTTCTGGCCTCAACATGTTACTCCACCTGCACAATCAACGTACAGCTTAAAACCCTAAACCCTAAATCATAGATAGATAGACCAACCAACCTAGTAAACACTTAGCTTAATTTCAGATTGTGATTAGTTTGAAATAATAATAATAATAATAATAATAATAATAATAATAATAATAATAATGCGAGAGTTACCAAATTCTTATAGAGTTGCCGTCATGTGAAGTTCTATATATTTCGCATATATACCTTGCAAGAACCCTGGGCAGTTCCATCGAGCAGAGCGGTATCAGTGACATCAATTACGTAGATACTGACCGGCACCATGGCATCGGTCCAGTCGAGCCACGTCACCGTGTACTGAAAGAACAGCTTCCGCGCGTTCCCAATGAACCCTTGTTTGACCCGACACCACGTCTGATCATAGACCAGAGCATTCCTCCAGTGTAGTTCTTCGAGATTGCTCGCCCGTCCTCGCCAACCGTAACGTTGTAAAGGTCGCACCTGCACTCGGTGCACCCAGGCTTGTCGATAACTCCCCTTGTGTCGATGGCGTGAATATTGAGGGACCATTTCTCCTGGTAGCCTCGAGGGGTGAGGGAGTCCTGGACTAGGGGGTGTCCGGATAGCCGAACTATCATTATTGGCCGAACTCCAAGACTATGAAGATACAAGATTGAAGACTTCGTCCCGTGTCCGGATGAGACTTTTCTTGGCGTAGAAGGCAAGCTTGGCGATACGGATATGTAGATCTCCTACCATTGTAACCGACTCTGTGTAACCCTATCTCTATCCAGTGTCTATATAAACCGGAGGGTTTTAGTCCATAGGACGAACAACAATCATACCATAGGCTAGCTTCTAGGGTTTAGCCTCCTTGATCTCGTGGTAGATCTACTCTTGTACTACCCATATCATCAATATCAATCAAGCAGGACGTAGAGTTTTACCTCCATCGAGAGGGCCCGAACCTGGGTAAAACATCGTGTCCCTTGTCTCCTGTTACCATCCACCTAGACGCACAGTTCGGGACCCCCTACCCGAGATCCGCCGGTTTTGACACCGACATTGGTGCTTTCATTGAGAGTTCCTCTGTGTCGTCGCTCATAGGCCCGATGGCTCCTTCGATCATCAACAACAACGCGGTCCAGGGTGAGACTTTTCTCCCCGGACAGATCTTTGTATTCGGCGGCTTTGCACTGCGGGCCAATTCGCTCGGCCACCTGGAGCAGATCGAAAGCTACGCCCCTGGCCATCAGGTCAGATTTGGAAGTTTGAACTTCACAGCCGACATCCGCGGAGACTTGATCTTCGACGGATTCGAGCCACAGCCGAGCGCGCCGCACTGTCACGATGAGCATGACCTAGCTCTGCCGCCGGACAGTACCCTGGAGGCCGCACAAGAGTCCACTCCGACCCTTAACTCGGAGCCGACTGCGCCGATCGAGGATGGGTGCCTAGACACCGCCTCGGGGGCTGCTACCTCTACGGCGATGGAGCCGAATACTGACCCTGTCCCTTGTGAAGCTCGTGACTCCGAGGTGCCGGACTCCTCACCGGACTCCAAACCTCCCACGCCTCTACCAATCGAATCCGATCGGGCGCCGATCATGGAGTTCACCGCTACGGACATCTTTCAGCACTCGCCTTTTGACGACATCCTTAACTCACTAAAGTATCTCTCATTATCAGGAGAGCCCTGACCGGACCACGGTCAGGACAGTTGGGACGCGGACGATGAAGAAATTCAAAGCCCACCCACCACCCACTTTGTAGCCACTGTCGACGACCTAACCGACATGCTAGACTTCGACTACGAAGACATCGACGGTATGGACGACGATGCCGGAGACGACCAAGAACCAGCGCCTACGGGGCACTAGAAAGCCACCTCGTCATACGGCATATACATGGTGGACATCCCAAAGGATGGGAACGGTGATGGAACAACGGAGGAAGACCCCTCCAAGAAACAGCCTAAGCGCCGGCGTCAGCGGCGCCACTCTAAATCCCGCCACAGTAAGAATGGAGATTCCAGCACCGGAGACAACAACACCCCGGATAGCGCCGAGGACAACCCCCTCCTGCAAGGTTCAGCACAGGAGGATGGAGAAGCCAGTCCTCATGAGAGAGCGGCAGACAAGGAGGTAGACGACGATAATTACATGCCTCCCTCCGGAGACGAGGCAAGCCTCGATGACGACGAATTCGTCGTGCCTGAGGATCCCGTCGAACAAGAGCGTTTTAAACGCAGGCTTATGGCCACGGCAAGTAGCCTCAAGAAAAAGCAGCAACAGCTTAGAGCTGACCAAGATCTGCTAGCCGACAGATGGACCGAAGTCCTTGCGGCCGAAGAGTATGAACTCGAACGCCCCTCCAAAAGCTACCCCAAACGCAAGCTGCTGCCCCGATTAGAGGAGGAAGCATACAAACCCACATCACTAGCGCACAATACGGCCGACCGACCACCTCGTGGCCGCGACAGAGAGGCCTCCAGGCCCTCCACCAAAGCCGTACCCCAGCATCGCTCGAAAAGCACAAAGCCACGAGGGAATGCGCCGGACTTGCGAGACATATTGGAGGATAAGGCAAGACAATCAAGATCGATCTATGGATCGCGTGGGTGCCCCACAATACGCGACGATGACCGTCGCGCCGGATACAGCAACTCCGGCCGGGCCAAACACAGTAGAAAAGCTCGCTTGAGCTACGTCGTGATATAGCCCAATATAGAGGCGCCGCACACCCACTATGCTTCACAGATGAAGTAATGGATCATCAAATCCCCGAAGGGTTCAAACCCGTGAACATTGAATCCTACGATGGCACAACAAACCCCGCGGTTTGGATCAAAGACTATCTCCTTCATATCCACATGGCCCGCGGTGATGATCTTCACGCCATCAAATACCTCCCGCTCAAGCTTAAAGTTCCAGCTCGTCATTGGCTCAACAGCTTGCCAGCAGAATCAATTGGGTGTTGGGAGGACCTGGAAGCCGCATTCTTTGATAACTTCCAGGGCACATATGTGCGACCACCAGACGCTGATGACCTAAGTCACATAATTCAGCAGCCAGACGAATCGACCAGACAATTCTGGACACGGTTCTTAACCAAGAAAAATCAAATCGTCGACTGTCCAGATGCAGAGGCCCTTGCAGCCTTCAAGCATAACATCCGCGACGAGTGGTTTGCCCGGCACCTAGGACAGGAAAAGCAGAAATCCATGGCAGCCCTCACATCACTCATGACCCGCTTCTGCGCGGGAGAGGACAGCTGGCTAGCCCGCAGTAACAACCTCAACAAAAATGCTGGCAGTCCGGATACCAAGGACCGTAATGGCAGGTCGCGTCACAACAAGCACAAACGCCGCATTACTGGCGATAATACCAAGGATACGGCAGTCAACGACGGATTCAGAGGCTCCAAACCCGGTCAGCGAAAAAAGCCATTCAAAAGAACTACTCCGGGTCCGTCCAACTTGGACCGAATACTCGACCGCTCGTGCCAGATACACGGCACCCCCGAAAAATCCAGCTAATCACACCAACAGGGATTGTTGGGTATTCAAGCAGGCAGACAAGTTAATTGCCGAAAACAATGACAAGGGGCTACATAGCGATGACGAGGAAGAGACCCGACCGCCGAACAATAGAGGACAGAAGGGTTTCCCCCCACAAGTGCGGATGGTGAACATGATATACGCAACCCACATACCCAAAAGGGAGCGGAAGCGTGCGCTCAGGGACGTATACACGATGGAGCCAGTCGCCCCAAAGTTCAATCCATGGTCCTCCTGCCCGATCACTTTTGATCGAAGGGACCACCCCACCAGCATCCGCCACGGCGGATTTGCCGCATTGGTTCTAGACCCAATCGTCGACAGATTTCACCTCATTAGAGTCCTGATGGACGGCGGCAGCAGCCTGAACCTGCTTTATCAGGATACAGTGCGCAAGATGGGCATAGACCCCTCAAGGATCAAACCCACAAAGACGACCTTCAAAGGCGTCATACCAGGTGTAGAGGCCAATTGTACAGGCTCAGTGACACTGGAAGTGGTCTTCGGATCCCCGGATAACTTCCGAAGCGAGGAGTTAATCTTCGACATAGTCCCGTTCCGCAGCGGCTATCATGCACTGCTCGAACGAACCGCATTTGCAAAGTTCAATGCGGTGCCGCACTACGCATATCTCAAGCTCAAGATGCCAGGCCCTCGAAGAGTCATCATGGTCAACGGAAACACAGAACGCTCTCTCCGAACGGAGGAGCATACAGCGGCTCTCGTAGCGGAAGTGCAGAACAGCCTCTTAAGGCAATTCTCGAGTCCGACCGTTAAGCAACCGGACACCGTCAAGCGCGCCCGGAGTAACCTACAACAAGACCATCTGGCACGTTCCGAGCACGCGTAGCAATGCGGCCCCAACCCCAGCCCTTGCAAAATTGCAAAACCAGTACGCCGCGTACATCACTACACTCTGAAGATACCATGGGCATAGGGGCAGGGGCACGACCACGGCACGCCCAGAGTGCAGCTCAACCACACCAGGGGCTCCCAAGTGTGTCATTCTTTTTTCATTTTTTTTTCTTTTTTTCTTATCTTCAGGACTCCGCTTACCAGAGGCCCTGTCCGGTAGTAGACCTGCCGAACTCATGATGCAACAGCCAGGGAAGAAGAAAGGCCACACCGAGTATCCAGGTGGTCTCCATTACGAGCATTATACCTGTTTTATGCACCATTCCGCAGCCTACCCCTGGAGGGGGATATGTTAATAGTCCCACCCCTTGCTTATCGCACTATTTGTATCATTCTGCATTCATTGCAGTATTTTTTGAATAAACAATGCATCGCTTTTTGCCTATCATTGCATTCCTTTTTATATATATGTTCAATTATGACATGCTGCATCCGTACACTTTGGTACGGCTAAATACACCAGGGGCTTAAGTTCCCCACATTATGGTGTGATAAGTCCGAACACTTCCACAAATGCGGCACCCCGAACTTATAGCATTATATGCATCGGCTCCGAATCATGTCTTGGGTCAATAGTTAGGTTTGCCCGGCTCCCATGTTTTGGTACGTTACGTTCCGTTATATCGGCTAAGGTAGCGCTGGGAGAACCACTGCGATTGTGTCCCAGTTGAGCTGGGCGAGCACCTCAGTGGAGAAAGCTAAAACTGACCGTCATGATGGGGTGAGAGCCGGTCGCTGTTCGAGAGGTTTTTTTGAGTCCCTAAAGACTTATGCCGCTTAGAGCGAGGAACCGGCTTTGTCCGGCCTAGACGTGGATAGCGCCCCGAACTCGGTCTTCCGAACACTAGGGGCTTCGCCAAAATTTAAAATTATAGAATTCTATGGCTAAGTGAGAGTGATAAAGCATTATAAGTACGACGGCCTGGTTCGTTGTGCTGAGCGCCTCCCTAGATGGACCCAAGAATGGGAACAAGAGCGCTCAGGTTTATCCCAAACACCCCAGCACTCGTGGCATGGGGGTCGAAGCCGATGACTTGCATCTCTCAGATTTGATAAACGGCCGCACAGAAGGTAATATTTTAAATTAACAAGTGTTGCTTAAGCGCATATGAACAATGTTTTCCGCGCACAGGATAACAAAATGCGAGTCTACTCAAATATTACATCGTTGGAGCACTCACCCGCAATAACGCGGGCACCCTTCAGGACACCCTTATAATACATTTCGGGCGTGCGATACTCCTTGCCCGGCGGTGGCGCGTCCGTCACAAGCTTCTCAGGTCTATCTTGCCCCAGTGCACCTTAGCACGGGCAAGGGCCCGATGGGCACCTTCAATGCAGGCGGAGCACTTGATGACTTCAATCCACGGACAAGCATCCACCAGCCGCCGCACCAGGCCGAAGTAGCTCCCAGGCATGGCCTCTTGGGGCCACAGCCGAACTATGAGGCCCTTCATGGCCTGTTCGGCCACCTTGTGGAGCTCGACCAGCTGCTTTAGCTGGTCGCTAAGGGGCACCGGATGTCTGGCCTCAGCATACTGAGACCAGAACACCTTCTCCGTAGAGCTTCCCTCCTCGGCTCTGTAGAAAGCGGCAGCGTCGGACACGCTATGGGGCAGATCTGCGAACGCTCCTGGAGAGCTCCGAATTCGGGTAAGTAATATGTAATTCACTTTTACATGCTTGCTTTGCATGAAGAATGCCTTACCCGCCGTTATTTTCTTCAATGCCTCAATATCCTGGAGGGCCTTGTGGGCTTCGGCCTTAGCGGCTTTGGCACTCTCAAGAGCCGACGCAAGCTCGGACTCCCGAGTCTTCGAGTCACGCTCCAAACTCTCGTGTTTTTCCACGAGAGCCTGGAGCTCTTGCCGCACCTCCGCCACCCGCGCCTCCTGCTTCTCTCGCTCGGTGCGCTCCAAGGCCGCACTGCTTTTGGCCTTGGACACCGCCTCCTTCAGGGTCGCCACCTCCTTCGTGGCCCCTGCAATACCCACGTTATTCCTGTCATTTTTTGCAATCAAATCCTTTTCTATAAGGTACTACTTTAATAAGGTATCACTTACCTTCCTTGTCCTCGAGCTGCTTCTTGGCACGGCCAAGCTCGTTCTCGGACCGCTTGAGGCTCTGCTTCAATGCATGGACCTCCGCAGTCAGTGCGGCAGGTCAGCAGCGCAACCTGCATTCCCATATTGACATATTTCTGTTAGACTCCTGCGAATATCTTTTTAGATCCTCAGCCCGGCTTTTCTTTCCGAACACCAAACTGAGCATCAGGGGCTACTGTCTATGCGGTACTATTTTTACATATCTTAAATTACTTACCTCAAAGCCTGTTAGAAGGCCGGTACAGGCTTCAGTCAGCCCGCTCTTGGCGGACTGAACCTTTTTGATCACCGCACTCATAACAGTGCGGTGCTCTTCATCGATGGAAGCGCCGTTGAGCGCCTCCAGCAAATTATCCGGCGCCTCCGGTTGGACGGAGGCCGCTAGCGTCGCAGTCTCGCCCCTCTTACGACGGGGCCGCCCGCCAGACTTCGGAACCACTGCAGGTTCCGGTACAGAGTCCAGCACAGGGCCGTACTTGGAACCCTCGGAGGTTCTGCCCTCTTTTCGCCCAAAGTCCGGAAGGTCGCCTTGCGGCGCCTCTAGGACCACCTCCTCCTGGTCGGGCCCCTTCTGGGTCCCCACCTCAGTGTCATCTACGTCACGAGGGGAGGAGGCGGTCGGAAGTGAAGTGCTATTCACATCCGACGAACCCAGGGACCCACTCGATGAAGCGGGGAGATTGTCCTTGGGCGGGCTACAGGGTTGTATTCGGCGTGAGAAGACACTATGCGACAAAAGAGAAATCATGAGTTATTATGGAGTCCGGACACTTACGATCTCGCCAGGGGCTTGGCCCTCGAGGGCCACTCCTCTTCGCCGTCGTCGGTGTTGGTGGAGTAGTCCGGAGGAAGGGTCCTCCCCTTCTTGGACCCTCCGGCCTCCCCAGTTGGGGAGGCCTTCCTTTTCTTCTCTCCCCCCATTGGGGGAGAAGCCTCTTTCTTCTCCTCCTCGTCTTCGCGGGAGGAGTCCGCCTCGGAGTCATCAGATGATGAGTCTGATAACACCTGACGACGGGAACTCTTTCAAGTTCCCGTGGCCTTCTTCTTGGCCTTCTTCTCCGGCACCACGTGAGGTGCCGGAACCAGCAGCCTCGTCAAGCGGGCGTCCGCTGGGTCTTCTGGCAAAGGAGCCGGACAGTTAGTCTGTCCGGCCTTCTTCAGCCAGTCCTGTTAAAGGAGATGGAGTTTAGATCCCACATAGAGTCAAACTATGGAAATCAAGTATCCCGTAAAGGATAATATAGCTTACCTCGCCAGCCTAACGCTGCAAGATGAATCCGCGATCTTCGGTGGCGGATGCGGGAGCCTTGGCGCCCTTGAACAACACCCTCCAGGCCTCTTCGTACGTAGTGTCGAAGAGCCTGTTCAAGGTCTGGTGCTGCGCCGGATCGAACTTCGACAAATTGAAAGCCCGTTGTTGGCACGGGAGAATCCGGCGGTTGAGCATAACCTAGACTACGTTGACAAGCTTGAGCTTCTTGTTCACTAGCTTTTGGACGCATGCTTGGAGTCCGGTCAGCTCCTCCGAATCTCCCCATGTCAGGCCCTTCTCTTTCCAGGAGGTGAGCCGTGTGGGGATGCCGGATCTGAATTCGGGGGCCGCTGCCCATTCAGGGTCACGCGGCTCGGTGATATAGAACCACCCCGATTGCCACCCTTTGATGGTTTCCACGAAGGCGCCTTCGAGCCATGTGACGTTGGGCATCTTGCCCACCATGGCGCCTCCGCACTCTGCTTGGCTGCCCTTCACAACCTTCGGCTTGACATTGAAGGTCTTGAGCCACAAGCCGAAGTGGGGCTGGATGCAGAGGAAGGCCTCGCACACGATGATAAACGCCAAGATGTTGAGGATGAAATTCGGGGCCAGATCATGGAAATCCAGGACATAATATAACATGAGCCCCCGGACGAAGGGGTGGAGTGGGAAGCCCAGTCCGCGGAGGAAATGGGGAAGGAATACCACCCTCTCATGCGGCCCGGGGGTGGGGATGAGCTGCCCCTCGTCGGGAAGCCGGTGCACGATATCACTGGACAAATATCCGGCGCTGCGCAGCTTCTTGATGTGCCCCTCCGTAACGAAGGAGGCCATCCACTTGCCTCCCGCTCAGGACATGGTTGGAGAAGGTTGAGGTGAGATGTGCGGACTTGGGCGCTGGAGCTCGAGTGCGCGGAGATGGATAAGCAAAGGAGGAAGAAGGCGTAGGTAAAAAGGTGGATCCTTATCCCCTTATATATGGGCGGACGAAACCATGCGTCCCCACCGGCCTGATAAAACTCGCTTATCTCCCAAGCGCCGCAATCAATGGCGCAGTTGGGTTACCCACGTCCGTATTGATGAGAATCCCGGAATAAGGGGACACGATCTCTGCTTTGATAAGACGTGCCAAGGAAACCGCTTCGCTAAACGCGCTGAGGTGGAACAATAAAAACAATTCAAGCAAAGGCTTGGCCGTGGCGTGATGTCATGCTACAAAATACGTCAGCAGATTGAAGTTGTGTAAATATTATTCTCTCTACGGTGGTATGTGGAATTTATTTTGCAGAGCCGGACACTATCCTGGTGTTCACAATCTTCTATGAAGAATTCGTAGGAGGAACCCGCCTTGCAATGCCGAAGACAATATGCGCGCCGGACTCGTCGTCATTGAAGCCTGGTTCAGGGGCTACTGAGGGAGTCCTAGACTAGGGGGTGTTCGGATAGCCGAACTATGATCATTGGCCGGACTCCAAGACTATGAAGATACAAGATTGAAGACTTCGTCCCGTGTCCGGATGGGACTTTCCTTGGCGTGGAAGGCAAGCTTGGCGATACGGATATGTAGATCTCCTACCATTGTAACCGACTCTGTGTAACCCTAGCCCTATCCGGTGTCTATATAAACCGGAGGGTTTTAGTCCATAGGATGAAAAACAATCATACCATGGGCTAGCTTCTAGGGTTTAGCCTCCTTGATCTCGTGGTAGATCTACTCTTGTACTACCCATATCATCAATATCAATCAAGCAGGACGTAGGGTTTTACCTCCATCGAGAGGGCCCGAACCTGGGTAAAACATCGTGTCCCTTGTCTCCTGTTACCATCCGCCTAGACGCACAGTTCGGGACCCCCTATCCGAGATCCGCCGGTTTTGACACCGACAAGGGGCCTTCTCCGGATTGCCGGTCTCTATGCCATAAGGATCAGGGACCCATGTGGAGGTGTGGCGAGTCTCAGAACCATGCCCGAAGTACTGCCCTAGACTGGTCTTGCAGACTCCATCGTTCCTCCTTGTAAGTATCCCCTTCCGCGCGCCATGGCCCTTCTTCAAAGCATAGTATGGTTCTGCAACCCAGTGATGCAGGTACGTCTCGTGGAGTGGAACGGGGATGCCGTTCTCGTCGACTACCTCGGCGTCAAAGCTCTTGACGGCACCTCGGGGAAGGCAACATCATAGTAGTACTTGTTTGAGACTGATCCAAGGGCCAATAAGATGGGAGGGGAACGGAAGGTCTTTGATTTCACATTTAGGGCTTGGGAGGGTAGGCCCACTGATAGGAGCCAGCTGGTGAGCAGCACAACGGACACAACCATTTTCATCTTCTTGTAACCAGCAGCTGCAAAAGCCGAGCATGAATCGATCTATCAGAAGAAACTAATAGGTAGCTAGCTAGGAGGACTATGCAAAAAAAAGAAGCAAACCAACATATATGGCAGCAAACTAGCTAACAACACCTGATAAATACTCCTCCCTTCGTAACAAAACAGAAGACGTTTTTTGTGCCCTATGCAAAACCAAAAAACATCTTGCATTTTGATACAGAGGGAGTAGTAATAACTACAGTAGCCTACTTCATTTATTGTCGTATGTGTGGTGTGGATTAACTGTTTTTGAAGAAAACCTAACGAATGGTAACATCCCTTATATTTGGCTGAAAACATACTACAAAATATCTTGTGTTCATTACCAACGAAAATGCAGCAACAAAAGTGAGTATATTTTTTTCCGATAAAGGGTGAATTTTTATTGACTCAAGATGAAGCATCAAGAGGATACAAACACAATGAGCACACACCCAGCCTCTGCATAGCTAAGATGCACACAGCCAACACCAAGACAGCACACAAAAACTCACGGGCGAATAGCAAAGTCATGTAAGATCAAAAGTGAGTATATATATGCAGCATAAACTTGTACTCATTAATCTGAGAGTGGTGATGAAAAGAAGAAACCCAACAACATGTTTTAACACACCACTGCCTACATGCACTCCCATGACCAGCGAATGAATACAAGTTGTTGGGTTTCTTCTTTTTCTCTGGCCCATCTTAATATTCATAGGTATATGGTCCGGTCCAAAATCTCAGGGCTCCGCCCCTGTGACCAAGGAGGTGAGCCTCTTGGCAAAGCTAGTTGGCTTTCTTCCTGGCATATGCATCAATGCGTGCGTGTGCGTGTGCGTGTGTGTGTGTGTGTGTGTTTTTCTCTGAGTTTCTTTATGGTGTTTGTCCACGAGAGAAATCTCAACATAATTGTGAGAGGAAGAAGAGGTGCTGCGAGGAAGCGGCACCAATACCAGGTGAAGTGCAACCGAGCTGAAACTTTTATATATTAGGCAAGTCGAAAAGAACAATTTTATTAATTAGGAAAGGGAGCAGAGCTAGTTAGAAGCAGGAGAGGAAGCGTACCAGGACAAAAGGGAGATGAGAGGAGAGGAAGAAGAAGAGGTGTTGTGAGGAAGCGACACCAACAACGCACAGCTACCAGGTGAAGTGCAACCGAGCTGAAACTTCTATATCTATATTAGGCAAGTCGAGAAGAACATTTTTATTAATTAGGAAAGGGAGCAGAGTTAGCTAGAAGCAGGAGAGGAAGCGTACCAGGACGATAGGGAGATGAGAGGAGAGGAAGAAGAAGAGGTGTTGTGAGGAAGCGACACCAACAACGCACAGCTACCAGGTGAAGTGCAATCGAGCTGAAACTTCTATATCTATATTAGGCAAGTCGAGAAGAACATTTTTATTAATTAGGAAAGGGAGCAGAGTTAGCTAGAAGCAGGAGAGGAAGCGTACCAGGACGAAAGGGAGAGGAGGGGAAAGGAGTAGTGGAGTCTGGAGCAGAGTTGGCGTGGCCCATCTTCAGTTTATAGCCCCCGAGCGTAGCGTTCAGCGGCGGTGGCACGCCATCGGCTGTTCTGCTGTCCCCTTCTTGTTCAGCGGCGGCCTCAACGCGTGGTGTGGAACGACACACCACCTTCTCTCGAGCGTAGCGTTCCTTTTAGACGACGCCATGTGCCTGCTGCATGCACAAGACATATATCTTTGAGGAGGCTTGTGGCTGATGGATATCGGGGTAATCCAAACCAATATGGAAACTCTCGGCGAGCTGAGCAGGAGTCTGCCAGAATCGTCCATCGGTTTGCACATAGATCCCTATAAAAACAACTAACTCACGAGCGGTTCAGGCAACGCCGACGTGGCCGGTCTTTCCTCTCCCGGGTCGGTTTTGGCCTTATTCGATCAAATCAGCGAGTTTACGGTCTAAATCGATCAATTTCCAAATTCGTGGCCTAAAGTGTGCAATTAGTTTGAGTTAATGTTTACGGTCTAAACAATCAGTTTGAGTTTACGGTCGAAACAATTAATTCATTTCACTCTTTTGTGTGTGTGTGTGTGAGAGAGAGAGATAGAAGGCACCCTCAAAGTGATGATTTGAAGGAAATTTTCCTTTTGTTTTAGCAGTGGGCCGAACCAAGAGGAAGAAGAAGTCGGCGGGGTGCTGCCGGAGCCCACCACAGGACTTGAGGCCCAGCCCAGCCCAGCCCAGCCCAGCGCACCTACCAAGACCGACCGACTTTCCCCTTCCCTGCTCCTCCATTCCTCTCCTCCTCCTCCTGCCGCCATCGCCGTCGCCGTCAGCCGTCGCCGCCGCATCTCCCCCGCGCCGCCGCCTTGACGCTCCGATTTGTCAGGTACGCCCTCTCCTACCCGCCTCGATTCACCACTTCTTCCATCAGTAGGACGATATGGTGTCCTAGGAGCTCAAGAATATAATCTGGCGGCTTGCCCGTGGAGTGGATTCCTCCGCACCCGCACCCGCACCCGCAGTCCCGATCCCGTGTACGGCGTACGCCGGCTCTTGTGTTACCAACAGAAAAGCCCTCCGCCCGTCTGCCGTCGCCGGACTACACGGTCGGCCGCTTGGAGATATTCCAAGGGGGAGGGAAGATTTCAGTCGATACCACATGGTTTATTCCTGGTCTTATGATCCAGCCTGCAACCGGTGCAATATAGATAGTTAGCTGAAGATCCTCACCCCGTGTCGCGCCATGTAGCAGCCTGCACTCCATAGCAAGGGAAGGGGGATAAAGTAAATTGAGCTGAACCCACCGCCGGAAATCGCGTACCTACCAGGTTTCATTTTGGCAGATGTGAATAATATGAGACCATGAGATTCAGTCCAGGAACCTGCTCCTCTTCTGCTGCACAGAGCACAGACTAGCAGCCAGCCATGGAAGAACTCCATGCAGTACTATTATGACCATATGTACACACCAAATCTTGTGAACTTCTGGATGGTACTAGTACAACTTAGTTTCAGTACGTCCGCTGTATCAGAATTCCAGTAAGCACTGCCAAGATAAATAAATTGCCTTCTGTGTCTTTCAAACACTTGTGCAGAGCGTTGTATATAGGTTTTTTCCTTTTCAAGCTACATGTGCTGCATTGAAAGGGAGCTCCCTTTTCTGCACTCAGCTCAGGCACAATGGAGTTAAGCAGGGTCTACACCGTTGCGTCTGTTTCCTAAAGAAATTACCCAAGATGTCTCACACATGTCTGTAGAGAATAGCGTCTTCTTGTTTCCAACGGTTTTAGCTCCATTGGATCTCCCTCTGTCTCTGTTTCTGGGATCCAGGGGCGAATCCAGAATAAAAATGTCCCGGTGTCCACATGCACATTATATATACAAGGATAGACACCAAGCAATAGTATATACTCCATTCCTTTATATAAGGTCTATTTTTTTCTAAAGTCAAACGAGTGCATGTTTGACCAAGTTTTTAGAAAAATATATCAATATCCACAATATGAAATTTATATCATTTGATTCCTTCAAGAAATATAGTTTCATATTTTATCTATTATGTGTTGTAGATGTTGTTATTTTATTTTATAATCTTGGTCAAACATTCAAATGGTTGATTTGCACGGAAATCAATACACCTTATATTATATTTTGGAACCGAAAATAACACAACCAACAACACAAATTATATGGCAGTGAGATTTCTTACCAAAATGAACTGGTTCATGTGATGGGCTAGCTATATCATCTTGTGTCGAGGACTTCATTTTTTTAAGAAACCTTTCCATAAATTCTCTTGTTAATAATTATCATTGTGTTAGCAAAAATGTATGAGTTACATTATTTGTGTTTGCATATGCAAGAATAGAAACAGCAAACAAAATATATGTTTTTGGTGAGAAATAAATATAACATATTGATTGAACGATACGATTAGGGAGTTAAACTTACTCAATATTGTGCTTTGCCGTTCTTGCTGAAATAATCCTCCCCTGGTTAGATGTGAATCACAGCGACTTGTTCTCAATTATAATAACTTTAAATTTTAAAACCCTAGCCAAACAATTAGAAACCCGAAATATAAAAAATTAAAATTCCTACACACAGTTGAGATTTCAGATTTGGGAGAGATCGGCAATTGCCAAGTGCGGAGATGAGACGTACCTCAAATTTCCAACAATCTCTCAGTGGGCGAGGGTAGAGGCGGCCGGCTAGCGATGCTTGAACGCTTCAATGGACAACCAGGACGAGCCAGCGACTGGGTGCCGGCGATTGGCAGCGCAGCGGCGGACAAGGGCCGAGGGCGGAGAAGCCGAGCGGGCGAGTAACAGAATAGGCGCACGTACAGGCGTATTGGGGATCAATTAATTAGATCGATAGCTTTTTCTCAACAGGCGCACGTACAGGGATCGATTAATCGATCGATCTGGTGTGGGCATTTACCTAGATGGGCTGCTATGCCTGGCTTGTGTTCGTGTCTATTGGTGGGCGGGCCGGTGTCCAGGTCAAAAAGTTACCGGTGTCCAGCCCAAAAGACTGTACCATGTACAACGTGAACACAAGATTTACCTGGTGCCAATGACACCGGAAGGGATAACGTGCCTTCGCCCCTGCTGGGATCAGTGCATCATTGTCACTCCCCGGCAAGTCCCAGCACCAGGTAGACAGGCCTTGTGAGAGAGACAGAGACGATTGCTCAGGCCCGATGTTCTGGTGCTTGCTATAGAGTGCTTTGTATGGCTGAAGGATTCCTCAGCAGGCCGTGTTGTGATGTACGAACAGTATTTGGTTGATGAGGAGGCTACTCGCCAGTAACCCCTATTTTCCTTCTTGCTGTGACAGAAATTGTCAATTGCCGCAAAGCTACTGAATGCCAGACTGTATAAGCACCAGAGGGGAGTCAGATTGTTTATAACACAAATCTCTACATCTTCAAACTGCCCCCGTAATGCCCATTTTGAAAGTGTACAGACTGTATTTTGAAGCGGTGCCCACATGTAGGAGTAACATAATTTCACATCCATGTCCTGTGTTTGAATTTGATACCGGCATGGAACCAGTCACTTTGTCTCTCATGTTGTCAGAGGAACATCTTTTATGTTTCGCACCTTGGATCGGTAACTTCAAGTAACATTTTCTACATTTCTGTCCTGCAGCAGCAGGCCAGCAGCAGCAGCAGCAACCTAGTCGTTATCGTCGCCGATGGCAGGGTTCGGCAGCCTGGCGCCCAAGACGAAGAATGTGGTGGTGGCGGGCGGGCTGACGGGGTTCGTCTTTGGGGTGTACTACTACACCATGTGGGCAGTGGGCAGCACCGACGAGCTGCAGGTCACTATCGACAAGTTTGAGGACCTGAAGAAGGAGGAGGAGGCAACCTTCGCAGCCGCCGCAAGCGCCTCCACCCCGGGATCATCATAAACAAATGCGCCCTTAACTTTGAAACTAGCTGCTGCTGCCTCTCAACCTGCCCGGGACACTGGGTTTGGTTTGTATTGATAATAATGGTTGCTTTTAGTTAGATGGAGCGTTTTCATTCCTGGCATGGATGGAGTTTGGAGTTGATTATGCTTTTGTTTGTGTGAATGGAATGTTAGCCGCTGTGTCTGGAAGTTATGATATGATACTGCCTCAACTTCAAAATACAGTCTCCGCTTCAAAATATAAGGTGTAATGTTTCTGTCCCCCTCAGAAATAAATCAGGCTTTTCAATGTTTGACCTTTAGTAGTTTTGCAACGGATGGAGTAGTACCTTTTGGAGGCAGGGTCCTCTGGTTTGTCGTCGCTGCGTTGAAATATGTTGCGGTCCCTCTCTCTTCATCAGTCCGGTCTTTTGGATGGATGATTGATCGGTCGAAACATGAATGAATTCATTGTAATGATATACTGCATCCGTTCCTTTCTTTTTTGGGCAGCAAACCATGTCTTCCACATGGTGCATCCGCCCTTTCTTTGTTTCCTAGGAATGAGGGGCGTGTGCCGGCACACGGGACCGGGCTGATCATGTGTTGGGAGTCCTTGCCTTGTTCCCCAAGAAGGTCCGGCAATGAAAGAATTTGGTTAATCAATGAAAAGTCGGTTTGCCAAATGGCCACCCACCTGATATGATCATCTCACGATAACTAAGTGGATTTATTCCTAGATTTATTTCAGAATTTTCGGTGATGCGCGTTCAGTGCGAGACGTCCCCGTCGACTACGAGGTGCCTTTGATGACTTCGTCAATCTCAGGATGATATATATCTGCGTGTGTATGTTTATAGAGATGAGTGTATGCGCGGATATATGAGCGTATGCGTCTATGCTGTGTTAAAAAAAAAGAAACTGAGCTGCGTGTTTTAGGGACAGTTCTTTTGGCCGTTTCTCCCATAATTGCTCCCCTCGCCAACTTCTCCCAAAATCGCCACTTCATATTTTTTCTACAATCCTATCTAGGTAAGGTCCAATTAGTTAGGATTGTAAAAAAAAAATACAGAGTGGCGATTCTGGGAGAAACTGGGAAGGATGGCGATTTTGGTTGAATCGGCCAAAATAACTGACCCTGTTCAGGGGCGGAGCTAGGGGGACGAGCGGGGGCCAAAGTTGCGTAGGCTACGTCAGGTAGATTAGGGGCTACGTCAGGCAGATTTAGGACTAATTGCCCCCCCCCCCCCCCCCCCTAAGTGTGCGCTTAAGGCTTGAAGCCCAGGAACTTTGCATGTTAAAGCCCATGTACTAGCTAGTCAGCCCACATTACACGAAACAAACTACCAGGTAGTTTCGGAAGCTGACGAGGCCACCAGGGCATCCTCTATTGATTTATACTGTGGTGAGTCCCTTGATTTCTTTATTGATTTATACTGTGCAACAATACTGATGAATTGATCCGCATCTGGCTCGAGAAGGCCAGAAACTTCTTGTTCAGATGAAGTTAATTAAGGGTGTCAATTTCTTGTTTTCTTCTTAAAAATTGGTACACTAAATTAGGCATTCGCTGATTATGATTCTATAATCCAAGTTAAAAATTTCACTGGCTCACGCCAGATCTAAGAGCTAGGTGTATCATCGGCTAGAGGCTCATGTCTAGCCTATTGCAGTTTTTTATTATTAACAAACTGCTACTTCCTCCGTTCCTAAATATTTGTCTTTTTAGAGATTCAAATGGGCTATCACATATGGATGTATATAGACATATTTTACAGTGTACATTCACTCATTTTGCTCCGTATGTAGTCACTTGTTGAAAACTCTAGAAAGATAAATATTTAGGAACGGAGGGAGTAGATGCTAGTTTCTGTTTTTCAGGCCGATTAGTTGATGTACAAACTACCGATCAAATATTCGGGCTCAAGTAAAATTTACACAACCAGCTAGAATCGAAAGCGCAGCCTATAAGATTGTCGACTTTGTTCTATGGGTTTTACGCATAAGAGCCACATTAAACTAATGAAAAATCTACATTTTTATAGTTGCAACATACAAATTAATCATGTGTTTCTCTTTGTATGGTCATTATATGAAAAAAAATGTTCATTGTCTTCTTCGCCCCCTATGATCAAATCCTGGCTCCGTCCCTGGCCCTGTTAAGGGCATAAGTTTGCTAAAAAATAGAAGTTAAGGGCATCCGTCCATGTAAAACCCAACAGTCAGGGAAAATCTCGGGCGGATGGCCCTCCCGAGTGTGTTTCCGGAAAAAGGAAGGAAGGAGTCTCGTCATCTCGTGTGAATGAATGAAAGAAACTAAATCCAACGAGATTCTGCTTCCATTTATTCGTTCGTTGGATTTAACCGCCGCCAGACGATACAGACAGACACGTACTACGTACGGCGAGAGAACAATAATAAACCAGCAGGGAGCGGAATCGCCCACCGCCGGCCGTACGTGCGCGCCCGATTTCGCTGTCGCCGTCGAGGGCCGCGTGCTAGCTCCGGTGCTTGTCCGTGCTGCCGGGCTTGGCTTTTCGCCGCCATGGCGCTCGGCAACATCGCCGTCATGCTCGGCTCCGGTGAGTTCCCGTGCTCATCCCTCAGCTTCGGTCCACATCTATCTACCATGCATCCATCTATGGCGCTCTCGCCGCCGGCGACTGTCCCGTCCTTGTGAATCTATCTGATGTGCTGCTGATGCTGTGGTTTAGCTTACATCTAGCTTCCTGCTTAGGTTTTAGCTTATATCTACTAGCTTCCTGCTTAGAGTTTAGCCTACCTACTAACTGTTGGAAATATGAGCAATTTACCGAATGATTTTATTAACACAAATACTAGATGAAGCATGACTAGTATAGCAGTGATAAATCAAGTTATACGATTTGATAAAGAGAAGGTAAATAATATCTGCATATATGAGGTAGAACCGATCATCTTTAGAGCAGACAGTAGATCAAGATGCATATATGAGGTAGATCCTAACATGTGTAGGGCAAACACTAGAAGAAGCAATTGTGACAGGACCTCTAACAGGAAAAGTAAGAACACGTACGAGACAACAGCCGGAGCAGAGGCACTGGAGTTGGGGTCGGTGTCCTCCATGTCGTCGAGGAGGTTGTCGATGTCGGGGAAGTAGTCGTCGTTGGGGAAGTAGTCGTCGGAGTCCGGGGTGTCCGTGACGAAGGAGTCAGTAGTCGCGCAGAGCGCTCCCCAAAAACCTTATCACCCTTCTCCCGTACATGACTCAAAGAGGTGCGGTTTCGGAGGCCTACTGTCCCGACCTGCGTTGCACGCCGCAAGCCGGGATGGAGAAGATCGAAGCAGCAGCGCAGTGCTCAGGAACCGGTGGCGAGAGGAGGATGTAGTTCTGGTGCGTCTCTATGAGATGAGCGACCTCCCTTTTATAGGCGCAAGAGAAGGAGGCGAGAGGGCAGCGACGGAAGGTGAAACGAAGAGACGAAGACGAAGCCGTTCGCATTCAAACTCCACTATCGCAATCCGTGTGACCTTTCGTATACCCGTAGTGCGTGGGAAAAAATTAGACATCGGCTCGGCTCATTCCCGCAACCCGCGTCGCGTCGCGTTGTGACGAGGCGAGGCGAGGCGAGGCGTGGCGTGGTGAGGCGGGCGGCGGAGGAGGAGCGCGCGTGGATGTCCCTCTTATTCTCATGCTCATACAAGTGGGGAAGGAGCCTCCCTTATAAAGAGGTCCAACTCCCTCTAAACTAGCAATGCGGGACGAAACTTTAGTTCCACCTCTTGCCTTGCACGAATGGGGTGCGTGGGCCTCTAGGATTTATTAGGAATTTCTGAAACAGCTATTGGGCTAGGCCCAAATAGACAAAAATTCCAGCAATCCCCCACCAGATCCCAAAGGCACACAAAATTTGCCTTTGGTTCCAAAACACTGTTTTATATACCGGTACTGCAGTGGAGACTGTTAAGTTGAAGTTCCACCTAGAACCCTATGATACACTAGTAAGCAACTTGAACAGTGGACTGGGCCTTGATCTGCAAGTTTTCTGCGAATCTAGCTTCACATAAAGCCTTGACCGATACGTGGCTACCGTGGGTCTTCCCCGCGGGTGGAGCTTATGCGTCATACTCTGAGACCTTTCATGAGTTTTCTAGAGAGAACCCTACTCTCATAGATTGCGACGTTTAACAATCAGACTCATATAGGTGCGTTCTTCAAAAGATGTTCTGCAGGACAACATCTCTGCTTCAAAGAGCCACTTAGAACACATTAAGATATACATCAATCTGCCATGCAGATTAGGAGAGTATTGCATCTTCATGGAGTGGTATTTTTAACAGTAAGGATACTCTCCTCCCAGTTGACCAACAGCTTGTCTTCCACATCTAATTCACGGGATCTCCGATCACAAAGAATAGGTTACTACTGTGAACAACTCATATTGTGGGTCTCATACCCATCTCCCTCGATGCATTATCTATCACATTACGTGATAGACCCTTAGTAAAAGGATCTGCCAGATTTAGACGTTTGGATATAATCCAATGCAATAACTCCGGAGTTTTTCATTTTTCTGACAGGCTTTAACCTTCTCTGAACGTGTCTTGATGACTTCATATTATCCTTTGAACTGTTCACTTTCGTGATCACAGTTTGATTATCGCATTTCATAAGGATACCCGATACAGGTTTAACAACCGGCAAGTCATTCAAGAGCCGACGCAGCCAATCTGCTTCGACCGTACCTGTATCTAGTGCTGTGAGTTCTACTTCCATTGTTGACCTCGTTAAGATGGTCTGCTTGCAAGACTTCCAAGAAACAGCGCCACCTCCATGAGTGAATACATATCCGTTCATGGCCTTTATCTCATTAGTATCTGAGATCCAGTTTGAGTCACTATACCCTTCAAGCACCTTTGGATGCCCAGTGTAGTGAATTCCATAATTTGCAGTGCCTTTCAAGTAACGCAAAACTCTCTCTAGAGCTTTCCAATGCACATCTCCTGGTTTTGAAACAAACCGACTCAGTTTGCTAACAGCAAAAGAGATGTCAGGTCTTGTAGCACTGGCTAAGTACATAAGCGAGCCAATAATCTGAGAATACTTCAATTGATCTCTAGAAATTCTTCGATTCTTTCGAAGCAGCACGCTAGCATCATATGGTGTTGGAGAGGGCTTGCATTCACTATAGCCAAAGCGACTCAAGATCTTTTCCACATAGTGAGATTGAAGCAATGTAATCCCACCATCATCATCTCTCAACAACTTGATGTTCAGAATGACATCAGCCACTCCTCAATCCTTCATCTCAAAACAGCGAGATAGGAAATCCTTGACCTCCTTAATAACATTCAGATTTGTTCCAAAAATCAGTATGTCATCAACATACAAGCGAAGCATAACTCCCTCGCCCCCACCATGGAGATAGTACACACATTTGTGAGCTTCGTTCACAACAAAGCCTGCAGCTGTTAAAGTTCTTTCGAACTTCTCATGCCACTGTTTGGGTGGTTGCTTGAGTCCATACAAAGACTTCAGCAACTTGCACACTTTTCCTTCCTGACCATCTATTATAAAACCATCTGGTTGTTCCATATAAATTTCCTCATCCAACTCTCCATTTAGGAAAGCAGTCTTAACATCCATTTGATGACCGAGAAGACCATGTGAGGCAGCTAGTGAAAGTAGAACTCGAATAGTGGTCAGTCGAGCCACAGGTGAGTAAGTATCAAAGAAGTCTTCACCTTCCTTTTGGGTATAACCCTTTGCCACGAGCCCAGCCTTGTACTTTTCAATAGTACCATCAGGCCTAAGCTTCTTCTTGAATACCCATTTGCATCCTATAGGTTTGCACCCATAAGGACGATCAGTTATCTCCCAAGTTTCATTCGCCAAGATGGAATCCACCTTGCTACGAACTGCTTCCTTCCAGTAGTCAGCATCCTCAGATGCATAGGCCCCTGAAATAGAACTGGGAGTGTCATCTATGAGATACACAAGAAAATCATCACCAAAGGACTTTGCAATCCTCTGTCTCTTGCTCCTAGTAGGAACTTTATTGTTCTCCTCCACAGGTTTTTCAAAGTGTTCCATCGAAATGGCAGGTTCAGTAATTGTAACTGGTTCCTGATTCGATGAACTAGGCATCTCCTGATTAGATGAGGTAGCAATATCTTTCATGGGAAAGATATCTTCAAAGAAAGTCGCATCATTTGACTCCATGATCGTACCGACATGCATGTCAGGTACCTCAGATTTTACAACCAAGAATCTATAGCCAATGCTATGAAAAGCATATCCCAGGAAAACACAATCCACAGTCTTTGGTCCCAGCTTCCGCTTCTTTGGAATTGGCACATTGACTTTTGCCAAACAACCCCAGGTTCGTAGATAAGAGAGCTTTAACCTTTTCTTCTCCCATTCCTCTAATGGAGTTATCTCTTTGTTATTTGTGGGAACTCGATTTAGGACATGACATGCAGTCAATATCGCCTCCCCAATCATGCCTTGGAGAGACCCGATGTGTCTAACATGGCGTTAACCAAATCAGTTAGAGTACGGTTTTTTCTTTCGGCCACCCCATTTGACTGAGGTGAGTAGGGAGGCGTCCTCTCATGGATTATACCATGTTCCGCACAAAAAGCATCAAATTCATTGGAAAAATACTCTCCACCACGGTCGGACCTAAGCCTCTTGATTTTCCGATCAAGTTGGCTTTCCACTTCAGCTTTATAGATCTTGAAAAAGTTCAAAGCCTCATCATTAGATTTCAGAAGATACACATGGCAGTATCTAGTGGAGTCATTAATTAACGTCATGAAATATTTCTTTCCACCTTTTGTCAAAACACCATTCATTCCACATAGATCTGAATGTATAAGTTCTACTGGTGCAAGATTTCTCGTCTCCGCAGTCACGTGAGACTTACGAGGTTGCTTAGCTTGCACACACACTTGACACTTAGATCCCTTGACAGTGGTGAAACTAGGGATTAAGTTCAACTTCGCTAGTCGCGACATGCAACCAAAGTTAACATGACAAAGATGTGAATGCCACACATTTGATTCACTATTGTTGCAAATATGACTAACAACTTTATTGCAAACGTCTGAGATGGATAAATGAAACAGGCCTCCTGACTCATAGCCTTTACCAACAAAGGTTCCATACTCGGATATTACAAATTTATTTGACTCAAAGACAAGCTTGTAGCTATCTCTACACAGAAGAGATCCACTAACAAGATTTTTATTGATGGAGGGGACATAATGCACGTTCTTCACCCGCGCGATCTTCCCCGAAGTAAACTTCAGATCGACCGTGCCAACACCACGAACAGAAGCACTTGAACCGTTGCCCATCAGCACGGTTGAAGTCCCTGCGGTCTGATAAGACGAAAACATGGAAATATCACCACATACATGCACATTAGCACCCGTGTCAATCAACCAATCAGGAGAATGACATACTGAAAGAATAGTGGGAAATATACCATACCCAACATCCTTCATGTCAGTGTCTCCAATGACAACATTAGCGGTCTTGCCGCCTTTCCTAGGATGATGCTTGTTATAGCGATTGGGGAACCTAGGAGCCCAATGATCAGGATCTCCACACACATGACAAACACCTTTCTTCTTCTCATTCTTCTTCTTGAAGTCCGTGTGCTGCACAGCCTTGTTCTTCCCATCAAACTTTGCTTTACCATCAAACTTGCCCTTATTCTTGAACTTTTGGGGCTGGAAGTTCTTCTTCTGTACCAGATTGGCAGTAGATCCTCCCTCAATACCTCGAGCACGTGTGTCCTTTGCTCTCGCCTTTTCTTCCACATCAAGAGTACCAATAAGATCCGAAACGGAAAACTCCTGTCTCTTATGCTTCAGTAAGGTAGAAAAGTTCCTCCATGAAGGAAGAAACTTAGTAATGATACCCCCGGCAACAAACTTGTCCGGTAGCATGCAATTGAAGTGCTCAAGTTCTCTAGCAAATGACTGTATCTCATGAGCCTGCTCAACCACGGAGCGCTCTTCAGTCATCCTATAATCATAGAATTGCTCCATGATGTACAACTCAGTGCCGGAATCCGAGACTCCAAACTTGGCCTCGAGTGCGTCCCACATATCTTTTTCATTGTCAATTGACGCATAAGCATCAACTATGTTCTCACCAAGAACACTCAAGAGAGCAGCCTTAAACAGAGTATCCATTTTCTGAAAAGCTTGTGCCTGTTGAGCATCAAGTTCTCCTTTAGGTCTGACAAGAGTGGCGTCATAGCAACTCATGGTTTGAAACCATAAGACTACTCTCACGCGCCACCTCTTATAGTGGATACCCTCAAACATAGGAGGTCTCATGAAAGCAGCAAAACCACTAGGGGTAAATTGCCTATAATAAGGTTTTTGGATTGTTGGAAATATGAGCAATTTACCGAATGATTTTATTAACAGAAATACTAGATGAAGCATGACTAGTATAGCAGTGATAAAACAAGTCATGCGATTTGACAAAGAGAAGGTAAATAATATCTGCATATATGAGGTAGAACCGATCAGCTCTAGAGCAGACAGTAGATCAAGATGCATATATGAGGTAGATCCTAACATGTGTTGGGCAAACACTAGAAGAAGCAACTGCGACAGGAACTCTAACAGGAAAAGCAAGAACACGTACGAGACAGCAGCCGAAGCAGAGGCACTAGGGTTGGGGTCGGTGTCCTCCATGTCGTCGAGGAGGTTATCGACATTGGGGAAGTAGTCATCGTTGAGGAAGTAGTCGTCGAAGTCTGGGGCGTCCGTGACGAAGGAGTCAGTAGTCGCGCAGAGTGCTTCCCAAAAACCTTATCACCCTTCTCCCGTATAGGACTCAAAGAGGTGCGGTTTTGGAGGCCTACTGTCCAGACCTGCGGAGCACGCCGCAAGCCGGGAGGGAGAAGATCGAAGCAGCAGCGTAGTGTTCAGGAACCGGTGGCGAGAGGAGGATGTAGTTCTGGTGCGTCTCTCTGAGAGGAGCGACCTCCCTTTTATAGGCGTAAGAGAAGGAGTCAAGAGGGCAGCGACAGAAGGTGAAACAAAGAGACGAAGTGGAAACAAACAGCCATCAGCCGAAGGGCTGCACCGTTCGCATTCAAACTCCACTATCGCAAAAAACTTTTCAGCTTCCGTGTGACCTTTCGTATACTTGTAGTGCGTGGCAAAAATTTAGACATCGGCTCGGCTCATTCCCGCAACCTGCGGCGCGTCGTGACGAGGCGTGGCGTGGCATGGCGAGGCGGGCGGCGGAGGAGGAGCGCGCGTGGATGTCCCTCTTGTTCTCATGCTCATATAAGTGGGGAAGGAGCCTCCCTTATAAAGAGGTCCAACTCCCTCTAAACTAGCAATGTGGGACTAAACTTTAGTTCCACCTCTTGTCTTGCATGAATGGGCTACGTGGGCCTCTAGGATTTATTAGGAATTTCTGAAACTGCTATTGGGCTAGGCCCAAATAGAAAAAAATTCCAGCAATCCCCCACCAGATCCCAGAGGCACACAAAATTTGCCTTTGGTTCCAAAACATTGTTTTATATACCGGTACTGCAGTGGAGACTGTTAAGTTGAACTTCCACCTAGAACCCTATGCTACACTAGTAAGCAACTTGAACAGTGGACTGGCCTTGAACTGCAAGTTTTCTGCGAATCTAGCTTCACATAAAGCCTTGACCGATACGTGGCTACCGTGGGTCTTCCCCGCAGGTGGAGGTTACGCGTCATACTCCGAGACCTTTCATGAGTTCTCTAGAGAGAACCCTACTCTCATAGATTGCAACGTTTAACAATCATACTCATATAGGTGCGTTCTTCAAAAGATGTTCTGCAGGACAACATCTCTGCTTCAAAGAGACACTTAGAACATATTAAGATATACATCAACCTACCATGCAGATTAGGAGAGTATTGCATCTTCATGGAGTGGTATTTTTAACAGTAAGGATACTCTCCTCCCAGTTGACCAACAGCTTGTCTTCCACATCTAATTCACGGGATCTCCGATCACAAAGAATAGGTTACTACTGTGAACAACTCATATTGTGGGTCTCATTCCCATCTCCCTCGATGCATTATATATCACATTACGTGATAGACCCTTAGTAAAAGGATCTGCTAGATTTTTAGACGTTTGGATATAATCCAATGCAATAACTCCGGAGTTTTTCATTTTTCTGACATACTTTAACCTTCTCTGAAAGTGTCTTGATGACTTCATGTTATCCTTTGAAATGTTCACTTTCGTGATCACAGTTTGATTATCGCAGTTCATAAGGATACCCGGTATAGGTTTGTCAACAACCGGCAAGTCATTCAAGAGCCGACGAAGCCAATCTGCTTCGACCGTACCTGTATCTAGTGCTGTGAGTTCTGCTTCCATTGTTGACCTCATTAAGATGGTCTGCTTGCAAGAGTTCCAAGAAACAGCGCCACCTCCATGAGTGAATACATATCCGCTCGTGGCCTTTATCTCATCAGCATCTGAGATCCAGTTTGAGTCACTATACCCTTCAAGCACCTTTGGATGCCCAGTGTAGTGAATTCCATAATTTGTAGTGCCTTTCAAGTAACGCAAAACTCTTTCTAGAGCTTTCCAATGCACATCTCCTGGTTTTGAAACAAACCGACTCAGTTTGCTAACAACAAAAGAGATGTCAGGTCTTGTAGCACTGGCTAAGTACATAAGTGAGCCAATAATCTGAGAATACTTCGATTGATCTCTAGCAATTCTTCGATTCTTTCGAAGCAGCACGCTAGCATCATATGGTGTTGGAGAGGGCTTGCAGTCACTATAGACAAAGCGACTCAAGATCTTTTCCACATAGTGAGATTGAAGCAATGTAATCCCACCACCATCATCTCTCAACAACTTGATGTTCAGAATGACATTAGCCACTCCTAAATCCTTCATCTCAAGAAATCCTTGACCTCCTTAATAACATTCAGATTTGTTCTAAAAATCAGTATGTCATCAACATACAAGCAAAGCATAACTCCCTCGCCCGCACCATGGCGATAGTACACACATTTGTCAGCTTCGTTCACAACAAAGCCTGCAGCTGTTAAAGTTCTTTCGAACTTCTCATGCCAGTGTTTGGGTGCTTGCTTGAGTCCATACAAAGACTTTAGCAACTTGCACACTTTCCCTTCCTGACCATCTATTACAAACCCATCTGGTTGTTCCATATAAATTTCCTCATCCAACTCTCCATTTAGGAAAGCAGTATTAACATCCATTTGATGAATGAGAAGACCATGTGAGGCAGCTAGTGAAAGTAGAACTCAAATAGTGGTCAGTCGAGCCACAGGTGAGTAAGTATCAAAGAAGTCTTCACCTTCCTTTTGGGTATAACCCTTTGCCATGAGCCGAGCCTTGTACTTTTCAATAGTACCATCAGGCCTAAGCTTCTTCTTGAATACCCATTTGGATCCTATAGGTTTGCACCCATAAGGACGATCTTTTATCTCCCAAGTTTCATTTGCCAAGATGGAATCACTACTAGGAAAAGGCCTACTAATGGCACACCTAATTTGGCCATTAATGGCGCATTAGTGGTGCGCCATTAGTGCCACGCCATTAGTATATTTTACTAATGGCGCACCACTGGTGCGCCATTAGTATCTGGTATACTAATGGCGGACCTCAGATGCGCCATTAGTATATACAACAATGCGTCATTAGCATGCCTCCCAGGGGGCCATGTATACTCAGGTGCTTTGGCATACTAATGGCGCACAACAATAAGATGCGCCATTAGTAACTTCGGCATACTAATGGCGCACTGTTTAATGATGCGCCATTAGTATCCTTTGGCATACTAATGACGCACTGTGATGTGATGCGCCATTAGTATGAATATTAGGTTTTTTTTATTTTTTTATTTTCTGTTTTTTGCACAGGTTACAAAATGTATAATTGGACAAAATATAGACAACACACATCAACAACAGATTCATCGAATACAATAGAAGATTAGTCTCTGAATACAATTCATCATATTAGTCTCTGAATACAATTCATCATATTAGTCTCCGAATTGAAAAGACCGAACAAAGATAGAACATTATATTACAAGTCTCGAGACCGCGAGTAGCGAGTTTGTCTTCACATTACAAGTCGATATCGATCATCTAAACTACCATCACATAGAAGAGAGCTACGGTCATCACGATGAGCATCATCACGATGAAACTCGTCTTCATCCGGTTCCTCCAACGCTCCCTCCCCTCTCCCGCTAGATAGCGGGCGTATCTAGATTCGGCCTCGGCCCTAGTGGTGTACCCTTTGTAACTGTTACCGCTAAATCGGTGAACCTGTCTCCGACACTCCTCCCAGTCGTCGTAGACTCCGGGAACCTTACCCTTATACACGACATACGACGGCATCGCTATGCACTAGCCAAATGAAACGTTAGTACCAATTCACAGACAATACATAAGCAATATATAAGTATGCAACAGAACGATCGGAAGAGAAAAGCAAGACATTAATAGCATCGATTACATCTAAGTTGAACGACTCTCGAAACCAAAGAGACATACTACAAGTTCATTAAAGTTTAATTACAACATGAGCCAATCGATGTTTCAGAACTAGACACAACATCACTGCTTTCGACTCGACTCAAGGGACCGGAGCGTGGATGAAGCCGCCGTCTATCGTGGGAGTCATGAAAGAACGGGCGTTGTCAGCCTGCATTTGTAGCATTGTGTCGATGTCACTGTTGGACGGTTGATTTCTGAGGTAGAACTGCCCCGAGGTACGAAGGACATCTTGATGGATGATTTCCGCAAACTCCGACTGGATGCGAAAGAATTCTTGTCTGATGTCCGCGTCCTGGATTGCCGACACGCTCGCGGCCCAATCTTTGAGTTTACTCGGTAGCTGAAGTTGATGATGGTCCCGTACGATCGCCCGCATGTGATGGATGGCATAGTAGGCACCCTTCTGACCGCCAGGCGGCTGCTTGACGCAGCAGAACGTCGTATTGTGGGAGAACACGTGCTTGCCGTACTTACGAATAGGCCTGGTGAAGGTGCCTCCAGATTTGGCGTAGCCGGGGAGAACATCATCAAGAACCTTCTTGACATTTTTGTAGTCTATGTTCGACTGACGGTCCGGGTCGAAATACGTGGCCATGGAATATTTGGGGCTTAGGAGGATGAGCGTGCAATGTGTGTCACTGCAGAAAACACGGAATGTTAAAAGAAAAACGATCAAAATCTAAGAATTCATATGTTACAGGCCGGTTGAGGGGAGGACTTACTCGGGAAAGTAAGGCACGAGGAAGTTATCCTTATCTTGGTTTGCCAGAATGACACCTTCGAGGTAAGAACTCACGACTTGCCGGTCCCCAGCGCTGCCCAAGATCTTGGCACGCATGTAGAAGGGGTCGACTATCACGATGTCCGGGGTCTTGTCGCGAATGATCCGCATCTCCATACTCAGCGAAAATAGCCGAACGAAGGTGTAGTGCAGCGGATGAAGGTTCAACATAGCGTGGATGTCATCAAACCGTAGGACGATCGTACGCCCGATGGAGTTATCCACAAAGCCCTTGCCCTCTGGCACCTTGGCCGCGAAAACCGGGTATGCCACATCCTTCTCTCTGAGATGCCGCTTCTCCAAAGAAAGAACACTGTCATGCAGACTCCGCATAGCACCGGTTGCAGCATTGAGCATATTTGTCGGTAGCATCGCCCTACCCGCCACATGCACCCTCCTCGAGATATCCTTAGGTGAAGGTGGCCTGTCCTAAGCACGGATCGTACTCGGTGCCGGTTGGCTCGCACCCTTGTTAGTCTTTCTTTTGCGTGCCTTCTTCTTCTCCTGTAATGGGACCGAGTTCTGCTCACAGACCGCCTTCTTGAGTGTGTTGGGGCTGATAATATTTCGCACCTCGCCTATCTGAGGCTCGGTGAAGTCGGCAGCTGGAGGCGTCTCCTGAGAGCTGAACGGCAGACGACGCCTGTTGCAACTTGGCTTGTCCGCGGTACCAGCTAGATCGCGCACGTCTTTTGTTGGGTTGGGCTCTTGAGAAGGAGGCCCCATGAAGTCGCCATCGTACTCATGTTCGGCAAAGTACTGATCGATGTTGCCAAATGTATCGTCATCGTCGTCGTTCTGATCCTGTGCCATATGCATGTTTGGATCCAGTGGCATAGGGATGTCCGGCACCGTTGCGGCGGTCTTGCCATGGGGCCGACTTGGCGCCGGCACGACTGGCGGTGTTGTCTTTGGGGTGGTGTCCCCCGCCCCCAAACGAATCTGGTTCTTCGGCCAAAGCAGGGGCCAGCTCAGGCAGGCGCTGAGGGTCATCACGTCATCATCGTCGGCCCCGACGGATCGAATCGGAGGTAACAACTCGTCGCAGCCTGGCAGCACCCGAACCAGTTCAACCCTAAACAAGTTGGGTGGCATCTAGGTACCGTGGAACAAGGGGTTGCCCGGTTGAACGATTTTGCCCTTGGCGACATCGACCAACTCGTTGTTCACGAAGTGCAGGAGAGTGCACGGAACGTCGGCGGCGCCCTGCGAAAACATGTAGGGCGTCAGGGATGCCCAGTCAAAGGCAAGGAGATGAAGTCCTCGGCCGAGAGAGGCTTAATTAGTTACCGTGATGATGGCGTCGAGCTCGGCTAATGTCGAGGCACCGCCAACGGCGGGCGTGCAGTTGACGGAGGGGCCGCTTGCTGCAGAGGTGCCGGCCGGCGTACACCCGGGTGCATTAAGCTCCCGTGCCGGCGTCGGAGACACCAATGCCGCCTCCGCCGGAGACACCAATGGCCCCGCCATCGCATTCTGCGAGTTGCTGGCCGTGAAGCTAGGAATCGGGGGTGGCCCCTGTTGGCCGCCCGCAATCCACGCACTCAACCCCTCGATCAAGGTAGGCACGATGGCGGTGATCGTCGTTCCGAGTTGTTGTTGCACTTGCTCTTGGACAATCTCCGGAATCCGCGCCACCTGTGCCTTGAGTTCTTGAACCTCGCGCGCCTGGCTTTCTGAGCTGGTCTTTTTCTCCTTCCGCACACCAGCGGTATAGTATGACCCTCATTTTGTGGACAAGCCTTTGCCGGCCACACGACCAGCTGACGTCGGCTTACTGAGCTTATCCTTGTTCTTCATTACATTCAACGCCCTATTTAGAGTGGTGTCCCAAGGGTTGCTCTTGGTCGACCCCGCGCTACTGCTTTCAGTCGCCTACGAAAGGAATGTGAACCATTTAGAAATTTGGCTTCATTAATTAGAATGCAACCATATGGAGCTAATTACGCGGGGGTGTATTTCTTACCAGAACAAGCTCAAGCGCCCTGGTCTTCGGATCCGTGGTAAGCTCCTTTGTTATCGGGTCCTCCTTGTACCGGGCCCTGACATAGTTCTTGGTCTGCTTGTTACCGCTGTATTTCTCGAAGCGGGGCGGTAGGCCTTGCTCGGCACGCTCCGCGTCCTCCTTGTCCCATATAGGCTCCGCCACTCTGTAACTACCGGGACCGAGTTTGTGTTCCCCTAAGTTCAACTCCCGCATTTCTTTCCCCCACTGACTTGATTCGGAGTTTGCGGTGCTCGAGCAATTGATCTTGAAGTCGTTGTAGTCATCTTCGGTGATCGAAGGATTTTTCTCCTTGATCTTCTCATAACTCTCACCTTTCTCGATAATTCTCTTCACATTGCTTTTCCAAGTAGACAGGGCCTTGCTCATCTTCGTGAGGGCATCATTATTCACTTTATTCCCTTTGAGGCTTGTGTTTTCAAATTCAGCGGGGAACTTGTATCGTTCGTGCAGCTTCGTGAAGAGGAGGTTGCACAAATTCCCTCGGTCAGGATGCCTCAGGTTCTCGGTGTTGATCGAGACGATGCTCCGGAGAATGCACCCGAGCTAAAGCGAGTACCCCTTGACTATTCGTTCGGGCGCCGTTGGATTCCCATCGGAGTCCACTTCAGTAACTTCCTCCTTGAGGGTGCGGAGCACGGTCGGGCGCCGGTCCTTCCGTTGCCTCTTCAGTTGGCTGCCATCTATGCGTGCGCCGCCATCATCAATGGTGGCATCCTCGGCGGCACCATCAGTGGTGGCAGCAGTGGGGTCATCCTCGGCGGTACCATCAGTGGTCTCAGGATCGGTGGGGAAGGCGGCATCCTCATACAAGTGAGGTTGTTCCTCCATCTCCTGGGACAGCTTCCAGAATGCCTTGCCGCCCGAACCCCCGGCCTCATCGTTGTTGGCCATGTTTCTCTCTAAATAGGAACAAAGTTTGGTCAAAAAGTTGGTTATTGTCAAGGAACAAGATCATGGTCTCATCATTTAGGGTTTGTCAACACCGAGGCATCCTAAAAGCTAAGCTTTTATCATTGAGGGTTTTTCGACGTCGAGGCACCCTAAAAGCCTAAGCTTTCATCATTAGTCACAAGTACCCCGGCCCATGCATTAGTCACAAGTACCCCATATGTCCTATTTTTAGCAAAGTCATGCTAAAATTCACGGAAAATTTCAGCATGACCTTTGCTGAAAATAGGACATATGGAGTACCCGAATTTGCTGGAACGGAAGTTAATCGACATTCCAGCAAATTCAAGGGCCTCTCGGGTGGACAAGGCAAAAAAGGCCTCCATCACAACATGGAAAATACATTGGCATGTGAAGAGGTGAAACAATATATGCATCTCCAAGCAGTATCATTCAACATTTTGGACAAACCACTACAAGCAATACTGGATCAGATACAAGAAGAATGTGAGAAAATGCAGACAAATACTAACAGATTGAGGTGTTTAACTTGTGGTGCTCTCTGTGCTATTAACATTTCAAGTCAAAACCTTTTCTGGTTAGTAAGTGTTTCTTGAGCATATGTATGTAGTAAGTGTTTCTGCTCTCAGTGTTTCAGAACACATATTTTAGCTACCTAGTACCAGTGCTATTACCCAGCAGTTAATTAGCTTTTGCTTTTGCTTTTCAGTGCCAAATTCTAGCTAGTACCAGCAAATTAACATCTAGCAGCAATCATTTTCAAATATATATACACTGGACATTTTAATATTAACCTAAGGAAAAATGAATAGTTAGGTTAATTACCCACTGTTAGTTATTCAGTCTGATGCTTTGTCCTAGCAGTAGTAGCAGTTTTTTTTCTTCTTCATTAATTGTACTAGCAGTTTTTTTTCTTCTTCATTAACTGTATTAGCTATTTACTAGCAGTACTAGCACTTGGATCATATGCTAACGCTACATTGATACATCATCATGCTGGGTAATATTAAACCCAAGCAACTTTATAATCAACCCAAGATACATCAACTACTGCACTGTCCTGCCTAATAAAAACAGTCATGCCAGCATATAGTATATAAATCTGAATTTGTGTTTACAAGAAGAGTGCCCATTGCAATGTAAACCTGAGAACACAACTCACCTCAAGTGCAGGATATAGCAGACACCTACTTCTTCAGTCAAGTGCAGTAAAAGACCGTTTGCAGAACCTGTTTAGTCAGAGTTGAACATTAGAATCCATACTATGCTCTACTATGCTTGTAAAGGAACTAGCAAACAAGCTTATCGGCAGTGTCTGTCTTCCAACCCCACCCAGAAAGTGAGAAAACAGTGGGCAAGCACTGCCAAAGCCCCATGGTAACATGGTGGGGGTCCTGGTGGCTGGTGGTACCAAACCAAAGCCCCAGAGTTTTTTTGTTTGCTGGGCAAAATACATCTGAGCATGTAATCACTAGTCAACTTAACATCTCTCAATGACTCAAATAGCCTGAAGGCAGAAAGTGCAAAAGGATATTTATGGAAATATTGGGCCAAAATCAGGTCAACAGTGCCAAATAATACATAGCAGGGTTTGAAATCAGGTCAGCAGTGCCAAATTTATGTAATCACTAGTCACTGGATATTTTCTGATCCAGTAGAGAGATAGTTCGTGGAGACTCGACACTCCAAGCGATCTCTGTAGCGTGCATGAAGTGATCATCCTGATAAATGGCGTGTCAAACATGTTATGTTGTTTTGAGCTAGAAAGCACATATATAATACATTTTGCTGACGAAACCGATGCATCCTCTGTTTATGCATTTCAGCTGAAGACGTCTACACCACACCGGATGCTGCTACTAAATTAAGATGCACTGGTTGTAGTCTCTACATGCCACAGAGTGAAGCTGAGATAGACCCACGCACCCAGCTGTTCCTACGTACACTGCGAATGTCAATTGTGCATTACTCTTTGGTGGCTCAACAGTCAATACTCCTTCTGCCCCGAAATACACGACGCATAAATATAGTCAAAAAGTCAATGTTTTCTAAGTTTGACCAAGTATATAGAAGAAAATACCAACAACTATATTATCAAATTATAAAAATATCTGGAGACATGCAATTTTGTATGAATGCGGATTCACTTCATTTACTAGTACACTCTGTTTTTAGAGATGATTTACTACTATCCATTTGTTCCTTTGCTACCAGCCTGCCACTATATTTTTGCTTATTCATGGACAAAGAGTGAGGGTTGTATATGTTTGTTCATGAACAAAGAGTGAGGCTAGCCAATCGAAAGAGGGACCACGACGACAACTGGGCTGATACGGTAGGTCCAAGTTGCCCCCAAGTACAAGTGGGCCTTCTGGTGTAGTAGGAAAAAAAGGCAGGCTATTCACTTCTGGGAATTTTAATTTTCTCGTCTGCCATACCTTTGGCTTTCTGAGACGCTTCTTCAGTGATGCAAACTTGCAGAGTTAATTATAAGATGGATCCCTAAGAACATGTTGTCAATGCAGACTCAGTTTGTTTATTAATACTCCTGGCTCTGTTTTTTTCTTAAGGTACCTAATTGATCTAATGTTTGGGCTTGTTTGTAAACGAAGAATGAGGACGCATAGGGTGTTGTTATTCAAGTTCCGAAAATCTAAGCGGCGGTTCAAGCATTGACAAAAACGACCAAATTTGAGGTTTAGTAACGTGTGAAATCTGCCGTTTGTGTACGTACTTCTTCTTGTTATGCTTTTTGACTAAACACATACCATGGCAAATCAATTGCATACCAGAGCATTGGCCACATCCATTGCAATCTGTAGCCTTGTTTGAGAATCGCACTACATTCCTGGCAGTAGAGCGCAATTCCACGGGGTTGACGGACCGTACCTGGAGGTAGAGGAAGGGGTCGGCGACGAAGTTGCTGGGGTAGCCGGCGTCGGTGGCGGAGGCGCAGGTGAGCACCGGGTTGGCCACCGGCCACGCGGAGGACCCAGGGCTCCGGGAGGCGGAACGAGGCAACGACCACCCAGAAGTAGGCGCCCCCGACGAGCGCGGCGGCCGCGGCCGCGGCGAGCAGGAGAGGCGTCGAGGCGTCGAGGCGGCGTCGGGGCGGCGTCGAGGCGTCGAGGCGGCATCGGGGCGGCGTCGAGGCGGCGGGGCAGCGGCGTCGGGAGAGGAGAGGGGAAGGGGATCAAGGGCGAGGGCGAGGGAGAGAGAGGGGATAGGTTTGAGCCGGGGAGGAAATATGGATGGGGGCGGCACAATACTAATGGCGCACCACCCCTCGGTGCGCCATAAGTACATCCATACTAATGGCGCACCTCGCCCTGGTGCGCCATTAGTATTTTTTGTTGATTTCTGCTCGAGCCAACAGGTTATCTTCCACCTGACCTGATCCACATCAAGTTCCCTCTACTAGCTCGACTGGTCAGCAGCCAGTTCTCACACCAGGAGGTCCTGGGTTCGATTCCCAGGCTCCACAATTTTTTTATGCATTTAAAATGCTGTTTGATACTTATTTGTGTTTAAATATGTTCAAACTTATTTAAATCATAACAGTAATATTTTTTTATAAGACAGTAATAATTTTTTAAAAAATATCATCAAACAGTAATGCCGGTGGAGCGGGGGAGGGTGCGGGGGGTGCGAGGGGTCGGCGGCGGCCGTTGAGTAGGGGAGGGGTGTGCGGGGGGTCGGCGGCGGCGGTTGAGTAGGGGAATCGAGGGTGCGGGGGGTCGGCGGCGGCGGCCGGTGGACCGGGGGGTGCTCGGCGGCGAGGGGGACCAGATCTGGCGAGGTGGGATAGCGATCGAGATGGAGGGGTATCGAGATCGAGTGTCCATGAAATTTAAAAATATTCATGATAGTTCAAAAAGTGCCCATGAAATACAATCGAGAAATGAATGCTACGATTTAAATACAATCGATCTTAGCTAGCTATCTGTTCACAATCTTCTTGCCCTTCTTTTTCGCAAATGGAGTTTTTCTGTGGAACGGACGTCCTTTAGGTAGGGTGGTCCTGCTTCTTCTTGTGGTGTATACTGCTACTTCATCATCGTCGTCATGTTCAATCCTCGGGTCGCCGTACTTGTCAAAGTCTTGCTCATTGGCTACTCCATCCATTCCGATGATCTTCCTTTTGCCTCTCCTCACGACAACACGACTGGGCTTTGACGGGTCGGTAATGAAGAAGCATTGGTCAACTTGGGAAGCCAGTACCCATGGCTCATTTTTCGCGGTGACGTTTGCGCCCGCGGTCTTGGATTTGGCTTCGGGTATAACCATGGTGGTGAAATACCGGTCTTCTTTTAGGATGCTCTTCGCCCATCTGACACGGAACATCGGGACCTTCTCTCCAGCGTAGCTCAGCTCCTAGATCTCCTCGATCCTTCCGTAGTATCTGTCCTTGTCATTACCGGTGTAGGATTCCATCGTTACCCCGGAGTTCTGATAACCATCGCTCTTCATGTCCTTGGCCTCGGTGTAGAATGTGTAGCCGTTGATATCGTACGCCTCATAGGTCATCAGGTTGTGCTCGGCGCCCTGTGACAAGGCGAATATGAGTTGTTCTTCCGCGGAAGAATCCTCATGTAAAGGGTACGACAGAAGCTTCTGCTTGAACCAACGCGTGAAACATGAGTTGTGCTCTTTGATTATATCTCCGTCCATCCTCTGTTGGCCTTGGTCATTGTACGTCTTCTTAATAAAGGTTTTGTGCTCTACCACCCAAGGATCGACCACGTCTATGTGTTGTAGCACGACTAGGTTTGCTCTTTCAAAGTCGGCGAGTCGGCCCTCTAAGTCGACATGCATTTCGCGGCGACACTCACGGTGACCCCATCCAGCAAGCCTGCCGAGGTGCCTGTTGACGGGCAGACCAACGGGGTTCTCGATGCCTAGATAATTCGTGCAGTAGGAGATGCACTCTTCGGTCAGAAAGCCCCTGGCTATACTTCCCTCTGGACGTGACATGTTGCGAACGTATCCTTTGATGACACCATTCATCCTTTCGAACGGCATCATGCTGTGCAGGAACGTCGGCCCGAGTTGGATGATATCCTCCACTATATGGACCAGCAGATGCACCATAACATCGAAGAATGCAGGTGGGAAGTACATCTCAAGCTCGCATAGTATCACCACGATCTCTTCCTGTAGCCTTCTAAGTTGCCTCACGCCAATCGACTTCCGAGAGATGACGTCGAAAAAGTTGCATAGGCCAAATAGCGTTTCACGGACGTGCGCGTCCATGATCCCACGGATTGCAACTGGAAGTATCTGCGTCATCAGCACGTGACAGTCGTGAGACTTCATCCCACTGAACTTCTGCTTCGCTGGGTCTAGGTATCTGCTTATCTTCCCCGCATAACCGTAAGGAAGTTTTACTCCTAGGAGGCAGGTGAAAAACTGCTCGATCTCCTCCTGACTTAGAGTGAAGCACGCGGGAGGGTAGTCATTTCCGGTCTTCTTCGCCTTTTTTCCTTTGCGACTACTTACTATGTCCTGCTTCGCCTCATCATCATGATCATCATCATGATCATCATCATCATCATCATCATCATCATCATTAGCGTGAAGCTCCTGCCTGATGCCCATTGATTTCAAGTCTGCCCTTGCATTCGGCCCATCTTTGTTCCTCTCTGGCATGTTGAGTAGGGTACCAAGCCGACTCTCGCACACGTTCTTCGTGATATGCATGACATCAAGGCTGTGAGGCACACGGTGGATCTTCCAGTACGGCAAGTCCCAGAAAACAGACCTCGTTTTCCATACCTTCAGCAGCGGCTCTGGCGCCTTTTGCTTCTTTCCCGGCAGTGGGCAGTCTTTCCAATTTTCAACAACTTGTCTATTTCCTCGCCGCTCCTCGTACACAGGCGTTTTCAGGGTTCGGTTTCACCATCGAACAGATCCTTGCGTTTCCTCCACGGGTCATCGTCGCGAAGCCACCTTCGATGTCCCATGAACACGGTTTTCGAAGACCCGGGATCTCTATTTAGCTGGCGATACGTTGTGTCATCCATGCACCTTACGCATCCAGAAAATCCGTGGACTACCTGCCCCGCGAGATATCCGTAACCGAGATAGTCATGCACCGTCGTGAGCAGTGCGGCTCTCATAGGGAAATATTCTTTCTCTGCGGCGTCCCACGTATTGGCTGGCGTTTTCCACAGCGTGTCAAGCTCCTCTTTCAGCAGCCCCAGATACAGATTGATGTCGTTCCCTGGTTGTTTCGGCCCTTCAATTAGCATACTCATGTGAATGTACTTCCTCTTCATGCACAACCAGGGGGGAAGGTTGTACATCCACACAAACACAGGCCAGATGCTATGTGTGCTTCTCTGGCTGCCAAACGGATTGACTCCATCGGTGCTCGCGCCCAGCACGATGTTCCTTGGATCCTTCCCAAATTCTGGGTCTTCGAAGTTCAACGCTTGCCACTGGCTCGCATCCTTAGGGTGACTCAGCATCTTGTCTTTTTTATCTATCTCCGGATCATTTGCATCATCTTCTCGCTTCTTCTCCTCCCTATCCGCGTGCCAACGCAGGAGCTTTGCTACCTTAGGGTCCGCGAAATACCGCTGCAGACGAGGAGTGATCGGAAAGTACCACACCACTTTTCGAGGAGCTTTCTTCCTCTTCTTGTATCGAGTGACGCTGCACACCAGACATATGGTAGACTCCGCATGCTCGTCCCGATAAATGATGCAATTGTTCATGCACACATGGTATTTCACGTGCGGTAAATCTAGAGGACACACGATTTTCTTCGCTTCCTCCAAACTGGTCGGGCACTTGTTCCCCTTGGGAAGACGTTCGTGCCAGAATGACATGTTCTCGTCGAAGCATGCGTCGGTCATTTTGTGTTTTACCTTCATCTCCAGAGCCATGAGCGTTACTTTCAGGCGGGTATCCTCGGGCCTGCATCCTTCATACAATGGAGTAACCGCGTATAACTCAAGTTGATCCATCTTGGCTTTCTCTCGGGCGGCAGCTCTTGCGTTATCCGTCTGCTTGAGAAGCAGCTCTTGAATATGAGGGTCCTGCACCCAGCCCATCGATGGTCCAGCGTCGTCTGCTCCGCCAGCATCATCATCTTCATGATCATGCCCGTCGTCTGCTCCGGCATCTTCCTCATCATCATGTCCTGCATCTTCTACATGATGACTGTGTACAGCATCACCGTCATGATCATCTCCTGGGGATTCTTCGTCTTCTCGCCCGCCCGAGCCGTGGTGGTTGTCTTGCTGCCCTTCCTCATTTCTTGCCCGGCCCCCATGGATGACTTCGTATTCATCTTCATCACCTTGCCACCGATAGCCATCCATGAAACCACGCAAGAGCAGGTGGTCCCGCACCTGCCCGGAATCCGGGTCCGCAATAAGGCTCTTCAGCTTGCATCTTCGATACGGACATCTTATCTCCGTCTCGTTCTTTTGAAGCATCTCGGCCTTCGCGGACCTCAAAAACCTATTCACGATGCCTTCAGTCATCGTGCGGACCATGGTCGCCTGCGGGGTAGAGCAAAACAATATTTTAGAACCAAGAAAAAATTTGGCATGACTTTCCCTAAAAATAGGACCAAAAAGAATGCTTAATGCCAAAATTCTCGCCGAAACGGAAATGAATCAACATTCCGGCAAAATATTGGCAACTATCGCATTTCAAATACCGGTACACCTCCAAACACAACCACATATGCAACACCACAAACATATGCAACACCACGAACATACATAGATCTAGCTAGGCCATAAAAAGTGCATGTGCACATTGTTGTAGGGAGAACAACATAAATATAGCTTCCCCCCTTACTTACCTATCAAAACAAGGTAATTTAACCACTTAATTTGAATGAATCTATGGTGGAAATGAGGTGAAAAAGAGGAGGCACCCGAGACAAGGAGGAGGTGGAGAGAATGAAGTGGGGAGAAAGTTAGTGTGGGTAGGAGAGGCTGTCCAAAATATCTTGTTGCTGCCCACTTACTAATGGCGCACCAACTCTAAATGCGTCATTAGTAATCCAGGTTACTAATGGCGCACCTTCTAGTGGTGCGCCATTAGTAGTTTTGCAAAAAAACATACTAATGGCACACTGTTCCACAGTGCGCCATTACTAGTTTAAACTAGTAATGGCGCACGGTGGAACAGTGCGCCATTAGTAGTTTTGCAAAAAAGGAATAAAAAATATAATAAAAAACAACATTAGTGGCGCACTTTCCGATAGGTGCCCCATTACTAGTTACAACTAGTAATGGCGCACTGAGTCCGGATGCGCCATTAGTATGTTTGGACAGGCGCACTAGTTCAAATTTTTTTTTGATACTAATGGCGCACCTTGGGCCAGGTGCGCCATTAGTAGTTTCAACTCTAATGGCGTATCAGAAGGTGGTGCGCCATTAGTATATACTAATGGCGCACCGCTTGTCTGGTGCGCCATTAGTGTCAATCCCATCTATAGCCCTTTTTCTAGTAGTGAATCCATCTCGCTACGAACTGCTTCCTTCCAGTAGTCAGCATCCTCAGATGCATAGGCACCTGAAATAGAACTGGGAGTGTCATCTATGAGATACACAAGAAAATCATCACCAAAGGACTTTGCAATCCTCTGTCTCTTTCTCCTAGTAGGAACTTCATTGTTCTCCTCCACAGTTTTTTCAAAGTGTTCCATCGAAATGGTAGGTTCAGTAATTATAACTGGTTCCTAATTCGATGAACTAGGCATCTCCTGATTAGATGAGGTAGCAATATCTTTCATGGGAAAGATATCTTCAAAGAAAGTTGCATCATTTGACTCCATGATCGTACCAACATGCATGTCAGGTACCTCAGATTTTACAACCAAGAATCTATAGCCAATGCTATGAAAAACATATCCCAGGAAAACACAATCCACAGTCTTTGGTCCCAGCTTACGCTTCTTTGGAATTGGCACATTGACTTTCACCAAACAACCCCAGGTTCGTAGATAAGAGAGCTTTAACCTTTTCTTCTCCCATTCCTCGAATGGAGTTATCTCTTTGTTCTTTGTGGGAACTCGGTTTAGGACATGACTTGCAGTCAATATCGCCTTCCCCCACCATGCCTTGGAGAGACCCGATCTGTCTAACATGGCGTTAATCAAATCAGTTAGAGTATGGTTCTTTCTTTCGGCCACCCCATTTGACTGAGGTGAGTAGGAAGGCATCCTCTCATGGATTATACCATGTTCCGCACAAAAAGCATCAAATTCATTGGAAAAATACTCTCCACCACGGTCGGACCTAAGCCTCTTGATTTTCCGATCAAGTTGGTTTTCCACTTCAGATTTATAGATCTTGAAAAAGTTCAAAGCCTCATCCTTAGATTTCAGAAGATACACATGGCAGTATCTAGTGGAGTCATCAATTAACGTCATGAAATATTTCTTTTCACCTTTTGTCAAAACACCATTCATTTCACATAGATCCGAATGTATAAGTTCTAGTGGTGCAAGATTTCTCGTCTCCGCAGTCACGTGAGACTTATGAGGTTGCTTAGCTTGCACGCACACTTCACACTTAGATCCGTTGACAGTGGTGAAACTAGGGATTAAGTTCAACTTTGCTAGTCGCGACACGCAACCAAAGTTAACATGACAAACACGTGAATGCCACACATTTGATTCACTATTGTTGCAAATATGACTAACAACTTTATTGCAAACGTCTGATAAGGATAAACGAAACAGGCCTCCTGACTCATAGCCTTTACCAACAAAGGTTCCATACTTGGATATTACAAATTTATTTGACTCAAAGACAAGGTTGTAGCCATCTCTACACAGAAGAGATCTGCTAATAAGATTTTTATTGACGGAGGGGACATAATGCACGTTCTTCAGCCGCACGATCTTCCCCGAAGTAAACTTCAGATCGACCGTGCCAACACCACGAACAGAAGCACTTGAACTGTTGCCCATCAGCACGGTTGAAGTCCCTGCGGTCTGATAAGACGAAAACATGGAAATATCACCGCATACATGCACATTAGCACCCGTGTCAATCAACCAATCAGGAGAATGACATACTGAAAGAATAGTGGGAAATATACCATACCCAGCATCCTTCATGTCAGTGTCTACAATGACAACATTAGCGGTCTTGCCGCCGTTCCCACGATGATGCTTGTCATAGCGATTGGGGCAACTAGGAGCCCAATGATCAGGATCTCCACACACATGACAAACACCTTTCTTCTTGTCATTCATCTTCTTGAAGTTCGTGTGCTGCACAGCCTTGTTCTTCCCATCAAACTTTGCTTTACCATCAAACTTGCCCTTGTTCTTGAACTTGTGGGGCTGGAAGTTCTTCTTCTGTACCAGATTGGCACTAGATCCTCCCTCAATACCTCGAGCACGTGTGTCCTTTGCTCTCGCCTTTTCTTCCACATCAAGAGTACCAATGAGATCCGAAACAGAAAACTCCTATCTCTTATGCTTCAATAAGGTAGCAAAGTTCCTCAATGAAGGAGGAAGCTTAGTAATGATACCCCCGACAACAAACTTGTCTGGTAGCATGCAATTGAAGTGCTCAAGTTCTCTAGCAAATGACTGTATCTCATGAGCCTGCTCAACCACGGAGCGCTCTTCAGTCATCCTGTAATCATAGAATTGCGCCATGATGTACAGCTCAGTGCCGGCATCCGAGACCCAAAACTTGGCCTCGAGTGCGTCCCACATATCTTTTCCATTATCAATTGACGCATAAGCATTAACTATGTTCTCACCAAGAACATTCAAGAGAGCAGCCTTAAATAGAGTATCCATTTTCTGAAAAGCTTGTGCCTGTTGAGCATCAAGTTCTCCTTCAGGTCTGCCAAGAGTGGCGTCATAGCAACTCATGGTTTGAAACCATAAGACTGCTCTCACGCGCCACCTCTTATAGTGGATAACCTCAAACATAGGAGGTCTCATGGAAGCAGAAAAACCACTTGGGGTAAATTGCCTATAATAAGGTTTTTGGATTGTTGGAAATATGAGCAATTTACCGAATGATTTTATTAATAGAAATACTAGATGAAGCATGACTAGTATAGCAGTGATAAAACTAGTCATGCGATTTGACAAAGAGAAGGTAAATAATATCTGCATATATCAGGTAGAACCGATCATCTCTAGAGCAGACAGTAGAGATCAAGATGCATATATGAGGTAGATTCTAACATGTGTAGGGCAAATACTAGAAGAAGCAACTGTGACAGGACCTCTAACAGGAAAAGCAAGAACACGTACGAGACAACAGCCGGAGCAGAGGCACTGGAGTTGGGGTCGGTGTCCTCCATGTCGTCGAGGAGGTTGTCGACGTCAGGGAAGTAGTCGTTGTTGGGGAAGTAGTCGTCGGAGTCCGGGGCATCCGTAACGAAGGAGTCAGTAGTCGCACAGAGCGCTCCCCAAAAACCTTATCACCCTTCTCCCGTACAGGACTCAAAGAGGTGCGGTTTCGGAGGCCTACTGTCCCTACCTACGGTGCATGCCGCAAGCCGGGATGGAGAAGATCGAAACATTAACGCAGTGCTCAGGAACCGGTGGCGAGAGGAGGATGTAGTTCTGGTGCGTCTCTCTGAAAGGAGCGACCTCCCTTTTATAGGCGCAAGAGAAGGAGGCGAGAGGGCAGTGACGGAAGGTGAAACGAACAGACGAAGACGAAGCGAACAGCCAGCAGCCGAAGGGCTGCACCGTTCGCATCAAACTCCACTATCGCAAAAATTTAGACATCGGCTCGGCTCATTCCCGCAACCCGCGGCGCGGCGCTGCGCGGCGCGTCGTGATGAGGCGAGGCGTGGCGTGGCGAGGCGGGCGGCGGAGGAGGAGCGCGCGTGGATGTCCCTCTTGTTCTCATGCTCATACAAGTGGGGAAGGAGCCTCCCTTATAAAGAGGTCCAACTCCCTCTAAACTAGCAATGTGGGACGAAACTTTAGTTCCACCTCTTGCCGTGCGTGGGCCTCTAGGATTTATTAGGAATTTCTAAAACTGCTATTGGGCTAGGCCCAAATAGACAAAAATTCCAGCAATCCCACACCAGATCCAAGAGGCACACAAAATTTGCCTTTGGTTCCAAAACACTGTTTTATATACTGGTACTGCAGTGGAGACTGTTAAGTTGTACTTCCACCTAGAACCCTATGCTACACTAGTAAGCAACTTGAACAGTGGACTGGGCCTTGAACTGCAAGTTTTCTGCGAATCTAGCTTCACATAAAGCCTTGACCGATACGTGGCTACCGCGGGTCTTCCCCGCAGGTGGAGCTTATGCGTCATACTCTGAGACCTTTCATGAGTTCTATAGAGAGAACCCTACTCTCATAGATTGCAACATTTAACAATCAGACACATATAGGTGCGTTCTTCAAAAGATGTTCTGCAGGACAACATCTCTGCTTCAAAGAGCCACTTAGAACACATTAAGATATACATCAACCTGCCATGCAGATTAGGAGAGCATTGCATCTTCATGGAGTGGTATTTTTAACAGTAAGGATACTCTCCTCCCAGTTGACCAACAACTTGTCTTCCACATCTAATTCACGGGATCTCCGATCACAAAGAATAGGTTACTACTGTGAACAACTCATATTGTGGGTCTCATACCCATCTCCCTCGATGCATTATCTATCACATTACGTGATAGACCCTTAGTAAAAGGATCTGTCAGATTTTTAGACGTTTGGATATAATCCAATGTAATAACTCCGGAGTTTTTCATTTTTCTAATAGACTTTAACCTTCTCTGAACGTGTCTTGATGACTTCATGTTATCCTTTGAACTGTTCACTTTTGTTATCACAGTTTGATTATCGCAATTCATAAGGATACCCGGTACAGGTTTCTCAACAACAGGCAAGTCATTCAAGAGCTGACGAAGCCAATCTGCTTCGACCGTAGCTGTATCTAGTGCTGTGAGTTCTGCTTCCATTGTTGACCTTGTTAAGATGGTCTGCTTGCAAGACTTCCAAGAAACAGCGACACCTCCATGAGTGAATACATATCCACTCGTGGCCTTTATCCCACCAGCATCTGAGATCCAGTTTGAGTCACTATACCCTTCAAGCACCTTTGGATGCCGAGTGTGGTGAATTCCATAATTTGTAGTGCCTTTCAAGTAACGCAAAACTCTCTCTAGAGCTTTCCAATGCACATCTCCTGGTTTTGAAACAAACCGACTCAGTTTGCTAACAGCAAAAGAAATGTCAGGTCTTGTAGCACTGGCAAAGTACATAAGCGAGCCAATAATCTGAGAATACTTCAATTGATCTCTAGCAATTCTTCGATTCTTTCGAAGCAGCACGCTAGCATCATATGGTGTTGGAGAGGGCTTGCAGTCACTATAGCCAAAGCGACTCAAGATCTTTTCCACGTAGTGAGATTGAAGCAATGTAATCCCACCATCATCATCTCTCAACAGCTTGATGTTCAGAATGACATCCGCCACTCCTAAATCCTTCATCTCAAAACAGTGAGATAGGAAATCCTTGACCTCCTTAATAACATTCAGATTTGTTCCGAAAATCAGTATGTCATCAACATACAAGCAAAGCATAACTCCCTCGCCCCCACCATGGCGATAGTGCACACATTTGTCAGCTTCGTTCACAACAAAGCCTGCAGCTGTTAAAGTTCTTTCGAACTTCTCATGCCACTGTTTGGGTGCTTGCTTGAGTCCATACAAAGACTTCAGCAACTTGCACACTTTCCCTTCCTGACCATCTATTACAAACCCATCTGGTTGTTCCATATGAATTTCCTCATCCAACTCTCCATTTAGGAAAGCAGTCTTAACATCCATTTGATGAACAAGAAGACCATGTGAGGCAGCTAGTGAAAGTAGAACTCGAATTGTGGTCAGTCGAGCCACGGGTGAGTCAGTATCAAAGAAGTCTTCACCTTCCTTTTGGGTATAACCCTTTGCCACGAGCCGAGCCTTGTACTTTTCAATAGTACCATCAGGCCTAAGCTTCTTCTTGAATACCCATTTGCATCCTATAGGTTTGCACCCATAAGGATGATCAGTTATCTCCCAAGTTTCATTCGCCAAGAAGGAAGCCATCTTGCTATGAACTGCTTCCTTCCAGTAGTCAGCATCCTCAGATGCATAGGCCCCTGAAATAGAACTGGGAGTGTCATCTATGAGATACACAAGAAAATCATCACCAAAGGACTTTGCAATCCTTTGTCTCTTGCTCCTAGTAGGAACTTCATTGTTCTTCTCCACAGGTTTTTCAAAGTGTTCCATCAAAATGGCAGGTTCAGTAATTGTAACTGGTTCCTGATTCGATGAACTAGGCATCTCCTGATTAGATGAGGTAGCAATATCTTTCATGGGAAAGATATCTTCAAAGAAAGTCGCATAATTTGACTCCATGATCGTACCGACATGCATGTCAGGTACCTCAGATTTTACAACCAAGAATCTATAGTCAATGCTATGAAAAGCATATCCCAGGAAAACACAATCCACAGTCTTTGGTCCCAGCTTCCACTTCTTTGGAATTGGCACATTGACTTTCGCCAAACAACCCCAGGTTCGTAGATAAGAGAGCTTTAAAATTTTCTTCTCCCATTCCTCGAATGGAGTTATCTCTTTGTTCTTTGTGGGAACTCGGTTTAGGACATGACATGCAGTCAATATCGCCTCCCCCCACCATGCCTTGGAGAGACCCGATGTGTCTAACATGGTGTTAACCAAATCAGTTAGAGTACGGTTCTTTCTTTCGGCCACCCCATTTGACTGAGGTGAGTAGGGAGGCGTCCTCTCATGGATTATACCATATTCCGCACAAAAAGCATCAAATTCATTGGAAAAATACTCTCCAGCACGGTCATACCTAAGCCTCTTGATTTTCCACTTCAGCTTTATAGATCTTGAAAAAGTTCAAAGCCTCATCCTTAGATTTCAGAAGATACACATAGCAGTATCTAGTGGAGTCATCAATTAGCGTCATGAAATATTTCTTTCCACCTTTTGTCAAAACACCATTCATTTCACATAGATCTGAATGTATAAGTTCTAGTGGTGCAAGATTTCTCGTCTCCGCAGTCATGTGACACTTACGAGGTTGCTTAGCTTGCACACACACTTGACACTTAGATCCCTTGACAGTGGTGAAACTAGGGATTAAGTTCAACCTCGCTAGTCGCGACATGCAACCAAAGTTAACATGACAAAGACGTGAATGCCACACATTTGATTCACTATTGTTGCAAATATGACTAACAACTTTATTGCAAACGTCCGATAAGGATAAACGAAACAGGCCTCCTGACTCATAGCCTTTACCAACAAAGGTTCCATACTTGGATATTACAAATTTATTTGACTCAAAGACAAGCTTGTAGCCATCTCTACAGAGAAGAGATCCGCTAACAAGATTTTTATTGACGGAGGGGACATAATGCACGTTCTTCAGCCGTACGATCTTGCCCGAAGTAAACTTCAGATCGACAAGCCAACACCACAAATAGAAGCACTTGAACCATTGCCCATCAGCACGGTTGAAATCCCTGTGGTCTGATAAGACGAAAACATGGAAATATCACCGCATACATGCACATTAGCACCCGTGTCAATCAACCAATCAGGAGAATGACATACTGAAAGAATAGTGGGAAATATACCATACCCAGCATCCTTCATGTCAGTGTCTCCAATGACAACATTAGCGGTCTTGCCACCTTTCCCAGGATGATGCTTGTCATAGCGATTGCGGAACCTAGGAGCCCAATGATCAGGATCTCCACACACATGACAAACACCTTTCTTCTTGTCATTCTTCTTCTTGAAGTTCGTGTGCTGCACAGCCTTGTTCTTCCCATCAAACTTTGCTTTACCATCAAACTTGCCCTTGTTCTTGAACTTGTGGGGCTGGAAGTTCTTCTTTTGTACCAGATTGACATTAGATCCTCCCTCAATACCTCAAGCACGTGTGTCCTTTGCTCTCGCCTTTTCTTCCACATCAAGAGTACCAATGAGATCCGGAACGGAAAACTCCTGTCTCTTATGCTTCAGTAAGGTATTCCCTCTGTTCACTTTTGTAAGGCGCGGAATAAAATTTCCGACAACCCCAAAAAAATGGTAATGGACAACAATACCCCTTCCAATCGATCAATTTGAAATTCAAAAAATATCGGAATCGCCTCGCCCAGTGCATCGTCGCCCACCTCGCGCCCGGCTTCTCCTCGCCCAGCGCGTCGTCGCCCACCTCGCGCCTGGCTTCTCCTCGCCCAGCGCGTCATCGCCCACCTCGCGCCCAGGTTCTCCTCTCCCAGCGCGTCGCTGCCCACCTCGCTCCCAAGATCTCCTCGATGCTCACCGGGCGCCCAACTTCTCCGCCCAGGATCTCCCGCTCATCACCGCCCAGGATCTCGTCCTCATCGCCGCCCAGATTCCTGGTCACCGCCGGCCCCAGGACCACACCTCGTCGGCCGTCGGCCACCAGCCCCAGCGCACCTCGCCAGCACTGCCTCCCTTCTTCCCCTCGTCGTCGGCAAGGTGCAGCTAGCCCTGAGCCAGGGGAGCCAGGGGAGAAGGCCAGGAGAAGTTGAGCTCAGAAGCCGGCATAACTCCTCGCCCAACACCTCGCTGCTCCTTGCCCAGGATCCGCGTATTCCACAACCTCCAGGCTCGATGATCCTTGTTGGCTTCTCACCGAAAGCCGGCCCAGCTCCACGTCCAGCACCTTTGATGGTACAGCTCCTCACCAACAACATCAGCAGATCTTCAACAGCAAGGAAGAAGCAGATCCTCAACATCAACAGCAGCAGCTCATTGGCCCAATTTCAAGCATGGTAGTCCCAGATCTCAATTTCACTCCACCTGAAGAAGGCAATGAAGAACCTGAAGAAGAAAGCAACAATGCTGGTCAAAATTCAGGTATAATTTCTTCTAATCTTGCATCAAATTATGCCTCGGAAGTAACAGAGAAGGGATAGCTAAGATTGAATAGTGCATATGAGGAAGCTTCATTTTGTTCACAGGTTATTCAACAAGCAACATTTACATTTTCAACAAGCAATAGAGGTCTCCTAGACATTGTAGGGACATTTTCAGTTTTTGTCTCATTTGCTTATAGGCAAACTGAACAAACTCCATGTATGTGTGTGTAAATAAACATATACTCTGACAACATGTATGTGTGTGTAAATAGGCATATACCCTGACAACTACGAATGGAAAAGAAATTGCTGCAAGAACAACGGTGTACCTCAAAATATTTACAGCTCATGCTTATATTTACAAGTTTATATTTACTCCTGGTGGCATATTTACCCTGACAGCTACGAATGGAAAAGAAATTGCAATGTTCGTGGCTCCGTGGCTCCGGAATATAACCTGTCGGCATATTTACCTCTTACAAGTTTAGTTTTTTGTAAGAGGAAATCCAGCCTTTGCATGTCATCTCCAGTAGGACTGAGCAAATCTCCTTGGCTCCGGCTGGCCAGCTGGGAGTACCAATAGATGATTTGTTTGATCTAGACATGTTCTCTTATTATTTTCTGCACGCTGCATCAGCCTGCTTCTACTCTCTGAAATATGTAGTTGTCCAACCATGGTGCGGAGAGCGGTGCCCACCTACTGCTGAAATGTGTTCATGGGACCCCTATCTCCAATTATTTGAAATGCCTTGCCCAAGCTATCAAAGAAGGGTGCACGACACTCATGCATTAAAACAAAAATGGCTACATAAGTTTTAGTTCAGAACCATGCCAAGAGCATAGCTGCAAATATCTATTTTCAGGCCAAAATGTCCCCTTACCAGGTTACATTCACATATAGACAATTCAGTTCAGCAGGAACAAAGCCTATCTGACCAGTTTCTCTTGAACATATTTACCCTCAAAATTAGCATATACCCTGACAGCTACGAATGGAAAAGAAATTGCTGCAAGTTTAGTTTACTTTATAATCTATTATTTACAAGTTTTGAGGTATACGGAACTGAACAGTTTAGTTTATATTTACAAGTTTAGTTTACTTTTATATTTTCAGCAAGCAACATTTATGTTTATATTTACAGCAAGCAAAGCAAGCAATACTCCTATCCTATGGAATTGTTGTTGCTATTGTTGACCTCTTGTTTACATTTCCAGCAACCAATTTGTATTATTCTTGCAATAATTAATTTAATTATTCTATTGCTATTGTAGGAGTACAAAGGCAAAGGAATTGGCTCACTGATGCGCAGAGATATGCCGCTTACATGTCCTTGGAAACCCTCCATAAGAGTAGAGGAGGCAAGTTCAAGAGAACTGATAAGAAGGACGTGGCTGCAATATTTGGAGCACATGTTCGAGTTATTCAAAGAATATGGGAGACATCAATGAAACAGAAAGCCTTGGTCAGGAGGTGGATGTTTCAAACAAAAGAAAGGAAAATTGTGGAAGAAAATCTTATGATGATATCCTATCTCTCATTCCGACAATTCCCTTAAACAAGAGGTCAACTATTCCATCTCTAGCCAAGGCACTAGGTGTAAGCCCTACTACACTATACAAGAAGTTCAAGTTGAATAAGATAAGGAGACACTCCAATAGGGTAAAGCCGGTACTGACAGAGAAAAATAAGAGATAGGGTGGATTTTTGCCTCTCTATGCTAGATGAGGCAACATTAGGAGATGTAAGCCCATGTTTCAGGAGTATGCATAATATTGTTCACATCGACGAGAAATGGTTCTCCATGACCAAGAGAAAGAGGAACTACTATCTGCTGCCTGACAAAGAGGACCCGGAAAGACCTGTCAAAAACTCTATTGGAAAAGTGATGTTTCTCACAGCGGTAGCAAGACCACGGTTTGATGAAGATGGGAACATGACATTCTCCGGAAAAATTGGGATATGGCCATTCGTGAGAGTGACTGCAGCAGCAAAAAGAAGCAAGAACAGGGGAAAAGGGACATTGGAAACAAAGCCTGTCATAGTGACGAGGGATGTAATGAGAGAGTACATTATATAGAAGGTTGTGCCAGCGATTCAAGCATTGTGGCCTGCAGATGATGATGGACAACCCATTTTTATCCAGCAAGATAACGCGAGAACACATATCCTACCTAATGATCAAGCATTCGCAGAAGCTGTGGACGAAAGTGGCCTGGACATCAGAATAATGTATCAACCTCCAAATTCTTCGGACATGAACGCCCTGGACCTTGGGTTCTTCATCTCGATTCAGTCGCTAACAGACTGCAAAAGTCCGAAAACTATTCCAGAGCTGATTAAAGGTGTTCAAGAGGAGTTCGATGGATATGAAGTTTCAAAACTTAACAGAGTATTCATAACTCTGCAGACTTGCATGGTTGAAGTAATGAAGAATGGTGGAGCCAATAAATACAAAATCCTGCACATGAACAAGGATAGGCTAGAAAGGCTACAACTGCTACCGCCTAGGATCTCAGTTCCTCCTGAAGTGTATGTAATGGCACTAGAGATGCTTGGACGCTGATCCTACTCCAGTTTGTTGTGTAATTTGTGTGTACTTGTTGTGTATTCTACTCCAGTTTGTTGTAGTACTTGTGTATTCCGTGCTTACAAGCAAAGGAGTATGTGTTTATGTGTGAACTTGAGGTCTATAATTATTGTTGCCACATACTATATTGTGTTATATATTGCTATATACTCCAGCTTATACTTGGACTACTTGCTGTATATTGGAATATATACTCCAGTATTTATGGTTGGAAAAGAAGAGAACTGAATCACTTGCTATAGATAGATTGATACCCTAGTACTCCTAGCAAGTTGAAAAACACTCCAACTAGGAGTATATTCTTTACTTGTTTGATAGGAGTATATATTCTCTACAGCAAAGAATATACACTCATAGGAAGTTCCAGATGTACTCCTAGATGCAAACCGAGATGCCAAGCTCTTTACTGAATTTTTACTCCAAAAATAGGAGTATCATGCTCACTTAACTGAACTTTTATTCAATGTACTGTTGGCGAACTACTCCAGAAAAATTCATGTCGATCAAGTCTTTCGGTTGGGTTAAATTATGGAGAATTTCTAACGAGATCGCATATTTAGCACAAGATATTTAAATTATGGAGTATTTCATTCAGTTGAGTAAAAGGGCAACTACTCCATCTGTAGTAAGTAGATTACCTGAACTTTGGACGGTTCATACCCATTCCAGAAGATATACTCCACAACATCTATTAATTTGCAAGGCAAATTAGGTGGAGAGGATCAAGTGGTGAACACTAAAGTTGCCTGGACATCATTTGTCTTTGCTTGATTTTCATCCACACACACACAATCTTTCTCCTTCACTTTTATTTCTCCAAAACAGAGGCAGAGTTGTTTTTCTTTTTTGCAGAAGCAGAGTTTGATGTGACTTACAAGTTTGTACTGTATCATCATCATATTTGTTGCTTTCAGAAGACACTTAATTTGATAACTGCCTCATCTTAGTACACACACATACAAGCAAAGCTAGCTACTCCCCTGCATTTGATTACTGAGGTGTCAATCAGTGCATGCTATGTGCGTGTGGGAGGCCGGCATGTCACTTTCGTTGTAGTACAAGGAGCCGCACCATTTGACAGATCCCTCCACCCATCATGCTTGTGAATCTGATGCTCTGAATCATATCCATGACCAGATGCATTTAACTGAAGGTGAGGTGAGAAGAGCAGAATATAGACCACAGAGGATGAACTAGATGCATTTAACTGCAGCGGCTGTGGTAAATCCTCACCTCGGAGACGAGCTTCCTGCTCTGCTCTACGATGGTTGTACGGCTCGAAGAAGGGCCCATCCGCCCCTCCCCCTCCCAGCACCCCCGCCGTTGATGCTGAGGAGGAAGAGAAGCGGGAGGGTGACAGCAATGTGGGCATCGCCTGAAGCAGCAGATCCAGGCGGACGACCGACAGCAGCAGCTCCGGGCAGGCAATCAGCAGCAGCAGCTCCATCGCGCCGTCTTGATAGTCCATGCCGCAGATCGAGCACCGCCACTGCAGATCAGAGAGCCGGAGGGGGGAAAATCGCATTTTTAACGATGGAGTTGGTGCTGTAGAGCGCCGGCGATGCGCGCGAGGGAGAGGGCGCTGACGACGCACGCGAGGGAGAAGCTCGGGGAGAGGCGGCGCAGGCGAGAGAGGGCGAGGGAGAAGCTCGGGGAGAGGCGGCACCGGCGATGCGGGCGAGCGTGCGTCAGAGAGGGAGGGATGTGGGCGAGTGTGTGAGGGAGGGGATGCGAATGTTTCGCTACCATGTTCGTGGCCGACACGGGGGTAAAAATGGGAAGCACCATTCTCGTGCGTGACCGAGCGAGTGTGCACATGATTTCGCTCCACGCCTTACAAAAGTGAACGGGGGGAGTAGAAAAATTCCTCCATGAAGGAGGAAGCTTAGTGATGATACCCCCGGCAAATAACTTGTCCGGTAGCATGCAATTGAAGTGCTCAAGTTCTCTAGCAAATGACTGTATCTCATGAGCCTGCTCAACCACAGAGTGCTCTTCAGCCATCCTGTAATCATAGAATTGCTCCATGATGTACAGCTCAGTGCCGGCATCCGATACCCCAAACATGGCCTCGAGTGCGTCCCACATATCTTTTCCATTGTCAATTGACTCATAAGCATCAACTATGTTCTCACCAAGAACACTCAAGAGAGCAGCCTTAAACAGAGTATCCATTTTCTGAAAAGCTTGTGCCTGCTGAGCATCAAGTTCTCCTTCAGGTCTGCCAAGAGTGGCGTCATAACAACTCATGGTTTGAAACCATAAGACTGCTCTCATGCGCCACCTCTTATAGTGGATACCCTCAAACATAGGACGTCTCATGGAAGCAGCAAAACCACTAGGGGTAAATTGCCTATAATAAGGTTGGTTTTTGGATTGTTGGAAATATGAGCAATTCACCGAATGATTTTATTAATAGAAATACTAGATGAAGCATGACTAGTATAGCAGTGAAAAAACAAGTCATGCGATTTGACAAAGAGAAGGTAAATAATATCTGCATATATGAGGTAGAACCGATCATCTCTAGAGCAGACAGTAGATCAAGATGCATATATGAGGTAGATCCTAACATGTGTAGGGCAAACGCTAGAAGAAGTAACTGTGACAGGACCTCTAACAGGAAAAGCAAGAACACGTACGAGACAGCAGCCGGAGCAGAGGCACTGGACTTGGGGTCGGTGTCCTCCATGTCGTCGAGGAGGTTGTCGACGTCGGGGAAGTAGTCGTCGTTGTGGAAGTAGTCGTCGGAGTCCGGGGTGTCCGTGACGAAGGAGTCAGTAGTCGCGCAGATCGCTCCCCAAAAAACTTATCACCCTTCTCCCGTACAGGACTCAAAGAGGTGCGGTTTCGGAGGCCTACTGTCCCGACCTGCGGTGCACGCTGCAAGCCGGGATGGAGAAGATCGAAGCAGCAGCGCAGTGCTCAGGAACCGGTGGCGAGAGAAGGATGACTCCACTATCGCAAAAACTTTTCAGCTTCCGTGTGACCTTTCGTATACCCGTAGTGCGTGGCAAAAAATTAGACATCAGCTCGGCTCATTCCCGCAACCCGCGGTGCGTCGTGACGAGGCGTGGCAAGGCGGGCGGCGTAGGAGGAGCGCGCGTGGATGTCCCTCTTGTTCTCATGCTCATACAAGTGGGGAAGGAGCCTCCCTTATAAAGAGGTCCAACTCCCTCTAAACTAGCACGAATGGGCTGCGTGGGCCTCTAGGATTTATTAGGAATTTCTGAAACTGCTATTGGGCTAGGCCCAAATAGACAAAAATTCCAGCAATCCCCCACCAGATCCTAGAGGCACACAAAATTTGCCTTTGGTTCCAAAACACTGTTTTATATACCGGTACTGCAGTGGAGACTGTTAAGTTGAACTTCCACCTAGAACCCTATGCTACACTAGTAAGCAACTTGAACAGTGGACTGGGCCTTGAACTGCAAGTTTTTTGCGAATCTAGCTTCACATAAAGCCTTGACCGATACGTGGCTACCATGGGTCTTCCCCGCGGGTGGAGCTTATGCGTCATACTCCGAGACCTTTCATGAGTTCTCTAGAGAGAACCCTACTCTCATAGATTGCGACGTTTAACAATCAGACTCATATAGGTGCGTTCTTCAAAAGATGTTCTGCAGGACAACATCTCTGCTTCAAAGAGCCACTTAGAACACATTAAGATATACATCAACCTGCCATGCAGATTAGGAGAGTATTGCATCTTCATGGAGTGGTATTTTTAACAGTAATGATACTCTCCTCCCAGTTGACCAACAACTTGTCTTCCACATCTAATTCACGGGATCTCCGATCAAAAAGAATAGGTTACTACTGTGAACAACTCATATTGTGGGTCTCATACCCATCTCCCTCGATGCATTATCTATCACATTATGTGATAGACCCTTAGTAAAAGGATCTGCCAGATTTTTAGACATTTGGATATAATCCAATGCGATAACTCCGGAGTTTTTCATTTTTCTGACAGACTTTAACCTTCTCTGAACGTGTCTTGATGACTTCATGTTATCCTTTGAACTGTTCACTTTCGTGATCACAGTTTGATTATCGCAGTTCATAAGGATACCCGGTACAGGTTTCTCAACAACCGGCAAGTCATTCAAGAGCAGACGAAGCCAATCTGCTTCGACCGTAGCTGTATCTAGTGCTGTGAGTTCTGCTTCCATTGTTGACCTCGTTAAGATGGTCTGCTTGCAAGACTTCCAAGAAACAGCGCCACCTCCAGGAGTGAATACATATCCGCTCGTGGCCTTTATCTCATCAACATATGAGATCCAGTTTGAGTCACTATACCCTTCAAGCACCTTTCACTACTAGGGAAAACCCTAGTAGTAGTGCGGGTTTTGAGGCTATCAGCAGCGCGGGCACCCGTGCTACCAATAAGGCGCTACAACTAACTGTTAGTAGTAGCGCTGTCTATACCCGCGCTACTACTATTGACTATATCAGCAGCGCATTTTCGGAACGTGCTACTACTAGTTAGCTGTAGCGATTTCCTAAGCCCGCGCTACTGTTATATCTTTCACCATTTCCCCATTCTAGCTTCAATAAACTGCAATTTCCAGATACTAGGTACTACTAGATATCAATTTCATAATGCATTATAGGTACTAGGTAGTACTCCCTCGGTTCCAAATTACTCGTCGTGGATTTAGTTCACGACGAATAATTTGGAACCGAGGGAGTACTAGATAACAATTTCATATATACTCAACATGCATCCTCAAGCAGTACAAGGTGACATCGACGACGATCATCATATTTAGTTCTAGATGATATCGACGACGATCATCATATGCAGTTCTAAATGATATCGACGATGATCATCATATGTAGTTCTAGATGATATAGCCACACACACATATGTAGTTCTAGATGATATCAACGACGATCATCATCCTCAAGCCTGGGCGATGGGTGTTCCTGATAGTAATTAGGATGGCCTGTCCAACACGAAGATTCTTGCCAACGAGGAATCTCTTCCACCCAACCGAGTTTAAGTGTGTGCGACCGTCTGTTTCCATGCGGTAAGTACATGTGGTGACGGAGCCCCTTGCGGTAAGGCGTAGTCCAACTGAGCCTTCTTCATTAGGCTCGATACCACAACTCACAGATAGGTTCTTTGGCAATTTCTGAATAAGAAAAACATATCAATTAATAAATAGCCTCACACATACCCTTGCAAATATATTTCTATTAAGTCTAGATTTCTACACTATCAAAAGACACAATACTACACATTTGTACTAATTAATCATGAATTCTACTAATAAGTATATATGGATTATCTACACTATTAATAGTTCCTTAGATTCTACACTAATAAGCATATGATCAGACTCTACACTAAAGCATATCAACGACTAGATTCCACACAACATATAATTGGACTCTACACCAATGTCGGGGATATCGCTTATCGGGAACTTATCGGTCGACCCACGATAAGGAGTAAATCGGCCAGTTTATCGGCATATCAGCCGATTTATCGCCATATCGACTCATTTATCGGTCGATTTATCTTATCGTCAGACAACGGTAAGCGATAAATCAGACGATTTATCGGAATATCAGAAGATATCTTGAACAGTGCTCTACACTAAGCATATCATCGGATAATTTGCATTTGTAAGTATAACATACCATATCATGTCGATCGACCATGGTACTTGTCAGGCGGGTCACGAATGGCACCCTGACAAAGTCAGCACGTGGTGGAATTATGTCCCATAGGTTGCACACCTCCTCCTCGCTCAGCCTCACTCTTTGAGCTACGATGGCTTCATGAAGTGGGTTCTCATCATCTTCATCGAGTGGGTCCTCATTATCTTCATCATCTTCTTCATCTGCATCATCTTCGTCATCTTCATCATCTTCGTCATCTTCATCATCTTCCACCAGGTTGAGATAAATGACAGCCAGCTTGGGTCTTTCTGCTCTGAAGGAGAAGCTGATCAACTCACCACCAGTAAGACGCATGCGGGTGAGGAAACGGGTCCATCCATCTCCTCCAATCTGCGACATATTGCGTCCTTTCTCGACCTCCATAGTGTACGACCCCCCAGGAGCCTCAAATGTCACAGTGTCTCCTGTCAGCTTGTTGAATGTCAACCTCACATTGCATGGGACGGTCTGTGTATGAAAAGAAAAATGACACAATGCAGTAATGCCAACACTAAAAATAAATAGTTGTTACATTTCATCTAATTTCTTACCGCCGCATGACGAAAACTCGGCTGGAAGTAGATGCCAAACAGCTTGCCAGTTGCAAGGCTACTGGCGCACCTTGACTTGCACAGTCGACATAGTGGTGGTGGTGGTTGCACCATTTTCCTAAAGCAATATGAGCAAAGGATTAATGATTCACTTCACAGGAAAGAAAAACAGTAGCATGTGATATTTTTGGTTCTTGCGCGAGAAGCAATTTTATGGACAATTATAATCCTAAGATCTAGTAACATATTAGATGACAAGGTACCATGTACCAAAGCATTTCGGTGGCACCTATTGCCGAAAAAATAACAATAAAATGGTGCATACTAAATCAACTAAATCAACTAGCATACTAAATCCACTAGCATACTAAATCAACTAAATCAAAATGTTCTAAATCAACTAAATCAACTAGCCTACTAAATCAATTAAATCAAAATGTTCTAAATCAACTAAATCAACTAGCCTACTAAATCAACTGAATCATATCAACTAAATCAGAATGTTGCATATGAACTAGCCTACTAAATCAAAATGTAGCAGGGAGGAGGGAGAAGGAGGGGCGACTCGAGGAGGGAGAAGAGAGTAGGACGGAGGAGGAAGGCGGAGCGAGGAGGGGCTGGCCGGCGGCGAGTGGAGGGAGCATGGAGGAGGAAGGCAGAGCGAGGAGGGGTCGGCCAGCGGCGAGTGGAGGGAGGATGGAGGAGGAGGCCGGTACCGAGTCCAGCGAGGAGGATGAGGTGACGGCAGCGCAGATCGAAGGAGGGGCGACGGGGGAGGACTGGCGGCACGAGGGTTGAGGGGGAGATTGAGTGTGTGTGTGAGTGTGATCTGGATCGGATAGGTAAGTGGGGGGAGATGGAATGGCTTAGCAGTAGCGCGCTATAGGAAAATGGGCTACTGCTAAACGACCTATCAGTAGCGCCTTTCGCCGAGAACGTGCTACTGCTATGTTAGACATAGACATAATAAATACATTGATCATCAATTGTGTTTTTGTGTACAATCTGATTTGTCAATAGGAATCCTCGACGGTTGGTTTAAGAACAAGCGAGGATTCCTATTGCGGCCACAGATCCTACACATAGAGTTCAATGAAGACCAAGTGCTTGTGAAAGTTGTAGAAGTAACATATTTAAGGTGGTACAAACTCTCTTCACGGAGCGAGGTGGGACTAAATTTTTGTAGTAACCTTAGTAGTAGCGATTATTACGTAAATGCACTACTTCTACGATCCGTAGCAGTAGCGCTCTTTGTGTTAACGCGCTGCTTCTATAACTGGCCTCGCGGCGGCGTCGTGGGAATTTTAGCAGTAGCGCGTCTTAGAGTGTGCGCGCTACTGATAAACTTGTTTCATCAGCGAGTTTTGAGAGCGCGCGCTACTGCTACATAGCAGCAGCGCCTGATTATAAAGCGTGCTACTGGTAAGATTCTGTGTATAGGCTTTTCCCTAGTAGTGTTTGGATGCCCAGTGTAGTGAATTCCATAATTTGCAGTGCCTTTCAAGTAACGCAAAACTCTCTCTAGAGCTTTCCAATGCACATCTCCTGGTTTTGAAACAAACCGACTCAGTTTTCTAACAGCAAAAGAGATGTCAGGTCTTGTAGCACTGGCTAAGTACATAAGCGAGCCAATAATCTGAGAATACTTCAATTGATCTCTAGCAATTCTTTGATTCTTTCGAAGCAGCACGCTAGCATCATATGGTGTTGGAGAGGGCTTGCAGTCACTATAGCCAAAGCGACTCAAGATCTTTTCCACATAGTGAGATTGAAGCAATGTAATCCCACCATCATCATCTCTCAACAACTTGATGTTCAGAATGACATCAGCCACTCCTAAATCCTTCATCTCAAAACAGCGAGATAGGAAATCCTTGACCTCCTTAATAACATTCAGATTTGTTCTGAAAATCGGTATGTCATCAACATACAAGCAAAGCATAACTCCCTCGCCCCCACCATGGCGATAGTACACACATTTGTCAGCTTCATTCACAACAAAGCCTGTAGCTGTTAAAGTTCTTTCAAACTTCTTATGCCACTGTTTGGGTGCTTGCTTGAGTCCATACAAAGACTTCAGCAACTTGCACACTTTCCCTTCCTGACCATCTATTACAAACCCATCTGGTTGTTCCATATGAATTTCCTCATCCAACTCTCCATTTAGGAAAGCAGTCTTAACATCCATTTGATGAACAAGAAGACCATGTGAGGCAGCTAGTGAAAGTAGAACTCGAATAGTGGTCAGTCGAGCCACAGGTGAGTCAGTATGAAAGAAGTCTTCACCTTCCTTTTGGGTATAACCCTTTGCCACGAGCCGAGCCTTGTAGTTTTCAATAGTACCATCAAGCCTAAGCTTCTTCTTGAATACCCATTTTCATCCTATATGTTTGCACCCATAAGGACGATCAGTTATCTACCAAGTTTCATTCGCCAAGATGGAATCCATCTCGCTACGAACTGCTTTCTTCCAGTAGTCAGCATCCTCAGATGCACAGGCCCCTGAAATAGAACTGGGAGTGTCATCTATGAGATACACAAGAAAATCATCACCAAAGGACTTTGCAATCCTCTGTCTCTTGCTCCTAGTAGGAACTTCATTGTTCTCCTCCATAGGTTTTTCAAAGTGTTCCATCGAAATGGCAGGTTCAGTAATTGTAACTGGTTCCTGATTCAATGAACTAGGCATCTCTTGATTAGATGAGGTAGCAATATCTTTCATGGGAAAGATATCTTCAAAGAAAGTTGCATCATTTGACTCCATGATCGTACCGACATGCATGTCAGGTACCTCAGATTTTACAACCAAGAATCTATAGCAAATGCTATGAAAAGCATATCCTAGGAAAACACAATCCACAGTCTTTGGTCCCAGCTTCCGCTTCTTTGGAATTGGCACATTGACTTTCGCCAAACAAACCCAGGTTCGTAGATAAGAGAGCTTTAACCTTTTCTTCTCCCATTCCTTGAATGGAGTTGTCTCTTTGTTCTTTGTGGGCACTCGGTTTAGGACATGACATGCAGTCAATATCGCCTCCCCCCACCATGCCTTGGAGAGACCCGATGTGTCTAACATGGCGTTAACCAAATCAGTTAGAGTACGGTTCTTTCTTTCGGCCACCCCATTTGACTGAGGTGAGTAGGGAGGCGTCCTCTCATGGATTATACCATGTTCCGCACAAAAAGCATCAAATTCATTGGAAAAATACTCTCCACCACGGTCAGACCTAAGCCTCTTGATTTTCCGATCAAGTTGGTTTTCCACTTCAGCTTTATAGATCTTGAAAAAGTTCAAAGCCTCATCCTTAGATTTCAGAAGATACACATGGCAGTATCTGGAGTCATCAATTAACGTCATGAAATATTTCTTTCCACCTTTTGTCAAAACACCATTCATTTCACATAGATCTGAACGTATAAGTTCTAGTGGTGCAAGATTTCTCGTCTCCGCAGTCACGTGACACTTACGAGGTTGCTTAGCTTGCACACACACTTGACACTTAGATCCCTTGACAATGGTGAAACTAGGGATTAAGTTCAACTTTGCTAGTCGCGACATGCAACCAAAGTTAACATGACAAAGACGTGAATGCCACACATTTGATTCACTATTGTTGCAAATATGACTAACAACTTTATTGCAAACGTCTGAGAAGGATAAACGAAACAGGCCTCCTGACTCATAGCCTTTACCAACAAAGGTTCCATACTTGGATATTACAAATTTATTTGACTCAAAGACAAGCTTGTGGCCATCTCTACACAGAAGAGATCCTCTAACAAGATTTTTATTGACGAAGGGGACAGAATGCACGTTCTTCATCCGCACGATCTTCCCCAAAGTAAACTTTAGATCGACCGTGCCAACACCACGAACATAATCACTTGAATCGTTGCCCATCAGCACGGTTGAAGTTGCTGCGGTCTGATAAGACAAAAACATGGAAATATCACCGCATACATGCACATTAGCACCCGTGTCAATCAACCAATCAGGAGAATGACATACTGAAAGAATAGTGGGAAATATACCATACCCAGCATCCTTCATGTCAGTGTCTCCAATGACAACATTAGCGGTCTTGCCGCCTTTCCCAGGATGACGCTTGTCATAGCGATTGGGGCAACTAGGAGCCCAATGATCAGGATCTCCACACACATGACAAACACCTTTCTTCTTGTCATTCTTCTTCTTGAAGTTTGTGTGCTGCACAGCCTCGTTCTTCCCATCAAACTTTGCTTTACCATCAAACTTGCCCTTGTTCTTGAACTTGTGGGGCGGGAAGTTCTTCTTCTGTACCAGATTGGCACTAGATCCTCCCTCAATACCTCGAGCACGTGTGTCCTTTGCTCTCGCCTTTTCTTCCACATCAAGAGTACCAATGAGATCCGGAACGGAAAACTCCTGTCTCTTATGCTTCAGTAAGGTAGCAAAGTTCCTCCATGAAGGAGGAAGCTTAGTGATGATACCCCCGGCAACAAACTTGTCTGGTAGCATGCAATTGAAGTGCTCAAGTTCTCTAGCAAATGACTGTATCTCATGAGCCTGCTCAACCACGGAGCGCTCTTCAGTCATCCTCTAATCATAGAATTGCTCCATGATGTACAACTCAGTGCCGGCATCCGATACCCCAAACTTGGCCTCGAGTGCGTCCCACATATCTTTTCCATTGTCAATTGATGCATGAGCATCAACTATGTTCTCACCAAGAACACTCAAGAGAGCAGCCTTAAACAGAGTATCCATTTTCTGAAAAGCTTGTGCCTGCTGAGCATCAAGTTCTCCTTCAGGTCTGCCAAGAGTGGCATCATAGCAACTCATGGTTTGAAACCATAAGACTGCTCTCACGCGCCACCTCTTATAGTGGATACCCTCAAACATTGGAGGTCTCATGGAAGCAGCAAAACCACTTGGGGTAAATTGCCTATAATAAGGTTTTTGGATTGTTGGAAATATGAGCAATTTACCGAATGATTTTATTAACAGAAATACTAGATGAAGCATGACTAGTATAGCAGTGATAAAACAAGTCATGCGATTTGACAAAGAGAAGGTAAATAATATCTGCATATATGAGGTAGAACCGATCATCTCTAGAGCATACAGTAGATCAAGATGCATATATGAGGTAGATCCTAACATGCGTAGGGCAAACACTAGAAGAAGCAACTGTGACAGGACCTCTAACAGGAAAAGCAAGAACACGTACGAGACAACAGCCGGAGCAGAGGTACAGGACTTGGGGTCGGTGTCCTCCATGTCGTCGAGGAGGTTGTCGACGTCGGGGAAGTAGTCGTCGTTGGGGAAGTAGTCGTCGGAGTCCGGGGCGTCCGTGACAAAGGAGTCAGTAGTCGTGCAGAGCGCTCCCCAAAAACCTTATCACCCTTCTCCCGTACATGACTCAAAGAGGTGCGGTTTCGGAGGCCTACTGTCCCGACCTGCAGTGCACGCCGCAAGCCGTGATGGAGAAGATCGAAGCAGGAGCGCAGTGCTCAGGAACCGGTGGCGAGAGGAGGATGTAGTTCTGGTGCGTCTCTCTGAGAGGAGCGACCTCCCTTTTATAGGCGCAAGAGAAGGAGGCGAGAGGGCAGCGACGGAAGGTGAAACGAAGAGACGAAGACGAAGTGAACAGCCAACAACCGAAGGGCTGCACCGTTCGCATTCAAACTCCACTATCGCAAAAACTTTTCAGCTTTCGTGTGACCTTTCATATACCCGTAGTGCGTGGCAAAAATTTAGACATCGGCTCGTTCCCGCAACCCGCGTCGCGTCGTGGCGAGGCGGGCGACGGAGGAGCGCGCGTGGATGTCCCTCTTGTTCTCATGCTCATACAAGTGGGGAAGGAGCCTCCCTTGTAAAGAGGTCCAACTCCCTCTAAACTAGCAAGGTGGGACTAAACTTTAGTTCCACCTCTTGCCTTGCACGAATGGGCTGCGTGGGCCTCTAGGATTTATTAGGAATTTCTGAAACTGCTATTGAGCTAGGCCCAAATAGACAAAAATTCCAGCACTAGCTGGATGCAAAGCATACTAACGGATTGCAAAAACTTTCTTCTCTGTTGGCAGGATATCTCAGCACTATTCTTACTGGAGGTGATGCCAAGAAAGCCCCTATCACCGGGGACACGCTTGCCCATGTATTTACCTACTTCCATCACCTACCTTGTCTCCGTGCCTTTATTCTCGATCAGTCGGGTTGATTCGATTGTATACACGCCGCGTGACAATTTTGTAACTTTGTTTGTCTCCTGTAGTTTGTGAAGAATAATGGAAAGCACGACAAAGACGGCAGTAGCGATCAGTTGGCATCTCAGGTTTGTTGTGGATGTGTTTGTTTTTCGTGTCGGCCAGATTGGTTTGACATATTCTAGGTCTAAAATGGCGTTGCTTGACTCTGCTAAACATTTTCAGCTCAACAGTATCAAGGAGGAGGTACAACGAGCCGTACGCCGCAGAGACGAGAATGTTACGGTTATCTCTGACACATCAGGTCAGTGCTCGCTTGTTTTCTTGTCTCGATCGATTCTCAACCAAATTGATTATGCAAATGTCTTATGTTGGATTTTACAATTCTTATCTAAATATGTGAATTCTTATAGCTGGTACGTATTTAATATGTGAATTAATATCATATCTTACCTTCTATTTTTGTAGGGTCTGGTTCGTATACCATAACAGCAATTGTTGTTGCTGGGCTTATCGGCTACGCATACGTCAGGTGGAAGGTAAATTCTCATTCTTTTGGGCGATCCAAGATTACGCAACACCGAGGCTGTAATACTATCCTAGATTATTCTAGTTGCAGGTCATTCTGCTTTTGAAGTCATGTCCAGAACTGCAAATTCACCGCGCTAGTATCTAAAGTTCGCACGATAATTTACAGGGTTGGAAGATTTCTGACATGATGTGGGTGACGAAGCGCGGTCTGGCTGATGCCTGCGATGTCGTGGGTAAACATTTAGATGATGTTTCAAATAGGTAAGGTGTTTTTTTTACTGATGTTGCACATCATCGACAGTTGTTCTGAACCATGATGCTATACATCCATCTTGACCTTTTCATCTTACATGAAGAACATATATGTCCATTTCAGGTTACCAAGAGAGATCTAGCTGGCAGGATCGACCGGGTCGATGGTAATCTAGACGAAACACAAGAAATTATCGAAGGGACAAGGGATGAGGTTGGAACATTCCTACTGCATAAATATTTCCTTTTCTGGTACTTTTGGATGGCGAAACGAAAGAACGACGCCTCTACAAAACCGTACATGACATTTTCACTTCATACAGCTCCTCAGTCAATTCTTTCGAAGGGATCCTTTTCCTCGTTCGAGAGTCTCCGCCCTTCTTCCACTCCATCCTGGAGACTAACTAAGACCAACCGAGTCACGTTTTCATGTTATAATTGAACACTTTCCATTTAATCATAATTGAACACTTTCCATTTATTATATGATTAAAGAAGAAGATTGTTCTTTTACCAAACAAATGCAGATCAAATCACGTCCTATGATAAGAAGAAATCTTTCCCGGTATCAATCCCCTTGCCACTCATTCTTTGAGAATCAGAAGGATCCTTTTCGAGTTTTCATTTCTTCATTTGGAATCTGGGCTCTTTTATCTTCGACTTGTTTTACTTACTTTATTATTTATTTATTTTATTTTGATTTTTTACTAAATTTATTTACTGTCTTGTAGGTCGCAGTGATCCATGTGGATCTGAGCGCCTTTTAGAAGGAGCTCCAAAAAGTCAGCCGTACGGTTGAGATATGGGTAGGTTCCTTGTACCCTGAAACATGCATACCTTGCTTACATGAGCTACATATCACTCACGGGTGCACTTATTTATCTTGAATATACAGGGTCAAGCCTGTCTGGTATCGAGGACACCACGGGTATACACGCCCATGCCCATTATACTGTTATCTACTACTCCCTCAGTTCCAAAATAGATGACCAACTTTGTACTAAGTTAGTACGAAGTTGGGTCATCTATTTTGGAACGGAGGGAGTACTTTACATGTTGCTGATTTTATCTACTACTTTCAAACCTGTATCAGGATTGTACCGTGCGTGCAACCGAAGCCTTGGTTGGGTTCAGCCAACAACTGGAACATGGTGGCCAGAATCCTAATATTCTTCAGGCAAGTGGTCTGCCTAGCTTATGCAATTCTTTAGTGGCAAGTTGGTTACATGATTCGCTATTGGTTCTGCATCAACTACCGTTACTTCTAGAGTCTTACTTTGAAGAGATATTTTCAATTTCAGGTCTCATCATTCCTTCCAGCTCTAGGATTCTCCTCTTCAGAGCAAAACATTAATAAAATGGTAAATAAGACCAACCTTTGTTTTTGTATTCAAAGTAAAGGCTCTTTTCTTTTCCAGCTCTTGCCACCGGGAATCTAATTTATGTGTTTCTTTCTGCATGTTACTTTCCTGCAGTTGCCGCAGTCTCCTCTTGTATCTCTTCAAACGGTCGCATCAATAGCCGATCCTAGCGAAGACGAAAGCCAGGTCTGGTTTCAGTTTCTGAACATTGCAAACATTGACCCCTTTTTATCGATGCACTTTGTTTACACAAATCAAGTTGGTTTTGCTGCCTTTGATGATGATTTTAATTGGCTCCAGTTGCATTCCAGGAGAACCACAAGGTGTTGCCCTCGAGTGAAGGAAGCATGAGGTGGAAGCTGCCTGGACTTGGGCTTAGCTTTCTAAGGAGTTCATCTAATGTATAGATGATATTACTGGCACGAGTTGTATAACTCTTTCACTTATAGTTATGTGTGGCCTTGCGTAAATAGGTATACTTGCAATAATGGTCTTGATTATACCATGGTAAAAGAGATAATCACTTTTTGCCAAGGGAAAATGATAAACTCATGCCGTTCCATTTACACATGTAATCAACACTTGTCGACCTCGAAGTTTGGATATTCGTGTCATTCTTGTTAGTAACTTCTTTTACTAAGAGGATTTGTACGTTTTTTACTACTCATTCAGGAACTTCACACCATGAAAGCATCATTTTCACTTGTATTGAATTACTGGTCAGAGATTCTGCAGTGTACTGACCACTTGCTAAAGTGCCTTGCTTAAACACTTGTGGCCTGGATGATATGTTGTTCTCGAAAGGGAGAAACTTGGCTAAAATGAGCTGGTTCCAGTTACACACATATTTCATGATGCTGTGCTCTTACTTCCTAGTCAAGTGATGGTACACCATGCATATTAAGTTGGTGTACTGCTTGAGGGATGGTTCTTTTGGATCATACTCCCTCCGTCCCAAAATTCCTGTCTTAGATTAGTCTAGATACGGATGTATCTAATACTAAAACGTGACTTGATACATCCGTATTTAGAGAAATCTAAGACAAGAATTTTGGGACGGAGGGAGTACAAGAGTAACCTACTTGGAAATCCAATTGCTGTCCAACTACTCACCCATTCAAAACCTTCTCGCCATTCTTTTAGTGTGATCTCAATTCAACAAGAACAGAATATTTCCCTTCACTTTGTTTATGGCTACGAAAACATGATTAATAAGGCATGGTGAACACATCTTGAATGACTTGCTACTAGACGGTGTGGCAACGATGTCACACTTCGAAGTGGTATCCGCTCTTCAAACGCGGACGAGGTGATGACCCACAAAGATGCGGCGCTGAAACACCTGGTCTGTGGCAAGTGTTTTGTTGACTACTTTCAGGTCACGATGCAACACATGCCTCACTTCCAAGGAGGAGCCACATTTAGTTGATATGGAGACCAAGGCCAATAACGCCAAGTGATCCGCTTTGATCTATCGAAGGGGTTATCCAAGCTTCTTCATGTCGTCCGTGCAGTCGGCATGTGCGAAACCATCCATCCTAAGATCACCTTTTGCTCTCCTTCCGGGCATTAGTGAGAGCTACTTTTGTTTATTTATATTTGGGCTTAGATATTCTTGCCATGGCTATATTTAGTCTTGTCATGCAATTGCTCTCGCTCAACTCCTCATTCTAGAACTTCCCACCATGAAAGATTATCTCTTTTCACTTGTATAGAATTACATGTGATAAAGAAATGGTAAACAAATACCTATCATGTGGATGATATCATGTGCTGAAATGAGTCGGTTCCCACATTTCACACATCTTTCATGATGCAATGGGCATGGAATACACATCCTTCAAGTACTCACTCATTCAGAAACTCCACACTATTCTTTTCACGCAAGTTCCCTCCAACCAAACACAATATTTCCCTTCACTTTGTTTTTCTCAAGGGATCGTCAACTAAACATGCAAGCAGGTTGATCACATGATTGTGCAGTCCAAACACATGATTAAAAAGAGATGATAAACATTTCTTGAATGGCTTCAACACACGTATCACATGCTCTCCTCTGTTATTACATCGTAGCCAAGTGAACAGAACTAGCACACCATGCATATTAAGTTCTCTATTACTTGGAATAAGTAGGTTACTTTGGATCATTCAGGACTACGCTATTCGCAAATGTAATTGCCGCTCAACTACTCACTGATTCAGAAACTTCTTGCTGTTCTTTTAGTACGAGCTCCCTCCTGTAAGGAATAATGAAGCGTCTCAACTCCCTAGGAGGGAGCCCGCCTGAGTTATATTACATGATGAGAGAGATCCTCTCGATAGGTTTACAAACGTACTCGGTTAGGAGAATAACCGAGAGAGAGGAGGAAAGAGATTATAGGAGGTTAAGATAGAGACTAGTACAACTTAAACAGAGGATATCATATCTATCTCTATCTATATAGTGTGGCGCACAAGGCAAGCTAGCCCGGCCCAACATATGACAAGTTCAACACCCTCCCTTAATCTGAACTCCCCAAGTTGAGATTACGCTTGAACTCTTGAAATGGTCTTGTGGCCAAAGCTTTTGTAAAACCATCTGCAACTTGATCTCTTGAGTGAACAAATCGAATATCCAGTTCCTTATTAGCAACTCTTTCTCTCACAAAATGATAATCAATCTCAATATGCTTGGTTCTTGCATGAAAAATAGGATTATCAGACAAGTATGTAGCCCCAAGATTGTCACACCAAAGACAAGGAGTCTGTGTGTTATGTAATCCAAGTTCCTTAAGAATAGCCTTTACGCAAATAATTTCTGCTATGGCATTTGCTAATGCCTTATACTCTGCCTCACTGCTTGATCTAGAAACAGTAGCCTGTTTCTTTGCACACTAGGAAATAAGATTCGGACCAAAGAAAACAGCAAAACCACATGTGGACCTTCTGTCATCCAAACAGCCAGCCCAGTCTGAATCAGAGAAAGCACTCACAAGAGTGGATGAAGACTTGGTGAAAGTTAGCCCAACACTTAAAGTGTTCTTCACATATCTCAATATGCGTTTTGCTATAGCCCAATGAGCAGTAGTAGGTGCATGAAGAAAGTGACAAACCTTATTGACAGCAAAGGAAATGTCGGGTCTTGTGAGAGTTAAATACTGAAGTGCACCGACTAAGCTTCTGTATCTAGTAACATCCTCTTGGTTCAAAAGTTCTCCTTTAGCAAGAGAAAGTTTTTCTAAACTAGACAATGGTGTGGGTGAAGGTTTACAACCTTGCAAGCCAACTCTGCTCAAAAGATCAGTTGCATATTTCTCTTGGGAGAGATGAAGACCACCTTCTCTATTTTTCTTGACCTCAATTCCAAGGAAGAAGTGCAAGTCCCCTAGATCCTTGAGAGCAAATTCTGAGTTCAAATCTGACAAGAGAGCCTTTACTGCATTATCTGAGGAACTTGTAACAATGATATCATCAACATAGATAAGAACAAAGATCAATATATTGTACTTCTTGTAAATGAATAATGATGTGTCAGACTTTGAAGGAACAAAACCAAGTTGCTGCAATTTTGTGCTCAAGCGAGAGTACCAAGCGCGAGGAGCTTGGTTCAATCCATAGAGAGATTTATCAAGCCTGCAAACATGAAAATGTTTGTTCTTATCTTCAAACCTAGGAGGTTGCTTCATGTAAACTTCCTCTTCCAGAACACCATGAAGAAACGCATTCTGCACATCTAGCTGTCTAAGACTCCATCCTCTGGATACAACTATGGATAGGACAAGACGAATAGTGGCAGCTTTAACAACATGGCTAAATGTATCCTCATAATCAATGCCATACCTCTTCTTAAACCCCCTTGCAACAAGCCTAGCTTTGTAACGATCAATAGTACCATCTGACCTCCTCCTTATTTGAAACACCCATTTGAAATCAATCACATTTTTACCTGGTCGCAATGGAACCAAATGCCACATGTAGTTTTTCTGGAGAGCGTGACACTCATCATCCATTACTTCCTTCCACTTTGGATCAGCAAGGGCCTCATGATGTGTGCGCGGTTCTCTTGTGGATGCAGCCAAGCCAAGCTTTATTTTGTAATTAGTGGGTTGAATAACACCTGTGCGAAGATGGGTGCATGGCGGAGTATGCACAGAAGATCCGGCCTCAGCTAATGCTGTTGCATGGTCCTGGACAGAATCAGGAGATCCCGAGGCATCTACTGGATTCCCCTTGTCCGTCGGATCGTTTGCGGTCGAAGAAGCAACATGCGAAGAAGAGGCGAGCACAAAAGATCTGGGGGATCCAGCCACTGCGGGCTCGGATCGCACGCGCACGGCTGGCGCCTTTGTCAGGTGTGGGGTCCACCTGGTGTAGATGCGGGTGTTATGGGAAACCACGTGGGCAGCCGATCCCCAACCGCTGATTGGGGCAGCGTGGCAGCGGACGCAAGAGGCAAACTCGGGGAAGGCGCAGACCCAGCAGAGACCGACCGCGTGTCGATACTGGGACGACTCGGACTAGAGGCTGGCGCGGGACATGGGTCTGTATGACTGGAAATTGATCCTGAGGCGGATGCTATCGACCCTGGCATGATCAGAGGGGCAGATCCCGAGGAGGATCTCTCCTGATAGCCTGGAGCACCGACAGAACATGTACATGCACCATTTTCCATCAAATTTGCATCATTTGGAGCGCCGTTTTTCAACACTATTATCACCTATAGCAGCACACTCAGATACATGGTTAGGAGGATTAGTCTCAATTGAATCAATACAATCATCATTGCCCACACAATGTACTCCAGATAAATGAGAAGGAAGGAGAAGAGTCTCCTTTCGAAGAAGGGTGCCACCATTGGGATGTAGGTTTGCAAAGGGAAATTGTGTTTCATAAAAAACAGCATCACGAGGAATATATACAAGACCAGTTGGAACATCTATACACTTGACACCCTTGTGTTGTGCATTATAACCAAGAAAGACACATTGTTTTGAGCGAAACATAAGTTTGCGAGTGTTGTAGGAATGAAGATTTGGCCAACACGCACAATGAACACACAAAGGGTAGTGATGTCAGGTGTGACATGGAAGAGACATTGAATGGGAGTTTCATGAGCAATAGTACGACTAGGCCACATGTTGATAAGATGAACAGCGGTAAGAAAGGCTTCGTCCCAAAATTTCAAAGGCATGGAGGGCGCAGCTAAAAGAGATAGACCTACCTCGACAATGTGTCTATGTTTTCGTTCGGCGGTACCATTTTGTTGGTGAGCATGAGGGCAAGACACATGATGAGAGATACCTATCTTTTGAAAAAAAACAATTCAGCTTCTCATATTCCCCACCCCAATCGGATTGCATGGCAAGAATTTTGGCGTCAAACTGGTGTTCAACAAAGGCTTGAAAATTGTGAAAAACTTGGAACACATCCGAGCGTTTTTTAAGAAGATAGATCCAAGTATACTTGCTATAGTCATCAATAAAACGCACATTATAAGAGTGCCTACCAACAGAAGTGGGTGCAGGACCCCATACATCAGAAAAAATGAGTTGCAAAGGCTTGGTAGAAACACTAGTGGACTCAGGATAAGGTAATTGATGAAATTTTTGCTCTTTGACATGAATCACAAATAGTTTCTGAGTTTCGCTCACCAACAAATGGGAGCTTATTTCTACTAAGAATTTGATGAACAGTAGCAAACGACAGATGACCTAAATGACTGTGCAACCTTTCAACTGAAATTTTGATGGCACCATAGACTTGTTTATTAAACTTGCAGTATTGAGGAAGCAACACATATAGCCCTTGAATATAGTCACCCCTATAGAGAACTCTCTTCGTGGCCTGGTCCTTGATAAAAAAGAAATATGGGTGAAACTCTAGAAAAAACATTATTATCAAGGGCAATACGATGAACTGAGAGAAGTGTTTTGGAAGCATTAGGAACATGCAAGATTTCTTTTAAGACAAGATCTTTATGTGGGGTTTTGATAATTGACCGACCAATACGACTAATCTCCATACCTGCACAATTTGCTGCGGTGCAGATCTGATCATGGCCATGATATTTGTCATGCATAGTTATCTTCTCCAGTTCTCCAGTGATATGGTTGGTCGCTGTTGGAGATATGCCCTTGAGGCAATCATGTATGATGATATTTTCTATGTGTTTATGAATAAAGATAGTCCTTGGACATTATCAATGATGTGTATCAGCAAGTATGTGACTTGTTTGTGGGACTATGCATTGTATGATGACTGTCCTAAAAGGTCCCTAGTCGAAAGGGCTGTGTGGACGCGCAGCCGACTAGACTAGCATATGACACATTCGATGGCTTGGTCTCACTAGCCATGGAGCATTGGATGCTAACCGGATAATATGGACTTGGAAAGGTCTGGTCGGATTCGACGTAGTCGGATCCAAGTCGAGATAAGGTCCGAGTCGGACATACCCAACTATGAGACGCAGCGATATGTCATCTGTGAGTCTCTAGTACAACATACGTTCTATGTCCTAAGACCTGAGATGACGCATGTACTCGAGATGGTGACTGACTTGCTTTGGGCCAACCAAACGCTACTCCATGACTGGGTAGTTACAAAGGTAGGTTTCGGGTTTGTCCAGTCCCATGCTGCGAGACATGGTCGAGCAAGATGGGATTTGCCCCTCCGATCAGGAGAGATATACTCTGGGCCCCTCGTGTGATCCGACCAGGATAAGCATGGCCATGCGACAAGGATTATGAGATAATCCGGATAGTGATTGGTATCACTGGAACGAGAAAGAGGTCGGGCTAGCACAAGGATGACAATCTCGCCTTGAGCCCGACAACATATATCGTGTGGAAAAGGGAACAGAAGTGTGACATGTTGTACAGGTTCGCCTAACCAGCTTCATAGTCTGCTTGGTGGTCGGCACGCCTTGCTAGAGGCCGCTACCAACCGTGCAGGTCAGAGGTGATCCGAACTGTGACCAAGCCGACTTGAACCTAATGGGTCGCGCGCTTAAGGGAAGGAACCTACGAGGTCGGTTCGTAGGGCACTGGTCGGATGTGATCCGAACTGGACTAGGAACGTGATCGAGTAGACTTTGGGCTTTAGGGTCCATGCAAGACCCAAGTGTTGAGCCTGCGACGGACGCCTATATAAAGTGGGGGTGCGGCACACTCATGCGGTTGATCTCTTCGGCACTGTCACTAGGATTTGCATGTGTTGCAAATAGCCACCTCCACTCGCTGCCGACTGTGTGATCGGACCTAGCAGTCCGCCGAACGGTGTTCCTCCTGCACGCGCGGATACCGTTAGAGGCGGTGCACTTGTGCCGCTCCGGCGAACTTGTACGTGGGATCGGACGACCGACCCTTCAAGGGAGATCATACGAGAAGGAGACGATCCACGCGGACGCGCTGCCTCAACTTTACTTCCACTGCACGACACTGCGCGTCTAGTAGTAACGACCTGTGATCCATCTCCCATAGCATGTTCCTGGATGTTCTGCGCGTAGAAATTTAAATTTGCAGTCGACGCACCCTACCGTAGATCCCAACAGTCACACCCCTGTCCATGTACCAATTGGTGTCAACACCGTATGACTCGTCTGCTGCAACGACAAATTTCTTTTTTTGGGAATTGTCATCAGCATAACTCCAATCACAATCCTTAGCAATATGATTTGTTTTCTTGCATATTTGACACTTGCCTTCATAGCCCTCATAGCCTTGGAAGGGACGCCGATTATTGTTGGAGGGCCACCGGTTGTTGCTGCCGCCGCTGTTGTCGGGGTGATGGTAGCCGCTACCACCACCACCCTGATGGCCGCCTCCACTATAGCCTCCATTGTTTTAGTAGCCGCCAACAACACCACCTCCTTGGTAGCCGCCACTAGAGTAGCCGCCGCCACCACCAACATGGCAGCCGCGGCCACGGAGTCCACCAGCGCTCCTGTTTTTCTGGTTGCGGTAGCCACCTCTACCTCCCTATCGTCCTCGTGAGGCCGAGTTTGTTGAAGACTTGAAGCCACCAGAACCATTGCCATGATATAGCTCGACCCGCTGGTCGAAGTTGGCCACCAGGGAGAAGAGAAGATCCACCCTGATGGGCTCGGTGCGGACATCAAGCGCAGAGATAAGTGGTTGATAGTCCTTGTCCAGACCGGCAACGATGAACGAGATGAGTTCTGGCTCTCCAAGTGGTCTCCACGCCGCCGCGAGCTCGTCGGAGAGGGAACACAAGTAGCCGAAGTATGTTGATGCAGACTGTGTGCCCTTCTAGGCGTTGGTGAGAGCGATGCGTAGATTGTTGACTTTAGAGAGGGAGACCGCCGTGAACATGTTGGACAATGCCGTCCAGATCGCATGCGAGATCTCCAGCGAGGCCACCTGAACGAGGACCGCTTTGGAGAGGTTTCGAAGGAGATATGCAACGATTTGCTAGTCCTGGACTAGCCAGGGGCGTAGCCAGGGTTTGGCACCACCTGATCCTTGCCCTCTTTATCCTTTGCGACGATGTTCTTGGGAGGCTCCTCAATGGTTTTGTCAATATAGCCATACAAGCCGGCGCCCATTATTTGGGATCGGGCTTGAGCTCGCCAAAGGGCATAGTTCGTCCTGGTGAGAGGCTCAGAGATATTGTAGTTGAGGCCGGTGGTGTTTCCACCAGCGGAGGTGGACATGGTTGTGGTCGAGATGATCGACAGAGGTTGAAAATGATGATCGCAAGGTGGAAAAGCTAGATGCGATGGGAAGGGCCTGCTCTGTATATCTAAGAGAACCCAGAATTATGTACTTCTACATAGGTGTCAAGTAAATAGGCGACAAGAGGATCAGGGTAATGTGTCAATCGACAGGCTAGCTACGAGAATTAAAATAGCATGCATATAGTAACAATAAAACTCAATGCAATTTTGTAAACCATAGGATAAGTATGATCAAGAAGGAGGCATGCCTTCGTTGTTGAGTCCTTCTTCCGTAACCTATTTCTGTCCAAATCCAACCTCGTAACTCCCTACTCGTCGCAATGATAGCAAAACACAAACAAATAAATACCAAAGCAATAAATTACAAATAACATCCAAAACAAATCAAGATTGGATGGATAGCAAGATACTGATCAAGATGGAGATTAGAAAATGAGATAACATGATTGGAAGGTAAGAGAGATGATTCAACGAAGTGACATGGTTTAAGTTGACACGGGTTACAAAGGTTGGCGATCAAGACTAACGTTCTAATATGAATTATGCTATTGACCACAAGCGGTATCCACTATACATCTCAGCTAAATATGAAACTACCATATAACAAACACCATGGCATCAACACACATGAAATGGAACCATCCTATGCATTTAACTACACAATCACAACATGACTTGATAAAGGTAAAAGTTAACCATGATAAATATTAGATGTAATCCAAATATTTATAATGGTCAATGGCATCCAAACATGCACATCAACTATATAATAATTCAGAGGCAAGTATCCCATAAGACAACCAAACCAACACTACAAACCATACTAGTTAAGCAATGATACATCATACAATACACATGATTTGAGCTGAATCTAGGTATAGCCCTAAAAAATAAACAACACATCGAATCAATGAATAACAATTGTCCTATAAATGACATGGTAATACAACCTATTGTAACCTCATCATACCACAAGTAAGAACATGGCATGAATAAGAGTAACAAGTAACCAGAAATAAATATTTAGATACTTCTAAATATTTATAATAGTTAACAACAAGGAAAGTACAAACATCAACCATAACAACTATTAGCAAGCACTTCTGTAACAAAACACAACCAGTGTTATGGTAGAAACTAATTAATCAACTTAATAATGAGACACATCTCACACAAGGCATGTGGGTATAGGATCATAAAGATGTCTCAACTAACAACACAAGCATCAAACACTCAAGTAATCATGAGAAAATACTGAACTAGTACATGCTCTTTATGAAAAGAGAATGATCATCCACATAACCTCCAGCAAAAAGATTACCACCACACGGTTTAAACAATACATCAAACTATATACGCTAGGTATATGATCAACGCACAACTCTACTAACATGGACAATAAACTACTCGAAGCATGTAAAGAACTATTGTGACATCTATAGAACACTCATATAGTACTAACATGTGACAAGGGTAATCATCTATAAGAAACACAATGGACTAAGTACTCAACTATAGCACATAGGACATAACAAAACATGAAGGATCACTTGAATGAACGACGACTACATACAACAATGCAATAAGTTAATATAATGATAAGCATGGAATATCATTACATAAGCTACACACTATGCAAATAATACAATACACTCAATATAACATAACTTAGTTGATATCAACTAACATGGCTATCAAGCATGGCATTAGCAAACAACACTATCATGCTACTTGTGACCTATAAACCAAAGGGAAATCATACTAAGTAGGTAAACATCTAAGTCATCTCATCGATCACTTCAACCAAAGTACTATACGAAAACGAATAACATGATTCCATGCATTTCTTATCTAGTACGCCATACACTTGCAAGTACATAGGTAGACAACTTAGGCATGATCTAGCACCTGAATTGCTACGCACATGCTATACAGCCTAATTATGCAATCACAATAACATGACAAGTATTGATAAAGCACAATTTACTCAATAGAAGAATGTATGAGACCAACAAACTACTATCATGTATATCTAACAAGTGAAGGCTAACCAATGCATGAACACAAGATACAAACTAGCAATAATATACCACATGGTAGCCATATAACCAAAATATGCATTCTACTTTGAGTAAGTAGTAACATGGCATATCTAGCAACTAAGCATGCGCAACTACCATCCTAGGTAAACAAAACATCTAGGATAATTAACAAGAAGTATAAATTAAATTCTATGATACAAGCATATACCATAAATAACAATACAAATCTGAATCATGACATGAAGCAACCAACCACATGAAATAATGGATAACAATATCTACAAAACAAGAGGGCCATCTAGGAAATAGCATGTTATGCAACAAGAACCACAATGGGTTTGTTCTCAAACAAGAAAGTGTATTATTTGACTTCTAGCATAAAAGAACTATGCAACAACACGTATGAAAAAAATATGAACATCGATCATAGACATGACAATGATTTTAAACCAATATAACAAAATATAGAATGGATGGAATTGAATATTTAAACAACATATAAGACTGCCATTTTAAATAAAATTAAAATAATCAAGACAATAAGTATTTCACAATTAAAGAAATCGGGCAAAGATAATAATTCTACAAGGTTCTAGGCATGGACATATCACCAAAAATTTGTACACATTCTCAATATAGAACAATAAACAGTACCAATACTACTAAAATAATAATTAAAAATTACACTAATAATGATCTAAATCTAATTAAAAAAATAACACCCGCCAAGCACGTACAAACAATGATAATCAAATACACCAATCAACTTCTACACGTGGTAATCATTCACAAAAACTTATACACTCACATAACACATGACTACAAAATTATACGACATTTAGTAACTCAAAATCAACCTATATTAAAAACACAAAATACTACACATGACTAGAATTCATAAATATTAGTACGCATGCATAAAAGAGAAAAAAAATTACGTGTTACCACAAATTATCAAGCCGAAACAATTTACAACTATTTTAGCAATTTAAACAAGAGTAAACTAAATCTAGTAAATAATATGACACACACAAATTATGAGATAGCTAGCACACACTCCTACGTGTATCCAGAACACAAGAAATAACATCTTAATAAATAGTCCGATCAACAACCAAAAATCTATAATAAAACTCGATTAACCAAACAAGTAATCTGACTCCACTACGGGATTGCTACAACCATATAAAACGTTTCTTCTATTGGGGTCAAGATCAAACGATGAACAAAAACGATGGAAATATGACCATGACCTACGGTTTATGTGACGGATAGCATCGACGTGCCCAACAACATAACTAGGAGGAACTTTGATGTCTAGGAGATAATATGAGTGATGTTTAAAGGTGTGCAATAGGAATTGGATAGAGGCTCACCGAGTTTGACGGAACGGTGCGACGAACTTGATGAACAGTGTACGTGGACATGAAAAATTCTTCGTGTGTAGTCAATGGAATGCGTTCCTTCTTCCCTGAATGGATTCATGGCATCAAGGGGAATCATCTGGCGCGAATTTTTTGATGGAGGTGCTTGGAGTCACCAGGAACGAGCACCGGCGTCCATGGAGATTCACAAGTTCATGGAGATGTCTTTTAGAGAGGAGTAAGGAAGGGGCAGAGGCTGCTGCTAGAATGGAAGAGGAGTCTAGGGCGTACGTCTATATGTCTTCGGAATTGGAAACGGTCTAGAGTTAAGGAAATTGGACGAAGGGCAGAACCATGGCTATTGGCTTTTGGTTTCTGTACATGTGTGCGTGAAGGCGTGGGTGGAGGAGGGAGATGAAGTGCTCGGGGCAGTCACTAGGAGACGAACCAAGTCTACATATCTTCAGGAAACGGTAGAAATTAAAAGGATAATAGGAGGGGTTTCATGGCCGTACGTTTCCTTTGGTTCTCTAGTAGCAATTTATTTATTTTTTAGGACAGTATAACGGAACCTAAAGCGAGCTCTCTCACGTTCTCAATGATTTTGGCTGTTGAATTACAGATTCAGATTGTTTATGGCCGCCAGATCATGTTTCAGCGCCAATTTACTGCGACTGGGCCCACCTGTCCTAATGACAACTATTCTGGAAACTTTTTTGGAGGCCTGTCGTTGATTGGGCTTCAATGGCCCATTATATCATCTGTAGCCGAGGAGGCGACGCACTGGTGGTCGAGGGGATCGGATGCCAGCCGTCGTGAGGGATCTAGCGCTCAAGGGAGCTGATGAGACGGGTGCGACCGTGCGAGGCCACCGGCGGTCCAGGGGATGGGGATCCAACGAAGGCGAGGCGCCGGGAGGGATCCGGTGCTAGAGCGGCTGCATCCAGGTCAGTTCGCTCATCCTCCCCCTTCTCTATCAGGCCCTGAGAATCCCTAACCGAGCTGTCGTGAGCGGAAACGAGCCGGCGACGCCTCCGCTGAGGTTGCGGCGATGAAACCCGCGCTAGGGTTCCAGGTGGTCCTGGCGGGGCAAGCGTGCGGCAAGGGCCACTGGTCTTTGGGACACATCTCCACATGCATAGCTCTGGCGGCAATGGCGCCAGTGGCTGATGACGTCCCATCCTGCTCCTAGCCGACGGCGGTGGATCAACGCCTATTTTAATTCAATCTTCCACTCTTTTTCTTGGTACAGGGAACTCTTTGTGGGCAACCTGTTCTTCTCCATGGTGCTCGCGCAAGGAGGTCGGGCCGTGCTCCGCAGAATTCAGATTGGAGGTGATGGAGGGCACTATACAAGAGAGGACATGTGTATGGGCAACAATAGTGCATCAGGTCCCCATATATTTCTTTCCGTTTCATGTACGAATCCTTCTTCCACCAAAAAAATTCTTTGTCCTGACATCCTTCCAATCTAATTTGTACATACAGCTAATGTTGTTGGCGGTGGTCAACTTATTTGAGCATATTTGTTTTTTTTCTGAAACAGATTTGAGCATATTTGTAGACTGGTAGGCGCGCGGCCGTACTGCCTGAGTCACCACCGGAGAGAGAGGATCCAAGAGGAGACGAGCAGATGCTCCAGAGGATTCTGTACATCAAGCAACTTCCTCTTCATCTATACCCAATATCTCTATTTCGAAATGTTCACACACTTGGTTCTCTCCCATGTGACATGTGACTAAAACTAAAATTAATATGTGCAACTAACAATGGGGCATCTCACGAGAATGGAAATTAGTAGTCGTCATTGTAGTATGGATGCCATAGGGTTATTTTTCATTCCCACATTCAAGTATTAGTTATTGCAAGTTTCTTAGCTCTATAATATATCAGGGATAGATATGATGATCCTTGAAGTATTCACGATGTTTGACACCGCGAAAGTAGAAATCAAGAAGGAGCATCAATTGTTGATGGTTGGTGAAACCACTAGTTTCAAGAAGGGCAAGGGCAAGAAGGGATACTTCATGAAACGGCAAATCAGCTGCTGCTCTAGTGAAGAAACCCAAGGTTGAACCCAAACCCGAGACTAAGTGCTTCTGTAATAAGGGGAACAACCACTGGAGCAGAATTACCCTAGATACTTGGTAGATGAGAAGGCTGGCAAGGTCGATAGAAGTATATTGGATATACATTATGTTAATGTGTACTTTACTAGTACTCCTAGTAGCACCAGGGTATTAAGATACTGGTTCGGTTGCTAAGTGTTAGTAACTCGAAATAAAAGCTGCGAAATAAACGGAGACTAGCTAAAGGTGAGCTGACGATATATGTTGGAAGTGTTTCCAAGTTTGATGTGATAAAACATCGCATGCTCCCTCTACCATCAAGATTAGTATTAAACCTAAATGGTTTATTGAATCTCGATCGTAGTGATACACATTTTCATGCCAAAAGATATAAGATAGTAATGATAGTACCACTTACTTGTGGCACTGCCATGTAAGTCATATTGGTGTAAAACGCATGAAGAAGCTCCATGTTGATGGATCTTTGGACTCACACGTTTTTGAGAAGTTTGAGACATGCGGACCATGTCTATTGGTGCATACGCATGAAGAAACTCCATGCAGATGGATCGTTTAGACTCACTTGATTTTGAATCACTTGAGATATGCAAATCATACCACATGGGCAAGATGACTGAAAAGCCTCGTTTTCAGCAACACAGAACAAGCTAGCAACTTGTTGGAAGTAATACATTTTGATGTGTGCAGTCCAATGAGTGCTGAGGCATGCAGTGAATATCGTTATGTTCTTACTTCACAGATGATTCGAGTAGATGTAGAGTATATTTACTTGATGAAACACAAGTCTGAATTATTGAATGGTTCAAGTAATTTCAGAGTGAAGTTGAAGATCACCGTGACAAGAGGATGAAATGTCTATGATATGATCATAGAGATGAGTATCTGAGTTACGAGCTTTGGCACGCAATTAAGACATTGTGGAAATTGTTTCACAATTAATACCGTCTGGAACACCATAGTGAGGGTGTGTCCGAACATCATAGTTGCACCCTATTGGATATGGTGCGTACCATGATGTCTCTTATCGAATTACCACTATCGTTCATGGGTTAGGCATTAGAGACAACCACATTCACTTTAATAGGGTACCACGTAATTCCGTTGAGACGACACCATTTGAACTATGGTTTGGAGAAACGTAAGTTGACGTTTCTTAAAAGTTTGGGGCTGCGACGCTTACGTGAAAAAGTTTCAGGCTGATAAGCTCGAACCCAAAGCGGATAAATGCATCTTCATAGGACACCCAAAACAGTTGGGTATACCTCCTGTCTCAGATCCGAAAGCAATAAGGGATTGTTTCTTGAATCGGGTCCTTTCTCGAGGAAAAGTTTGTCTCGGAAAGTTGAGTGGGAGGATGGTGGAGACTTGATGAGGTTATCGAACCGTCACTTCAACTAGTGTGTAGCAGGGCACAGGAAATCGTTCCTGTGGCGCCTACACCAATTGAAGTGGAAGCTTATGGTAGTGATCATGAAGCTTCGGATCAAGTCACTACCGAACCTCGTAGGACGACAAGGACGCGTACTGCTTCGGAGTGGTACGGTGATCCTATCTTGAAGGTCATGTTGCTAGACAACAATGAACCTACGAGCTATGGAGAAGCGATGGTGGGCCCAAATTCCGACAAATGGTTAGAAGCCATGAAATCCGAGATAGGATCCATGTATCAGAACAAAGCATGGACTTTGGTGGACTTGCCCGATGATCGGCAAGCCATTGAGATAAATGGATCTTTAAGAAGAAGATGGACGTGGACGTTAATGTCACCGTCTATGAAGCTCGACTTGTGGCGAAGAGTTTTTCACAAGTTCAAGGAGTTTACTACGATGAGATTTTCTCATCCGTAGCGATGCTTAAGTCCGTCGGATTCATGTTAGCATTAGCAGCATTTATGAAATCTGGCAGATGGATGTCAAAACGAGTTTCCTTACCAGTTTTTGTAAGGAAAGGTTGTATGCGATACAATCAGAAAGGTTTTGTCGATCCTAAGGATGCTAAAAGGTATGCTAGCTCCAGCAATCCTTCTAAGGACTGGAGTAAGCATCTCGGAGTTGGAATGTACACTTTGATGAGATGATCAAAGATTTTGGGTTTGTACAAAGTTTATGAGAAACTTGTATTTCCAAAAGGGTGAGTGGGAGCACTATAGAATTTCTGATGAGTATATGTTCTTGACATATTGTTGATCAGAAATGATGTAGAATTTCTAGAAAGCATATAGGGTTATTTGAAAGGTGTTTTCAATAGAAAACCTGGATCAAGCTACTTGAACATTGAGTATCAAGATCTATAAGGATAGATCAAAACGCTTAATGGTACTTTCAAATGAGCACATACCTTGACATGATCTTGAAGGTGTTCAAGATGGATCAGTCAAAGAAGGAGTTCTTGCCTGAGTTGTAAGGTATGAAGTTAAGACTTAAAGCTCGACCACGGCAGAAGAAAGAGAAAGGACGAATGTCGTCCCCTATGCTGTTGTCATAGGCTCTATACAGTATGCTATGCTGTGTACTGCACCTGAAAGTGTGCCTTGCCATGAGTCAGTCAAGGGGTACAAGAGTGATCCAAGAATGGATCACAGGACAGCGGTAAAGTTATCCTTAGTAACTAGTGGACTAAGGAATTTTCTCGATTATGGAGGTGGTAAAAGAGTTCGTCGTAAAGGGTTACGTCGATGCAAGCTTAACACCTGTCCGGATAGCTCTGAGTAGAGATACCGGATACGTATAATGGAGCAACAATTTAGAATAGCTCCAAGTAGAACAGTTATTTGGAATAGCTCCAAATAGAGCGTGGTAGCTGCATCTAGGAGATGACATAGAAATTTGTAAAGCACACACGGATCTGAAAGGTTCAGACCCGTTGACTATAACCTCTCTCACAAGCATAACATGATCAAACCCAAAGCTCTTTGGGTGTTAGTCACACGGGGATGTGACCTTGAGTGTTAATCACATATCGATGTGAACTAGATTATTGACTCTAGTGCAAGTGGGAGACTGTTGGAAATATGCCCTAGAGGCAATAATAAAAGTATTATTATTACATTTCCTTGTTCATGATAATTGTCTTTTATTCATGCTATAACTGTATTATCCGAAAATCGTAATACACGTGTGAATACATAGACCACAATATGTCCCTAGTGAGCCTCTAGTTGACTAGCTCGTTGTGATCAACAGATAGTCATGGTTTCCTGGCTATGGACATTGGATGTCGTTGATAACGGGATCACATCATTAGGAGAATGATGTGATGGACAAGACCCAATCCTAAGCATAGCACAAAGATCGTGTAGTTCGTTTGCTAGAGCTTTTCCAATGTCAAGTATCTCTTCCTTAGACCATGAGATCATGTAACTCCCGGATACCGTAGGAGTGCTTTGGGTGTATCAAACATCACAACGTAACTGGGTGACTATAAAGGTGCACTACAGGTATCTCCGAAAGTGTCTGTTGGGTTGACACGGATCGAGACTGGGATTTGTCACTCTGTGTAAACGAAGAGGTATCTCTGGGCCCACTCGGTAGGACATCATCATAATGTGCACAATGTGACCAAGGGGTTGATCATGGGATGATGTGTTACGGAACGAGTAAAGAGACTTCCCGGTAACGAGATTGAACAAGGTATCGGTATACCGACGATCGAATCTCGGGCAAGTACAATACCGTTAGACAAGGGGAATTGCATACGGGATTGATTAAGTCCTTGACATCGTGGTTCATGTGATGAGATCATCGTGGAACATGTGGGAGCCAACATGGGTATCCAGATCCCGCTGTTGGTTATTGACCGGAGAACGTCTCGGTCATGTCTGCATGTCTCCCGAACCCATAGGGTCTACACACTTAAGGTTCGATGACGCTAGGGTTATATAGGAAGCTTGTATGTGGTTACCGAATGTTGTTCGGAGTCCCGGATGAGATCCCGGACGTCACGAGGAGTTCCAGAATGGTCCGGAGGTAAAGATTTATATATAGGAAGTCCTGTTTTGGTCACCGGAAAAGTTTCGGGTTTTATCTGTAAAGTACCGGGACCACCGGGAGGGTCCCGGGGGTCCACCAAGTGGGGCCACCAACCCCGGAGGGCTGCATGGGCCATGTGTGGGAGGGAACCAGCCCCAGGTGGGCTGGTGCGCCCCCCACAAGGGGCCCTAGGCGCAGGGGAGAGTGGGAGGGGGCAAACCCTAGGGCAGATGGGCCCTAAGGCCCATGCTCCCTGCGCCTCCCTCTCCTCCCCCTCTTGGCCGCCTCCCCTAAACCCATCTAGGGCTGGCCGCACCCCTTGGGGGTGGGAAACCCTAGAGGGGGGCGCAGCCCCCTCTCCCCCTATAAATAGTGAGGCATAGGGCTACCCATAAAACACAGATATACACGAGATCTTCTCCCTCTTGGTGCAGCCCTGCCTCTTCTCCTCCTCCTCTCCCGTGGTGCTTGGCGAAGCCCTGCTGGATAGCCACGCTCCTCCACCACCACCACGCCATTGTGCTGCTGCTGGATGGAGTCTTCCTCAACCTCTCCCTCTCTCCTTGCTGGATCAAGGCATGGGAGACGTCACCGGGCTGTACGTGTGTTGAACGCGGAGGTGCCGTCCGTTCGGCACTTGGTCATCGGTGATTTGGATCACGACGAGTACGACCCCATCAACCCCGTTCACTTGAACGCTTCCGCTTAGCGATCTACAAGGGTATGTAGATGCACTCTCCTTCCCCTCGTTGCTGGTTTCTCCATAGATAGATCTTGGTGACACGTAGGAAAATTTTGAATTTCTGCTACGTTCCCCAACAGGCAATACCGGCGCCGGAGACGATAATAATCCGGACGGTGCCGACGACGAATACAACCCTGAACAGCCCGCCTTCGAGCAGGCTGAACAGGAAGACGGGCATGACAGCCCAGATGAACAGGCGACGGACGGGTATCCGGAGGAGGACAACTACATGCCCCTCTCTGAAGACGAGATTAGCCTCGGCGACGACGAGTTCGGCGTACCCGAAGACCCTGCAGAACAGGAGCGCTTCAAGCGCCGGCTTATTGCCACTGCGAGAAGCCTGAAGAAGAAGCTGCAGCAGCTCCAACCTGATCAAGATCTGGTCACAGATAGATGGACAGAAGTCCTGGCAGCCGAGGAATATGGACTCGAGCGCCCCACGGCTGACCGACCACCTCGAGGTTGGGACAAAACGGCATATCAGCCGAAATACCAGCCTGTACCCCCGCGCTGGTTTGCTACGGCCCGGGGCAATACTCAGGACCTGCGCGATAAACTGGATAACGCCGCAGGACAACCAAGATCGATCTATGGATCACGGGGGCGTGCCGAAGCACATGACGATGACCGTCATACCGGATACACTAACAGCAAATCCGGCCGGGCCGAATACAACCAGTCAGACGCAACCGGACTGCACCGTGACATAGCCCGACATAGAGGCGCCGCACACCCCCTATGCTTCGCTGATGAAGTGATGGATCACGAATTCCCAGAAGGGTTTAAACCCGTAAACATCGAATCATACGATGGCACCACAGACCCCGCGGTATGGATCGAGGATTTCCTGCTCCACATTCACATGGCCCGTGGAGATGATCTACATGCCATCAAGTATCTTCCCCTTAAGCTCAAAGGACCTGCCCGACACTGGCTAAAAAACCTGCCCGCAAATTCCATTGGCAGTTGGGAAAATCTAGAAGACTCATTTCTTGACAACTTCCAGGGCACATATGTGCGACCTCCGGATGCTGATGACTTGAGCCACATTACTCAACAGCCCGGAGAATTAGCCAGGAAATTCTGGACTCGGTTCTTAACTAAAAAGAACCAAATAGTCGACTGTCCGGACGCCGAAGCCCTGGCGGCCTTCAAGCATAATATCCATGACGAGTGGCTCGCCAGACACCTCGGCTAGGAGAAACCCAAGTCCATGGCAGCTCTTATGATACTAATGACCCGCTTTTGCATGGGAGAGGACAACTGGTTGGCTCGCAGTAGCACTACGCCACATTCTGGAACTTCAGATGTCCGAGACAATAATGGCAAGCCACGGCGCAACAGACACAAGCGACGGAACAACGGCAACAGCATTGAGGATACGGCGGTCAATGCCGGATTCAGCGGATCGAAATCCGGTCAGCGGAAGAAGCCATTCAAGCGTAACAATCAAGGACCGTCCAGTCTGGACCGTATACTAGAGCGCTCGTGCCAAATTCATGGCACCCCGGACAAGCCAGCCAACCACACCAACAGAGACTGCTGGGTATTTAAACAGGCCGGCAAAATAAACACCGAAAATAAGGATAAGGGGCTGCACAGTGACGATGACGATGAGCCCCGATGTCCGAACATGGGGGGGGGGGGGTGCAGAAGAAATCCCCCCCTGTGAAAACGGTCAACATGATCTACGCCACCCACATCCCCAAGCGGGAACGGAAGCGAGCACTGCGGGACGTATATGCGATGGAGCCAGTCGTCCCCAAATTCAACCCATGATCAGCTTGTCCGATCACCTTTGATTGTAGGGATCATCCTACTAGCATCCGTCATGGCGGCTCAGCCGCATTGGTTTTAGACCCAATTATAGACGGATTTCACCTCACAAGAGTCCTTATGGATAGAGGCAGCAGTCTAAACCTGCTTTATCAGGACACAGTGCGGAAGATGGGCATCGATCCTTCAAGGATCAAGCCCACGAAAACCACCTTTAAAGGTGTCATTCCTGGAGTAGAGGCCCGTTGCACGGGATCTATAACATTGGAAGTGGTCTTCGGATCTCCGGATAATTTCCGAAGCGAAGAGCTAATCTTTGATATCGTCCCTTTCCGCAGTGGTTACCATGCCCTGCTCGGACGAACTGCATTTGCTAGATTCAATGCGGTACTACACTATGCATACCTAAAGCTCAAGATGCCACGCCCTCATGGGGTCATAACAGTCAACGGGAATATGGACCGCTCTCTCCGTACAGAAGAACATACTGCGGCCCTTGCAGCAGAAGTACAATGCGGCCTCCTCCGGCAAAACCACCAATCCGACGACGACATTTTCAAGCTCCGTCAAGCAAAGGCGGAACACCCCGCAGCAAGATCAGCAGGCACGACAAGAGCAGGACTAGCAGTCCGGCCTCCGCTCAAATCCCATCAAAGCAGCATTCGTGCCACGCGTACACAATTACGCACTCAAAATACCATGGGCACAGGCGGAGGCGTATCAGGGGCTCAGTCAACAGTACGATATTGCTTCGTAACCTTTCCTTTGACCCTTAAGGACATTGCTTTAGTGCAGCTTCTCCAGAACAGCCGGATTGTCAGACTTGCATAGGAGAGGAAACCCAGGAGGCAACAGGCTTTGGGCATAGCAGGAAACACCCAGGTGGGATCTATTTATGGTCATTGTTTCTGCTTTATCTATCTGTACGTAGCCTGCCCCTGGATAGGATATGTCAAATAATCCTATTTCGTCTCCGCTTAATGCATACATTCTAAATATACGCTTAAACTTATTATTCATCAATGGGAGACCACAAATAGCGTAAGCTTACTTATTTTTATTTGAGCATTTTTATATTTACTTTTCCATCCGTACATTTTGGTATGTGTAGTTTGCCAGGGGCTTCTTATGGTACCCCATAATACGGCAAGTCAAGTCCGAACACTTTCAACAATGCGGCACCCTGAACTTATAGCATTATATGCATCAGCTCCGAATCATGTCTTGGGTTACGGTTGGGATAGCCCGGCTCCTGGGTTTGCCGCCTTACGTTCCGCTATCATCCGGCTAAGGCAGGCCAAAGGAGAACTACTGCGATTGTGCCCTGGTTATTCCGGATGAGCACCTCAGTAAAGAAAGCACAAAACTGTCTGACATGATGTGGCGAGAGACTGGTCGCTGTTCGAGAGGTCTTAAAATCCTTAAAGAATTTTCCGCTTTAGGCGTTCATTCGGCTTTGTCCGATACAGGCGTGTATAGCGCCCCAATTCGGCCTTCCGGATTCTAGGGGCTTCGCCGAAATTTAAAATGGTAGACTTCTATGGCTAAGCGAAGGTTATAAAGCCGCATAGTCCGATTGCCTTGTTCGCTGCGCTGGACACCTCCTTAAGGGACCAAACATTTGGATAAAGAGTGTCCAGGTTTTCCACGAACACCCCAGTACTAGTTACATGGGGGCGGAAGCCGACGACTGGCCTACTTTCAGAATTTTATAAACAGCCGCAAAGAAGGTGATATTTTAAATAACAAAAGCGCTACATAGCGCAAGTAACTTCGTCTTTAAATTACAAACATGACATCAGCGAATTCATTCAAAAATTATGTCTTTGGTACACTCATCGGCCACGAGGCAAGCACCCTTCATAACGCCATCATAATACTTCTCGGGGACGCGATGCGGCTTGCCCTCAGGCGGCCCGTCCTTCACCAGCTTCTCCGCATCCAGCTTGCCCCAATGCACCTTGGCGGGCACCTTCAATGCAAATAGACCGCTTAATGACTTCCAGTCGCGGACAAGAATCCACCATCCGCTTGATCAAGCCGAAGTAGCTGGTGGGCAGAAGCTCGCCAGGCCATATCCGGACTATGAGATCTTTCATTGCCACTTCGGCCTCCTTGTGGAGTTCGACCAACTGCTTCAGTTGGTCACTCAGAGGCATTGCATGCTCGGCCCCAGCATACTGGGACCAGAACAACTTCTCCATTGAGCTCCACTCCTAGGAACGGTAGAACTCCGCGGCGTCTGATACGCTGTGTGGCAGGTCTGCGAATGCCCCTGGAGAGCTCCGAATTCGAGTAAGTAAAAGAAACGCCTCCTACACATGTTTGCTTTGCATAAAAAATTTCTTACCCGCCACTATTTTCTTGGCCTCCTAGATCTCTTGCTGAGCCTTCCCGGCTTTGGCCTTGGCGTATTTTGTATTTGTAAGGGCCTTCGCAAGCTCGGACTCCTTTGCTTTAAGCTCCTGCTCTGCAGACTCGAGCTTCTTGCCGAGATCCTGGAGCTCTTCTTGTACCTCGCCCACTCGGGCCTCTTGCTTTTTGCGCTCCTTGAGTTCCAAGGCCGCTTTATGTTCGGCCTCGGACAGCTCCTTCTTGAGAGACGCCACTTCGGTGGCGGGCTCTGTTAACACATCACGACGTCTCGTCATTAGCATAATCAAATTTTATTTCCTATTTATTAGGGAAACCATTCACCTTTGTTCTCTTCGAGCTGCCTCCTCGCGAGGCCGAGCTCTCCCTATGCCCGCTCTAAATCCTGCATCAGGCCGGTGATTTCGGCCGTGCGAGCAGCAACGGCCACCAGCACAGCCTGTTTATTCACATTCAACACTTATTGTTAGATTCCTGCGGATTATAATTGACCCTCCGTTTGGTTTTTCTTTCCGAACACCAAACAGAGTATCAGGGGCTACTACCTATCGGGTGGTGATTTTACACATTTTTACTACTTATCTCAAAGCCTGTTAGGAGGCTGGTGCAGGCTTCGGTTAGTTCGCTCTTGGCGGACGATACCTTCTGAAACGCCGCACTCATGAGAGTATGGTGCTCTTCATCTAGGGAAGCGCCTCGAAGCGCTTCCAGCAGACAATCCGACGCTTGGTGCGCAACAGAAGTCCTCGATTTAGACGGCCCTCCCTCCATAACGAGGGGCTGCCCGCCTAAGTCCGGAACCATTGAAGGCTCCGGAACAGTGTTCGGCTGAGAGCCCAGCTTCCCGTGGCTCTCATCGATACAATCCGTGGGGACCTTGAACCCCGCGAGTCCGACGCCTGGGACGCCGCCTTGAGGCGCCTCCAGGGCCACCTCCACCATCGTCGGGAGCCTTCGGGACAACACCTCCGTGTCGTCTGTAGGATGAGGAGACGTGGCCGTCGGGAGTGAGTTCATTGCTGAATCACTCAAGGACCCGCCCGAAGACGACACTCCCGAATGGGCCCTGGTCGGACTGTATACAAGTTCGGCATTATAAACAAAATTATGAAGAGAAATTTACGATTGAGTGCGGATACTTACGACCGCACGAGGGGCTTCTTCCTGGGCAGCCACCCTTCCTCGCTATCGGCGGCGGTGGCGGAGTAGTCCGGAAGGGATGCTTTTCCCTTCTTGGATGTCCCAGTCTCCCCCACCGGGGCGGCCTTCCTCTTCTTCCCTCCCCGGACACGGGGAGGTGGTGTTTCTCCTTGTTCCTCCCCGCCTCCACAGGAGGAATCCGCCTCGTCATGATCAGACGACAAGGGTATGACGGCCTTACACCGGGGGCCTCTCCTGGCCCCCTGATTCACCGTCTCAGGCCCCCCATCCTTTCCAGACGGGGCGGCCTCTTCTTCTTCTTCTTCTTCCCCTTCGGGGGAGGAGTGCGCCTCGTCATGTTCGGACGAGGCTTGCACAACCTTACTTCGGAGACCCTTTCGGGTCTTCAGGGCCTTCTTGTCGGCCTTCTTCTCCGGCCCCTTATAGGGCAACGGGACCAACATCTTCGTCAGAAGATCACTGGCTGGGCTTTCCGGCAACGGAGCCGGACTATCGATCCGCTTCGCTATCTCCACATACTCCTAAAACAAATATACACAGTCGCTTAGGAATTCCCCCATGAGTACATTGGGAAGAACCGGACCCGGTGGCTGCCTGAGAACTTACCTGGGTAGGTTGCCATGCGGCATGGAGCCCGTGGTCCTCGGTTATGAGAGGAGGTACCTCGGTGGCCTTGAACAACGCCTTCCATGTGTTCTTATGCTTCATGCCGTAGAGCCTCTAGAGTGTCCGGTGTTCGGCCGGGACGAATTCCCACAAATTGAATGCCCGCCTCTAGCATGGTAGTATCAGGCGAATGAGCATGACTTGGATCACATTGACGAGCTTGATGTTCTTGTCCTTCATGCCCTTGACGCAGTTGTTGAGTCCGGTCTGCTCTGCAGATTCGCCTCATAACATGCCCTTCTGTTCCCAGGAGGTGAGCCGCATAGGGGTTCCAGATCGGAACTCGGGGGCCGGTGGCTAGTTGGCGTCACGTGGCTCGGTGATGTAGAACCACCCCGATTGCCACCGCTTCACGGTTTCCGCAAAGAAGCCGTCAGGCCAGGTGACATTAGGCATTTTGCCCACCATGGCTCCTCCGCACTCTGCTTGCTGGCCGCTAACAATCTTCGACTTCACGCAGAAGGTTTGGAGCCAGAAGCCGAAATGCGGCTTGATGCGGAGGAAGGCCTCGCACACAACGATGAACGCCGAGATGTTGAGGATGAAGTTCGGAGCTAGACCATGAAAGTCTAGCCCGTAGTAGAACATAAGACCGCGAACGAAGGGGTGGAGTGGAAACCCCAGTCCACGGATGAAGTGGGCAAGGAACACGACCCTCTCGTGGGGTCTTGGAGTCGGAATGGCCTGCCCCTCGTATGGTAGCCGGTGTTCTATGTCCACGGCCAAGTATCCGGCCGCCCGGAGATTCGCGATCTTCTTCTCTGTCATGGTGGAAGACACCCACTTGCCTCCTGCTCCGGACATGACTAACTGTGCGGAGAAAACCTGGACTTGGGCACTGGATCTCGAGGGGCCAAGAGTATGCGAGGAGAGGAAGGAGGCGTGGGTAAAAATGAGGAACTCTTATCCCTTTATAGAGGCGACGAAAGCGGTGCGCCTCCCCACTAGCCTGTTGAGAATCGCTTACTTCCCAAGCGCCACGATTGATGGCACGGGGGGATTACCCATACCCGTATTGATGAGAATCCCACGATAAGGGGACATGATCTCTGCTTTGACAAGACGTGTCAAGGAAACAGCCTCGCAATACGCGCTGTAGCTGGTTATTAAAAAAACAGTTCGGTCTGACTGAAATGACATATCACGTCATCTAAAAAGTTGTCAGCTGAAGTATCATTCTCTCGACGGTAGTATGTGAAGATCATTTTGTAGATCCGGGCACGGTCTACGTGTTCGATAATAATCTTGGAGTATTCGGAGGAGGAACCCGCCTTGCAATGCCGAAGACAGGACTGCACGCTGGACTCATCGTCATTGAAGCCTGGTTCAGGGGCTACTGAGGTAGTCCTGGATAAGGGGGTATCCGGACAGCCAGTCTGTATACATCGTCTGGACTACAGAAGCGTCAAGATACAAGATTCAAGACTTCGGCTCGTGTCCGGATGGGACTCTCCTTTGCGTGGAAGACAAGCTTGGCGATCCGGATATTATGTTTCCTTCTTTGTAACCGACTCCATGTAAACCCTAGCTCTCCGGTTTCTATATAAACCGGAGAGCATGGTCCTTAGAAGGCCAATCACAATTACAATCATACCATCATAGGCTAGCTCTTAGGGTTTAGCCTCTACGATCTCGTGGTAGATCCACTCTTGAATTCTACATATCTTCAATATTAATCAAGCAGGAAGTAGGGTTTTACCTCCATCGAGAGGGCCCGAACCTGGGTAAACATTGTGTCCCTCTCTTCCTGTTACCATCAGCCTAAGACGCACAGATCGGGACCCCCTACCCGAGATCCGCCGGTTTTGACACCGACACCGGCCTTTTCACAGGAATGGGCCTCTATTGGGCCGTGCCACGTGTCAACGTATCATAGGCGCCTTCTGTCCAATGAGTGGATGCCATCTGTCCCAACGATGAGCTGACACGTGTTTCCTCGAGCCAAAGATGATTTTACACGTGGAAAATCCCCATTGGTTGGGGCTGTTAACGGATTATCAGATCCAAAACCCGACCCGATAGCTTAACAGCGTTCCGTTACGGTGGATGCCACGTGTCGGTCACCCTTGATGAAAGCACTTCTGTGACGCGCGATTTATCGTCATGGAAGTGGACACTTCCGTGATGATCAATTTGGTAATGTCATGAAACACTTCTACGACAACACAGGTATGACTATCTTGATTCTGTCATAAAATCGTGATGGATGTACATGCATGACAAAAAACGCGACCTACTGTGACAAACACGTATCATCACGAAAGTGTATTTTTTTGTAGTGCAAGGACTATCGCTACCGCTTAGTGATAAAGTAAAGCAATTACATGGTGATTGCATTGCATACAATAAAGCGACAACCATATGGCTCTTGCCAGTTGTCGATAACTCTGTTACAGAACATGATCATCTCATACAATAAAATTTAGCATCATGTATTGACCATATCACATCACAACATGCCCTGCAAAAACAAGTTAGACGTCCTCTACTTTGTTGTTGCAAGTTTTACGTGGCTGCTCCGGGCTGAGCAAGAACCGTTCTTACCTATGCATCAAAACCATAATGATATTTCGTCAAGTTAGTGTTGTTTTAACTTTCAACAAGGACCGGGCATAGCCACACTCGATTCAACTAAAGTTGGAGAAACTGACACCCGCCAGCCACCTATGTGCAAAGCACGTCAGTAGAACCAGTCTCGCGTAAACGTACGCGTAATGTCGGTCTGGGCCGCTTCATCCAACAATACCGCCGAATCAAAGTATGACATGCTGGTAATCAGTATGACTAGTATCGCCCACAACTCACTTGTGTTCTACTCGTGCATATAACATCTACGCATAAACCTGGATCAGATGCCACTGTTGGGGAACGTAGTATTTCAAAAAAATTCCTACGGACACGCAAGATCATGTTGATGCATAGCAACAAGAGGGGAGAGTGTTGTCCACGTACCCTCGTAGACCGAAAGAGGAAGTGTTATGACAAAGCGGTTGATGTAGCCGTACGTCTTCACAATCAACCGATCCTAGTACCGAATGTACGACACATCCGCGATCTGCACACGTTCCGCTCGGTGACATCCCACAAACTCCGATCCAGCAGAGTGTTCGAAGGAGAGTTTCGTCAGCACGGTGACGTGATGACGGTGATGATGACGCTACCGGCGCAGGGCTTCGTCTAAGCACTACGACGATATAATCGAGGTGGATTATGGTGGAGGGGGGCACCGCACACGGCTAAGAGATCAATGATCAACTTGTGTGTCTTGGGGTGCCCCCTGCCCCCATTATATAAATGAGCTAGGGGGGAGGTAGCCGGCCAAGGAGGAGGGCGCGCCAAGAAGAGTCCTACTCCCACCGGGAGTAGGACTCCTTCTTTCCTAGTAGGAGTAGTAGAAGGGAAGGAGAGAGGAGGAAGGAAAGGGGGCGCGCCCCCCTCCTTGTCCAATTCGGACTAGAGAGGGGGGGGGGGCGTGGCCTGCCCTAGCCGCCCCTCCTCTTCTCCACTAAGGCCCAATAGGCCCATTACACTCCCCGGGGGGTTCCGGTAACCCCCCGGTACTCCGGTATATGACTGAACTTGCCCAGAACCTTTCCGAAGTCCAAACATAGTCATCCAATATATCGATCTTTACGTCTCGACCATTTCAAGTCTCCTTGTCATGTCCGTGATCATATCAGGGACTCCGAACTACCTTCGGGACATCAAAACACATAAATGCATAATACTTATCGTCACCGAACGCTAATCGTGCGAACCCTATGGGTTCGAGAGCTATGTAGACATGACCGAGACTCATCTCCAGTCAATAACCAATAGGGGAACCTGGATGCTTATATTGGCTCCTACATATTCTATGAAGATCTTTATCGGTCAAACCGCATAACAACATACGTTGTTCCCTTTGTCATCGATATGTTACTTGCCCGAGATTCGATCGTCGGTATCTCAATACGTAGTTCAATCTCGTTACCGACAAGTCTCTTTACTCGTTTCGTAATGCATCATCTCGTGACTAACTCATTAGTCACATTGCTTGCAAGGCTTATAGTGATGTGCATTATCGAGAGGGCCCAAAGATACCTCTCCGACAATCGGAGTGACAAATCCTAATCTTGATCTATGCCAACTCAACAAGTACCATCGAAGACACCTGTAGAGCACCTTTATAATCACTCAGTTACATTGTGACGTTTGGTAGCACAAAAAATGTTCCTCCGGTATTCGGGAGTTGCATAATCTCATAGTCATAGGAACATGTATAAGTCATGAAGAAAGCAATAGCAATATACTAAACGATCAAGTGATAAGCTAACGGAATGGGTCAAGTCAATCACATCATTCTCTAATGATGTGATCCCGTTAATCAAATGAAAACTCATGTCTATGGCTAGGAAACTTAACCATCTTTGATTCAACGAGCTAGTCAAGTAGAGACATACTAGTGACACTTTGTTTGTCTATGTATTCACACATGTACTAAGTTTGCGGTTAATACAATTTTAGCATGAATAATAAACATTTATCATGAAATAAGGAAATAAATAATAACTTTATTATTGCCTCTAGGGCATATTTCTTTCAGTCTCCCACTTGCACTAAAGTCCATAATCTAGTTCACATCGCTATATGATTTAACACCAATAGTTCACATCACTATGTGATTAACACCCATAGTTCACATCGCCATGTGGACAATACTCAAAGTGTTTATTAGAGTCATTAATCTAGTTCGTATCGTCATGTGATTAACACTCAAAGAGTACTAAGGTGTGATCATGTTTTTCTTGTGAGAGTAGTTTAGTCAACGGGTCTGCCACATTCAGATCTGTATGTGTATTTTGCAAATTTCTATGTCTACAATGCTCTGCACGGAGCTACTCTAGCTAATAGCTCCCACTTTCAGTATGTATCAAGATCGAGACTTAGAGTCATCCAGATCGGTGTCAAAGCTTGCATCGACGTAACTCTTTACGATGAACTCTTTATCACCTCCATAACCAAGAAATATTTCCTTATTCCACTAAGGAAAAATTTGACCGCTGTCCAGTGATCTACTCCTAGATCACTATTGTACCCTCTTGCCAAACTCCTGGTGAGGTACACAATAGGTCTGGTACATAGCATAGCATACTTTATAGAACCTATGACTAAGGCATAGGGAATGACTTTTCATTCTCTTTCTATTTTCTGCCATGGTCGGTTTTTGAGTCTTACTCGACTTCACATCTTGCAACACAGGCAAGAACTCCTTCTTTTACTATTCCATTTTGAACTACTTCAAAATCTTATCAAGGTATGTACTCATTGAAAAAATATTATCAAGAGTCCTGATCTATCTCTATAGATCTTGATGCTCAATGTGTAAGCAGCTTCATCAAGGTCTTTCTTTGAAAAACTCCTTTCAAACACTCCTTTATGCTTTCCAGAAAAATCTACATTATTTCTGATCACCAATATGTCATTCACATATACTTATTAGAAATGTTGTAGTGCTCCCACTCACTTTCTTATAAATACAAGCTTCTCAAAAAGTCTGTATAAAACCATATGCTTTGATCACACTATCAAAGCGTATATTCCAACTCCGAGATGCTTGCACCAGTACATAGATGGATCGCTGGAGCTTGCACACTTTGTTAGCAGCTTTAGGATTGACAAAACCTTCTTGTTGTATCATATACAACTCTTCCCATTAAGGAATGCAGTTTTGACATCCATTTGCCAGATTTCATAAAATGTGGCAATTGGTAACATGATTCGGACAGACATAAGCATCGCTACAGTTGAGAAAATCTCATTGTAGTCAACACCTTGAACTTGTCAAAAACCTTTTGCAAAAAGTCGAGCTTTGTAGATAGTAACACTACTATCATCGTCCGTCTTCCTCTTGAAGATCCATTTATTTTCTATGGTCTGCCGATCATCGGGCAAATCCACCAAAGTCCATACTTTGTTCTTATACATGGATCCCATCTCAGATTTCATGGCCTCAATCCATTTCAAGGAATCCAGGCTCACCATCGCTTCCTCATAGTTCATAGGTTCATCATGGTCTAGTAACATGACTTCCAGAATAGGATTACCGTACCACTCTGGTGCAGACTGTACTCTGGAAGACCTACGAGGTTTTGTAGTAACTTGATCTGAAGTTTCATGATCATCATCATTAGCTTCCTCACTAATTGGTGTAGGAATCACTGGAACTGATTTCTGTGATGAACTACTTTCCAATTCAGGAGAAGGTACAATTACCTCATCAAGTTCTTCTTTCCTCCCACTCACTTCTTTCAAGAGAAACTCCTTCTCTAGAAAGGGTCCATTCTTAGCAACGAATACCTTGAATTTGGATCTGTGATAGAAGGTGTACCCAACAGTTTCCTTTTGGCTATCCTATGAAGACGCACTTCTACAATTTGGGTTCGAGCTTATCAGGTTGAAACCTTTTCACATAAGCATCGCAGCCCCACACTTTTAAGAAATGACAACTTTGGTTTCTTGCCAAACCATAGTGACGGTGTCCCGGACTAAGGGGTACTCACCACGACGTCTCCCGATCAGTTAGATTGGGCCGAGGACCCCCATGGCCGTATACTCATAGGCCAGTTCGGACAGCCCATGCCGCATACGAGAAGGACTCCACAAGACTTGGCGCCCAAGACAAGGACTCTCCTAAACCCTAGGCCTCCGTTGTGCTATATGAACCGAGACCAGGCTAGTCAATAGACAATCTCATATTCGTTACTACAATCTCGTGGTAGATACATGTACTCTGTACAATACCCATACGAATACAAGCAAAAGCAGCATGTAGGGTATTATTTCTTCAAGAGAGCCCGAAGCTGGGTAAAACCCCGTGTCCATGTTACCATCGCATCAAAAAGCCTAGCTTAGGACCCCTACTACGAGATATGCCGGTTTTGACACTGACATTGGTGCTTTCATTGAGAGACTGCTGGGTGATCGTCACGGATTGATGGGACAATCAGGTGATATTTTTTCAGTTAGATCTGTTTTATGTCAATCATCTCTTTTCGCAAATTGTTGCTGCCAAATTAGCTTACTTTGTTCGCCATCAAACCAAGATCAGGAAAATTTTAACGAAGATGGTCGTACTCGTCGCCAGACCATGTGTTAGACCCGAACACTGCTACGGTTATAGAAAGCAATATCAATTGCAAAGATTGCTACCCCGCGCGCCATGGAAACTCCGTAAGAAACGTGTGCATGCAGCAACACCTTGGGGTTGCAGATACACCACCTAGATCAGTCCAAAAACAACGGCGATCCAGCCGAGGAGCAGGGCCGATCACACCTCACCTCTGTCTGGCATATCAGGGAAGATTCCTTTCGTTTTGTTTTTTATTCCAGCCCTAAGTTCGGCCGGTGGTCCTCCTCTACCTTTTGTTGAAAAGTGCATGCACCTAGGGTATTGCTAACCTGGTTGGCTACTAGTTTTACAGTGCTGTACCCTAGGTTTGATTGGTAGATTCTGGTAATTTGGTACTACTACTCCACGTGTAAGATCAAAACCAATGTATTCTAGGTACCAGTTGATACTAGTTTTGTGCAGATCACTTTTGTTTTCTCACCTTGGTCTGCTACGGTCATTGTAGTCGAGCATGTTTATTTTTTCCTAACTATTCGTTTATCACATGAAATTATTACACATAGAATATTTTATGTCCGTTAGTACCGCATTACTTTTTGCAGAGATATATTGTCGATGCATGTACATGCGTTTTCCGTTCAAAGAGTATTCTCTGCCGGTCTGCATTTTTTGTGCTGTAGGTTTTGCAATCAGGTCTACACTGCGGCCGCCGTTTCAGGGCGACCCATTATGCTGTCGCTACCCTGTGCGCATTGCTTCCATAACTTGGGCGCCCGTGCCAATTCAGATTTTGTCACCCCGCCGCGCTGACGCCCAGTGTTGACAATGGCCTCGTGCCATGCCACATCTCTTTTAATAATTTATTTTACATAAAGAATTTTGTAAAGAATTTTTATTTATTTATTTTTGCTATCTGCTTTGTGCTACTTCATGCATGCAGATAATCGGCCTCGACTATGCCACGCCGTTTGCCGCACTGTCTCCTCGGCAGGGTGACGTCGTCGCCCACCTCCATTGACCGAATTGTGTCATCACCTTGGAGTGCTGCCCTGTATTGGCAACACCGCATCGTCGCTTCATCAACCTACTCGGCTGGAGATTCCAGTGTCACCTGGCGTCCTGCTCCATCACCTCGGCTAGACTGGAGGCTTCACCTCTTCGGAGTGCCGAGCTCCTCGCTCGGCCACATCGGGCTTGGGGGCTGAGACCTTGTCCCGCACCAAGCTCGGACCGCGTCATCAATGCCTAACACATTAACCAGCTAAGTCGCTTTCATGCTCCAAAACTTTTAGTTTTAAATTTTGTTCGATTCGGCCAAGCATTATTCTTTGTTGGCAAAAAGTTGTTTGCGAAAAATTTCCTTGTCCAAACTTTGTTTGTGACACACAAATTCAAATACCCGGTTTCCTTGGGGGCTTCCTTTATGAAGCATTTCCTCTTGCATATGATTATACTTGTACGGCTTCGTTCCTTGTTCGTGTACTACGCCACAATATGCATCATGTTGACTTAAGTTGTTCCGCAAGCTAGGTTGCCTGGCTCCTGTGCTTATCTCTACGTTCCCGATTGTTCGGCTAGGGAGTAAAGAGAGCACCTCTGCGATTGTCACGACTGGGTCATCCGAGCTCGGACCTCAGACTGGGTGAAGCCGAAAGCTAGCGCTCTTATCGTTTTCAATCATGGTCGGCACACAACGGAACTCATGAGTACAAAAAATCTATTGCACAAGTCTCATAATAACAATGAGCAACCGAAGAAAGGTATCGGTGGAGGTACTATTTTATTCGAAAATGCTTCTTACACTTCGTTAGTAATATAGCATAAGTTCCCTGAGAGCGCTTTGTCTGTTACAGCCTTATGGCCTGATTGCCTGGTTATCGGAAACACCATTGATATTCTCAAAAGGTGGAGTACACAACAGTTTTCGGTCCTTGGCCGAAGAGGGAGAAGCCGACGGTCGGTTAAGACGCGTTTAAAGTTCGGATGAACACAGATATGATATAAGTACTTCGGTACACACAATCATTATAACATAAAATTCTTTTACCCAAGTCACTTGGGGGCTCTTAAAATTTATATGAGCTGTTGGCACTTTTAAACTATTTGTGTGTTTCTCTCATAAGTCTTGCAGTGCAATGCCTGGACATCTTTAGAGATTCGGCAAAAACATTCTCGGATATTGCTATATCTGCATCGGTTCGTATTGTGTCTTCAGTCAATAGTTGGGTTGCCCGGCTCCTGCGCTTGCCTCCTACGTTACGCTTTGTTCGGATAGGTGTGCAAAGGGAGAACCACTGTGATTGTGTTTCCAGCTCGCATGGTTAAGCACCTCAGTGGAGAAAGCCGAAAACTGACTATCACAATAAGCATAAACTGGTCAGCGATCCGATGAGTATGATAAATGACGGGCCGTTCATAACATTGGACGAAGTGTTTATGGCTTGACCTCGGCTGTCTCTGAACACTAACTGGGGGCTCGTAGCTAGCTTCCCCAGTTTAAAGCTCCTATGACTAAGTGAAAGTTAAAAAGTCCGCATATCTGATTGCCTCATTTCTACTAACACAACCGCCTCCGGGCACCGAGACGTCGGCTAAGGGTTGTCTGGTTATTGCAGAAACACCATGCGTAGTATCTACAAAGGGGTGGAAGCCGATGATGGGCCACTTTCAACTGATAAACAGTCACAACGGAGTTAAAATAAACATATCATCGGCGTTTGTATTTAATATACAAGGGCCGCCTTCCGTAATCGTTATAAAGCCATAAATATGCATCAATTTGACTTAAGATTTTGCCGAAGCTGGGTTTCCTGGCTCCTGTGCTTACCCCTACGTTCCCAATTGTTCGGCTAGGCTGTAAAGGGAGCACCTCTGTGATTGTCACTACCGGGTCATCCGAGTTAGTACCTCAGACTGGGTGAAGCCGAAAGCTAGCAATCTTAAAGGATCACATTGGTCGGCAACGACGGAAGTGAAAATTTTGGTTCATTAAATAGCGTTCGGGAACTTTCCCCGAACTAAATCCTCAATATTGCTCCCATATTGATCGGAGCGGAGGTTTCATGATCATGCTTAGCATGAAAACCCAAAGAAATGACCCGATAGAGGGACTATTTTCTTTGCAAGATGTTTCTTATGTTAAAAAGTAATATAACATATCTCTCCGCATACCTTTGTTTATAAAACCGTATGGCCGGATTGCCTTGTTTGCCGTAAATCTTTGCCGTCATAAAGGCCTTATAAAGTAGGACAAACACTCCTCGGCTGCTGGCCGAGGAGGTTGAAACCGATGGTCAGTCAACAAAGTTTTGTACAATGCGAATCCGAGCATTAATGATGTCGAGTACTTGGATACATAGAATCATTACACATAATTTGTGATTTTACTTCGGATATCGATCCTTAATTCGGCCACCCGTGCCCACATTAATGATCAGGGGCTACTGGGCTTCGTGCTTATCATTTACAAATATTAAAGGGGTATATCGGTCTCCTGATCTGGTGTTGCCACCCGACCAGTGTCTCGGGGGCTACTGCATTGCCTGTTCAATACAGAAAATTCAAAGTGCTTAGTGTATGGCTTGACCAAACTATGGGCAAACGCGTCTTCGGACAATAATAGGTACCATCTGGACCTATCTTGCGTCAAGCTAGTATATTGCGGCAACTTCTCAAGACCCTCTCTCAAGGGCCCATTCGTCGATCACTATTATCTCTAATATATTACACTGTGTTTCTATTCCCACGTATGCTGCCGAGCTAGGAGTTGATCCTCAGGACGATCTCGTGCATCGACCTGAGTCTTAGGGGCTACTAGGAACAGCGGTTTCATGTTTTCCTTCAGGTGCATCTCGGGTTTTAGACTGACACACACCTTAAGGGCTACTGGATATACATATACTAGATATATATCTCGGCAGCGAATAAATCACAACAGTCAAAAATCAGCCCGCGGTTGGGGGTGGTGCACCACCTCGGACGCAGTCCGGCATAAAGCTCGGGCTCCAGTGGCTAGCTCCATAGAGGGCATTTCCGGCATTAAGCTCGGGTAAACTTCTTTAACTTTTTTGAACCTAGGTGATCTATGAAACCTCGGATATAGTCCAGTGTTGGAGCTTGGACATAGTCCGACGTCGAAGCTTGGATATAATCCGACGCTAGATCTCGGATACCGTTCGGCGTTGGAGCTCGGCTGTAACTATACTCTTCATATATAGTCCGACGATGGGGCTCGGATACATTCCGGCGCTGGAGCTCGGAAGCAGTCCGGTGTTGGTGCTCGGCTGCAAAAGATACCTCGAATGCAGTCCGGCGTTGGAGCTCGGGCGCAAGAGGACACTACGGCCCGGGAACAACTTCAAACCCGAGGTGTGGCATAAAAATAACAAGGCATTGATAAAGGTCGAGAACTTAAAGGGTCTCCTCGAATATCCAACATTTAAACTCTTCGGATTCACTTTGGCGATCCTTAAGATGGAAGATGGGAAGATTTGTTGAACCAGTTTCCAAGACCGACGACCGAAGATAAAGACCAGTTCGAAAGAATCGAGGAGCGTCCTCAACTTGAAGACCGATTCAGGGGGCTACTGACGGTGTCCCGGACTAAGGGGTACTCACCCCAATGTCTCCGGATTAGTTAGATTGGGCCGAGGACCCCCATGGCCGTATACTCATAGGCCAGTTCAGACAGCCCACGCCGCATACAAGAAGGACTCCACAAGACTTGGCGCCCAAGACAAGGACTCTCCTAAACCCTAGCCATCTGGTGTGTTATATGAACCGAGGCCATGCTAGTCAATAGACAATCCCATATTCATTACTACAATCTCGTGGTAGATACATGTACTTTGTACAATACCCATACGAATATAATCAAAAGCAGCATGTAGGGTATTATCTCTTCAAGAGAGCCCGAAGCTGGGTAAAACCCTGTGTCCATGTTACCATCGCTCCAAGACGCCTAGCTTAGGACCCCTACTATGATATACGCCGGTTTTGACACCGACACGTAGTTTATAAGGCGTCATCTCAACGGATTTTGATGGTGCCCTATTTAAAGTGAATGCAGCTGTCTCTAATGCATAGCCCCAAAACGATAATGGTAAATCGGCAAGAGACATCATAGATCGCACCATATCCAATAAAGTGCGGTTACGACGTTCGGACACACCATAACGCTGTGGTGTTCCAGGTGGCGTGAGCTGTGAAACTATTCCACATTGTTTTATATGAAGGCCAAACTCGTAACTCAAATATTCTCCACCACGATCAGATTGTAGAAACTTTATTTTCTTGTTACGATGATTCTCCACTTCACTCTGAAATTCTTTGAACTTTTCAAATGTTTCAGACTTGTGTTTCATTAAGTAGATATACCCATATCTGCTCAAATCATCTGTGAAGGTCAGAAAATAACGAAACCCGCCACGAGCATCAACACTCATCGGACCGCATACATCGGTATGTATTATTTCCAATAAGTCACTAGCTCATTCCATTGTTCCGGAGAATGGAGTTTTATTCATCTTGCCCATAAGGCACGGTTCACAAGCATCAAATGATTCATAACCAAGTGACTCCAAAAGTCCATCTTTATGGAGTTTCTTCATGTGCTTTACACTAATATGACCCAAACGATAGTGCCACAAATAAGTTGCACTATTATTATCAACTCTGCATCTTTTGGCTTCAATATTATCAATATGTGTATCACTAGTATCGAGATTTAATAAAAATAGACCACTCTTCAAGGGTGCATGACCATAAAAATTACAAATATAAATAGAACAACCATTATTCTCAGATTTAAATGACTAACCGTCTTGTATCAAACAAGATCCAGATATAATGTTCATGCTCAACGCTGGCACCAAATAACAATTATTCAGGTCTAAACTAATGCCGAAGGTAGATGTAGAGGTAGCTTGCCGACCGTGATCTGATACGTCCATTTTGCATCATGCTTTTATATCAATATTTATTGCATTATGGGCTGTTATTACACATTATATATCAATACTTATGGCTATTCTCTCTTATTTTGTAAGGTTCACCATGAAGAGGGGAAGCTGGCAACTGGAATTCTGGTTGAAAAGGGAGCAAATATTGGAAACCTATTCTGCACTGCTCCAAACGACCTGAGACTCAACGAAACTTATTTTTGTAATTAATAAGAATTATTAGCGGAATAAATACACCAGGGGGCCCACACGCTGTCCAGGAGGGTGGGGGGCGCGCCCACCCCCTACTGGGCGCGCCCCCTGACTCCTGGGCCCCCTGGTGGCCTCCCGGTGTCCATCTTCTGCTATATGAAGGGTTTTATCCTCGAAAAATTTTGGGCAAGCTTACGAGACGAAACTCCGCCGCAACGAGGCGGAACCTTGGCGGAACCAATCTAGAGCTCCGGTAGAGCTGTTCTGCCGGGGAAACTTCCCGCCGGGAGGGGGAAATAATCACCATCGTCATCACCAATGATCCTCTCATCGGGAGGGGGTCAATCTCCATCAACATCTTCATCAGCACCATCTCCTCTCAAACCCTAGTTCATCTCTTGTATCCAATCTTGTATCCAAAACCACAAATTGGTACATGTGGGTTTCTAGTAGTGTTTATTACTCCTTGTAGTTGATACTTATTGGTTTACTTGGTGGAAGATCATATGTTCAGATCCTTAATGCATATTATTACACCTCTGATTATGAACATGAATATGCTTTGTGAGTAGTTACGTTTGTTCCTGAGGACATGGGTGAAGTCTTGCTATTAGTAGTCATGTGAATTTGGTATTCATTTGATATTTTGATAAGATGTATGTTGTCTTTCCTCTAGTGGTGTCATGTGAACGTCGACTACATGACACTTCACCATTATTTAGGCCTAGAGGAAGGCATTGGGAAGTAATAAGTAGATTATGGGTTGCTAGAGTGACAGAAGCTTAAACCCTAGTTTATGCGTTGCTTCGTTAGGGGCTGATTTGGATCCATATGTTTCATGCTATGGTTAGGTTTACCTTAATACTTTTGTTGTAGTTGCGGATGCTTGCAATAGGGTTTAATAATAAGTGGGATGCTTGTCCAGGTAAGGGCAGTACCCAAGCACCGGTCCACCCACATATCAAATTATCAAAGTAACGAACGCGAATCATATGAGTGTGATGAAACTAGCTTGACGATAATTCCCATCTGTCCTAGGGAGCGCTTTTCTCGTTATTAGAAATTGTCCAGGCTTGTCCTTTGCTACAAAAAGGATTGGGCCACCTTGCTGCACCTTATTCACTTTTATTGCTTGTTACTCTTCACAATTTATCTTATCACAAAACTATCTATTACCTACAATTTCAGTGCTTGCAGAGAAAACCTTACTGAAAACCGCTTATCATTTCCTTCTACTCCTCGTTGGGTTCGAAACTCTTACTTATCTAAAGGACTATGATAGATCCCCTACACTTGTGGGTCATCAAGACTCTTTTCTGGCGCCGTTGCCTGGGAGTGTAGCGCTTTTGGTGAGTGGAACTTGGTAAGGAAACATTTATATAGTGTGCTGAAATTTTATGTTACTTGTTACTATGGAAACTAATCCTTTGAGGGGCTTGTTCGGGGCATCTTCGCCCCGATCAGTACATCAAAGAGTTGCTCCTCAACCTACTGAACCTATTGAAAATGTTTACTTTCATATTCCTTCGGGTATGATAGAGAAACTGCTAGCTAATCCATTTGCAGGACATGGATAATTGCATCCTGATTTACACCTTATCTTTGTGGATGAAGTTTGTGGATTATTTAAGCTTGCAGGTATTCCCGATGATGTTGTCAAAAGTAAGGTCTTCCCTTTATCTTTGAAGGGAGATGCATTGACATGGTTTAGGCTTTGTGATGATACGGGATCTTGGGATTATAAGCGATTGAAGTTGGAATTTCAACAGAAGTTCTATCCTATGCACCTTGTTCATCGTGATCATAATTACATATATAATTTCTGGCCTCGTGAAGGAGAAATCATCGCTCAAGCTTGGGGGAGGCTTAAGTAAATGTTATATTCATGCCCCAATCATGAGCTCTCCAGAGAAATGATTATTCAAAAAATTTATGCTCGGCTTTCTCTCAATGATCGCACCATGCTCGATACTTCCTATGCTGGTTCTTATATGTTGAAGACTATTGAATTCAAATGGGACTTATTGGAAAGAATTAAACGCAATTCTGAAGATTGGGGTTCCGACGATGGTAAGGAGTCAGGTACGACACCTAAGTTTGATTGTGTTAAATCTTTTATGGATACCGATGTTTTTCGTGGATTTAGCGCTAAATATGGACTTGACTCTGAGATAGTAGCTACTTTTTGTGAATCTTTTGCTACTCACGTTGATCTCCATAAGGAGAAGTGGTTTAAATATAATCCTCCCATTGAAGTAAAAGTATTTGCACCTATTACAATTGAAGAAAAGACTGTTACTTATAGTGATACTATTGTTCCTACTACTTATGTTGAGAAACCACCTTTTCACTACAGGAATCAGCTACTTTGCCGTCTGCCATGGCGGACAGCAAAGGCAGGAACGGCGGACGGCAAAGGTCTTTGCCGTCTGCTGCAGACGGCAAAACACTCTGGCAAAGTAAGAATTGACAAAGAGCTAATTTGCCGTCTGCTTTCTGAGGCTGACGGCAAAGGGGCCTTTTCCGTCAGCAGCTGACGGCAAAGAAACAGATGGCAATAATTAAGCTGTTAGTCTGTTAGGTGGCTAATGGCAGCCTTTGCTGTCCGCTGCTGTAGGAAAAGCCTTTGCCGTTCGCCGCTGTAGGCAAACTGACCAAATGGGTCAGCCCACTAGGAAGCACAGGTGGCCACCGCGTGGCTTCTTTACCGTCCGCGGTTGTCGGCAAAGGTGGCTTTGCCATCAGTGGCTGACGGCAAAGATCCTGCATTGCCTCTTTTTTTCTTCTGTTTTTTTAATCCAACAATTTTCACAGCATATATATATATGACATATATATATATTTCACAGGGATATTTAACAGCAAACATATGACATATCTAGCACATAAGTTTCATCGTACATACATATATAGTTCCATCCATTCATACATACCAAGTTGCACATACACATTGTTCCATCCATACATATTACAATGCAAAGTTTCATCAAGATAGCAAGCTAGAAGAATACTTGAAGAGAATGAAAGAAAAAACAAGCACTCCATCATAGCAAGCGAGCTTCCGTGAAGTGGATGAAATCTGCAAAATGGCAAATAAGAAAGTTAGAAAAAGGTGACTAGAAAAAGAAGAGTAGAATAAGAAGTATATGTCATTTATGAGCTAACTTAGGTGAAATGAATCATTTATGAGCTAATTTAGGTGAAATGGATCGTTTTTGAGCTAACTTCGGTGAAATGGATTGTTTATGAGCTAACTTAGTTGAAATGGATCGTTTATGAGCTAACTTAGTAAAAAGCATCATTTTAGAGCTAACCTAGGTGTGATGGGTCATTTTGGAGCTAACCTAGGTAAGATGGGTCATTTTGGAGCTAACTTATGTGAAATGGATCGTTTTAGAGCTAAGTTAGGTAAAATGGATCGTTTATGAGCTAACCTATGTGAAATGGATCGTTTATGAGCTAACTTAGGTAAAAAGCATCATTTTAGAGCTAACCTCGGTGTGATGGGTCATTTTGGAGCTAACCTAGGTAAAATGGATTGTTTGGGAGCTAACTTAGGTGAAATGGATCATTTATGAGCTAATCTAGGTACAATGGGTCATTTTAGAGCAAACTTCGGTAAAATTCATCATTTTAGAGCTAACCTAGGTAAGATGGGTCATTTTGGAGCTAACCTAGGTAAAATGGGTCATTTTAGAGCTAACGTAGGTAAAATGGATCATTTAGGAGCTAATCTAGTTAAAATAGGTCATTTTAGAGCTAACTTGGGTAAAATGGATTATTTATAAGCTAAGTAAGGTAAAATGGGTCATTTTAGAGCTAACTTAGGTAAAATGGATTGTTTATGAGCTAACTAAGCTAATTATGCCATTTTTGACATAAGTAAGCTAAGTACAGATCGTTTTAGAGCTAACTTAGGTAAAATGGATGGTTTTGGAGGTCAGTAAGCTTATTAAGTCATTTTGGAGGAAAAGAAGCTAAGTCATTATGGTAAGCATATTGGAGGAAATAAATCTAAGTCTAGGTCTTTATGCATTTGTTAAGCAAAACACTAGAGACACTTACCATGATCATGGAGGTGTAGTAGCAGGGTGGCTCGTGCCGGTAGCTGGAGAAGGATCGTGCGATGCTTGTCTGGAGTGACGCTGCACCAAAGATCATTTCCAATGTCTCGTTAGCATGATGACACTCAAATGTTAAGACTAGCAAGTAATGTCCATTCAAATTAAAATCACCATGGTCCTAGGAGCAATCACTGGCATTGGCGGAGCTGTCTGACCGGACTTCTCACACACAGACTGCACATTTGGTTTTGACGACTCAGTCATACTAGTTAGTAATGAGACAAACACTACATGAATGTTTTGGCTAATGTGTAGAAGAAACTTACCACAAGGAGCTCGTACATGGCCCTTGCCTGCATGTCATTCCGTGCCCTCTCCTCCTCCAACATCTTTGTCGTCCTCTCCTCCAACTCTCGCTGCCTCTCCGCTGCCTCTGCCAGAAGTTTCCATTGTATCTCTCTCACTCTATATAGCAGCCTGCAACACCACTCCTCGTTACCATTTGTAATCATTGATGGAAGCGCACACAATGTAATGGAGAAAGATAGCTGAGTACGTATAACTAACCTTGAAGGCGAGTTGGATTGGCTGTTCACGAGGCCTTATCTCAGGATCGGAGCTCGACTGACGCGCCTTGATCTCTGGGAGAGTGCTAGGACAACGGATAAGTCCATCTCCCATGGCTATGGAGCCATGGGACCTCCCGCCACCAGATATCATCAGCAGCTCTGTATCAATGGGACCCTGGCTCGGGTTAAAGTCCTCCCCTCTCCTCGCCTTTCCCTGATCTCTATATTTCACAAGCTTGTCGTGGGAGGAGATGTTGGTGAAGTTTTTTGGATCATCGAGGTCAGACGCCGAGAATGCCTTGACTTTCTTGTAAGAGCCAGTGTGGGCCATGGCATACAGGTCATTCACCTCTGGCACCTTATCTGCCTTATCATAGCGTGTCTGAAAGAGAGAAACAAAGTAAATTAGTAATTAAAGGGCTAAAGCTAGCATGATGAACGAATTGCACGAATCATGAAGCAAACCACATACTCAGTTCCGCCTGTATTGGTATAAGTTGGAGATGCCTTGATGGTGTGGCACACCTTCCATTTGGGCATGTTTGTTCTTGGCCTCGTTGTGGAGGGCTAGCCATTCTTTTGAGCACCACTCATTGACCAACACCTCCCAACAATCCATCTGATCAGCACACCATCTCGGAGGGGCCTAAGTTAGCAAATAGAAACTTGAGCGCTACGGCTATGAATTACTAAATGAAGGAAGTAAAGTACAAGGCCTTAAGAATTACCTTCATGTACTCCTCCTTACTCAAGAACTTCTCGCGGCACGCCAGCTTGGTCTTCTTGATACCACGCGAGGAGTAGTAGTCTCGAACAGCCTGCACCCGAGCCTCGTGCCGTAAGTTCTGTAGTAGGCGCTTGCAGACGTTATCGATAACATTTGCCGCCTCCTCCTCGTATCCCTCCTCACACCTATAGAATGTATGCAATCAAATGAGGCAATATTGATTAGTACAATTAATACCTAGCTAGTTGAAGAGTTTTAATTGTGTAAAGGAGAAATTACCCAGAACTTTCTAATCACCACGTCTGCCCTCGTCTTGCACAAGACACCGTCGATAATCTCACCAGGCGGGGCCGAGGCAGCCAAGTAGTGCTCCCAACTCAATCCAAGCTCTGGAAGCCGATCCTCACCAGGCAATGTGACAAACCCTGAGAAGTTTTGCCGACAAAGAACTCCAAGGACGGAGTTGGGCCGGCAGACACTATGATGGTGGTCCCAACACTTGCAGCATGACAAGGCCAACACATTAGATATTTGAAGAAACGTGAATGTAGAAGGGTACAAAAAGATTAAAGGCACTTACCTCTTCCCATCAGGGAAAATCAACCACCTATGCTCGCGGGTCGCCGGCACGTCCGGGAGCCGTGTACAACCATGCTGGTAGATGGTGCCCCCTCCTCCTCAATATCAGTCGGCTCCCCGCCATCATCAGCATGGCCACTCGGCCCCTCAGGCTGATCCGGCCAGGTACCCCATCCAGACGTGTGCTCCTCTAGGGTCTCGTGGGCCGAACTCTCGTGGCTCGAAGGCCCGTGGACCGGAGGCTCGTGGACCGGAGTCCGTGTAGCCTCCTCCTCGGATGAGTCCACCCTAGCAGTCACGTGCTCGGGTGAAACAGCTGGGGGTGGCGGCAAGGAAGGCGCCCTGGCAGTCACCCTACCTCCTCTCCCGCGACCACGTGCTCTCTTCTTCTTACCTCGTCCCCTGCTCGGCACCGTGGTCGACGAAGAAGGGCCCGGCGGTGTCGCCATACTGTCCAGCAACGCTCGGCGGAGAGGTTCGTGTGGAATGGAAGACCTCGCACCACGCGCCGACGAAGAAGGGTCCTCGGAGCGCTCCCGACCAGCACCCACCATCTTTCAACACCTGCCATGACAAAGAGTCAAAGAGTAAACGAAATTAGTACAACATAAAAAAATACCGACATGAATAATAATATGTATATCACTTAAGTGTATCATCATCAAGTACAACATAAAAAAATTGAATACCTGACACTACGTACTAATAATCTCGATCAGTATCATTAATAAATGCATAATCATCATCATCACTATAATCAATGACGGGCTCAGGGGGTCAGGGGGTCGGGGTGTCAGGGTGTGGTGTCGGGGTCGGGGTGTCGGGGTGTGGTTTCGGGGTTGGGGTGTGGTGTCGGGGTCGGGGTGTCGGGGTTAGGGGGTCAGGCGGTCGGGGTGTGGTGTCGGGGTCGGGGTCGGGGTGTGATGTCGGGGTCGGGGTGTCTGGGTCAGGGGGTCAGGGGGTTGGGGTGTCGGGGTGTCGTGTCGGGGTCGGGGTGTCGGGGTGCGGTGTCGGGGTGTGGTCTCGGGGTCGGGGTGTCGGGTCGGTGTGTCGTGTCGGGGTGTCGGGGTGTCGGGGTGTGGTGTCGGGGTCGGAGTGTCTGGGTCAGGGGGTCAGGTGGTCGGGGTGTCGGGGTGTCTTTTTTCTACTTCTTTTACTTCTTTTCTTTTCTTCTTTTCTTCTTCTTCTACTTCTTCTACTCCTTTTCTTCTTCTTTTTTCATCTTTTTTCTACTACTTTTCATCTTTTCTTTTCTTCTTTTCTTCTTCTTCTACTTCTTCTACTTCTTTTCTTCTTCTTCTTCTTTCAAGTTTTTCCTACTTCTTTTACTTCTTTTCTTTTCTTCTTTTCTTCTTTTCTTCTTCTTCTACTTCTTTTCTTCTTCTTCTTCTTCTTCTTCTTCTTCCTTTCTTCTACATGTTCTTTTTTCTAACACTAACACTAAATCTTCTTCTTTTCTAACACTAAATCTAACACTAACACTAACACATATCTAGCCCTAAATCTAACACTAACAATTAAACAACAAAAAAAAAGAAAACAAAATACTCACCGGAGCCGATGGGGGCGTGGTTTCGTGGTGGTAGGGTGGCGGTGGCGACGGGGGCAGTAGGACTCCAGGGCGGTGGAGCTCAGGGAGGGGTGTTGGGGCGGCGCCGAGCCGGCAGGGAGGCGGGGGCGATGGGGCCGTGGTGGTGCCGGGGGCGACGCTGGCGCCGGGGTGCTGGTCGGGTGGGGGGGCGGCGGGGGCAGGGGCGGCGGTGGGTGGCGGGTGCGGCGGGGCAGTGGGACTGTCGGGCGGCGACGCGCTGGGGCGGCGGGATGGTGGGGCGACGGGGCGTTGACGGGTGGGGGGAGGCGGGGTGGCGAGGGCGGGGGGCGGTGGCGGGGGCGGCGGCGGCTCCGGGCGGCGGCGGCGGCGTGGTGGGTGGATCGAGTGGCGGCGGGCGTCGGGGAGGAGAGAGGGAAAGAAACAGAGAGAGTAACGGGAAGGTGGGGGGGGGGGGCTCGGCCGTTAGTTAGGTTAGCCTTTGCCGTCCGCCCGGCCTTTACTGTCCGCTTTCTGTTTATCTTTGCCATCTGCTGCGGACGGCAAAGAGGGGGGACGTTAAGTTTTTCCTAATGAGACCGTTAGTGGGTCCCACCTCCCTCTTTGCCGTTAGCCAGCTGACGGCATCGTCAGCCAGCGGACGGCAAAGAAACGGATGATGGCAAAGACCTTCTTTGCCGTCTGCCAGTGTTTTGCCATCCGCTTCTTGGTAGCTGATGGCAAAGACCTGCTTTGCCGTCCACTAGCGGACGACAAAGAACTGGTAGACGGCAAAATCCCTGATTCCAGTAGTGTTTCCTATTAGGATAAAGGATCATGCTAAAACTTCGACTATTGTTCGTAAGGGTAATACTAGAACTTATACACCTCCTGAGCAAATCAAAGTTGAACCTAGTATTACTATGGTTAAAGATCTCTTGGATGATAATTTAGATGGGCATGTCATTTACTTTTGTGGTGAAACTGCTAATATTGCAAAACCAGATGCTAAAATACATAGACCTGTTGTAGGCATGCCTGTTATTTCTGTTAAAATAGGAGATCATTGTTATCATGGCTTATGTGATATGGGTGCTAGCGCTAGTGCAATACCCTATGATTTATATAGAGAAATTATGCATGACATTGCACCTCCTGAGTTAGAAGATATTGATGTTACTATCAAGCTTGCTAATAGAGATACTATTTCACCAATTGGGACTCTTAGAGATGTTGAAGTCTTGTGTGGGAAGGTTAAATACCCTGCTGATTTTCTTGTTCTTACTTCCCCTCAAGATGACTTTTGTCCCATTATATTTGGTAGACCCTTCTTGAACACTGTTAAAGCTAGGATTGATTGCGAAAAGGATGTTGTTACGATTGGCCTAGATGATATGACTCATGAGTTTAATTTTGCTGAATTTCGTAGACAACCCCGTGATAAAGAATTATCTAGTAAAGATGAAATAATTGGTCTTTCTTCTATTGCCGTGCCTCCTACTGATCCGTTAGAACAATATTTGTTAGACCATGAAAATGATATGTTCATGAAAGAAAGAAGGGAAATAGATAAAGTGTTCCTAAAACAGGAACCTATTCTGAAACATAACTTACCTGTTGGAATCTTAGGGGATCCGCCTCCACCCAAGGGTGATCCCGTGTTTGAGCTAAAACCATTACCTGATAATCTTAAATATGCTTATCTCGATGAAAAGGAGATATATCCTTTTATTATTAGTGCTAACCTTTCAGAGCAGGAAGAGGAAAGATTATTGAAAACTCTGAAGAAGCACCGAGCTGCTATTGGATATACTATGAATGATCTTAAGGGCATTGGTCCTACTCTATGCCAACACACAATTAAAGTGGAAAAAGATGCCAAACCAGTTAGAGATCCTGAACAAAGATTAAATCATAAGATGAAAGAAGTGGTAATAAATGAGATATTGAAGCTCCTTGAGGCAGGTATAATTTATCCCGTTGCTGATAGTGAATGGGTAAGCCCTGTGCATTGTGTCCCTAAAAAGGGAGGTATTACTATTGTTCCTGATGATAAAGATGAATTGATTCCGCAAAGAATTATTACAGGTTATAGGATGGTAATTGATTTTCGTAAATAAACAAAGCTACTAAGAAAGATCATTACCCTTTACCTTTTATAGATCAAATGCTAGAAAGACTATCCAAACATACACATTTCTTCTTTCTAGATGGTTATTCTGGTTTCTCTCAAATACCTGTATCAGCGAAATATCAATCAAAAACTAATTTTACTTGCCCTTTCAGTACTTTTGCTTATAGACGTATGCCTTTTGGTTTATGTAATGCACCTGCTACCTTTCAAAGATGCATGCACTACAACACGTACGCTATTAGGACTCATTTTATTAGCGGCGATTTCCTAAAATGTCTTAAAATCATGGTACTACTGGCACTTTGAGAAATTGCATCCGAAGCTCACATGCTTTGAAGGCGAATTTAGAAAATGCCTCCGATTGTTGCTGGTGTTCCGGTGGAGAGCGCCTCCAATGCTTGGCTTATTATACACATTTGACCCTTGATTTTAGACTATTTGCGAAATAACCCTCCCACCTCTATCTTGTATACGTGACCATTGAAATAATAAAAAAACTAAAACCAAAAGATCGACTCGATCTGCTCAACGCATCTATCGCTGGGGGCGTCATCGCTGCCACCGGAGCCTCCGCCACCGGTGTCCCACACCGGAGCTGCCGCAGGCGTAGCGGCCTCCGCGGCGCCGCGGCCGGCAACGCCATCCCGCGCTGGACCTCTTCTTCTCTCCTTCCAGATCTCGCGGTGGGATTGCAGCGGACGAGTGAAGGAGACCCAAAGGAGAGGGGATATCCAGGGACCGGAGAGGAGGCGACGGAAGAGGTGGAGGAGGAGGAGGAGGAGGAGGAGGAAGGTGGCCTCGCACGCACTAGCTTCTTCCTTCCCATACCAGACTCGCCCATGTTCTGTTGCTATTATTGATCCAACGCCCCGGTGCACACAAGGTGTTTGAGGTAATGCCCCTGATTTTTTTACTTCATTTTACTTTTCTTTTGTGTTTGTGCTAGATGTTCTGTATGAACAATCATTTTGGCACGACATTGTGCATTTTGACAATTGTTGGAGAAGCTCTGAACTGATCAGTACATGTAGATTAGTACTATATATAACACTAATTATGGGCACTTGCACAATCAGCTAGTTGTACTCCCAGAAGTAGTGTGCAACGACGACAAGGAACAACTAAAATTTGATGTGGTATTTTTGCTAGTTAAACTCACACTGCTTCTAGAAATTCCTCTTTGCTTCTTCTCACATTCAAATATTTATTATAGAATTTTTATGTGGCCTCTGCTTTAGTATGTTACATAACTTCTTCTAAGCACCTCATGTTGTAGAACTTGGTTTTGTTTACTTGAAAATGGATAAGAGTTGGATGCGAGCAACAAGGTCTTCGGCCGAGCATTCTTAAGGAACTAGCAACTTCATAAAATTTGCTTTTCGTACATCAGCAAAAGACAATAGGATTCTCTGCCCTTGCAAGATATGTGTAAACTCTCGTTGGTTAGGTGAACTTGAAGTCTATGATCATTTGATTTATGATGGATTCATGGCTGGATATACCACATGGATTCATCATGGAGAAAGTATGCGGCCCTCTGAAACAACTTCAGGTCCTAGTTCACAGTTTGAAGAATATGTTGATAGTGATGAGATGGATGAGATGCTACTGGAAGGTTTTGGGATGTATGATACTCGTACTTTAGGAGAGGAGCAAGAGTCTGAAGATGACTTGGACGATGATGTTGAAGCATACTATAGATTAGTTAATGATGGACGACAAGAGCTGTACCCAGGTTGCAAAAGATTCTCTAAGCTGCAATTTTTGGTGAGGTTGCTTCACATCAAGAATATGAGGGGAATGAGCAATGTCTGCTTTGATGAGGTATTGACGCTAATTAAGGAGGTACTTCCAGAAGGTGAGGCCTTGCCCAAAAAAATTCACGGGGCCAAAAATTTTGTGAGAGCCATTGGTATTGGATATGATAGTATAGATGCATGCAAAAATGATTGCATTCTATTTAGGAAGGAACATGCTGATGCCATATCATGTCCAGTGTGTGGCACAAGTAGATGGAAGAGCGTAAATACTGGAGTTGATGGAAGGCGTGTCCACAAGGTTCCTCAAAAGGTGGTCCGTCATTTACCACTAAAGAAGAGACTCCAAAGGTTGTTCTCTTCTAAAAAGACGACATCAGATATGAGGCCGCACAGCGAAGGCCGCACAAAGGACAACAAGATACGACACCCAGCTGATTCACCTGCATGGAAACACTTTGATGCTATTCACAAAGACTTCAGTTCAGAAGTTTGCAACGTTAGATTTGGATTGGGAGCTGATGGTTTCAACCCTTTTGGAAATATGAATCTCTCATATAGCATATGGCCTATCATCTTGATCCCCTATAACCTTCCTCCATGGATTTGTATGAAGCAATCAAACTTTATCCTCTCTGTCATCATTCCTGGTAAAAAATCTCCAGGGGAAGACATGGATGTTTACATGCAGCTGAGCATAGATGATCTTCCGGAGCTTTGGAATGATGGAGTCTAGACTTATGATGATCTTCTGCACAACTATGATATTCTATCAGCGGGTTGACGCAAAAGAATACGTGATGTAGAATGCTCCCATCACAATAGTTTCCACACTTGGTTTGCTGACCATGTAAGTGTCTATGATCTCACACTAAAACTCTTAAAGCGCTTCATGTGGAGATATTGCATTGACTATGTTATGTCTCTAGGTTCAATCATTGATTTCCAATAATGTTAAGATCCCTGAAGAAGTTAAAGTCTTAGCAAAAAAGCCATATAGGATGGTGAGAAAGTACAATTCTTACTCTATAAATGGATGCACTTTCCACACAAGGGGATATGGTGACGGAAAATAAGCGCAATGTGACGGAGTATCTATGATTGCAAAGACATCTAGTTTCTCAAGTGCTAAAGATAAGAATCCAGCTTTAGGAGATGTTGTTTATTATGGCCGAATCACTAAAATAGTTGAGCTGAATTATTCAAACAAAGGCAACGTGGTTTTATTCAAGTGTGATTGGGTTGACAGTGTTCACCCTGATGCTGGGGTTCGAAAGGACCCATATGGAATAACCGAGGTGAATTTTAACCATTTGCTAAGCAGCGGCAACGGCATATTTGATGGGCCATTTATCCTCGCAACTCAAGCCACCCAAGTATATTATGTACAAGATTCTATAGAGAAGGATTGGTACGCTGTGGTTCATCCACCTACAAGAGACTTCTTTGATATGGAGGCTAGAATTAATGGGCATGCAGAATATTAGGCTAGGATTAGGTTAGAGCTATTGGTTGTTTCTGAACTAAATTTGAAGTGTTGTTGATTGTTTTTATCTTAGTTTTGATCTTGTCTTTTCTAACCGAGTTTTGAATTGTACATACCAGAAAATATGATGACTTCGAGATCAAGATCTGATGCATTTATTCAGTCCCATGTGTCTGACCATGAAAGAAGATTGAATGACCTGAATTATAGAGTGAGAGAAGTTAATCTTCCTCAAATGGAATGCATTAATGCTATCAAACAAACTAAAGCAGAAGCATCAAACAGGGATCAATTAGAACACTTCACTATGGTAAGCTCTTAAAATATTTGGTGAGCTCTTGTTTTTATTACTTCTGATGGTCTTGAGGAGCTCAACATGGATAACTTTGAACACTTGTTTTTATTACTCATGTTGTTTTCTTGTATTGATTTTGAAGAATTCCAGAGCTGAAGAAGATTTTGACTTAAGGAGCCATGAGGGAAGTGGTGAGGAAACTGAATCAGAAGATGGAGAAGATGACACTGAACATGGTGATGAAACTGAATCGGAAGATGAAGAAGGTGAGTCTGGACAAGAAGATGAACATGACCAAGAAGAGGAAGTTCGACAAGAATAGGAGAAAACACATGGTTAGTTCGAGGGCATAAAAAATTTAGATGTGCTTGTTTTGCATGGGCCTAATGGTAGTTCCTATCTGTTCATATACCAGAAGTGGTAGAGAAGACAAGAAGATGACCTACTCACATGAGGCGCTTTTGGAAGGAACATAATGTTGATAATAAGATCAATTTGAAGTTCAACAGATTTGGTCAGCCATGTGGTTTGAAGACATGCAAGCTGACAAATTTTATTGGAACCCTAGTGAAAGGAAAAGAAATGTCCTTAGCTGCTCAAAACTGGAGCAAAGTACCAAAGTTAGAGAAAGAAAAGTTGTGGGGTTCTGTCCATGTATGTCAACGCAATCTAACATATATATATATATATATATATATATATATATTTGCATCTTCAACAAACAAGTCATTTTCTTCTTCAACGAACAAGTTGTCACAACTGTATTTTATAATAGGCTTTTTTCAACATTGATGAGTCATACAAAAGATGGGTGTTGAGATCAGCCAGTAAAAAATGGAAAGACTTCAAGGTTGTTTTAAAGAGGAGATACTACAAAGCTGATTTGTCACGCGCACGAAATATTCTTAATGGTTGTGATAATAGAATACCAATTGGACAGTGGGAGTGGCTAGTAAAACACTGCAGAATAGAGAAAGCTAAGGTGAGTACTCAATGGTGTAGTTTTGTATCCTATGCTAAATATGTGGTCCACATATAAGCTTGTTATGAGTTTCTTCACCATATTTGTGTGTCCAGGAAAAATCTGAGAGAAACAAAGCCACTCAGGCATCGCAACTCAAGGGATGCAACAGGACCCACACCGCTGGGTCACAAAGTTTTGCAGTTGTCCTTGATCAAATGGTAATCAACGAATAAGTTTTGAAGTTTTTGGGTCTTTTTCTTTTGTCTTTTTTGTCTTGGTGGTAGTCATTCTGCTGTACTAATGGGTGTCATCTGCACTTCAGGAAATGGTAGAAGGTAGGGAAATTGGGCGTGCCGAGCTTTACGTGGTTACGCATACGAAAAATAATGGATATCCAGTCAACCAACAAAGCGGAGTAAAAATGGTATGTAGTTCACTTCATAGTGCTCTGTTCTATTATATTCCTAGTTACCTTTCACTTGATACTGCTCTGTTCAGTGCTTCATAAAATTCATGCTTGCAACCCTACTGTTATATGAACCTTTTAGGATGAAATTAAAAAAGGATTCGGGAAGATCCTTCTTTGATTGGTGAGGAGGCCTGTGATGGTGATCTTTATTCATCAGTTTTCCCAAAAGAAAAGAAAGGAAGGCCAAGTGGCCTTGGTCTATTAGTAGGTGGAGTCGCTTCAGAGCGCCTTGCTCAAGTTGAAGCTGAACTACATGCTGCTAAACAAGAGAACATGGAGCTTCGGCATGTGGTGCATACTCTAGTGGCGAATCAAACTTCAATAATGGCCAAGAGTGAGAAAATGGAAGAACAGTACAATGAGCTAAAGAGTTTGATCATAGCTTCTAGGGGGTCAGTTGAAATGGGCGGAATTCAAGAAAAGGAGCTTCCAAATAAAGATCCTTCTAAGGTGATTCTTGTTTTCATCTCTTAAATTCAGTCACATTATTTGAGCATTTACTACTAGCTAAATATGAGTTTCCACATACTAGGACTTGGAAACCATGAATGACAAAGAACAAGCAACTTCACTTTCATATACTACCAAGGCATCTGAGGCAATGGCTGCTCCAAGGCATCCAGATAAGGTGAAGGCATCCCAACTGGAATCAACACTACCTAGTCTTGTGACTGTGCTGAAACCAAAGAAGGCAAATACAAAACATAAGAAACCAGGAATATTTCAAACACCGCTCCAAAAGGGGCCAAAGGTGATTTTTTCTATATGTTCTCAACTTATTAACCAACTAGCGAATTAGAAGGGTTACTTAGTACCATTGCAACTTATAGGATGGATTAGAAGATACCATAAAGTGTGGCATGGAAGTTAGTTTGACGTTGCCAAATAGTGAAAGTGTGGTGGCAATGGGAACCATTCAGAAAACTAATAGAAAAGCTAAAGCTATTGATGGCCAACCACTAGCTGATTGTGTTGAAGTTCTTGTCAACATCGTGCTCAAAGAAACAACTGAGCTACCTCGTGCACAAGGGAAAATAAACAAGCTAGGAAATGCCCAAGCTAGGTGTATTCCATGGCCACGCAAAAATGTATGATACATGACACTTTGCTATTTCATTTGCCCTGTTCTTCTATATGCAACTATTCTAAACTCTTTTTTATGCAGATTATGCAAACAGATCGTACTACCATGCTGCACTCTAAGGTACTATCATAGCTCATAGTTGTTGTTTTGTGCTCATATTATGTATAACTATACATGATTTTTGTTTTTACCCAATTGTAGGTTTCTAGTGTTTGTAGTCAGATGTCTTTCAACAATAGAGAGAATGTAGATCCCAACAAAACAACCACTGGAACTCAGGTGACCGACCATCATACTGGTTGCAGTACTTCAGAAGGTCCAGTGAGGAATACACTCAAGAGAAAGAAAGTTTCCGAGACAACAAGAATGAAAAAAGGTACTCAAGCAATCTCTGCTACAACCGGAAACAACATAGTTAGGAATTCGGGCACGGAAACATGAAAGATGGCCATAGGTGAGTTGTACATGCCTTTTCCTGTAGCGAATTAGAGCATGAGGTTTCCTGGCCCTTTTTTTGCATGCATGTCTCTGTGCTGAGAACATTCTTTGCTCTTGTAAAATTCTGATTGATACTTTGATATTGTCCTTCAGTTTAGTTCATAAGTATCCATATCTTCAGGTGATGGTTATGCACTTATGCTCTTGCATTCTAGTGAGCTAACCATGCAAACACAAAATAAGTTTTTGAGAGAGAAGAAACTACAATTTATCTTAGCCAGAAGACTGAGAGAGGTATATATAAAAGGACGGATTTTTGGTGTCACGGATTGCTAGTTAAGTTGTCCAAGACTAAGAATACGGAGAAAAAAACACTAATCTGAGCTCTGTATTCTTTGGTTTAAATTTTCCAGTTTGCTTGTAGTTGTACTAACCCGGACTCTGTTTTCTGTGGATATATAATATTGAAAACTGTTGACAAATTCCTTTTTTTTAATTTGAAAGAGAGAGATAGAGGGAATGGGAGGGGGCAATTCTGACCTGGTTCAGTGCATCTATTGTTAGTCTTTCCAAATATCCGTACATGCATGTACTTGCATTCTTCCATTTTACCATTTGTCCATTTTAGTGGTATTGTGTACCTGTGCTTGCATTCCTATTTATACATTCCTGAGAACAAGTAATGCCAGTACCTGTGCATGCATTCTTTTTTTACATTGGTAAGAACATGCATCTTAGATGCTTGTACCTTTTTTTTATATTACTTGTACATGTACTTGCATTCTTACATGACTGTCCCTCTTAGGTGCAAGCTGGAAGTCAAGCTGAAGGTGAGATATTGCTACTGGAGTGTGTGACAACAATCTGGAGTTGTTTTGACAAGAGGGGTACATGTGTATTGGTGATCTAAGATGCTCATTTAAGTTGTGACAGAGGTTTTGCTCATTTAAGTTAGACATGTTTCATTGCTGTACAATATTCGACAACACAATTTCTGAATGTGCATTTGTTTCTTTGCTGGAGTATATTTCTGAATGTGTGTTTATACAAAGCTAGATGAAAATTATTGAGCTTGATGTGATAGTTATTTCATTATTCTTGGATGCATATACAAACTTTGTGGCATTCTTCAGATGCGCCTTGGTAGCATTTTGGAGGCAATTTGTGAGACGCCAAAAAATGGTTTTGGAGGCGATCTTCAAAAATGCCACAAAAATGTTGTGAAGGCGATTTGAGAAGTGCCGCAAAAATGTTTGGAGGCAGCTTGAGAAATGCCACATTTGAGCTTTGAAGGCATTTTTTTAAAATGCCACATTTGTGCTTTGAAGGCGTTTTTGAAAATGCCACAAATTGTGATTGTAGGCATTTCGAAAATGCCTCCAGGCTGTGTTTCTGAGGCGTTTTAGAAAAGTGCCTTGGAAGGCCTTTGCCTTCGGGAGTACCTCTAGCACTTTCTGAAAATGCCTTCAAATGTCTAGCCCAGCATTTTGTTGGTTTTTGGAGGCGTTTGAGAATGTCTCCTATCAGTGTACTTGTTGTAGTGATGATGGCTATATTCTCTGACTTTTGTGAAAAGATTTGTGAGGTATTCATGGATGATTTCTCCGTTTATGGATCCTCTTTTGATGTTTGCTTGAGCAACCTTGATCGAGTTTTGCAGAGATGCAAAGACACTAGTCTCGTCTTGAATTGGGAAAAGTTCCACTTTATGGTTAATCAAGGCATTGTCTTGGGGCACAAGATCTTCGAGAGAGGTATTGGAGTTGATAAAGCTAAAGTTGATGCTATTGAAAAGATGCCATGTCCCAAGGACATAAAAGGTATAAGAAGTTTCCTTGGTCATGCCGGTTTCTATAGGAGGTTCATTAAGGACTTTTCTAAAATATCTAGACCTGTGACTAATTTATTACAAAAAGATATTCCTTTTGTCTTTGATGATGATTGTGTAGAAGCATTTGAAATACTTAAGAAAGCTTTGATCACTGCACCTATTGTTCAGCCACCTGACTGGAATTTACCTTTTGAAATTATGTGTGATGCTAGTGATTATGCTGTAGGTGTTGTTCTATGGCAAAGAGTTGATAAGAAATTAAATGTTATCCAGTATGCTAGTAAGACTCTTGATACTGCCCAGAGAAATGATGCTACTACTGAAAAAGAATTCTTAGCAGTTGTGTTTGCGTGTGATAAGTTTAGACCTTATATTGTTGATTCCTAAGTTACTATTCACACTGATCATGCTGCTATTAAATATCTTATGGAAAATAAAGATGCTAAGCCTAGACTCATTAGATGGGTTCTCTTGCTCCAAGAATTTGACTTGCATATTATTGATAGAAAGGGAGCTGAGAACCCCGTTGCAGACAACTTGTCTAGGTTAGAGAATGTTCTTGATGACCCAATACCTATTGATGACAGCTTTCCTGATGAACAATTAATGGTCATTAATGCTTCTCGTACTACTCCTTGATATGCTGATTATGCTAATTAGATTGTTGCTAAATTTATACCACCTAGCTTCACATACCAGCAAAAGAAAAAGTTCTTTTATGATTTAAGACATTACTTTTGGGATGACCCACACCTTTATAAAGAAGGAGTAGATGGTGTTATTAGACGTTGTGTACCTGAGCATGAACAGGAACAGATCCTACGCAAGTGTCACTCTGAATCATATGGAGGACACCACGCTCGAGACAGAACTGCACATAAGGTATTGCAATCCGGTTTTTATTGGCCTACTCTCTTCAAAGATGCCCGAAAGTTTGTCTTGGTTTGTGATGAATGTCAAAGAATTGGTAATATTAGTAGACGTCAAGAAATGCCTATGAATTACTCTCTTGTTATTGAACCGTTTGATGTTTGGGGCTTTGATTATATGGGACCCTTTCCTGCCTCTAATGGTTATACACATATTTTAGTTGCTATTGATTAATGTACTAAGTGGGTAGAAGCTATTCCAACTATTAGTGTTGATCATAGTACTTCTATTAAAATGCTTAAAGAAGTTATTTTTCCGAGGTTTGGAGTCCTATCTTATGACTGATGGTGGTTCACATTTTATTCATGGTACTTTCCGTAAGATGCTTGCTAAGTACGATGTCAATCATAGAATTGCATCCCCTTATCACCCAGAGTCTAGTGGTCAAGTAGAGTTGAGCAATAGAGAACTCAAATTAATTTTGCAAAATACTGTTAATAGATCTAGAAAGAATTGGTCCAAAAAACTTGATGATGCATTATGGGCTTATAGAATTGCATATAAAAATCCTATGGGTATGTCTCCATATAAGATGGTTTATGGAAAAGCTTGTCATTTACCTCTAGAACTTAAATATAAAGCATATTGGTCTATTAAAGAGCTCAACTATGACTTCAAACTTGCTGGTGAGAAGAGGTTGTTTGATATTAGCTCACTTGATGAATGGAGAACCCAAGCCTATGAGAATGCCAAACTGTTCAAAGAAAAAGTCGAACATTGGCATGACAAAAGAATACAAAAGCGTGAGTTCAATGTAGGTCATTATGTGTTATTATTCAACTCTCATTTAAGATTTTTTGCAGGAAAACTTCTCTCTAAATGGAAAGGTCCTTACGTTATCGAGGGGGTCTATCGTTCCGGTGCCATAAAAATCAACAACTTCGAAGGCACAAGTCCAAGGGTGGTGAGCGGTCAAAGAATTAAACATTAGATTTCAGGTAATCCTATCAATGTTGATACTAATATTATTGAAATCGTAACCCCGGAGGAATACATAATGGACTCTTTCCAGAACGTTCCAGACTCTGAAAAGGAATAGCTATGTGGTACGGTAAGTAAACCGACTCCAAAACAATTCTAAAGGCAATTTTTATTAGTTTTGGAATATTTAAGAATTTTATGAAGAAAGAAGTAGTCCGGGAAGGACACGAGGCCTCCACGAGAGTGGGGGGCGCGCACACCCTTACTGGGCGCGCCCCCCTGTCTCGTGGACACCTCGTGTGCCTTCCGGACTCCGTATTCTTGCACGTTACATATTTTGGTCGGTAAAAATTCATTACATAACCTCCCAAAAGTTTTGACCATCGTATTCACGCAAATTTCCTCTATTTTCATTGCGAGCTGTTTCTTCCACAGGTTTAAGAAACATGTCATCTCAAGATTCGTAGGGAGAGAGCTATGTGGCTGGTTACCTTGCAGACCATAAGGTCTACGGGGACTTGGACCATAGTGGCTGGACCACGGGAGAAGAAGAAGACTATGAGCCCAAGGGGAAGGATGAAACAAGCTCCGACGAAGATGAAGTTCCACTACCTCAACCGGGGGATATGCATGTGGAGTTTTAAAAGTCAAGTCTACCTGATAGAGCAAAGAAGCCAAAAATCGAGTTTATCCCTTTTTGTCTCTTGCAGGAAAATAAGCAAGAACTATGCAAAAGAGTATTAAGTCTTGAGAGGGATATCGAAGACCTAAAAGAGCAAAACATTATACTCAAGCGTAAATTGAGGAAGAAGTCACCCTCATCATCAACAACTCCTACTTCACCACCTCCGAGGACATAAGCATATAGGTATGAGCACTCCCCTTGGCAACTGCTAAGCTTGGGGGAGGTGCCCCGGTATCGTATCACCATCACACTCCTATCTTTACTATTTTATTTAGTTCAATCCTTTTAGTAGTATCTTGATCTAGTAGATTGAAGTTTTGATATCAAGTAATTGTGAGTTTGCTTTGTGATCTCTTTATGTAATCGAGTCCGTGAGCTATTGATACGTCTCCAACGTATCTACTTTTCCATACACTTTTGCCCTTGTTTTGGACTCTAACTTGCATGATTTGAATGGAACTAACCCGGACTGACGCTTTTTTCAGCAGAATTACCATGATGTTGTTTCATGTGTAGAAAACAAAAGTTCTCGGAATGACCTGAAAATCCTCGGACAAGTTTCGGAAAATATAAAAAATGCTCGCAAAAGATGAAGACCAGGGGGCCCACACGCTATCCACGAGGGTGGGGGGCGCGCCCACCCCCTCTGCGCGCGCCCCCCTATCTCGTGGGCCCCCTGCAGCTCTGCCGACCTCAACTCCAACTCCATATATTCCGTCTTGCGGAGAAAAAAATCAGAGAGGAAGTTTCATCGCGTTTTACGATATGGAGCCACCGCCAAGCCCTAACACCTCTCGGGAGGGCTGATCTGGAGTCCGTTTAGGGCTCCGGAGAGGGGGATTTGTCGCCATCGTCATCATCAACCGTCCTCCATCACCAATTTCATGATGCTCACCACCGTGCATGAGTAATTCCATCGTAGGCTTGCTGTACGGTGATGGGTTGGATGATATTTATCATGTCATCAAGTTAGTTTTGTTAGGGTTTGATCCCTAGTATCCACTATGTTCTGAGATTGATGTTGCTATGACTTTGCTATGCTTAATGCTTGTCACTAGGGCCCGAGTGCCATGCTTTCAGATCTGAACCTATTATGTTTTCATCGATATATGTGTGTTCTTGATCCTATCTTGCAAGTCTATAGTCACCTATTATGTGTTATGATCCGACAACCCCGAAGTGACAATAATCGGGATACTTCTCGGTGATGACCATAGTTTGAGGAGTTCATGTATTCACTATGTGTTAATGCTTTGGTCTAGTTCTCTATTAAAAGGATGCCTTAATATCCCTTAGTTTCCACTAGGACCCCGCTGCCACGGGAGGGTAGAACAAAAGATGTCTTGCAAGTTCTTTTCCATAAGCAGGTATGACTATATTTGGAATACATGCCTACATTACATTAATGAATTGGAGCTAGTTCTATGTCACCCTATGTTATAGCTATTACATGAGGAATTGCATCCGACATAATTATCCATCACTGATCCATTGCCTACGAGCTTTTCATATATTGTGCTTCGCTTATTTACTTTTCCGTTGCTATTGTTACAATCACTACAAAACCCAAAAATATTGCTATTACTATCTTTACCTTTTACCACTGTTACCATTACTATCATACTACTTTGCTACTAAATACCTTGCTGCAAATACTAAGTTATCCAATTGTGGTTGAATTGACAACTCAATTGCTAATACTTAAGAATATTCTTTGGCTCCCCTTGTGTCGGATCAATAAATTTGGGTTGAATACTCTACCCTCGAAAGCTGTTGCGACCCCCTACACTTGTGGGTTATCAAGACTAATTTATGGCGCCGTTGCCGGGGAGCATAGCTCTATTCTCTGAGTCACTTGGGATTTATATCTGCTGATCACTATGAAGAACTTAAAAGATCCAAGAACTAAAATATATCCATCAACTACGAGGGGAGGTAAGGAACTGCCATCTAGCTCTGCACTAGATTCTCCTTCTGTTATGAATAAGCTTGCGACACCTAAACCTGCTACTGCTATGAATTCTGATATGTTGCATGTTATTGATGATGCTACTTCTGCTATGCATGATACTTATGACGAAACTACTTCTATGCTTGGTACTACTGTGCCGTTAGGTGAATTTCTTGATGAACAACTTACTAAGGCTAGGGAGAATGAAATTATTGAGAATGAAATTATTGATGATAGTGATGATGAAGGTTCTCCCCCTAATTATGAATTGCCAATTTTTCCTGAGGGTTATGTTATGAATGAAGAAGCTGCTAGAGCTATTTTTGCTTGCAAAGATAGATATGATCTTAAAAAGTTATTAGCTAAATGGAAGCAGCAATCCCTTAATGCTAGAATGAAACCTGACCCTGCTTTTGCTACTTCAGCTATCTGTGTTCCTGACAAGGAATATGAATTCTCTGTTGATCCTGAGATTATTACTTTAGTTGAATCCGATTCTTTTTATGGCACTGAATCTGAAACTGTTGTGGCACATCTCACCAAGTTAAACGATATAGCCACCCTGTTTACTAATGATGAGAATTCTCGCTATTACTATCTCCTTAAGATATTTCCATTCTCATTAAAGGGTGATGCTAAGTGAGGGAGTCCCGGATTAGGGGGTGTCCGGAAGGCCGGACTATGACCTTTGGCCGGACTCCCGGACTATGAAGATAGAAGATTAAAGACTTCGTCCCGTGTCCGGATGGGACTTTCCTTGGCGTGGAAGGCAAGCTTGGCGATGCGGATATGTAGATATCCTCCCATTGTAACCGACTCTGTGTAACCATAGCCCTCTCCGGTGTCTATATAAACCGGAGGGTTTTAGTCCGTAGGACGAACAACAATCATACCATAGGCTAGCTTCTAGGGTTTAGCTTCTCTGATCTCGTGGTAGATCTACTCTTGTACTACCCATATCATCAATACTAATCAAGCAGGAGTAGGGTTTTACCTCCATCGAGAGGGCCCGAACCTGGGTAAAAACATCGTGTCCCTTGTCTCCTATTACCATCCGCCTAGATGCACAGTTCGGGACCCTCTACCCGAGATCCATCGGTTTTGACACCGACATTGGTGCTTTCATTGAGCGTTCCTCTATGTCGTCACCTTTAGGCCCGATGGCTCCTCCGATCATCAACAACGACGCGGTCCAGGGTGAGACCTTTCTCCCCGGACAGATCTTTGTATTCGGCGGCTTTGCATTGCGGGCAAATTCGCTTGGCCATCTGGAGCAGATCGAAAGCTACGCCCGTGACCATCAGGTCAAATTTGGGAGTTTGAACTACACGGCTGACGTCCGCGGAGACTTGATCTTTGACGGATTCGAGCCACAACCGAGCACGCCGCACTGTCACGATGGGCATGATCTAGCTCTGCCACCGGACAGTGCCCAGAAGGCCGCTCAGATGTCCGCTCCGACCTTTAGTTCGGAGCCGACTACGCCGATCGAGGACGGATGGCTGGACACCGCCTCGGGGGCTGCAATCTCTATGGTGATCGAGCCAAACACCAGTCTTGTCCTTCGTGAAGCTCGCGACTCCAAGGTGCCGGACTCCTTTCCAGACTCTGAATCTTCCGCACCCCTGCCGATCGAACCCGATTGGGCGCCGATCATGGAGTTCGCCGCCACGGACATCTTTTAGCGCTCGCCCTTTGGCGACATTCTGAATTCACTACAGTCTATCTCTTTACCTGGAGAGCCTTGGTTGGACTATAGTCATCAAGGTTGGGATGCGGACGACGAGGAAATTCGAAGCCCACCCACCATCCACTTCGTAGCCACTGTCGATGATTTAACTGACATGCTCGACTTCGACTCCAAAGACATCGATGGTATGGACGCCGATGAAGGTGACGACCAAGAACCAGCGCCTACAGGGCACTGTACAACCACCTCATCTCACGATGTATACATGGTGGACACACCCAAAAGAAACAACGACGAGGAACAAAGGGACACAACGAGGGATCGTTCCCTCGAAAAGCAATCAAAGCGGCGGCGTAAACGCCGCGCCAAACCCCACCTCGACAAAGACCCAGCCATAGAGCAGGGCAAACCGGCGGACGACGAACATGCCGTCGAGCAACCATCCGAATAGGGCAACTTGGATAAACAAACCAAACAACCCGTCCCCGGCGAAGATAATAGTCCGGACGACCTCACGCCGGACAAGTTGCTGGAGCAGAAGAACCTCCACCAAAGGTTCGTCGCCACTGCGTGTAGCCTGAAAAAGCAGAAGCGGAAGCTCAAAACAGCGGAAGATGCACTTAGAATCAGATGGGGCAAAGTACTCAGCACCACACACAAGTACGGCGACAGTCACCACACAAAGAGCTATCCAAAGCGAAAATTACTACCGGAATTTGATGAGGAGGCCTTAGAGCCCCCACAGTCGAAAAACAAGGAAGCCACCAGCTCGGATAGATGACCCCATGACCAACATAGAGCGGCAAAGGGCGCCGCAATCAATCCGGCATGCGATCCGCACAAGGATTCGCATCAAAAAGACGGCCCAACCAGATCTGTCTACGGGCCAAGAAAGCAAGCTCTAGTAAGCAATGCAACGCAACAAATATCCGAACATCGCGCAGACCCAAATACAGGGGCTCCACACATCCCCTATGTTTCACCGATGAGATGCTGGACCATGAATTTCCAGCGGGATTCAAGCCCGTAAACATAGAGGCATATGACGGAACAACAGACCCTGGAGTCTAGATTGAGGATTATATCCTCCACATACACATGGCTAGGGGAGATGACCTCCATGCCATAAAATACTTACCCCTCAAGCTCAAAGGGCCAGCCCGGCATTGGCTTAAAAGCCTTCCCGAAAACACCATAGGAAGTTGGGAAGAGCTCGAGGATGCTTTTCGGGCAAATTTTCAAGGGACCTATGTCCGACCTCTAGATGCAGACGATCTAAGTCATATAACTCAACAACCCGGAGAGTCAGCCCAAAAACTCTGGAACAGATGTCTTACTAAAAAGAATCAGATAGTCGACTGTCCGGATGCCGAAGCACTAGCAGCTTTCAAACATTGCGTTCGAGACGAATGGCTCGCCAAACACCTCGGCCAAGAAAAGCCAAGAACAATGGCCTCATTGACAAGCCTCATGACCCGCTTTTGCGCAGGAGAAGATAGCTGGTTGGCAAGAAGCAGCACCAGCGACCCAAATACATCTGAAGTCAGAGATGAAAATGGGAAACCGCGCTGTAGCAAGGAACAACGCCGGATCAAGGGAAGTAGCCTGAAGAGCACGACAGTCAACGCCGGATTCAAAAGCTCTCGACAGAATCAGAAAAAGCCGCCCCCAAGGATAATAGGGACGAGCTATCTAACCTCAACAAAATCTTGTACAAAACATACCAAATCCACAGTACTCCCGGGAGGCCTGCAAACCACACCCATAGAGATTGTTGGGTCTTCAAGCAATCCGGCAAACTCAATGCCGAACACAAGGGGCTCGACATACCAAGCGAGGACGACGACGAACCCCACAAGAAGAGCACTGGAGAACAAAAGAAGTTCCCGCAAGAAGTCAAAACAGTAAATTCACTTCATGTGACAAAAGGGAAAAACAGAGTGGCGCCTATAGAGATACGCGCCATACGGCCTGTCCCAGAGGAGTCCTGCCACTGGTTGTTACAACCAATCACCTTTGATCATCAGGATTACTCTAGAAGTATCCGGAACGTAGGCTGGACTGCCTTGGTATTAGATCCGATAATTGACGGACTCCACTTTACACAAGTCCTAATGGACGGCGGCATCGATCTAAACCTGCTATACCAGGACACAATCCGCAAAATGGGGATAAACCCAACAATAATTCGCCATGGCAACACTTCCTTTCAAGGGGTAACGCCAGGCCCAGATACCCGTTGTATGGGTTCCCTCTTGTTAGAAGTTATGTTCGGCTCCCCCGAAAACTTCCGAAGTGAAAAGCTAACCTTCCACATCGCCCCATTCATAAGTAGCTATCAAGCACTACTGGGACGCGAAGCTTTCGCCCACTTTAACGCAATACTGCATTATGCATCCCTTACACTTAAAATGCCCGGTCCGCGAGGCATCATCTCATTAAAGGGAAATATCAAGTGTTCCTCGAGCGCGGACGATGGTGCGGCTGCCTTGACAGCTGCACACTAAACCAGCTTTACTAGTTAAAGCACCTAAACAGGTCGTTCAAGACCCCGGACATGGCTCGACGAGTCCAGTGTAAACATACAAAGGCTTATTAGCCGCAGACCCCTGTACAAGGGGCTCCGCGCGTTTACACCAAGAGACAATAAAGCTCAATTCTACCCATTTTCTGTATTATACTTTGTTTATTTAATATAACATAGATTTTTCGCATGATTGTTTTCAACTAAGTTCCTCTGTTTTACAGATGAACACAGTGCTACACCCGTCCAGGATACGGCACAACGGAGACACATGCGCAGACGTGCAGTAGGGACCCGTTTCAAGGATTCTTTTCAGATTAAGACCCTGCGTAAACCTTTTTACTGTCTCTTGTTGATAACATCCCCGGTTTTTTGTTATAACCGAGGAGGAGGCTGGCGTCTTGGCATGTGGCCACACCAGAATTTTGCGCGTACCTGGACACCAGGGGCTTCTTACCAAGGGATTTTGTTCAGCCCGTTTTCATAAAGACCGAATACCTTAGGGAGTGTTCGGCGTTGCGAGTTTGGCCTTATATGCATCAGCTCCGAATCATGTATTTGGTCAAATGTTGGGTTTGCCCGGCTCCTATGTTTTGCTGCCTTACGTTCCTCTCTATCGGCTAAGGCGGCACCAGGAGAACTGCTGCGATTGTGCCCCGGTTCGGCCAGGCGAGCACCTCAGTACAGAAAGCAAAAAACTGACTGTCGTGATATAGCGAGAGACTAGTCAACCACTCGATGACTTGCCGGAATCTTTAGGATTCCTCCGCATTAACGAAGGGCCGTTTCTCGGTCAAGCACACACGCGCCCCGATTTCGGGTGAGCGCAGTGCCCCTAGGGGCTATATAGTAGCCTCACTGTCAAACTCCTATGGCTAAGTGAAAGTGATAAAGCATTATAGTCCGGTTGCCTAGTTCGCTGCGCTATCACCTCCTTTATAGGACCAAGACGTTGGATCAAGTGTGAAAAGGCGCCTTCTGCAAACACCCCCGCATTATATGCGTGGGGGCTGAAGCCAACGACTGCCATCTTTCAGGTTATATACACATATACATTAACGGCCGCACATGAGGTATTCTAGTTCTTGAAAGCACAAGTATAAAAAGCTTTTATATGCCATCAAAACATTGTTTTACAATAATACACATTATTCGAACATAACATCCTTCGAGCATTGCGTCTCTATTAAACGAGCGCCCTGCAGAACTTCCTCAAAATAGTGCTCGGCAGGAACTCGGCTTTCGTCCGAATCTTGGAATGCAACAGCACTGGCCTTCATCTCCGCCCAGTATGTCTTGACACGGGCAAGAGCCATCTATGGACCATCTATGCACGCTGACCTCTTCATTGCATCAATATGCGGCACCGCACCAAGGAACTATTGCACCAAGCTAAAATAACTCTTTGGCTTGGGCCTTTTCGGCCATAGATGACTCACAACATGCTTCATGGCGAGTCCGGATAACCTGTTCAGCTCCGCCCATGCGGCCAAATGACCGGATACCAAAAGTGGGTGCTCTGGATTGTGGAACTGCGACCAAAAAAGTTCTTCCACTTCGTGGTCATTTCGATCCCGGAAGTGTTCGGTCGTGTCCGCGGCACTCGCCGCCAAGTCCAGATAAGTGTTCGCCGCACTCCACTTCCGATCCAACGGAGCATACTTAGGATCCCCAAACTTCATCCGCAGCATATAGGGCTTTCCAGCCGTGATATCTCCGGCCTGACGCAGCTCCTCCTTCATAGCTCTCATCACAGAGCGATTATCCTTGGCCTCGGCAGTGACCTTCTCTAGGTCCTTCTGTGCCACCCTATCTTGTTTTTCAAGAAGCTTGCAGCGGTCGGCAGCATTCTTCAATTCTATAGCCATCTCGGCCATCTCCTTCTTGCTCTGGCAGTGAGCAGCCTGTTCGGCTTTTAGCTCTTCAGCCGCCTTTAAGGCAGCCGCATCGCTTTTCCTGGCCTGCTCCTTGGCTCGGGCAAGTTCCGCCCGAAGGTTCTCCATGGCAGCGGCACCATCTGCATTAAGCACACATGTTATAAGGTACGGACATTAAGCTCATCTTACCAGATGTCTTCGGAGACATTACATACCTTGTGCCTCGTCCAACCGCTTGTTGACAAGCGCAATGTCGGCATCTGCCACGTCAAGTTGCCGCTTTAGATCGGCAAATTCATCAGTCCAGCTAGCCACCAAACTCTTAGCCACCTATATAGGAAAGGCGACATATTATACCTGGGATTATCTATACAGGGCACATTTTATATATGCGGATCTGTCAAAAGGTACATCATTTTGCGTACCTCAAAACCTGTCAGTAAACTCCTGGCGGCCTCGTATAATCCGCTTTCCACGGATGAAATCCTTCTAATCACCGTGTTCATCAACACACGGTGTTCTTCTGAGATAGACGCTCGCTCGAGCAGATCCTTCAGCTCCTCCGACCCTGCACCGGACGGTGCCGGACTCGTCCGAAGACCTTTTTCGAAGGCCGGATTCGGAGAAACCCTCCGAGACGACACCTCGGGGTCGCCCGCCTTGCAAGACGGTATAGCTGGGGGAGGCGTTCCGCTCTCCATCATCTCCGGACGAAGATCCCCTGAAGATGAGCTCTGCTGAAAAGGGTTGAGATCCGAACTGCAAGGTAAAATTTCGGTTATCTTCCTCAGAAATAAAACAGGGATGTCTCTAATTTAAAAACCCCTCTCTTTACTTACGGCTCGGTGGAGAGCTGATCCCCTTGGGGGCGCAATGCGGCCGGGGCACACTTCGGCGCCGGACCCTCTGACGAAGATTTCTTCCCCCGCTTTGAGGCCATCGCCTCCGGGTCTTCAGAGGCGGTCCTCTTCTTTCTCTAGCTAGAGGAATTCTTGATTCCTCCTTTCCTGACAGCCTCCTTCACGAAGGCGGTAGCTTCTTGGTTCCCCTCTTCGCCTTCTTCCGAAGGCACAACCTCCAGCATCCTGGTTAACACGGGATCCGGCGTGGTCTCAGGGAGGGGGGCTGGACACCTGATAAGCTTTGCTTTCTCTATCCACTCCTGTTTGAAGGATAGCTCTTTTAAGGGCAATTTTATGATAAATATGCGGATAACGTGTCGGGGTACAGGGCTACTTACTTGAGTGTCCGGGCGATTGCAGCTCAGACTTGCGTCCTCGGACGAGTCCGGACACATTGCTTGTGATCCGAAGAACAATTTATACATCTCAATGGGCGTCGCGCCCATAAAATGTTGGAGGGCTCATGGTCCTTCCAGATTAAATTCCCACAGGCGGAGGGGGCGACGTTTGCAGGGCAGTATGCGGCGAATCAGCATAACGTGCATCACTACGGCCAGATTGATATCTCTTTCTAGGAGATCTCGAATGCGGCCCTGCAGCAAGGACATGTCCTTGGACGGCCCCCAGTTAAGCCCTTTATTGACCCATGACGCTAGCCGTGGTGGGGGACCCGAGCGAAAAACAGGTGGCACCACCCATGTGGTGTCCCTTGGAGCTGTGATATAAAACCACTCTCGTTGCCATAAGCCGAGCTCCTCTTGAAAAGAGCCCTCGGGCCATGGAGCATCGACAATCTTGCTTATAACAGCACCTCCGCACTCTGCGTGCTGCCCCTCGATTGTCTTCGGTTCTACCTTGAAGGTCTTAAGCCACAATCCGAAGTGAGGAGTAATATGGAGGAAGGCCTCACACTCGACAATGAACGATGAGATTTGGAGGGTGGACTCCGGAGCCAAGTCGTGAAATTCCAGCCCGTAGTAAAACATGAGCCCCCTCATGAAGGGATCAATCGGGAAGCTTAGCCCCCGAAGGAAGTGAGACATGAACACCACACTCTCACCGGGCTTGGGAGTGGGAATAACTTGCCCTTGAGCAGGCAGCCTATGCGAGATTTCTCCGGTTAGATACCTGGCATCTCTCAGCTTTCGCACGGCTTCTTCCGTAATGGAGGAAGGCATCCACCGGCCTTGGAGGTCGGAGCCGGACATTGTCGGAGGTCCGAAGCGCCTGAATCTGGAGCTTTGGGTGTTGGAACTCGAGGCGAGAGGCGGATTTGATTGGATTGAAAGAAAGGAGTCGAGCCTTGGTCTCTTTATAAAGAGGTTGAATACCAAGAGCCTCCCCGTGGCCGTTTGGGAATCACTTTCGATTAAAGGGACATACCAATGGCACGGTTGGGTTACCCACGCCCGTATTGATGAGAATCCCGGAATAAGGGGACACGATCTCTGCTTCGAGAAGACGTGCCAGGGAAACCGCCTCACTAAATGTGCTGAGGTGGGACAATAAACCAATTAGAATAAAGGCTTGGTCGTGGCATGATGTCACGCTGCAGGATACGTCAGCAGATTAGATTTGTATAAATATTATTCTCTCTACAGTGGTATGTGGAACTTATTTTTCAGAGCCGGACACTATCCTTGTGTTCAACATCTTCTATGAAGTATTCGGAGGAGGAACCCGCCTTGCAATGTCGAAGACAATTTGCGCGCCGGACTCGTCATCATTGAAGCCTGGTTCAGGGGCTACTGAGGGAGTCCCGGATTAGGGGCTGTCCGGATGGCCGGACTATGACCTTTGGCTGGACTCCCGGACTATGAAGATACAAGATTGAAGACTTTGTCCCATGTCCGGATGGGACTTTCCTTGGCGTGGAAGGCAAGCTTGGCGATACGGATATGTAGATCTCCTCCCATTGTAACCGACTCTGTGTAACCCTAGCCCTCTCCGGTGTCTATATAAACCGGAGGGTTTTAGTCCATAGGACGAACAACAATCATACCATAGGCTAGCTTCTAGGGTTTAGCCTCTCTGATCTCGTGGTAGATCTACTCTTGTACTACCCATATCATCAATATTAATCAAGCAGGAGTAGGGTTTTACCTCCATCGAGAGGGCCTGAACCTGGGTAAAAACATCGTGTCCCTTGTCTCCTGTTACCATCCGCCTAGACGCACAGTTCGGGACCCCCTACCCGAGATCCGCCGGTTTTGACACCGACACTAAGACTTGGTTTAATTCTCTTGATCCTGGTTGTGTGCGTAGTCCCCAGTATATGATTTATTACTTCTCTGCTAAATATTTTCCTGCTCATAATTAAGAAACAAGCTGCTTTGCGGGAAATATATAATTTTGTGCAAATCGAAGAGAGTCTCCCACAAGCTTGGGGGAGGCTTCTCCGATTATTTAATGCTTTGCCTGATCATCCACTTAAGAAAAATGAAATACTTGATATCTTCTATAATGGACTAACTGATGTTTCCAAGGACCACTTGGATAGTTGTGCTGGTTGTGTTTTCAGGGAAAGAACAGTCGACGAAGCTGAATTATTATTGAACAATATGTTGACTAATGAAAATAATTGGACTCTTCCTGAGCCCAATCCTGAGGCAATTCCTGAACCAATTGAGCCAACTCCTGAGCTTATTCCTAAACCCACTCTGACAAAGAGAGGTGTTTTATTTCTCACTCTCGAGGATATGCAAGAGGCAAAGAAATCAATGAAAGAAAAAGGTAATAAAACTGAAGACGTTAAGAATCTACCTCCTATTGAAGAAATACATGGTCTTAATATACCGCCTGTTGAAGAACCACATTGTTTTGACAACCCGACACATGTAGTGAAGGTAAATTCTCTCTATAAGTATGATAAAGATGAACTCCCGTCTACTATTTCATAGTCCATGCTTAGATGAATTTGATGATTTCATGAATGGACAAGCAAATTTTAATGATTATGTTGGTAGACAATTGAAGAATAATGCTTATATGATAGGACGCTTGAATGATTATGTAGCTAGAGTTAAAGATGAACTTAAACTCACTAGTAAACATGCTTCTATGATTGCTACTCAAGCTGAACACGTACTTAAAGCTCAAAATGAATTGCTAGTTGAATTAAATAATAAACATGACTTTTCTGTTAGAGTGGCTACTAGAACTGGTAAAATGACTCAGGAACCTTTGTATCCTGAAGGCCACCCTAAGATAATGGAACAAGATTCTCGGAATAATAATCTAGATGCTCCTAGTTCTTCTAAGAAGAAGAAAAAGAAAAAAAGATAGGACTCTGCATGCTTCTAGTGAACCTAATATAGAAACACCTGAGAATCCTAATGATACTTCTATCTCTGATGCTAAAACACAATCCGGAGATGAACATGAACCTAATGATAATGTTAATAATGATGTTCATGTAGATGCTCAACCTAGTAATAACAATGATATAGAAATTGAACCTGTTGTTGGTGTTGATAACCCACAATCAAGAAACCAACGTTATGATAACAAAGATTTTGTTGCTAGGAAGCATGGTAGAGAAAGAGAACCATGGGTTCAGAAACCCATGCCCTTTCCTCCTAAACCATCCAAAACAAAGGATGATGAGGACTTTGAGCGTTTTGCTGAAATGATTAGACCTATTTTCTTATGCATGCGCTTAACTGATATGCTTAAAACAAACCCTTATTCTAAATACATGAAAGACATCATCACTAATAAGAGGAAAATACCTTAAGCTGAGATTTCCACCATGCTTGCCAACTATACCTTTAAGGGTGGAATACCTAAGAAACTTGGTGATCCCGGAGTACCTACTATACCATGCTCCATAAAAAGAAATTATGTTAAAACTGCTTTATGTGATTTAGGAGCTTCTGTTAGTGTTATGCCTCTTTCCTTATACGATAGACTTGAATTAAGTAAGTTGACACCCACTGAGATATCCTTGCAAATGGCTGATAAATCAACTGCTATACATGTCGGCATTTTTGAGGACGTGCCTGTTGTTGTTGCGAATGTTACTATTTTAACAGACTTTTTTATTCTTGATATTCCCGAGGATGATAGTATGTCTATTATCCTTGGTAGACCCTTTTTAAATACCGCAGGAGCTGTTATTGATTGCAACAAAGGCAATGTCACCTTCCATGTTAATGGAAATGAGCATACGGTACATTTTGCGAGGAAGCAAAGCCAAGTTCATAGCATAAATACTATTGAGAAAAATCCATCAATTATTATCGGAGGTTTTGAATTTCCTCTCCCTACTGTCAAGAAAAGGTATGATATTCTTATTATTGGGGATGTTCATATCCCCGTTGAGGTAACCTAGTGTCACTTCGAAATTTCTCCGGCTCCGTGTTATTCGGAATGAGTTTGTTAACAAGACTTGATCAACCTTGTTAGTGGATTCATTTTGATGATCATGAGATGGATGAAACTAAAAGGCACAACCTTCTGTACCCTCTTTTTACTTTCTTTTATTTAAAATAAATAAAGCAAAAATAGTATTATCTGTCTGTTTTCTGAATTACCCGTGCAATAAAAAATATCCCGAAAATAAAAGTGCTCCAAATGACCTGCAAATTTAGTATGATTTTTTATGAATTATTTTAGGATTTTAGGCACTGAATACACTGTAGGGGGGTTTGCCACCTGGCCAGGAGAGTGGAGGGCGCGTCCACACCCCTTAGGCGTGCCCCCCTGTCTCGTGGGCCCCTGGTGGACCCCCTCCACATATGCCAGCACCCACACACTCCATCTTCTTCCCAAAAAAATCCCCATCCAGCTCAAGCATGAGTTCTAGCTTGTTTTGCTGTGATTTTTGATCTCCTTGCTCAAAGCTCCATTCACAAAACTGCTTTGGGAGATTGTTGCTTGGTATGTGACTCCTCCAATGGTCCAAATAGTTTTTGTTCTAGTGCTTTATTCATTGCAATACCTTGCTGCCTTGGTGACCCTGTTCTTGAGCTTGCATGTTAAATTTATGAGGTCCCAAGTAATTCTAATGCATGATATAGGCTCTAGGCACTTGTAGGAGTAGTTGCTATCAATTTTGTTTAGTTTTATTCACTTTTATTTTGAAGTTACTAAAAATTTCAGAATTTTTCAGAAAATGTTAAAGAGATTTTTGAGGGGCTCTTCTAGCCAAGGCTCCCAGGAAAAACAAGCTGAAGAGATGGAAAAGGCCAAGTATAATCTTCCTCGAATAGCGGAAATACGGCCGTGTAAATGGCCATGCGATGATTTCTTGAGAGAAGATGGAATTTATGAAGATTTTTATTCTTTTATCGAGAATGCAGGCCTCAATGATTTCCTCCTCGACCGGATCAATCAGTATCTCTTACTTACCAATACTTTCGTGCAAAACTTTTATTATTATCCTAAGAAGTCACCACCTTCAGTATCATTTTATTTATATGATGAATTCAGAGAAATGTCTTTACCTGATTTTTGCGCGGTATGTAAAATACCCTTTGGGGGAAATTAGAGGAACCAAATCCTAGCGATGTGGATGGCTTTGTTAACACTATCACTGTAGGGGATCCAAAGAAGTGTTCCGATGCGAGAATCTCTAGCATACACTTTCCCGTTTTTTGCTATTTTGCCATATTTGCTAGTAGATGTTTGATTGGTCGTTGAAATAGTGGAAACTCCAGTGTCCTAGATATTATTATTCTATTCCATGCCTTGTTTGTTTTAGTATGGGTGCCGTTATTGCTAAACGTCTAAACCTGAATCGTACAAAAGGCCCCATCTTTGGAGGTATCTATGCTACACGTCTTGCTAGACATTTTAGGATACCTATTAGGCACTATGAGAAAGACGAAACAATATTGCCTACTTATACTCTAGATTACAGGAGCATGGTAGCACATGAGTTTATTTTTCAGAATGATAATAAGATGCTCCTTTACAACTTGAGATTTAATAAGAAACACAATGAGACTATTATTCTGCCTGCACCTCTATTGTTTGATTTGACTGCAGATAATGTTCTTGTCACGCCGGAAGTGGTGTATGCTCATCGAGGCCAAGCATCCACTCCAGAGCCTGAGCCCGAGCCGGAACCACCACTGGACCCATATCGTTCGTCATCCTATCAGTGGGATCCAGAGGAGATCTCCAACCAATGGTATCCTGATTACACCTCTCAGTACACCGGGGAGAGTAGCCACGGTCCGTGGCCATAGACCCACTTAGGCCAAAAGCCTAAGCTTGGGGGAGTACATATTTCTCACCGACTTTACATTCATGTTCAAACACTATTCTAGTTGTCGGTGCTCATACTCTTTCATTTTATTATCCATGCTAGTTTAATTTTCTTTTTCCAGTTTTCTTCTTGTGTGCTTGATAAACCTTAAGAAAAAACAAAAAAAATTAGTTAGTTTAATTTCCATGCTTGTAGTAGAAATTAAAATTGAAAACCCAAAAAGATTTCTGGTTCTTCTTTTACTAGTTGGGAGCTTTCCCGTGTAAATAGTTTTATTTTCTTTTCTTTCCTTTGGCGGGTTGAGAGTAGAAGACCATATTGAAAATGTTTAGTGGCTCTCATTTGCATGATTTATTTAACTTAGAGCCCATATTACTTTGTCTTTTCTCTTGAGTTGAATGCTTGCAGATTCCAGCTTAGTCCAATGCACGTGCACTATTATTATTATACACATCGTTCGGTCGTGCGAGTGAAAGGCAATAATGGCGATATATGATGGACTGATTGAGATGAGAGAAGCTGGTATGAACTCGACCTCTCTTGTTTTTGTAAATATGATGAGTTCATCGTTCCTGATTTAGCTTATTATGAAGTAAACATATTTGCAATGACATTTAGAGATTATAGTAGCTTGTGCCATGCTTGATTAGCTGTGACTTATAATGGTTTACCTTGCATGCCAACATGCTATTAGAATGATTATGATGTGGTATGATGGTATGGTATCCTCCTTTGAATGAATTGAGTGACTCGACTTGGCACATGTTCACGCATGTAGTTGAAACAAAATCAACATAGCCTTCATGATATTTATGTTCATGGTGGATTGTATCCTACTGATGTTTGTACTCGGTGTGAATTAGTTTTAATGCATGTTTATGACTGTTGTCTCTCTCTCAGTTGGTCGCTTCCCAGTCTTTTGCTATCCTTCACCCGTACTAAGCGGGAATACTGCTTGTGCATCCAAACTCCTTAAACCCCAAAGTTATTCCATATGAGTCCACCCTACCTTCCTATATGCGGTATCTACCTGCCGTTCCAAGTAAATTTGTATGTGCCAAACTCCAAACCTTCAAATGAAATTCTGTTTTGTATGCTCTAGCAGCTCATGTTTCCACTAGGGCTGGCTATATGTTCCATGCTAGGTGGGTTGTCCTCAAGAGGAGTGGACTCCGCTCCTCATGCACGAGAAAGGGCCGGTAACCGGGATGCCCAGTTGTCGGTGTCAAAACCGGTGGATCTCGGGTAGGGGGTCCCGAACTATGCGTCTAGGCGGATGGTAACAGGAGACGAGGGACATGATGTTTTACCCAGGTTCGGGCCCTCTTGATGGAGGTAAAACCCTATGTCCTGCTTGATTAATATTGATGATGTGGGTTACAACAGTAGATCTACCACGAGATCAAGGAGGCTAAACCCTAGAAGCTAGCCTATGGTATGATTGTTGTTCGTCCTATGGACTAGGGCCATCCGGTTTATATAGACATCGGAGAGGGCTAGGGTTACACAGAGTCGGTTACAAAGGTAGGAGATCTACATATCCGTATTGCCAAGCTTGCCTTCCACGCCAAGGAAAGTCCCATCCGGACACGGGACGAAGTCTTCAATCTTGTATCTTCATAGTCTTGGAGTCCGGCCGATGATGATAGTTCGGCTATCCGGACAACCCCTAGTCCGGAACTCCCTCAGTAGCCCCTGAACCAGGCTTCAATGACGACGAGTCCGGCGCGCATATTGTCTTCGGCATTGCAAGGCGGGTTCCTCCTCCGAATAATTTATAGAAGATTGTGAACACCAGGATAGTGTCCGGCTCTGCAAAAATAAATTCCACATACCACCGTAGAGAGAATAATATTACACAAGATCAATCTGCTGACGTATTCTCTGGCATGACGTCACACCACTTCCAAGCCTTTACTCGAATTGTTTTTATTGTTCCACCTCAGCGCGTTTAGCGAGGTGGTTTCCTTGGCACGTCTTGTCGAAGCAGAGATCGTGTTCCCCTTATTCCAGGATTCCCATCAATACGGACGTGGGTAACCCAACTGCGCCATTGATTGCGGCGCTTGGGGGATAAGCGAGTTTTATCAGGCCGGTTGGGACGCATGTTTCCGTCCGCCCATATAAGGGGATAAAGATCCAACCTTTTTACCTGCGCCTTCTTCCTCCTTGGCTTATCCATCTCTGCGAACTCGAGTTCCAACGCCCAAGCCCACACATCTCACCTCAACCTTCTCCAACTATGTCCGAAGCAGGAGGCAAGTGGATGGCCTCCTCCGTCACGGAGGGGCAGATCCAGAAGCTGCGCAACGCCAGATACTTGTCCAGCGACATCGCGTACCGGCTCCCTATAGAGGGAGAGCTCATCCCCACCCCCAAGCCCCATGAGAGGGTAGTATTCCTTCCCCATTTCCTCCGCGGACTGGGCTTCCCTCTCGATCCCTTTGTCCGGGGGCTCATGTTCTACTATGACCTGGATTTCCATGATCTGGCCCCGAATTTCATCCTCAACATCTCGGCGTTTATCGTTGTGTGCGAGGCCTTCCTCTGCATCCAGCCCCACTTCGGCTTGTGGCTCAAGACCTTCAGTGTCAAGCCGAAGGTTGTGAAGGGTAGCCAAGAGGAGTGCGGAGGCGCCATGGTGGGCAGGATGTCCCATGTTACATGGCTGGAAGGCACTTTCGTGGAAACCATCAAGGGGTGGCAATCGGGGTGGTTCTACATCACCGAGCCGCGTGACCCCGAATGGGTAGCAGCCCCCGAATTCAGATCCGGCATCCCCACACGGCTCACCTCCTGGAAAGAGAGCGACCGGATTTGGGGCGATTCGGAGGAGCTGACTGGACTCCAAGCCTGCGTCCAAAAGCTGGTGGACAAGAAGCTCAAGCTTGTCAACGTAGTCCAGGTCATGCTCATCCGCCAGATTCTCCCGTGCCAACGACGGGGCTTTAATATGTGGGAGTTCGATCCGGCACAGCACCAGACTTTGAATGGGCTCTTCGACACTACATACGAAGAGGTCTGGAAGGTGCTGTTCAAGGGCGTCGAGGCTCCCGCATCTGCTACCGAAGATCGCGGATTCAGCTTGGAGCGTCCAGCTGATGAAGTAAGTTATTCTGTCCTTTAAGGGACGCTTGTTTTCCATAGTTTGACTCTATGCGGGATCTAAACTCCCTTTCCTTTGACAGGACTGGCTGCAGAAGGCTGCACAGGCTATCTGTCTGGCCCCATTGCCAGAGGACCCAGCTGACGCCCGCCTAACAGGGCTGCTGGCTCCGGCACCCCACGTGGTGCCGGAGAAGAAGGCCAAGAAGAAGGCCACGGGGACTCGGAAGAGTTCCCGTTTTCAGGTGCTATCGAATGATGAATCCGAGGCCGACTCCTCCCACCAGGGCAAGGAGGAGAAGAAGAAAGCCTCTCCCCCAGCGGGGGGAGGGAAGAAAAGGAAGGCCTCCCCAACAAGGGAGGCCGAAGGGTCCAAGAAGGGAAAAACTCTTCCCCCGGACTGTTCCGCCAACGCCAGTGACGACGACAAGGACTGGCCTCCAAGGGCCAAGCCTCTGGCGAGATCGTAAGTATCCGGACTCCCGAATAACTTCAAGGTTTTCATTTTCCTCCACATTATGTCTTTCTAATGCCGCATAAAACCCTGCAGTCCGCCTAAGGATGATCTCCCCACTTCATCGAGCGGGTCCTTAGCGGCGTTGGATATGGATTCTCTTCTGACTGCCTCCACCCCCCGTGATGCAGACGATGCCGAGGAGGGATCCCAGGAAGGGACCACCAGGAGGACAGGGCCCCGGAGGTGTTGCAGGACAACCTCCCAGACTTTGCACCGGACTCAGCCCCAGAACCCACAGTGGCTCCGGAGTCCGGCGGGCGACCCCTTCATAAGAAGGGCAAGACTGCGACGCCGGCTGCCTCCGTCCAACCAGAGGTGCCGAATAATTTGCTGGAGGCGCTCAACGGCGCCTCCATCAAAGAGGAACACCGCACTGTTATGAGTGCGGTGATTCAGAAGGTTCAGCTCGCCAAGAGCGGGCTGACCAAAGCCTGCAGCAGCCTTCTAACATGCTTTGAGGTAAGAATTTCAATATATGTAAAATGGTACCGCATAGACAGTAGCCCGTGATGCTCGGCTCGGTGTTCGGAAAGAAAAGCCGGACTAAGGATCTTTAGAAAGATAAACACAGGAGTCACGAAAATATGTCAATATGGGATTGCAGGCTGTGCTGCTGACCTCCGCCGCACTGACTGCGGAGGTCAATACTTTGAAGGAAAACCTCGAGCGGTCCGAGAACGAGCTCGGGCGTGCCAAGAAGCAGCTCTAGGAAAAAGAAGGTGAGTAATACCTTATGAAAATTGTACCTTACAGAAAAGGATTTTGTTGCAAGAAAAATGACAAGGATAACTTGGGTATTGCAGGGGCCACTAACGAGGTGGCGACCCTGAAAGAGGCGGTGGCCGCGGCCGAATGCAATGCGGCTGCGGAGCGCACCGAGAGAGAGAAACAGGAGGCGCGGGTGGCGGAGGTACAACAAGAGCTCCAGGATCTCATGAAGAAACATGAGAGACTGGAGCGTGACTCGAAGACTCGAGAGTCTGAGCTTGCAACGGCTCTTGAGAGTGCCAAAGCCGCTAAGGCCGAAGCCTACAAGGCCCTCAAGGAGATCGAGGCGGTAAAGGAAATAGAAGCGAGTAAGGCATTTTTCATGCAAAGTAAGCATGTGAGTGTTAATTACCTGTCGCTTACCTGAATTCGGAGCTCTCCAGGAGCGTTCGCAGATCTTCCTTGCAGCGTGTCCGATGCTGCCGCATTCTAGCGGGCCGAGGAGGGGAGCTCGACGGAGAAGGTCTTCTGGTCTCAGTATGCTGAGGCCGGACATCCGGTGCCCCTTAGAGACCAGCTGAAACAGCTGGTTGAGCTCCACAAGGCGGCCGAACAGGCCATGAAGGGCCTCATAGTTCGGCTGTGGCCGAAGGAGGCCATGCCTGGGAGCTACTTCGGCCTAGTGCGGCGGCTGGTGGATGCGTGCCCGTGGGTTGAAGTCATCAAGCATTCCGCTTGTATTGAAGGTGCCCGTCGGGCCCTTGCCCACGCAAAGGTGCACTGGGGCAAGATGGATGCCCAGAAGCTTGTGACGGACCCCCCCCACCAGAGGGCAAGGAGCATCGCACGCCCGAGATGTATTATAATAGTGTGCTGAAGGGCGCCCGCACTATTGTGGGTGAGTGCTCCAAAGATGTAATATTTGAGTAGACTTGCATTTTGTTATCCTGTGCGTTGAAAACTTGGTTCATATGCGCTAAGCAATGCTTGTTAATTTAAAATATTACCTTCTGTGCGGCTGTTTATTAAATCTGAGAGATGGCAAGTCGTCGGCTTCAGCCCCCATGCCACGAGTGCTGGGGTGTTCGGGATAAACTCGAGCGCTCTTGTTCCCATTTTTGGGTCCATCTAGGGAGGCGCTCGACACAGCGAACAAGGCAACCGGACTTATAAGCCTTGAACACTCTCACTTAGCCATAGAATTCTATAATTTTAAATTTCGGTGAAGCCCCTAGTCTTCGGAAGGCCGAATTTGGGGCGCTATCCACGCCTTGGCCGGACAGTATCCGGCTCCTCGCTCTAAGCGGCATAAGTCTTTAAGGACTCGCAAAAAACCTCTCGAACAGCGACCGGCTCTCGCCTCATCATGACGGTCAGTTTTAGCTTTCTCCACTGAGGCGTTAACCTAGCTTAACTGGGGCGCAATCGCAGTGGTTCTCCCAGTGCTACCTTAGCCGATATAACGGAACGTAAGGTACCAAAACATGGGAGCCGGGCAAACCCAACTATTGACCCAAGACATGATTCGGAGCCGATGCATATAGTGCTATAAGTTCGGGGTGCCGCACTTGTGAAAGTGTTCGGACTCATCACACCATAATGCGGGGAACATAAGCCCCTGGTGTGTATTAGGCGTACCAAAGTGTACGGATGCAATATGTCGTGGATGAACATATGTATGAAAGGGAAATGCAATTATAAGCAAAAAGGTGCTGCATTGTTTTATTCAATAAGTCCTGCTACGAATGCAGAACGATACAAATAGTACGATAAGCAAGGTATGGGACTGTTAAACATGTCCCCCTCCAGGGGTAGGCTGCAGATTGGTGTATAAAAATGCTCGTAACGGAGACCACCTGTATATTGGTTGTAGCCTTTATCCTTTCCTGGCTGTTGCATCGTGAGTTCGGCAGATCTGCTGCCGGACAGGGCCTCTGACAAACGGAGTCCTGTGGGTAAAAAATAAAAGGCAAAAAGAAAAGAAAAAAGAACGACACACTTGAGAGTCCCTGGTGTGGTTGAGCCGCAGTCTGGGTTTATCGTGGTCGTGCCCCTCTCCCCATGCCCGTGGTATCTTCAGAGCGTAATGGTGTACGCGAAGGACCTGCTTTAACGTTTCGCAGGAGCTGGGGTTGGGGCCGCACTGCTACGCGTGCTCGGAACGTGCCAGGTGGTCTTGTTGTAAGTTACTCCGGGCGCGCTTAGCTGTGTCCGGCCGCTTAAAGGCTGGACTCGAGAATTGCCTTAAGAGGCTACATTGCACTTCTGCCGCGAGAGCCGCTGTATGTTCCTCCGTGCAGAGAGAACGTTCAGAGTTTCCATTGACCATGATGACTCCTCGAGGGCCTGGCATCTTGAGCTTGAGGTATGCGTAGTGCGGCACCGCGTTGAACTTTGCAAACGCGATGCGTCCGAGCAAGGCATGATAGCTGCTGCGGAACGGGACTATGTCAAAGATTAACTCCTCGCTTCGGAAGTTGTCCGGGGATCCGAAGACCACTTCCAGTGTAATTAAGCCTGTACAATTGGCTTCTACACCTAGTATGACGCCTTTAAAGGTCATTTTGGTAGGTTTAATCCTTGAGGAGTCTATGCCCATTTTGTGCACTGTATCCTGGTAAAGCAGGTTCAGGCTGCTGCCACCGTCCATCAAGACTCTGGTTAGGTGAAATCCATCGACAATTGGGTCTAAGACCAGTGCGGCGAATCCGCCCTGGCGGATGCTGGTGGGGTGGTCCCTTCGGTCAAAAGTGATCGGGTAGGAGGACCATGATTTGAACTTCGGGGCAACTGGCTCCATCACGTAGACATCCCTGAGTGCACGCTTCCGCTCCCTTTTGGGTATGTGCATTGTGTATATCATGTTTACCGTCCGCACCTGTGGGGGGAAACCCTTCTATCCTCTATTGTTCGGCGGTTGGGTCTCATCCTCGTCATCGCTATGTAGCCCATTGTCATTGTTTTCGGCAATTAACTTGCCTGCCTGCTTGAATACCCAACAGTCCCTGTTGGTGTGGTTAGCTGGCTTTTCGGGGGTGCCATGTATCTGCCACAAGCGGTCGAGTATTCGGTCCAAATTGGACGGACCCGGAGTAGTTCTTTTGAATGGCTTTTTCCGCTGACCGGGTTTAGAGCCTCTGAATCCGGCATTGACTGCCGTATCCTCAATATGATCGCCGTTAATGCGGCGTTTGTTTTTGTTGCGACGCGGCCTGCCATTTCGGTCCTAGAAGTCCGGACTGCCAGAATTTTTGCTAAGGTTATTGCTACGTGCTAGCCAGCTGTCTTCACCCACGCAGAAGCGGGTCATGAGTGATGTGAGGGCTGCCATGGATTTCAGCTTTTCCTGTCCCAGGTGCCGGGCAAGCCACTCGTCGCGGATGTTATGCTTGAAGGCCGCGAGGGCCTCCGCATCCAGACAGTCGACGATTTGGTTTTTCTTGGTTAAGAACCGTGTCCAGAATTGCCTGGCCGATTCGTCTGGCTGTTGAATTATGTGGCTTAGGTCGTCAGCGTCTGGTGGTCGCACATAAGTGCCCTGGAAGTTATCGAGGAATGCGGCTTCCAGGTCCTCCCAACTCCCAATTGACTCTGCTGGCAAGCTGTTGAGACAATGCCGGGCTGGTCCTTTAAGCTTGAGGGGGATGTATTTGATGGCATGAAGATCGTCACCGCGGGCCATGTGGATGTGAAGGAGATAGTCTTCAATCCAAACCGCGGGGTCTGTTGTGCCATCGTAGGATTCAATATTGACGGGTTTAAACCCTTCGGGGATTTAATGATCCATTACTTGATCTGTGAAGCATAGTGGGTGTGCGGCGCCTCTGTACTGGGCGATATCACGACGGAGCTCAAGGGAGCTTGGTCTATTTTGTTCGGCCCGGCCGGACTTACTGTGTCCGGCGCGACGATTGTCGTCACGTATCGTGGGACGCCCACGCGATCCATAGATCGATCTTGATTGTCTTGCCTTATCCTCCAATATATCTCGCAAGTCCGGAGTGTTCCCCTGTGGCCGTGTGCTTTTCGAGCGATGCCGGGGTACGGGTCTGGTGAAGGTCCTAGAGGCCACTCTGTCGCGACCACGGGGTGGTCGGTCAGCCGTATTGTCTCCTGGTGATGCGGGTTCGTAAGCCTCCTCCTCTAATCGGGGGAGCAGCTTGCGTTTAGGGTAGCTTTTGGAGGGGTGTTCGAGCTCATGCTCTTCGGCCGCGAGGACTTCAGTCCATCTGGCGGCTAGCAGATCCTGATCAGCTCTAAGTTGTTGCTGCTTTTTCTTGAGGCTATTCTCCATGGCCATAAGCCTGCGTTTAAAATGCTCTTGTTCGACGGGATCCTCAAGCACGACGAATTCGTCATCGTCGAGGCTCGCTTCGTCTCCGGAGGGAGGCGTATAATCCTCTACCTCTTCTCCTGCCGCTCCTTCATAAGGGCTGGCGTCTTCGTCCTCTTGCGCTGCATCTTGCTGGAGCGGGTTGTCTTCAGCACTGTCCGGTGTATTATTGTCTCCGATGCCGGAGTCTTCATTCTTGCTGTGGCGGGATTTAGAGCGGCGCCGCTGACGCTGGCGCTTGGGCTGCTTTTTGGAGGGGTCATCTTCCTCTGTTCCTTCGCCATTCCCATCTTTTGGGATATCCACCATGTATATGTCATACGATGAGGTGGCTGTCCAGTGCCCAGTGGGCGGTGGTTCTTGGTCGTCTCTGGCATCGTCGTCCATACCGTCGATGTCTTCGGAGTCGTAGTCGAGCATGTCGGTTAAATCATCGACAGCGGCTACCAAGTGGGTGGTGGGTGGGCTTTGAATTTCTTCGTCATCCGCGTCCCAACCGTCCTGACCGCAGTCCGGCCGGGGCTCTCCTGATAACGAGAGATATTTTAGCGAACTCAAGATGTCGCCGAAAGGTGAGTGTTGAAAGACGTCCGCTGCGGTGAACTCCATGATCGGCGCCCAATCAGATTCGATCAGGGCGGGCGTGGGAGGTTTGGAGTCCGGCGAGGAGTCCGGCACCTTGGAGTCATGAGCTTTATGAGGGACAAAGTCAGTGTTCGGCTCAATCGCCGTAGAGGTTGCAGCCCCCGAGGCGGTGTCTAGGCATCCCTCCTCGATCTGCGCGGCCGGCTCCGAATTGAGGATCGGAGCGGGCTCGAGTGTAGCCTCCAGGGTACTGTCCGGCGGCAGAGCTAAATCATGCCCGACGTGACAGTGCGGCACGCTCGGCTGTGGCTCAAATCCGTCGAAGATCAAGTCCCCGAGGATGTCAGCCGTGAAGTTCAAACTTCCAAATCTGACCTGACGGCCAGGGGCGTAGCTTTCGATTTGCTCCAGTTGGCCAAGCGAATTGGCCCGCAGTGCAAAGCCGCCGAATACGAAGATCTGTCCGGGGAGGAAGGTCTCCCCCTAGACTACGTCGTTGATGATGATCGAAGAAGCCATCGAGCCTATCGGTGACAACACAAAGGAACTCTCAATGAAAGCTCCAATGTCGGTGTCAAAACCGGCGGATCTCGGGTAGGGGGTCCCGAACTATGCGTCTAGGCGGATGGTAACAGGAGACGAGGGACATGATGTTTTACCCTGGTTCGGGCCCTCTTGACGGAGGTAAAACCCTACGTCCTGCTTGATTAATATTGATGATGTGGGTTACAAGAGTAGATCTACCACGAGATCAAGGAGGCTAAACCCTAGAAGCTAGCCTATGGTATGATTGTTGTTCGTCCTATGGACTAGGGCCATCCGGTTTATATAGACACCGGAGAGGGCTAGGGTTACACAAAGTCGGTTACAAAGGTAGGAGATCTACATATCTATATCGCCAAGATTGCCTTCCACGGCAAGGAAAGTCCCATCCGGACACGGGACGAAGTCTTCAATCTTGTATCTTCATAGTCTTGGAGTCCGGCCGATGATGATAGTTCGGCTATCCAGACACCCCCTAGTCCGGAACTCCCTCACCAGTCCCATGATCCAAAAAGATCAAAGCAAATCAATATAATTAAACAAAGCTCCCCCAGGATTGTTGTTAGTTGGAGGCACTTGTTGTTTCGAGCAAGCCATGGATTGATGCTTGTTGGTGGTTGGGGGAGTATAAACTTTTACCATTCTGCGTGGGAACTGCCTATAATGCATGTAGTATGGAAGATACATCCATCTCATAGTTGTTGCATTGACAGTGAAAGTATACCGCCCAAAATATTATTCAATCTCTATTTTAAAATCGAGCTCTGGCACCTCTACAAATCCCTGCTTCCCTCTGCGAAGGGCCTATCTATTTACTTTTATGTTGAGTCATCACCTTCTTATTAAAAAGCACCCGCTGGAGAGCACACTGTCGTTTTCATTCATTACTATTGGTTTAAATTGGGTATGACTTGATTGGATCTCTTTTACCATGAATTACAATGTTTAGTCAGTCCTTGATCTTTAAAGGTGCTCTGCATTTATGTTTTGCGGTCTCACAAAGGGCTAGCAATATACCATTTTGTTATATCATGTTATGATTGTTTTGATAAAGTGTTGTTATCCGACTTTTATTTTTATCGCTCGCTAGCTGATTATGCCATTAATATGAGTAATTGTGAGACCTAAGTGTTATTGTGAGTATGGTTAGTTCATAATACTTGTTGAAACTTGAATGCTGGCTTTCGATGTTTACAACAACAAGAGCAAACAGAGTTTGTAAAAGATTTTCTTTATCACTTTCAGTTTATCAACTAAATTGCTTGAGGACAAGGAAAGGTTTAAGCTTGGGGGAGTTGATACGTCTCCAACGTATCTACTTTTCCAAACACTTTTGCCCTTGTTTTGCACTCTAACTTGCATGATTTGAATGGAACTAACCCGGACTGATGCTGTTTTCAGCAGAATTACCATGATCTTATTTCATGTGTAGAAAACAAAAGTTCTCGGAATGACCTGAAAATTCTCGGTGACAAGTTTAAAATATAAAAAATGCTCGCAAAAGATGAAGGCTAGGGGGCCCACACCCTGTCCACGAGGGTGGGGGGCGCCCCCTGTCTCGTGGACCCCCTGCAGCTCCGCCGACCTCAACTCCAACTCCATATATTCCGTCTCGTGGAGAGAAAAAATCAGAGAGGAAGTTTCATCGCGTTTTACGATACGGAGCCGCCGCCAAGCCCTAAAACCTCTCGGGAGGGCTGATCTGGAGTCCGTTTGGGGCTCCAGAGAGGGGGATTCGTCGCCATCGTCATCACCAACCATCCTCCATCACCAATTTCATGATGGTCACTGCCGTGCGTGTGTAATTCCATCGTAGGTGACGGTGTCCTGGACTAGGGGGTACTCACCACGTCGTCCCCCAATCGGTTAGATTGGGCCGAGGACCCCCAGGGCCGCATACTCATAGGCCAGTCCGGACAGCTGCCGCATACAAGGAAGAATCAACGAGACTTGGCGATCAAGACAAGGACTCCTCCCCCACCGGCGTATTCGGCAAGGACTCTTGTTATCCTAGGCCTCTGGTGCATTATATAAACCGGGGCCAGGCTAGTCGATAGATATATACAACAACAATCATACCATAGGCTAGCTTCTAGGGTTTAGCCTCCTTGATCTTGTGGTAGATCTACTCTTGTAACCCACATCATCAATATTAATCAAGCAGGACATAGGGTTTTACCTCCATCAAGAGGGCCCGAACCTAGGTAAAAACATCGTGTCCCTCGTCTCCTGTTACCATCCGCCTAGACGCACAGTTCGGGACCCCCTACCCGAGATCCGCCGGTTTTGACACCGACATTGGTGCTTTCATTGAGAGTTCCTCTGTGCCATCATGATCAAGAAGGATGTCTTCTCCCGTCTTTAAAGACGGCACCGTCATCAAGAGAGCTTTGGCCGCCGGCCAAACTGTCTGGCTAGGTTGTTTTCTTATGACCGCCTGTTCGGCCACCGCTCCGACGATGACCTCTCAGGTCATCAAAAGCGATCTTCACGTCAGCCCGGAATTCGCCGAGCAGTTAAATCCGATTGAGCTCTCCTCTGTAAACGAGCTCTTGGATCGCATCGCTGCCCTGGGAGTCGCTACAGACTACGATCAGATTGGGCTTAAACCCGATCTAAGAGAGATTAACTCTCCTCAGGCCACCCACCATGTTGTCGTGGTAGAGGAACAATGCGGCAACCCTTCTTCTACGTTGAAAACCAACTATGTCCAGATTCCCGATCCCTCCAAGCCGGATTCCCACGAAGGGATGGACGCTAATCAAATACTGAACTCTTAGAGTCAGGCATCGGACTAGATTCGTTGGAAAGCATCCAGCAAGTCAAGCTTCCAAACTCCGGGAAAGTTCCGATTAGTGCGTCATTTTTTGGATCTACTTTCTGCGCGAGAAAGAATCCGACCCGAATTCTTCTTCTTTATGAACGGGATCTCGGACATCCTTTTTGAAGGAAGTTTTCGAATGGGGTGTTGTGTTTTATTCTCAAACACATCCCAGTAGTATTAAAAGTATTCTTGCAATACGAACTTCACAATCGCGCCGGTGTCAAACCAGCCCGACAACATCACTCCACGGCGGCCGACCTACGTTAGACACGGCGTCGCTTTGTCGAGCCGAGCTCAATTTCTTCGGATCATCATCTCGGCCAGCCGAACAATAGTTCGGCATCGGGAAGGATAAATCGTCACCAACATCGCCGCCCCACGGATTACACGGAGCAGGCACACCTGCATCGCCACACGGTCACTCATCAAGCCGGCATCGACCACATCACGACCTGCATCGCTGGACCGGGGGCTTCATCATCTCTTCATCAACCTACTCCGGAGACTTCGGCGTCGCTGGCCGACCAGCTCCGTCATGTTAGCTGGACCGAGGGCTTTTCCTCGGCGAGCCAACCTTTGCCAGCATCGCCATGCCGTTGCTTTATCGCCCATCAGGCGATAGGTGTGCGGATCGAGACCCAATTTTGGGAATCACCTTTCTTCGGATTGCTACAACAAATAAGCCAGGTCTATCAAATGGTGGCCACATTAACGACGGTCTCATGGTGGTTCGGTCAGTTTCCGTACATAGTCCGGCGAACATCGCATCCGGAACTCGAACCGACCTGTGAATTCAGGCCTTGCCATGCCTTTACCGCACCACGCCGCCGCCCTGCATCGACATTGACCTCGGCTCCAGGCCATATTTCTTTTATTACTCACTTTGCATAGATTATTTATTATACAACTATTTTTTTTACTATTATCTCTGGTTTACACTATTTTTTGTGCACAGGAAAATGATCCAGCCGGACTATATCCTTTGACGTCACCTCGGCTGGACCAGGGGCTTCGTCAACACTTCATTACCCCATGCCAGGGACTTCGGCATCACTCTGCCGTCCTGCATTGACCATGCTATGTCACCACTTCACAGTGCCGAGCTCTTTGCTCCGCCACCTCGGGACCGGCTTGGGGGATGGAACCTTGTCCCGCATCAAGCTCGGACCACATCGTCAATACCGAACACATTAACCAGCTAAGTTGCCTTCATGCTCAAAGTTTTAAAATTTCTAACTTGTGTTCGGTTCACCCAAGCATTATACTTTCTCGAAAAAAAGTTGCTTGTAAAAATCTTCCTTGTTGAAACTTTGTTCGCACACACTTGACGCGCTACCCGCGCTCATTATACCTAGGGGCTTCTTTAACAGAAGCTTATTAATTCGGGCTTTATGCCCAACACATGTGTCACACTTCCGCATGTACCTTTTATTCACCATTATATGCATCGATATGACTTAAGTTTTGGCCAAGCTGGGTTGCCTGGCTCGTGTGCTTACCCCTACATTCCTGATTGTTCGGCTAGGTGGTAAAGGGAGCACCTCTGCGATTGTTACTGCCGGGTCAGCCGGATGTGTACCTCAGACTGGGTGAAGCCGAAAGTTAGCGTTCTTAAGGGAATACTCGGTCGGTGAACTAAAATATGATTTCTTACCTATTTATTTACCTGCCCCCAGATGTTTTTCTGCTCTTTTCGCAATCCGGACATGCACTTTAGGGCATGCCTCCCAGGGAAAGGAACCCCTAACAGAACTATTCTCCCTGGAAGATGTTTCTTACTAACCATGTAATATAACATAACTAGTTGGGCACTTGTCTGATAAAGCACTAATGACCCCTACGCCTGGTCTCCACGCATGCCCCGGTTTTTATAACCGCGAGGGTATTCGGACACACTCCGGACTATTGGATCCAGAGGTTGAAGCGAAAAGGTCCGCTACGACAAACGATCTACAATCTGGCTAGAAGGCATTCTACATGTCACCTTACATTTTATAGTCAACTTTTACCCAAGTCGCTTGGGGGCTCTTATGTTTATTTGAGCCGTTTCATACTAAGTGTTTTTCTTCTTAGTCGTTGCAATGTTAAAGCACGGCAGAAGCACTTTTTTTTTCTAAAGTCCAATTTTCGGATTGGCACCGAACACTTGATCTTGTTCGGACGTCATGTTTTTACTGACGTTTTTTGGTTTTCCAAGATTTTGGCACTTTTAACTATTTGTGTGTTTTCAGCACAAGTCTCGCTGTGCAATGCCTGACACCTTTAGAGATTCGGCAAAAACATTCTCGGATATTGCTATATATGCATTAGTTTCGAATTGTGTCTTCGGTCAATAGTTGGGTTGCCCGGCTCCCGCGCTTGCCTCCTACATTCCGCTTTGTTCGGCTAGGTGGGCAAAGGGAGAACCACTGCGATTGTGCTTTCAGCTCGCATGGTCAAGCACCTCAGTGGAGAAAGCCGAAAACTGACTGTCACAATAGGTGTAAACTGGTCAGCAATCCGATGACTATATTAAATGACGGTCCATTCATAAAATTGGCCGAAGTGTTTCCGGCTTGACCTCGGCTGTCGCCGAACACTACCGGGGGCTATTAACTGGCCTCCCAAACTAAATCCTCGATCTTTTGCTCTTACATTGGAGCTGAGGTTTCATGATCATGCTTAGCATGACAACCCAAAGAAAGGAACCGATAGCGGGACTATTTTCTTTGGAAGACATTTCTTCTGTTAAACAGTAATATAACATATCTCTCTGCGTACCTTTGTTTATAAAACCGTATGGCCAGATTGCCTTGTTTGTCGTAAATCTTTGCCCTCATAAAGGCTTTATAAAGTAGGACAAACACTCTTCGGCTATTGGCCGAGGAGGTGGAAGCCGATGGTCGGTTAACAAAGTTTTGTACAATGCAGATCCGAGCATTAATGACGTAAAGTACTTGGATACATAGAGTCATTACACATAATTTGTGCTTTTACTATGGATATCGATCCTTAATTCAGCCTCCCGTGCCTACACTAAGGCTCGGGGGCTACTGGGCTTCGGGCTTATTATTTACAAATATTATGGGGGCACATCGATCCCTTGATCTGGTGTTGACACCCGACCAGTGTCTCGGGGGCTACTACATTGCTTGTTCTATGCAGAAAATTTTAAGTGCAATATAGCTTCCGAGGAGATTTTGATCCTCAGGTTGGTCGGCCGCACCCAACCTGAGTCTCGAGGTCTGAGCACGCCGCTTTTTGCGTCCCGAAGTATTTCTGCCGAGCTAGGACTTGATCCTCAGGCCGATTTTGCAAATCAACCTGAGTCTCAGCGGTTACTGGATCAGCGGTCTTATGTCATCCTTCTGGTGCATCTCGGGTTTTAGACCAATACACACCTTGAGGGCTACTGGCTATATATCTCATCAGAGAATAAATTGCATCAATAAAAAATATTGACCAAAAATCAGCCCATGTTCGGGGTGGTGCGCCACCTCGGAAGCAATTCGGCATATAGTTCGGATGCAAGTGGCTGGCTCCTTAGAGGGATTTTCCGGCGTTAAGCTCGGCTAAACTCCTTCAAACTTCTTTGATCCAAGGTGATTTACGACACCTCAGATACAGTCCGGTGTTGGAGCTGGGATACATAGTCCAGCGTTGGAGCTCGGACACATAGTCCGGCGTTGGAGCTCGGATATATAGTCCGGCGTTGGAGCTCGGACACATAGTCCGGCGTTGGAGCTCGGATACATAGTCCGGCGTTGGAGCTCGGATACATAGTCCAGCGTTGGAGCTCGGACACATAGTCCGGCGTTGGAGCTCGGATACAGTCCTGCGTTGGAGCTCGGATACATTCCGGCGTTAGAACTGGGAAGCGGTCCGGCGTTGGTGCTCGGCTGCAAAAGATACCTCGAATGCAGTCCGGCGTTGGAGCTCGAATGGAAGAGGACGCTGCCGCCCGGGAATAACTTCAAACCCGAGGTGTGGCATAAAAATAACAAGGCATTGATAAAGGCCGGAAACTTAAAGGGGCTCCTCGGATACCCGACGTATAAAATCGCCGAATGCATTTCGGCGATCCTCAAGATCGAAGATGAGAAGATTTGTTGAACCAGTTTTCAAGACTGGCAACTGAAGATGAAGAACAGTTCGGAAGAATCGAGGAGCGTCCCTAACTTGAAGACCGGTTCAGGGGGCTACTGACAGTGTCCTGGACTAGGGGGTACTCACCACGTCGTCCCCCAATCGGTTAGATTGGGCCGAGGAGCCCCAGGGCCGCATACTCATGGGCCAGTCCGGACAGCTGCCGCATACAAGGAAGAATCAACGAGACTTGGCGATCAAGAGAAGGACTCCTCCCCCACCGGCGTATTCGGCTGGGACTCTTGTTATCGTAGGCCTCTAGTGCATTATATAAACCGGGGCCAGGCTAGTCGATAGATATATGCAACAACAATCATACCATAGGCTAGCTTCTAGGGTTTAGCCTCCTTGATCTTGTGGTAGATCTACTCTTGTAACCCACATCATCAATATTAATCAAGCAGGATGTAGGGTTTTACCTCCATCAAGAGGGCCCGAACCTGGGTAAAAACATCGTGTCCCTCGTCTCCTGTTACCATCCGCCTAGACGCACAGTTCGGGACCCCCTACCCGAGATCCGCCGGTTTTGACACCGACAGTAGACTTGCTGGACGGTGATGGGTTGGATGAGATTTATCATGTAATCAAGTTAGTTTTGTTAGGGTTTGATCCCTAGTATCCACTATGTTCTGAGATTGATGTTGCTATGATTTTGCTATGCTTAATGCTTGTCACTAGGGCCCGAGTGCCATGACTTCAGATCTGAACCTATTATGTTTTCATCGATATATGTGTGTTCTTGATCCTATCTTGCAAGTCTACAGTCACCTATTATGTGTTATGATCCGACAACCCCGAAGTGACAATAATCAGGATACTTCTCGGTGATGATCGTAGTTTGAGGAGTTCATGTATTCACTATGTGTTAATGCTTTGGCCCGGTTCTCTATTAAAAGGAGGCCTTAATATCCCTTAGTTTCCACTAGGACCCCGCTGCCACGGGATGGTAGGACAAAAGATGTCATGCAAGTTCTTTTCCATAAGCATGTATGAATATATTTGGAATACATGCCTACATTACATTGATGAATTGAAGCTAGTTCTGTGTCACCCTATGTTATAGCTATTACATGAGGAGCATCCGACATAATTATCCATCACTGATCCATTGCCTACGAGCTTTTCATATATTGTGCTTCGCTTATTTACTTTTCCGTTGCTATTGTTACAATCACTACAAAACCCAAAAATATTGCTATTACTATCTTTACCTTTTACCACTGTTACCATTACTATCATACTACTTTGCTACTAAATACCTTGCTGCAGATACTAAGTTATCCAGGTGTGGTTGAATTGAAAACTCAACTGCTAATACTTAAGAATATTCTTTGGCTCCGCTTGTGTCGAATCAATAAATTTGGGTTGAATACTCTACCCTCAAAAGTTGTTGTGATCCCCTACACTTGTGGGTAATCAGCTATCTATAATAAAGAGTAGTGTTGAGTCAAGGGCTTTGCTGTCTTGCTATGATCTTGAGAAAAAATAGAAAGAATAAAAAGAATAAAAGAGTTCCTATTGATCTTATGAATAGTGACAACTTCACACATAGAAAGTATGAGGCATAAAAGTTGTTGGAACTTAATAAACATAGTTTTGGTCATCGTTGCAATTAATAGGAAGTAATAAGGAAAGAGAGGTTTCACATATAAATACACTATCTTGGACATCTTTTATAAGTGAGCACTCATTAAGTATGACATGCAAAAACAGATGACGTTGGACAAGGAAGACATCGTAATGGTTTATGTTTTCTCGCATCTCAGTTAAAGTATATTGTCACTGACCTTCCTAACATGTTGAGCTTGCCTTTCCCCCTCATACTAGCCAAATTCCTAGCACCAAGTAGAGATACTACTTGTGCTTCCAAATACCCTTAAACCCAGTTTTGCCATGAGAGTCCACCATATCTACCTATGGATTGAGTAAGATCCTTCAAGTAACTTGTCATCGGTGCAAGCAATAAAAATTGCTCTCTAAATATGCATGACTTATTAGTGCGGTGAAAATAAGCTTTATACAATCTTGTTATGGAAGCAATAAAAGCGACGGACTGCATAATAAAGGTCCATACACAAGTGGCAATATAAAGTGACATTCTTTCGTACTAAGATTTTGTGTATCCAACCCTAAAAGTGCATGACAACCTCTGTTTCCCTCTGCGAAGGGCCTATCATTTACTCTATGTTTCTACTTTATGATTTTTACTTTATGCTTGAGTCAAGGTGATCTTCACCTTTTGCTTTTTCATTTTATCCTTTGGCAAGCTCCTCGTGTTTGAAAGATCATGATGTATATATCCAATTGGATGTTCGCTAGCATGGACTGTTATTGTTGACATCACCTAAAGGTGAATATGTTGGGAGGCAACACAATAAGCCCCTATCTTTCTCAGTGTCCGGCTGAAACTCTATAACCACAAGTATTGCGTGAGTGTTAGCAATTGTAGAAGATTATATGATAGTTGAGCATGCGGACTTGCTGAAAAGCTCTATTCTTGACTCTTTGTGATGTTACGATAAATTGAAATTGCACAAGGGCGGTGATCGTCGCTCCGAGTCATTGTTCCACTTGCTCTTGGACAATCTCCGGAATCCGCGCCACCTGTGCCTTGAGTTCTTGAACCTCTCGCGCCTGGCTTTCCGAGCTGGTCTTTTTCTCCTTCCGCACACCAACGGTATAGTATGACCCCCATTTTGTCGACAAGCCTTTGCCGGCCACACGACCAGCTGACGTTGGCTTACTGAGCTTATCCTTGTTCTTCATTACATTCAACCCCCTATTTAGAGTGGTGTCCCAAGGGTTGCTCTTAGTCGACCCCGCGCTACTGCTTTCAGTCGCCTGCGGAAGGAATGTGAACCATTTAGAAATTTGGCTTCATTAATTAGAATGCAACCATATGGAGGTAAATTACGCGGGGGTGTATTCCTTACCAGAACAAGCTCAAGCTGCCTGGTCTTCGGATCTGTGGTAAGCTCCTTTGTTTTCGGGTCCTTCTTGTACCGGGCCCTAACAAAGTTCCTGGTCTGCTTGTCACCGTATTTATCGAAGAGGGGCGGTAGGCCTTGCTCGGCACGGTCCGCCTCCTCCTTGTCCCATATAGGCTCCGCCACTCTGTAACCGTCGGGACCGAGTGTGTGTTCCCCTATGTTTAGCTCCCGCATTTGTTTCCCCCACTCACTTGATTGGGAGCTTGCGGTGCTCGAGCAATTGATCTTGAAGTCATTGTAGTCATCTTCGGTGATCGAAGGATTTTTCTCCTTGATCTTCTGATAACTCTCACCTTTCTCGATCATTCTCTTCACATTGCTTTTCCAAGTAGACAGGGCCTTGCTCATCTTCGTGAGGGCAGCATTGTTCACTTTATTCCCTTTGAGGCTTGTGTTTTCAAATTCAGCGGGGAACTTGTATCGTTTGTGCAGCTTCGTGAAGAGGAGGTTGCGCAAATTCCCTCGGTCAGGATGCCTCAGGTTCTCGGTGTTGATCGAGATGGTGCTCCGGACAATGCACCCGAGCTGAAGCGAGTACCCCTTGACTATTCGTTCAGGCGCCGTTGGATTCCCGTTGGAGTCCACTTCAGTAACTTCCTCCTTCAGGGTGCGGAGCACGATCGGGCGCCGGTCCTTCCGTTGTCTCTTCGGTTGGCTGCCATCTGTGCGTGCGCCGCCATCATCAGTGGTGGCATCCTCGGCGGCACCATCAGTGGTGGCATCAGTGTGGTCATCCTCGGCGGCACCATCAGTGGTGGCATCAGTGTGGTCATCCTCGGCGGCACCATCCGTGGTCTCAGGATCGGTGGGGAAGGCGGCGGCCTCATACAAGTGAGGTTGTTCCTCCATCTCCTGGGACAGCTCCCAGAATGCCTTTCCGCCCGAACCCCCGGCCTCATCGTTGTGGGCCATGTTTCTCTCTAAATAGAAACAAAGTTTGGTCAAAAAGTTGGTTATTGTCAAGGAACAAGATCATGGTCTCATCATTTAGGGTTTGTCGACACCGAGGCATCCTAAAATCTAAGCTTTTATCATTGAGGGGTTTTCGACGCCGAGGCACCCTAAAAGCCTAACCTTTCATCATTTCGGTTTTTATCGACACCGAGGCACCCTAAAAGCCATGCATTAGTCACAAGTACGCCGGGGCACTTGATCCTACTTAATTAACTACTAAGATACCCCGGCCCATGCATTAGTCACAAGTACCCCATATGTCCTATTTTTAGCAAAGTCATGCTAAAATTCACGGAAAATTTCAGCATGACCTTTGTTGAAAATAGGACATATGGAGTACCCGAATTTGCCGGAACGGAAGTTAATTGACATTCCGGCAAACTCAAGGGCCTCTCGGGGTACCTGCAATATCATGACGACACGATGGTCGGAGACAAAACCAAGCAAACTAGCATGCCTCTACTTTCATATGGATGAAAAGGCCACAATGTGCCTCTACTAGCATCACAAAAAACCCCTTGAGTTAGAAGATGGTATCCTCCATTTTGTAGATCTTTGCGACCGCACGTAGCTAATTTTCTCCATGCATGAAACATGACATATGAACATCAGTATGCATTGATTTATGAAAGAGACAGCCTAGCATGGGCAGCAAGAGCCACTCAGGCTAGCGAAGGAGACTGCCCATGAAACCACACCCCAAGGTAGAAGCCATCATTCATTACAAATTTGAATATATGATATTCCAGAAAATAATCTCTCTACAAAATGAGATACATTTCGTTTGAACTACCAAGTTACACAAAGAAAATGCACCTAAGCACCAAGAGGAACTGTTACAACTCCATAAGGTATGTCCAAGTCACTGCTACTCATATTCAAAAAACCTAACTCCAATATAACCAGAAAGATTGTAAAACATTATATCTCCCTGCTGACACGAACTGAAAGCGTAACAAAAATACCTATTATTCTAGGCAGCTGCCTTGCTAGTGATTCGGTGTCGTCGCAACTGGATCCCTCCCACTCGACCTGCGATCTTCTACAAGGAAAAAGTAGCAGCTCAGTCAACCACCATATAATTATACAAGGAAAAAATGCTACTTGGCACAAGTGTAAACGAGAAGCTTGAGGTAGCAGCAGATTGAAGTGATAAAGTGCAAAGGAGAAGCTTGAGCTAGTAAACAATTTCTGAATGTTATAAAGTGGGGAAATTAAAATAAAATTCATGACTAGTCATGGCACTAGAAAAGAGATGAGATTTCACAAAACCAGAGCCAAGCATAGTCCAGAATGTCAAATTTTCAGTTAGTTAATTATTACTCTGGGGCATTGCCATACTTAGCCAAGAGTCCCCATTTCTTATATTCTGTGAGATGCAGTCATCTTTTACTCCAGTTCTTATAGTATTTTGGAGTACATTGCCTGTTATGCTGCTTGCAAGGTTAGCATAGGTTCAGAAATGGGGACTAAAAAACAGTGATTTAATTGAAGGCCATGGCTTCAACTTGTCGGTCTGCTCCCACTGTCACTCGAAATTACTCAAATCTATGGATGGCAACTACTCTAGCTTCAGCTTTCGGAATAAACTGGCAGGTTGGTAGTACCATGCATAGAGGATCGATGAACAGGCCATCTAGACAGTGTGTATGCAAAAAGGATTTCGGTGAAATTAAACTGCCAAAGTTGCATGACTTTTGGTTTGAATTCTGAAAAGGAGACTAACAAACAGAGCAAGCATACAACTGAGAGAGCGCACGCAAAATTACAAGCATGGTTTTGGTCTGGATTCAGAAAATCAAACGCCACGACAGTAAGCTGTTAGGAATTCAGAAATTCATTCATGCACTCCAATAACACTGCCGGCCACTGGAGGAGCACAGCACGATGAGAGCAACTTGTTTTCTACACAAAACAGAGAAACCCAAATGCACACATGAACGATGAGTAAGTTTCCGCATTAGTGGCATGATAAAACAGGCAGCAGTTCAGACAACTTTTACCATGTCCGAATTCATTTAGAAAATAAGCTAACCGAACACCCATGGCAGTTAAGCTGTCCGGAATTCAGTGATCATTCCTTCATACTCTCTGATGATGGGAAATCAAAAAGCAATATGTTCAAGTGAGTTTCTGCATTCTTGGCATGCATAAACATAAGAATTTGAAATTGTAAATTGGCCTTCAATTCAGTGCACGCATGCAGCTCTACCTATGCCAGTATATACAGTTGCAATCAGCTCTACTTATGCCAGTATAAACAGTCATATTTTTTGACAAAGAATTCTGCATCTAATCAACTACTCTAGGTATGTACGTACATGGCAGACAAAAACACCTAGCAATAGCAACAAGAGAACATAGTTTCGTCCCTTAGGAAAAAACATGCCAGAGCATGAGAGATGGAGAGAGCAGAGAGAGAGAGGGGGGGATGATACCTTGACGAGCTCCCCTGATGGCGTGGGTAGTAGGGTCGGGGCAGCGTCCCGGGAAGAACTAGGCACACGCGGTCCGAGGTGCGTGCAGCCTGCGCGCGAGAGGAACCAGCATCATCAGGGAACCTTGACGGCGGCACAATCGAATCGAACAAAGGGGGAGGGGGAGGAGAAGAGGACCTTGCGAGACCTTCAATGGCGGGGTCGCGGGAGAGAAGAAGCACGCAAGCAGCGGCGTGGTCGATGGGAGCAGCTCGAGCAGAGGTGGCGGCGGATCTGGCCGGCGTCGAGGGCGGCGGGGCGGCGGCGTCGGGAGAGGAGAGGGGAATGGGATCGAGGGCGAGGGCGAGGGCGAGGGAGAGAGAGGGGATCGAGGGCGAGGGCTCGGGCAAGGGAGAGAGAGGGGATCGAGGGCGAGGGCTTGGGCGAGGGAGAGAGAGGGGATCAGAAGTAGGGGGGCACAATACTAATGGCGCACCACCCCTCGGTGCGCCATAAGTATATACATGCTAATGGCGCACCTCGACCTGGTGCGCCATTAGTATTTTTTCGAGCCAACAGGTTATCTCCCACCTGACCTTATCCACATCAACTCCCCTCTACTAGCTCGACTGGTCAGGTGCCCATTCTCACACCAGGAGGTCTTGGGTTCAATTCCTAGGCTCCACAATTTTTTTTTATGCATTTAAAATGCTGTTTGATACTTTTTTGTGTTCAAATATGTTCAAACTTGTTTAAATCATAACAGTAATTTTTTTTTATAAGACAGTAATAATTTTTTTAAAAATATCATCAAACAGTAATGCCGGTGGAGCGGGGGAGGGTGCGGGGGGTCGGTGGCGGCGGTTGAGTAGGGGAGGGGTGCGGGGGGTCTGCGGCGGCGGTTGAGTAGGGGAATCGAGGGTGCGGGGGGTCGGCGGCGGCGGCCGGTGGACCGGGGGGTGCTCGACGGCGAGGGGGACCGGATCTGGCGAGGTGGGATAGCAATCGAGATGGAGGGGGATCGAGATCGAGTGTCCATGAAATTTAAAAATATTCATGATAGTTCAAAAAGTTCCCATGAAATACAATCAAGAAATGAAGGGTACGATTTAAATACAATCTATCTTAGCTAGCTATCTGTTAACAATCTTCTTGCCCTTCTTTTTCGCAAATGGAGTTCTTCTGTGGAACGGACGTCCTTTAGGTAGGGTGGTCCTGCTTCTTCTTGTGGTGTATGCTGATACTTCATCATCGTCGTCATGTTCGATCCTCGCGTCGCCGTACTTGTCGAAGTCTTGCTCATTGGCTACTCCATCCATTCCGATGATATTCCTTTTGCCTCTCCTCACGACAACACGACTGGTCTTTGACGGGTCGGTAATGAAGAAGCATTGGTCCACTTGGGAAGCCAGTACCCATGGCTCATTTTTCGCGGTGACGTTTGCGCCCGCGGTCTTGGATTTGGCTTCGGGTATAACCATGGTGGTGAAATACCGGTCTTCTTTTAGGACGCTCTTGGCCCATCTGACACGGAACATCGGGACCTTCTCTCCAGCGTAGCTCAGCTCCCAGATCTCCTCGATCCTTCCGTAGTATCTGTCCTTGTCGTTACCGCTGTAGGATTCCATCGTTACCCCGGAGTTCTGATAACCATCGCTCTTCATGTCCTTGGCCTCGGTGTAGAATGTGTAGCCGTTGATATCGTACGCCTCATAGGTCATCAGGTTGTGCTCGGCGCCCTGTGACAAGGCGAATATGAGTTGTTCTTCCGCGGAAGAATCCTCATGTAAAGGGTACGACAGAAGCTTCTACTTGAACCAACGCATGAAACATGAGTTGTGCTCTTTGAGTATATCTCCGTCCGTCCTCTATTGGCCTCGGTCATTGTACGTCTTCTTAATAAAGGTTTTGTGCTCTACCTCCCAAGGATCGACCACGTCTATGTGTTGTAGCGCGACTAGGTTTGCTCTTTCAAAGTCGGCGAGTCGACCCTCGAAGTCGACATGCATTTCGCGGTGACCCTCACGGTGACCCCATCCAGCGAGCCTGCCGAGGTGCCTGTTGACGGGCAGACCAACGGGGTTCTCGATGCCTAGATAATTCGTGCAGTAGGAGATGCACTCTTCGGTCAGAAAGCCCCTGGCTATGCTTCCCTCTGGACGTGACATGTTGCGAACGTATCCTTTGATGACACCATTCATCCTTTCGAACGGAATCATGCTGTGCAGGAACGTCGGCCCGAGTTGGATGATATCCTCCACTATATGGACCAGCAGATGCACCATAATGTCGAAGAATGCGGGCGGGAAGTACATCTCAAGCTCGCATAGTATCACGACGATCTCTTCCTGTAGCCTTCTGAGTTGCCTCACGCCAATCGACTTCCGAGAGATGACGTCGAAGAAGTTGCATAGGCCAAATAGCGTTTCACGGACGTGCGCGTCCATGATCCCACGGATTGCAACTGGAAGTATCTGCGTCATCAGCACGTGACAGTCATGAGACTTCATCCCGCTGAACTTCTGCTTCGCTGGGTCTAGGTATCTGCTTATCTTCCCCGCGTAAGCGTAAGGAAGTTTTACTCCTAGGAGGCAGGTGAAAAACTGCTCGATCTCCTCCTGACATAGAGTGAAGCACGCGGGAGGGTAGTCATTTCCGGTATTCTTGGCCTTTTTGCCTTTGCGACGACTTTCTGTGTCCTGCTTCGCCTCATCATCATCATCATCATCATATATAGCGTGAAGCTCCTGCCTGATGCCCATTGATTTCAAGTCTGCCCTTGCTTTCGGCCCATCTTTGGTCCTCTCTGGCATGTTGAGCAGGGTACCAAGCAGACTCTCGCACACGTTCTTCGTGATATGCATGACATCAAGGCTGTGAGGCACACAGTGGATCTTCCAGTATGGCAAGTCCCAGAAAACAGACCTCGTTTTCCATACCTTCAGCAGCGGCTCTGGCGCCTTTTGCTTCTTTCCCGGCAGTGGGCAGTCTTTCCAATTTTTCAACAGCTTGTCTATTTCCTCGCCGCTCCTCGTACACGGGCGTTTTCGGGGTTTGGTTTCACCATCGAACAAATCCTTGCGTTTCCTCCACGGGTCATCGTCGCGAAGCCACCTTCGATGTCCCATGAACACGGTTTTCGAAGACCCGGGATCTCTATCTAGCTGGCGATACGTTGTGTCATCCATGCACCTTACGCATCCAGAAAATCCATGGACTACCTGCCCCGCAAGATATCCGTAACCGAGATAGTCGTGCACCGTCGTGAGCAGTGCGGCTCTCATAGGGAAATATTCTTTCTCTGCGGCGTCCCACGTATTGGCTGGCGTTTTCCACAGCGTGTCAATCTCCTCTTTCAGCAGCCCCAGATACAGATTGATGTCGTTCCCTGGTTGTTTCGGTCCTTCAATTAGCATACTCATGTGAATGTACTTCCTCTTCATGCACAACCAGGGGGGAAGGTTGTACATCCACACGAACACAGGCCAGGTGCTATGTGTGCTTCTCTGGCTGCCAAACGGATTGACTCCATCGGTGCTCGCGCCCAGCATGATGTTCCTTGGATCGTTCCCAAATTCTGGGTATTCGAAGTTCAACGCTTGCCACTGGCTCGCATCCTTAGGGTGACTCAGCATCTTGTCTTTTTTATCTATCTCCGGATCATTTGCATCATCTTCTCGCTTCTTCTCCTCCCTATCCGCGTGCCAACGCAAGAGCTTTGCTACCTTAGGGTCCGCGAAATACCGCTGCAGACGAGGAGTGATCGGAAAGTACCACACCACTTTTCGAGGAGCTTTCTTCCTCTTCTTGTATCGAGTGACACCGCACACCGGACATATGGTAGACTCCGCGTGCTCGTCCCGATAAATGATGCAATTGTTCATGCACACATGGTATTTCACGTGCGGTAAATCCAGAGGACACACGATTTTCTTCGCCTCCTCCAAACTGGTCGGGCACTTGTTCCCCTTGGGAAGACGTTCGTGCCAGAATGACATGTTCTCGTCGAAGCATGCGTCGGTCATTTTGTGTTTTACCTTCATCTCCAGAGCCATGAGCGTTGCTTTCAAGCGGGTATCCTCGGGCCTGCATCCTTCATACAATGGAGTAACCGCGTCTAACTCAAGTTGATCCATCTTCGCTTTCTCTCGGGCGGCAGCTCTTGCGTTATCCGTCTGCTTGAGAAGCAGCTCTTGAATATGAGGGTCCTGCACCCAGCCCATCGATGGTCCAGCGTCGTCTGCTCCGCCGGCATCATCATCATGTCCTGCATCTTCTACATGATGACTGTGTACAGCATCACCGTCGTGATCATCTCCTGGGGATTCTTCGTCTTCTCGCCCCCCCGAGCCGCGGTGGTTGTCTTGCTGCCCTTCCTCATTTCTTGCCCGGCCCCCATGGACAACTTCGTAGTCATCTTCATCACCTTGCCACCGATAGCCATCCATGAAACCACGCAAGAGCAGGTGGTCCCGCACCTGCCCGGAATCCGGGTCCGCAATAAGGCTATTCAGCTTGCATCTTCGACACAGACATCTTCTCTCTGTCTCGTTCTTTTGAAGCATCTCGGCCTTCACGGACCTCAAAAACCTATTCACGATGCCTTCGGTCATCGTGCGGACCATGGTCGCCTGCGGGGTAGAGCAAAACGATATTTTAGAACCAAGAAAAAATTTGGCATGACTTTCCCCAAAAATAGGACCAAAAAGAATGCTTAATGCCAAAATTCTCGCCGAAATGGAAATGAATCAACATTCCGGCAAAATATTGGCAACTATCGCATTTCAAATACCGGTACACCTCCAAACACAAACACATATGCAACACCACAAACATATGCAACACCACGAACATACATAGATCTAGCTAGGCCATAAAAAGTGCATGTGCACATTGTTGTAGGGAGAACAACATAAATATAGCTTCCCCCCTTACTTACCTAGCAAAACAAGGTAACTTAACCACTTAATTTGAATGAATCTATGGAGGAAATGAGGTGAAAAAGAGGAGGCACCCGAGACAAGGAGGAGGCGGTGGAGAGAATGAAGTGGGGAGAAAGTGAGTGTGGGAGGAGAGGCTGTCCAAAATATCTTGTTGCTGCCCACTTACTAATGGCGCACCAGCAACAAATGCGCCATTAGTAATCCAGGTTACTAATGGCGCACCCCCTGGTGGTGCGCCATTAGAACTTTTTCAAAAAAAAAGGAATAAAAGCAATAATAATAAAAATATCATTAGTGGCGCACCTTCTGGCTGGTGCGCCATTACTAGTTACAACTAGTAATGGCGCACCACCAGGGGATGCGCCATTAGTATGTTTGGATAGGCGCACTAGTTCAAAAAAAATTGGTACTAATGGCGCACTGTGGTTAAGGTGCGCCATTAGTAGTTTCAACACGAATGGCGCATCAGAAGGTGGTGCGCCATTAGTATATACTAATGGTGCACCACTTGTCTGGTGCGCCATTAGTGTCATTTCCATCTATAGCCCTTTTCCTAGTAGTGATCTATTACCTACAATTTCAGTGCTTGCAGAGAAAACCTTACTAAAAACCGCTTATCATTTCCTTCTACTCCTCGTTGGGTTCGACACCATTACTTATCGAAAGGACTATGATTGATCCCCTACACTTGTGGGTCATCACGATCACATCGACTTTGGAACCATTTCCCACGCGCATCGTCACCTCGTCCTTAGCCAATCTTCACTTAATCCATAGTCCCTGTTTCGAGTTGAAAATATTAGCAACAGAACCAGTATCAAATACCCAGGCACTACTGCGAGCATTAGTAAGGTACACATCAATAACATGTATATCACATATACCTTTGTTCATCTTGCCATCCTTCTTATCCGCCAAATAGTTGGGACAGTTCCGCTTCCAGTGACCAGTCCCTTTGTAGTAGAAGCACTCAGTCTCAGGCTTAGGTCCAGACTTGGGCTTCTTCACTTGGGCAGCAACTTGCTTGACGTTCTTCTTGAAGTTCCCCTTCTTCCCTTTACCCCTTTTCTTGAAACTGGTGGTCTTGTTAACCATCAACACTTGATGCTCCTTTTTGAATTCTACCTTCACAGCATTTAGCATCGCGAACAGCTAGGGAATTGTCCTGTTCATCCCTTGCATATCATAGTTCATCACGAAGCTCTTGTAGCTTGGTGGCAGTGATTGAAGAATTTTGTCAATGACACTATCATCCAGAAGATTAACTCCCAATTGAATCAAGTGATTGTTATACCCAGACATTTTGAGTATATGCTCACTGACATAACTATTCTCCTCCATCTTGCAGTTGTAGAACTTATTGGAGACTTCATATCTCTCAATCCGGGCATTTGCTTGAAATATTAACTTCAACTCCTGGAACATCTCATATGCTCCATGACGTTCAAAACATCGTTGAAGTACCAGTTCTAAGCCGTAAAGCATGGTACACTGAACTATCGAGTAGTCATCAGCTTTGCTCCGCCAAACATTCACAACGTCCAGCGTTGCTCCTGCAGCGGGTCTTCAACCTAGCGGTGCTTCCAGGACGTAATTCTTCTATGCAGCAATGAGGATAATCCTCAAGTATGGACTCAATCTGTGTAATTGCTACCGTCATCTTTCAACTTAGATTTCTCTAGGAACGGATTAAAATTCAACGAAACAACAGTATGGGCCATCTATCTACAACAACATAGACATGCAAAATACTACCAGGTACTAAGTTCATGATAAATTAAAGTTCAATTAATCAAATTACTTAAGAACTCCCACTTAGATAGACATCCCTCTAATCATCTAAGTGATCACGTGATCCATATCAACTAAACCATGTCTGATCATCACGTGAGATGGAGTAGTTTTCAATGGTGAACATCACTATGTTGATCATATCTACTATATGATTCACGCTCGACCTTTCGGTCTCAGCGTTACGAGGCCATATCTGCATATGCTAAGCTCGTCAAGTTTAACTTGAGTATTCTGTGTGTGCAAAACTGGCTTGCACCCGTTGTATGTGAACGTAGAGCTTATCATACCGGATCATCACGTGGTGTCTCGGCACGACGAACTTTTGCAACGGTGCATACTCAGGGAGAACACTTACACCTTGAAATTTAGTGAGAGATCATCTTATAATGCTACCGTCGATCTAAGAAAAATAAGATCCATAAAAGATAAACATCACATGCAATCAATATAAGTGATATGATATGGCATCATCATCTTGTGCCTTTGATCTCCATCTCCAAAGTACTATCATGATCACCATCGTCACCGGCGCGACACCTTGATCTCCATCGTAGCATCGTTGGCGTCTCTCCAACTATTGCTTCTATGACTATCGCTACCGCTTAATGATAAAGTAAAGCAATTACATGGCGATTGCATTGCATACAATAAAGCGACAACCATATGGCTCCTGCCAGTTGCCGACAACTCTGTTACAAAACATGATCATCTCATACAATAAAATTTAGCATCATGTCTTGACCATATCACATCACATCATGCCCTGAAAAAAAAAGTTAGGCGTCCTCTACTTTGTTCTTGCAAGTTTTACGTGGCTTCTACGGGCTGAGCAAGAACAGTTCTTACCTACGCATCAAAACCACAACGATGTTTCATCAAGTTAATGTTATTTTAACCTTGAACAAGGACCGGGCGTAGCCACACTCGATTCAACTAAAGTTGGAGAAACTGACACCTGCCAGCCACCTATGTGCAAAGCACGTCGGTAGAACCAGTCTCACGTAAGCGTACGCGTAATGTCGGTCCGAGCCGCTTCATCCAACAATACCGCTGAATCAAAGTATGACATGCGGGTAAGCAGTATGACTAGTATCGCCCACAACTCACTTGTGTTCTACTCGTGCATATAACATCTACGAATAAACCTGGCTCGGATGCCACTGTTGGGGAACGTAGTATTTCAAAAATAATCCTACGCACACGCAAGATCATGGTGATGCATAGCAACGAGAGGGGAGAGTGTTGTCCACGTACCCTCATAGACTGAAAGTGGAAGCGTTATGACAACGTGGTTGATGTAGTCGTACGTCTTCATGATCGACCGATCTTAGTACCGAACGTATGGCACCTCATCGATCTGCACACGTTCAGCTCGGTAACGTCCCATGAACTTCGATCCAGCAGAGTGTTTGAAGGAGAGTTTCGTCAGCACGACAGCGTGATGACGGTGATGATGAAGCTACTGGCGCAGGGCTTCGCCTAAGCACTACGACGATATAACCAAGATGGATTATGGTGAAGGGGGGCACCGCACACGGATAAGAGATCAATGATCAACTTGTGTGTCTTGGGGTGCCCCCCTGCCCCCGTATATAAAGGAGCTAGGGGGAGGCGGTCGGCCAAGGAGGAGGGCGCGCCAAGGAGAGTCCTACTCCCACCGGGAGTAGGACTCCTTCTTTCCTAGTAGGAGTAGGAGAAGGGAAGGAGAGAGGAGGAAGGAAAGGGGGCGCCGCCCCCCCCCCCTCCTTGTCCAATTCGGACAAGAGGGGGAGGGGGCGCGCGGCCTGCCCTGGCCGCCGCTCCTCTTCTCCACTAAGGCCCAATAGGCCCATTACACTCCCCAGGGGGTTCCGTTAACCCCCCGGTACTCTGGTATATGTCCGAACTTGCCCGGAACCCTTCCGAAGTCCAAACATAGTCATCCAATATATCGATCTTTATGTCTCAACCATTTCGTGACTCCTCGTCATGTCCATGATAATATCCGGGACTCAAAACTACCTTCGGTACATCAAAAAACATAAACTCATAATACCGATCGTCACCAAACGTTAAGCGTGCGGAGCCTACGGGTTCGAGAACTATGTAGACATGACCGAGACTCATCTCCGGTCAATAACCAATAGTGGAACCTGGATGCTCATATTGGCTCCTACATATTCTATGAAGATCTTTATCGGTCAAACCGCATAACAACATACGTTGTTCCCTTTGTCATCGGTATGTTACTTGCCTGAGATTTGATCATCGGTATCTCAATACCTAGTTCAGTCTCGTTACCGACAAGTATCTTTACTCGTTCTGTAATGCATCATCTCGTGACTAACTCATTAGTCACATTGCTTGCAATGCTTATAGTGATGTGCATTACCGAGAGGGCCCAGAGATACCTCTCCGACAATCAGAGTGACAAATCCTAATCTTGATATATTGCAACTCAACAAGTACCATCGAAGACACCTGTAGAGCACCTTTATAATCACCCAGATACTTGTGATGTTTGGTAGCACACAAAGTGTTCCTCCGCTATTCGGGAGTTGCATAATCTCATGGTCATAGGAACATGTATAAGTCATGAAGAAAGCAATAGCAATATACTAAACGATCAAGTGCTAATCTAACGGAATGGGTCAAGTCAATCACATCATTCTCTAATGATGTGATCCTGTTAATCAAATGACAACTCATGTCTATGGCTAGGAAACTTAACCATCTTTGATTCAACGAGCTAGTCACGTAGAGGCATACTAGTGACACTCTATTTGTCTATGTATTCACACATGTACTAACTTTCCGGTTAATACAATTCTAGCATGAATAATAAACATTTTTCATGAAATAAGGAAATAAATAATAACTTTATTATTGCCTCTAGGGAATATTTCCTTTAGTTTAATCCTCAGGTAACTCGCTCCGAGTCATATAAGCCAAATATGGTACTGTCCAATCTGGGATAGCGTGAAGAGCTGCTACCAATTGTGCCTCTGGTCAGGAACAGCCAGATCCTCTTCTATAGGCAATTTAACAAAAGGGTTATGCAAAACATCCAAGAAAATGTTAGGTGGCACCGGCTTATGCTGAAACCCCAATCGGCTTAAGGCATCAGTCGCCTCATTCTTCCTGCGATCAATGTGCTCCACTTGATAACCATTGAAGTGCCCAGCAATAGCATCAACTTCGCGTCGATAAGCCGCCATCAGAGGATCCTTAGAATCCCACTTGTCTGAGACTTGTTGAGCCAGCAAGTCTGAGTCGCCGAAACATCTCACCCGGCTTAAGTTCATCTACTTAGCCATCTGAAGACCATGGAGCAAGGCTTCATACTCAGCTGCATTATTAGTACAGGGAAACATCAATCTGAGAACATAACAAAAATTGTCACCTCGAGGGGAAGCTAAGACCACTCCAGCCCCCGAGCCCTCCAATTTCCTGGACCCATCAAAGTGAATAGTACAATATGTGTTATCTGGCTTCTCTTCAGGCATCTGCAGTTCTGTCCAGTCATTGATGAAATCCACCAGAGCCTGAGACTTGATAACGGTGCGAGGCACGTACTTCAAACCATGAGGTCCAAGCTCAATGGACCACTTGGCTACTCGCCCTGTGGCTTCTCTGTTTTGAATAATATCTCCCAAAGGAGCAGAACTAACCACAATGATTGGATGACCCAGAAAATACTGCTTAAGCTTCTGGATGGCCATAAACACTCCATAAACAAGCTTCTGCCAATGTGGATATCTCTGCTTGGACTCAATGAAAACTTCACTGATATAATAAACCGGCCATTGAACCGGATATTCCTTGCCTTCTTCCTTCCGTTCCACCACAACAGCTACACTGATAGCCCGGGCATTAGCAACCACATATAATAACAATAGCTCCTTATCAATAGGAGCGGCAAGGACTGGCAGCTCTGCTAGCTGTTTCTTCAAGGCTTCAAACGCGTCGTTAGCAGCATCACTCCAGACGAAATCATCTGTTTTCTTCATCATCTGATACAGCGGTATGGCCTTCTCACCCAACCGGCTTATGAACCAGCTTAAGGCAGCAATATGACCCGCCAGACGCTGAACATCATTGATACACGCCGGCTTTGCCAAGGAGGTAATGGCCTTAATCTTCTTCGGGTTAGCCTCTGAGGGAGTCCTGGATTAGGGGGTGTCCGGATGGCCGGACTATGACCTTTGGCCGGACTCCCGGACTATGAAGATACAAGATTGAAGACTTCGTCCCTGTCCGAATAGGACTTTCCTTGGCGTGGAAGGCAAGCTTGGCGATATGATATGAAGATCTCCTCCCATTGTAACCGACTCTATGTAACCCTAGCCCTCTTCGGTGTCTATATAAACCGGACAGATTTAGTCCGTAGGACGAACAACAATCATACCATAGGCTAGCTTCTAGGGTTTAGCCTCTCTGATCTCGTGGTAGATCAACTCTTGTACTACCCATATCATCAATATTAATCAAGCAGGAGTAGGGTTTTACCTCCATCGAGAGGGCCCGAACCTGGGTAAAAACATCATGTCCCTTGTCTCCTGTTACCATCCGCCTAGACGCACAGTTCGGGACCCCCTACCCAAGATCCGCCGGTTTTGACACCGACATTGGTGCTTTCATTGAGAGTTCCTCTGTGTCGTCACCGTCAGGAAGGATGCTGCACCCCGTCTTTAAAGACGGTGCTATTGCTAAACGAGCCTTGGCTGTTGGCCAAACTCTCCGGCTAGGCAGGTTTTTGATGACCGCCTGTTCGGCCACCGCACCAACGATGACCTCTCGGGTCATCGAAAGCAATCTCCACATCAGCTCGGAACTTGCCGAGCAGTTAGATCCAATGGAGCTCTCTTCCCTAAACGAGCTCTTGGATCATATCGCCGCCCTGGGAGTTGCTACAGATTACGGCCAGATTGGGCCTAAATCCGATCAGAGAGAGATTGACTCTCCCCAGGTCACCCACCACGTTGAAGTGGTGGAGGAACAATGCAGCGAATCTTCTCCCATCCTAAGGACTAGATGTGTCCGGATTCCTGATCCCTCCAAGCCGGACATCCGCGGAGGGGAGGACGTCGCCCAAGCCCTGAACCTAAAGTCAGGCAGCAGGCCTGATTCATTGAATAATGTCCAAGAAAACAAGCTTCCGAGTTCGGAAATTTCTCGGCCCCTGAGTCTTAGATCGGGCGAATTTCCGGATTTAAATCCACCCGCCCACACAAATATAAGGGATCTATCCCAAATTCGGCAAGAGCCCGAGGAAACAGTACACCATTACTAGGCCAGATTCCTCCTGGTTATGAACAGGATAAAGGACTGCCGCGAGAGGGATGCAATTTCATTCTTCTGTAACAACTGCACGGACATCGGAATCCTCAACGCCATAAGTCACCGCGAAATTACACACTTCGCCGACTTGACATCCATAGTAAGAAAGTACTGTGCGACAGAAAGCGTTTGAAAACCGAAACAAAATTCTGGGACAATTCGACCCTCAATATAATCCCAGTTCGAAGCAAAAGAACGCATTATCCCAGGCACCTGGGCCAAACAGCAAAAAACAAAAACCCTCTACAGGGTAAAACAAAAACCCTCTACATGGTATGGAACCGTACTAGAGGGATGGCTCAATGGACCCTGTAAAATTCATAATACAGAGGAAGCCACACCAACTCATAGCCTTAGAGCATGTTGGATACTCCGGCAGGTGGCTAGAAGTGGCGAGGAGCTTCTAACTCTAGAATCCGCAGAGCACCACCCCAGAAACGACAGTACGGTGTCAACAGTCTTCGAGGATTTCGCATCAAACAATGTGAGGAAACAAATGCTCCGAAGCCCTACCGAAGTCTACCAAGTAGCAACAATAAACCCATGGAGTGACACGGCTATTACCTTTAATGCGAGTGACAAACCTAAATTCCGGACAGCCCGAGCACCAGCTGCACTGGTCCTTAGTCCGATAGTGGACGGCTTCCGGCTTACAAAGGTACTTATGGACGATGGCAGCGGATTAAACCTCATCTATGAGGAAACCTTGCCAAAAATGGAAATAGACTAGAGCCGCATTGAGCGAAGAAACACAACCTTTAGAGGAATAATCCCCAGCCGGGAAGCGTGCTGTTCAGGGAAAATCACACTGGATGTGGTGTTCGGCACGCCGGATAATTACAGATCCGAGGAGGTCACATTTCAAGTGGCCCCGTTCAGCAGCGGATACCACGCTCTGTTAGGGCGAGAAGCATTCACAATTTTTCAAGCTATACCCCATTACGGGTACATGAAGCTCAAAATGCCTGGACCCAACGGAATCATCACTCTTGCTAGTGATCCGGACACAACACTCCGCGCTGAAAACAAGACAGCCGCACTGGCCCTTGAGGCATTGTCCGAAGCCCTGGCGGCCGAGGAACTAACTGTGTTGCGCTCCATGGTAGACAGGGATGATGTGATACTCGACAAAAGATCCAAGTCCACCTCCTTCAAGCCGGCAGACGAAGTAGTCAAGTTCCAAGTCCATCCAACGGACACCACAAAAACGGCCTCCATCGGGGCACAACTAAGCCCTAATGTAGACGCCGCACTCAGAGAATTCCTACAAGAAAATTGGGACATTTTCTCCTGGCACCCTTCAGACATGCGAGGAATCCCACGCAGGCTGGCCGAGCACAACCTGAACATCCTAAAAGGATTCAAGCCCATTAAGCAGACTCTTCGGCATTTCTCCGAACCTAAGAGACAGGCCATGGGAGAGGATCTAGCCAAACTACTCGAAGCCGGATTCATCAGAGATATAAAACATTCGAACTGGCTGGCAAACCTGGTGATGGTACCAAAGAAGGACAAATCCTGGCGCCTATGCGTCGATTTCAAAGACCTAAATAAGGCCTGCCCAAAGAATCCCTTCCCCCTCCCCCGCATTGATCAAATCATCGACGCCACTGTAGGACACGATTCATTGTGTTTCCTCGATGCATACTCTGGCTACCACCAAGTCAAGATGGCAGAGTCAAACCAAGCCGCAACGGCATTCATCACCCCATACGGCCCATTCTACTTCAACACGATGCCCTTCAGGCTCAAAAACACCAGCGCAACATATCAGCGCATGATTCAGACATGTCTGGCCAACTAGATCGGCAAAAACGGTTGAAGCGTACGTGGATGACGTGGTCGTCAAAACCAAACACGTCGAATCTCTAATAGACGACTTGAGGCTCACGTTCGATAACCTCCGAACATATGACATTAGGCTTAACCCGGAAAAATGTGCTTTCGGCGTACCAGCCCGAAAGCTCTTGGGCTTCATTGTATCCGATAGAGGAATTGAAGCAAACCCAGCCAAGATCCGAGCTCTGTCACAATTGGACATTCCAAAAGATCTCAAGCAAATACAAAAATTGACTGGATGCGTGGCAGCTCTAAGCCGCTTCATCTCTCGCTTGGGGGAAAAGGCATTACCCCTTTACCGCCTCCTCCGGCGCACCGAACACTTCGAGTGGACGGATGCCGCCACGGCCGGACTTGAAGAAATAAAAGCCATACTGGCAACAAAACCTGTCCTGGCCGGGCCGAACATCGGCGAACCAATGTTGTTATACATCGCGGCAACTCACCAAGTTGCAAGCGCAGTCCTCGTCGTCGAACGAGAAACGGACGGACACAAATTCCCTGTCCAGAAACCAGTGTACTACGTGTCCACTGTCCTCACTCCATGCAAGTCCCGGTACCCGCATTACCAAAAAATAGCATCCGCAGTGTTCATGGCATCCTGGAAGCTACGACACTACTTTCAAGAGTGTTTGATAACAGTAGCCTCCGAAGTACCTCTTAACGATATCATAAACAACCGCGACGCAACGGGCCGGATTGCCAAATGGGACATTGAGCTCCTCCCGTTCGATATAACATATAAGCCACGGCGAGCCATCAAGTCGCAAGCCTTGGCCAACTTTGTCGCTGAATGGACTGAAGCCGAACTCCCTAAAGAGTATGGCACATATTCCAACTGGACCATGCACTTTGACGGCTCCAAAATGCTGGCGGGTCTGGGGGCTGACGTCGTCCTAACATCCCCAATAGGAGATACAGTCCAATATGTACTCCAGATAATGTATACGGACTCCAACAACGCAACCGAATACGAGGCCCTTCTACATGGCCTCCGGATGGCAGTCTCCATGGGCATTCAACGCCTAGAGGTGCATGGGGATTCGAACCTTGCGATATCCCAAATAAACGGAGACTTTGACACCAAAGATCCGAAAATGGCAGCTTATCGCAATGTCGTCCTAAATATGTCAGCCCGGTTCGAAGGGCTGGAATTCCACCATATAGCCCGGGAAAATAATCAGGCAGCAAACGTCCTAGCACGCATCGGCGCAAAGCGCAATGCAGTCCCCCCCAACATTTTCCTGGAAAGGCTATTCAACCCATTCGTACAGTGGGAAGGGGAATCCGGAATTAACAATCCGGACCAAGCCGCATCACCTGACCCCGAGCACCCTGACACAACGGAAGACTCCGTCAATGAAGTCACACCCTTAGCCCACGTAATAATGGCAGTAATTGCCCCGCGGACAGAACCATTCTTAGCCTACTTAACTAGGCAGGAACTCCCCGAGGACCAAAATGAGGCACGCTGCATAGCGCGGTGATCTAAAGCCTATAAAGTCCACGAAGGAGAGCTTTATAAGAAAAGCACCACCGGAGTCCTTCAAAGGTGTATCTCCGAAGAGGAAGGACGGAACCTTCTGGCGGAAATTCATGCCGGACTCGGCGGGCACCATGCCGCAGCCTGAGCCCTTGTGAGCAAGGCCTTCCGTACCGGATTTTATTGGTCGACGGCCCGGGCAGACGCTCAGGACTTAGTCCAGCGATGCGTCGGTTGCCAATTATTCGCTAATCAAAGCCACATGCCGCCTACTGCCCTACAAACCATACCAATCACCTGTCCTTTTGCGGTCTGGGGGCTCGACATGGTGGGACCCCTTAAAGGAGGAACCCACAAGCAAAAATATCTACTGGTCATGGTGGATAAATTCACCAAATGGATAGAGGCCAAGCCTGTTAAGACGGCCGAATCCGGACCGGTGATAGAATTCATATCCGGGGTTGTACACCATTGCGGCGTCCCCCACAACATCATTACTGACAATGGCACAAACTTTATGGCCGATGAAGTTAAACTCTGGTGCAAAAACATGGGCGTTAAGCTCGATTACGCTTCAGTCTATCACCCACAAACTAACGGTCAAGTCGAGCGAGCCAACGGTCTAATCATGAGCGGCATCAAACCCAGATTAGTGCGATCCCTCAAGGAATCCAACACGCACTGGGTAGAGGAGCTTGACTCCGTACTCTAGGGGCTGCGGACCACGCCGAATCGCACTACCGGTTTCACACCATTCTTTATGGTATACGGCGCAGAGGCAGTCCTGCCCTGTGACATAATTCATGACTCACCTCGTGTGCGCATGTACGAAGAAAGAGAAGCCGAGCTCGATCGGCAGGACAGCTTGGACGCATTGGAAGAGGAGCGCGACGTGGCAAAGGCCCGTTCCGCATTCTATCAACAGCAGGCTCAAAGATATCAAAGCAGAGAAGTACGGGCCAAAACTTACAATGTTGGCGAACTAGTTCTACGCCTGCCAGACAAGAAAAAGGACAAACTCAAGCCCAAATGGGAGGGTCCATTCATAATCGACCAAGTCCTAACTGGTGGAGCGTACTGTCTGCGAAATGCATCGGACAACCGACTCGAGCCGAACCCAAGGAACGCAGCACGCCTATGAAGATTCTATGCCAAGCGCCGGACTCTGTGTTCGTCTCCTTCCTCTGTCACCCTCCTTTTTTAAGCTGCCTGGTATTTTTCTCCTCCTTCCTCCCTTCTTTCTCCCAAGCCTTTAGGGGCTTGCTTGCGCGATTGTTCGCACATAATTGACGCGCCACCCGCGCTCATTATACCTGGGGGCTTCTTTACAGAAGCTTATATACACGGGCTTCATGCCCAAAACATGTGTGACACTTCCGCATGAACCTTTTATGCACCATTATATGCATCGATATGACTTAAGTTTTGGCCAAGCTGGGTTGCCTGGCTCCTGTGCTTACCCCTATGTTTCCGTTTGTTCGGCTAGGTGGTAAAGGGAGCACCTCTGCGATTGTTACTGCCGGGTCAGCCGGATGTGTACCTCAGGCTGGGTGAAGCCGAAAGCTAGTGTTCTTAAGGGAATATTCAGTCGGTGAATTAAAAGATGAGTTTTCACTTGTTTATTTATCTGCCCCCAGATGCTTTTCTGCCTTTCTACGCAGTCCGGACATGCACTTTAGGGCATGCCTCCCAGGGAAAGGAACCCCTAACGGAACTATTCTCCCTGGAAGATGTTTCTTACTAACCATGTAATATAACATAACTAGTTGGGCACTTGTCTGCTAAAGCACTTATGACCCCTACGCCTGGTCTCCATGCATGCCCCGGTTCTTACATAACCGAGAGGATATTCGGACACACTCCGGACTATCGGGTCCAGAGGTTGAAGCGAAAAGGTCCGCAATGACAAACAATCTACAATCCGGCTAGAAGGCATTTTACATGTCATTTTAAATTACATAGTCAATTTGACTGGGTATATTCTTCTTCAATACCATCCAACAGGTTGTCTAATTTACAGTCCTGTTGGGAATATTTGGCAGCCAGCTCTACCTGGCTATACACTAATCTGACAGGGATCTCCTTCCTGTCGGGCCCCAAAGGGCCGACCTCGGCCATGTGGTTTGAGTCAGCCTTCGTGTACCGCGTCTTCACCATGGCCCAGGCCTCCCTAGCGCCTTGACGGCAGGCCGATATCTTCCATAACCGGAAGTGCTGCCGCACTCCCTTCAGCTTCTCTGGAAGCTCTTCAAGGCCTTCGGGCAGGGAGAGGGATGGCCACAAAGCCTGGACGACACTTTGCATCGCCTGCCGAACTCGTTCGTGCAGTTGCAATAACTCGGGGAGAAGATCCCCCGCAGAACCGGGTATTTCCTCTGCAGGCCGACCTGTCAGCATATCTACAGACATAGCTCTGTCAATCGATTTCCTCGCCGAACTCTTTTTCGAAGATTCGTTTAAGCACTTACTAAAAATGCCGCGTTGAAGTCGCCGATTCTCCTTTACGGAATCAGACAGCTGAGCACGAACATCCTTTAGTTCCTCGCCCAGCTAGGTGTTGGTGTCTTGAAGCTTGTTCTTCTCTTGCCTCACCCCCGTTAGCACGCTCTCGCCGGCCTTTAACTGGCGCAGGAGTTGTTGCTTGTCCGGATTCAATCCGGCTCCATCTGCACTGTTATTGTTAGAATTGCACACATGCCGCACGTCACAACAGAATTATCTTTCGAAGCATATATTACCTGAGGGAGTCCCCTTGGTACTCTCTGAAGCGGCCAGTGCAGCCTCAAGTTGGGCCTTGCACTCTTCCAGCTCCTGGGACAGTTGCGTATTCTTTTTTGGTAAGATCCTGCATATCATATGATCCTTAAATCAGTTATCTTAACTGTTTCAAGTCTCGGGGGCTACTGACATATATAACCATCAGATTTACTCACTCGTATGTCTTTCACATACTGCTTTGTGGCTCTGGTTAAACCATTTTGAGCGGCATGGAGGTACGCATCTCCCATACTAAAGGCGTCCAACGCCTCTTGGGAAAAACATGTGTCGCGAAGAACAGTTCGGCGACGCCTGTGGTTCATGGCACTCTCCACCTCTGAATTTGTGGCAGACAGCCCGTCCGCATCCTCTGTCGGAGGAACATATGGTACGCGCCCCGTGTTCACCTCCGCTTCCGGACCCGGCCTTGAAGCCTGGCCGGTGGACATTGTCTGGCAGGCGCTCTTCTTCCTGAGGAGAGCATGAGCGTTAGTGTGACTTGAGGGCATAAATCCTAGGCGTTAAAATTGTACACCCTACCGTTGTGCAGGAATCTCGATCCGGTCCGCACTTCTCTTTAGCCCGCCTGGCTTCAACGGCCCTTGTTGGCTACCCACCACGGGCTCGGCCCTCCGCCTCAAGGATTTCCCCTGCAGAACGAAACACTATTGGTTTATGGCAATCAAAATGCATGTGGCCATGACCTCTTGAGGCCGGAAGTGCTGGGACTTCGGTCTTGGTTACCTTTGAGGCCGGAAGTAGTCCGGGATAGTCGGCCGTAATGGCCACTAAGTTATTGTCCTTACTCAATTGATGAAACACCCCATCAATTAGCTCCACACATAAGTCCGGATCCTCTTGGGAGTCCAGATCGAGGGACCGTTCCGGATCCTCGGGTTGTGGAGGAGGATTGTTTATCTCCTTCATGGTCTGGCGCAGCTCCTGCGTTAAAATCGCTAGACTCAGTACTCAATTGTGGGAATTTGAAAACAGCTAGGCAAGTGAAAATGTTCGCTTACCCAGCTTGGAGGACTGTACATAGAGAATCCACCCCGTGGGTTGACACGGAGGAATTCCTCTTCTTCTCCCTTGTACAAAGCGGATAAGATCTTCGTTAGAGTGGCAACCGAATCCGGCCCCTTGCGACCGCACCGGGTGGCGTCGTCCTCCCCGTTGAAATTCCACATGGGGTGGCCTCTGTACTGAAGCGGCTGCACCCCCCGCATAATGCATGTGGCCATGACCTCGATCATGGTCAGTCCGGAATGAGCCATTAACCGTATCCGGGCCATCAGGTAAAGGACGTCCCTATCGGTTTCCCTCTGAGGGTTCCGTCAGCGCCAGCTCAGGCGTTTCTTCAACGGAGCGTTATTGAACTCAGGGAGGCCGGGTCGTACAGGGTCCGGCAGGGGGACGTCGTCCACATAAAACCATTCCGAAGGCCAGTCCTCGGACGCCTTCTTTGGGGTTCCGGATAGATATCCGGTCCTAGCGATGCGCCATAGTTCGGCTCCGCCCACTTGATAAATTGACCCCTCTTGAGAGCGGGGCACAAGGCAGAACAACCTCTTCCACAGCGCGAAGTGGGCCTCGATGCCCAAAAATAGCTCGCAGAGGGCCACGAAGCCCGCAATATGCAGTACGGAGGCAGGCGTGAGGTTGTGTAGCTGGAGGCCATAAAAATCCAGTAGCCCTCGGAGAAAAGGATGAATTGGAAATCCGAGACCTCTTATTAAATAAGGGACTAGGCATACCCTCTCTCCTTGGGAGGGATTGGGGACGCTCTCCGCCTGCTCTCCGCCTTTATAGGTGGCAATCCCGGCTTGAACTGGGACCATATATGCTAGGGGGAGTAGCCCCTTGGATTCAAGCGCTACTAGCTCGCTATGCGGGACGGAACACCGCTCCCAACCTCCGGGCCGAGGGCTGGAGAGGCGAGAGGAGGAGCTGCCTCGACCGGTCATGATGGAATGGATCTCTGTCGAAAGCGCTCTGATGAATGCTCGCGGAGGGAAGGTGGTGTGAATTGGATCTAAATCCCCATCTCTTTTATGGGCGGCTCATTTACGCGGCCGGGGGGTAAATGTAAAACCCCCCTGGATTTTCGCATTCGTTTGACACGTGGAAGATGGTCATTATTGGGTGCATAAGCTGAGGAAAGCAGCACGCACTAGAAGCCGGACACTATTCGACAGGAACATGGAATTTGGAGAAGAACCCGCCTTGCAATGCCGAAGACAAACTCGTGCGCCGGATTTACCGTCATTGAAGCCTGGTTCGGGGGCTACTGAGGGAGTCTTGGATTAGGGGGTGTCCAGATGGCCGGACTATGACCTTTGGCCGGACTCCCGGACTATGAAGATACAAGATTGAAGACTTCGTCCCGTGTCCGGATAGGACTTTCCTTGGCGTGGAAGGCAAGCTTGGCAATATGATATGAAGATCTCCTCCCATTGTAACCGACTCTATGTAACCCTAGCCCTCTCCGGTGTCTATATAAACCGGAGAGATTTAGTCCGTAGGACGAACAACAATCATACCATAGGCTAGCTTCTAGGGTGTAGCCTCTCTGATCTCGTGGTAGATCAACTCTTGTACTACCCATATCTTCAATATTAATCAAGCAGGAGTAGGGTTTTACCTCCATCGAGAGGGCCCGAACCTGGGTAAAATCATCGTGTCCCTTGTCTCCTGTTACCATCCGCCTAGACGCACAGTTCAGGACCCCCTACCCAAGATCCGCCGGTTTTGACACCGACAGCCTCAGTGCCTCTGTTAGAAACTAGGAACCCCAAAAGCTTTCCTGCTGGCACACCAAAGACACACTTGGTCGGGTTAAGCATCATATTGTAGACCCGAAGATTGTCAAAGGTATCCCTCAAATAATCTATCAAGGTTTCCTTCTCTCTAGATTTCACCATAATATCATCCACATAAGTCTGAACATTGCGTCCAGTCTGATTGTGAAGACAATTCTACACACATCGCTAGTAAGTCACTTGGGCACTCTTGAGCCCGAAAGGCATAGACACATAGCAGAAGGCTCCAAAGGGAGTAATAAAAGTTGTTTTCTCCTGGTCCTTAACTGCCATCTCGATCTGATGAGAACCAGAATAAGCATCCAAAAAACTCAAACGCTCATGCATCAATGATTTGATCAATACGAGGGAGAGCAAAAGGATCAGCCGGACAAGCCTTGTTTAAGTCCGTGTAATCCACACACATGCGAAAAATGCCATTCTTCTTGAGCACCAACACCAGATTAGCTAACCACTCTGGTTGAAAGACTTCAATGATGAACCCAGCTGCCAAGAGCTGGGCCACTTCTTCACCAATGGCCTTACGCCTCTCCTCGTTGAAGCGATGAAGGAATTGCTTGTCCGGCCTAAACTTCAAATCAATATTGAGAGTGTGCTCAGCGAGTTTCCTCGGTACACCCAGCATGTCAAAAGGTTTCCATGCCAAGATGTCCCCGTTCTCACGGATGAACTTGATGAGCGCGCTTTCCTATTTAGGATCCAGGTTAGCGCTGATGCTGAACTGCCTGGATGAGTCGCCAGGACCAAAGTCAACTAGCTTAGTATCATTTGCCGATTTAAACTTCAAAACTGGGACATGCTCTGTAGTTGGCTTTTTTAAAGACGTCATATTTGTCGGGTCGACGTAATCCTTGTAGAACTTCAACTCCTCCATTGCACAGACAGACTCAGCATAAGCGGCATCACCTTCTTCACACTCCAAGGCTATCTTCCGACTCCCATGCACTGTGATGGTCCCCTTGTAACCCGACATCTTAAGCTGTAAATAAACATAACATGGCCGTGCCATGAGCTTGGCATAAGCCAGCCGTCCAAACAGAGCGTGGTGTGGGCTTCTGATCTTGACCACTTCAAAGGTTAACTTCTCAGCCCTTGAATCATGCTCATCTCCAAAGGTTACTTCCAGTTCAATCTTGCCAACTGGGTACGCCGACTTACCAGGCACTACTCCACGGAAAACAGTATTGGATGTCTTAAGATTTTTATCAGTTAGCCCCATGTGACGGAAAGTATCATAATAAAGGATATTAATGCTGCTACCTCCATCCATGAGTACCTTGGTGAATTTGTATCCACCAACTTGAGGCGCCACCACCAAAGCCAAGTGACCTCGGTTATCAACCCGGGGCGGGTGAGGGAGTCCTGGATAAGGGGGTATCCAGATAGCCGGACTATATACTTTGGCCAGACTGTTGGACTATGAAGATACAAGATTGAAGACTTCGTCTCGTGTCCGGATGGGACTCTCCTTAACGTGGAAGGCGAGCTTGGCAATTCAGATGTAGATCTCCTTCTCTGTAACTGACTATGTGTAACCCTAGCCCCCTCCGGTGTCTATATAAACCGGACAGTTTAGTCCGTAGGACACAACAACAACAATCATACCATAGGCTAGCTTCTAGGGTTTAGCCTCTGCGATCTCATGGTAGATCAACTCTTGTAATACTCATATCATCAAGATCAATCAAGCAGGAAGTAGGGTATTACATCCATCGAGAGGGCCCGAACCTGGGTAAACATCGTGTCCCCAGTCTCCTGTTACCATTAGCCTTAGACGCACAGTTCGGGACCCCCTACCCGAGATCCGTCGGTTTTGACACCGACATTGGTGCTTTCATTGAGAGTTCCTCTGTGTCATCGCTGTAAGGTTCGATGGCTTCTCCAACCTTCAACAACGCCGTCCTGGGTGAGACTTTTCTCCCCGTATAGATTTTCATGTTCGGCGGTTCACACTGTGGGCCAACTCGCTTGGCCGTCTGGAGCAGATCGATAGCTATGCCCCGGCCATCAGGTCAGGTTCGGAAACCTAAACTACACTACCGACATTCGCGGGGACTTGACCTTTGACGGATTCGGGCCCATGTCAGGAACGCCGAACGATCACGATGCACATGATCTAGATCTGTCGTTGGACAGTATTCAGAACATCGTGCCAGCTACAGCTCCGGACTTTGTTCTAGAGCAGGTCGTGCCTTCCGAGGACGGGTGGATGGACCCCGCCCTGGAGGCTGCTCCCTCCTCGGTGTTGGAGCCGAACACAGACTCCGCTCTTAAGGAGATCTGTGTCTCCGGACCCCCAAACTTATCTTCGGTCGCAGGTCCCGGACCGCGTGCATCCATGCCCATCAAATCTGATTGGGCTCCGGTCATGAAATTCACCGCAACGGATATCTTTCAGCACTCACCCTTCGGAGACGTGCTAGATTCATTAAGGTCTCCCTCTCTGTCAGGAGATTCCTGGTCGAACTATGTTCGGCTCGAGTGGGAAGGTGGCGACGAAGAAATTCGTTACCCACCCACCACCCACTTAATAGCCGCGGTCATTGATCTGACCGACGTGCTTAACTTCTACTCCGAAGACATCGACGGTATAGACGACGATGCGGGAGAAGAACAAGAACCACCACCCACAGGGCGCTGGAGAGCCACCTCTTCATACAATATATATATATGGTGGATACTCCCAAAGAAAACAATGTCGATGAGGCAATAGGAGATAACCCCTCGGGGAAGAAATCAAAGCACGGGCGTCATCGGCGCTGCTCCAAGCTCCGCCACAGCAATACCGACACTGAAGAAGAAAATAATCCAGATTGCACCGTAGAGGGATACAATCCTGATCAGCCTACCTTCGAGCAGGCCGAACAATAAAACGGGCAGGTCAGCCCAGATGAATAGGCGACAGCCGGATACTTGGAGGACGATTACTATATGCCTCCTTCCGAAGATGAGGTAAGCCTCGGTGACGACGAATTCGGCGTACCGGAGGATCCCATAGAGTAGGAGCTCTTCAAGCGCCGGCTCATAGCCAATGCAAGAAGCCTGAAAAAGAAGCAGAAGCAGCTCCAAGCTGATCAAGATCTGCTCGCAGACAGATGGACAGAAGTCTTGGCGGCCGAGGAATACGGACTCGAGCCCCCCATCAGGGGATACCCAAAGCGCAAATCGCTAGAAGAAGAGGCCGAAGAGCCTGAACTTCCAACACAAGATGAGGCAGACCGGCCACCCCGTGGCCGGGATAAAACGGCATATCAGGCTGGATACCAGCCAGCACCCCCACGCCGATTCACTACGGCCCGGGGCAATACGCAGGACCTGCGAGACACATTTGAAAACAACACAGGAAAACAAAAATCGATCTATGGACCATGGGGGCGCGCCATAGCTCATGACGTTGATCGTCATACCAGAACAATACTAATAAATCCGGCCAGGCTGAACACAACTAACCAGACCTAATCAGACTACGTCGTGACATAGCCCGGCACAGAGGCGCTGCACACCCCCTTTGCTTCACTGACGAAGTAATGGAACATGAATTCCCAGAAGGGTTCAAACCCGTCAACATCGAATCATACGATGGCACAACAGACCCCGCGGTGTGGATCGAAGATTTTCTTCTCCACATTCACATGGCTCGCGGTGATGACCTACACGCCATCAAGTATCTCCCACTCAAGCTTAAAGGGCCAGCCAGACATTGGCTAAATAGCCTGCTAGCAAACTCCATTGGCAGTTGGGAAAATCTTGAGGACGCATTCCTCGATAACTTCCAAGGCACCTACGTGCGACCACCGGATGCTGATGACTTAAGTCACATTACCCAACAGCCTGGAGAGTCGGCCAGGAAATTCTGGACTCGGTTCCTAACTAAAAAGAACCAAATTGTTGACTGACCGGACGCCGAGGCCCTGGCGTCCTTTAAACATAATATCCGTGACGAGTGGCTTGCCCGACACCTCGGCCAAGAAAAACCGAAGCCCATGGCGGCGCTCACGACACTAATGACCCACTTTTGCGTGGGCGAGGACAGTTAGCTGGCTCGCAGTAACACCACGCCAGGAAACTCTGGCACTTCAGATATCCGCGATAGTAACAGAAAGCCACGACGCAATAGTCATAAGCATTGGAACAATGGCGACAATACCGAAGATACGGCACTCAATACCGGATTTAGTAACTCCAAATCCGGTCAGTGGAAGAAGCCATTTAAAAGAAGCAATCCGGGATTGTCCAGTCTGGACTGCATACTCGACCACTCGTGCTAGATTCACGGCACCCCCGATAAACCAGCCAATCACACTAACAGAGATTGCTGGGTGTTCAAACAGGCCCGTAAAATAAATGTCGAGAACAAAGACAAGGGGCTGCCCAGCGATGATGACGAGGAGCCCCGGCATCCGAAAACTGGGGGACAGAAGAAATTTCGCCCCCCCCCCCCAGGTGAAAATAGTAAACATGATCTATGCCACTCACATTCCCAAGAGGGAACGAAAGCGTGCACTGTGGGACATCTATGCGATGGAGCCAGTCGCCCCAAAGTTCAACCCATGGTCATCCTGTCCGATCACATTCGATCGTAGGGACCATCCTACCAGCATCCGTCATGGCGGCTCAGCCGCATTGGTCCTTGACCCAATCATCGATGGATTCCACCTCACGCAAGTCCTTATGGACGGTGGCAGCAGCCTGAACCTGCTTTATCAGGACACGGTGTGGAAAATGGGCATCGATCCGTCATGGATCAAACCCACCAAAACCACCTTCAAAGGTGTAATTCCAGGGGTAGAGGCCCACTGTATGGGCTCAATAACACTTGAAGTAGTCTTCGGATCTCCGAATAACTCCCAAAGTGAAGAGTTAATCTTCGATATCGTCCCTTTCGGTAGTGGCTATCATGCACTACTTGGATGAACCGCGTTTGCTTGATTCAACGCGGTGCCTCACTATGCATACCTTAAGCTCAAGATGCCAGGACCTCGCGGGGTTATAACAGTCAACGGAAACATAGACCACTCTCTCCGTACGGAAGAGCACAATGCGGCCCTCGCGGCAGAAGTTCAAAGCAACCTCCTTCGACAAAAAGCCAATTCGGCAACGACAACCCCGAACACCGTCAAGCGAGTCCGGAGCACCCCGCAGCAGGATCGTCAGGCACGCCAGGAGCTCGATTAGCAATCCAGCCTCCGCCCCAGCCCCATTCAGGCGACGTTCGTGCGACGCGTACAGAAATACACACTTAAAATACCATGGGCACAGGTGGAGGCGAGACAACAATGCGGCCTACAGTGCGGTTCAACGTCGCATGGCTCGCACACCCTTTCTCCTTCTTTCTTTCAGGCCCCTACCTTCGGGCAGCCCCTTCAGAGAACCAGACAATCGACTCATCGTAGGAGGGAACACCAAGGAGACAAGAGGCTTTGCACACAATGGAATACCCAGGTGGTCTCTGTTAATGATTGTTATACCTGTTTTATATACCTACATGCAACCTGCCCTTGGATAGGACATGTCAAATAGTCCTATTTGTTTTTTGCTTAGTGCATTAATTGTAATCATACGCCTTGACGTATTATCCAAATGACAACGGGAAATTGTATAAACAGTGTCAGCTTCTTACTACTATCTTGATATTTTTCCCTTGAATATTCACTTAATGTTGCATCCGTACACTTTGGTATGATAAGTTTGCCAGGGGCTTCTTATTGAGCCCCATAACACGGCAAGAGAAGCCCGAACACTTTCGACAGTGCGGCACCCCGAACTTATAGCATTATATGCATCAGCTCTGAATCATGTATTGGGTCAATAGTTGGGTTAGCCCGGCTCCCTTGTTTTGGTACCTTACATTTTGTTACATCGGCTAAGGTAGCGCAGGGAGAACTACTGCGATTGTGTCCCGGTTCTCCCGGACGAGCACCTCAGTAGAGAAAGCCGAAAACTGACCGTCATGATGCGGCGAGAGCTGGTCGCTGTTCGAGATGTACTAAATCCTTAACGATTTTTTCCGCTTAAGGCGAGGAATCGGCCTTGTCTGATTTAGGCATGCATAGCGCCCTAGTTCGGCCTTCCGATTAGTAGGGGCTTCGCCGAAATTTAAAATTATAGACTTCTATGGCCAAGTGAGAGTTATAAAGCCGAATAGTTTGATTGCCTTGTTCGCTGCGCTGAACACCTCCTTAAAAGGACCGATAATTTGGATAAAGAGTGTTTAGGTTTTCCAAGAACACCCCAGTACTAGTTACAAGGGGGAGGAAGCTGACGACTGGCCTACTTTCAGATTTTGATAAACGGCCACAGAGAAGGTAATATTTTAAATCAAACAAAGCGTTGTATAGCGCAAACAGACTCGTTCTCATATTACAAAAACGACATGAGTATATTCACTCAAAGATTATGTTCTTGGCACATTCATTTGCCACAAGACGAGCGCCTTTCATAACACCATCATAATATTTTTCGGGGTAGCGATGCTCCTTACCCTCCGGGGGTCCATCCTTCACGAGCTTCTCAGCATCTAGTTTGGCCCAGTGCATCTTCGCGCGGGCAAAGGCCCGTCGGGCACCCTCAATACAGCCGGACTTCTTGATAACTTCTAGTCATGGACAGGCCTGCACCATCCGCTTCACCAGGCCAAAGTAGCTGCTGGGCAAGGGCTCACCAGGCCACATCCGGACTATGAGGTCCTTCATGGCCTGTTCGGCCGCATTCTGGAGTTCGACCAATTGCTTCAGTTGGTCACTCAGAGGCATCGGGTGTTTGGTTCCAGTATATTGGGACCAGAACAACTTCTCCGTTGAGCTCCCCTCTTCAGCACAGTAGAACTCGGCGGCATCTGAAATGCTACGTGGCAAATCTGCGAATGCCCCTGAAGAGCTCTGAAGTCGTGTAAGTAAAAGAAATGACTCCTTCACATGCTTGCTTTGCATAAAGAATGTCTTACCCTCCGCTATCTTTTTGGCCGCCTGGATTTCCTGGAGGGCCTTTTGGGCTTCGGCCTTGGCATCTGCCATGCTCTGGAGGGCCTTCGGAAGCTCAGACTCCTGCGTATTAAAGTCATGCTCTAAAGACTCGCACTTCTTGCCGAGCTCCTGGAGCGCTTGCTGCACCTCTCCCACCCTAGCATCTTGCTTTTCGCGCTCGACGCGCTCCGTGGCTGCATTGGCTTCGGCCTCGGACAGCGCTTTCTTCAGAGCCGCCACTTCGGTCGTGGCCCCTGTTAAAAATAATGATGCTCTTTGTTAGCATCACCAATTTTTCTCCTTTATATAGCACACGAACGGGGTTTCACTTACCTTTGTTCTCCTCAAGCTGCCTCTTCACGAGGCCGAGCTCTTCTTCGGCCTGCCCCAGTTCGCGCATCGGCGGTCAGCAACAATGCCTGCTTGTTAACATAGACAAGTACTATTATCGTCCTATGGTTTCTTAGTTGACCCTCCGTTTGGCTTTTCTTTCCGAACACCAACCAGAGTATCAGGGGCTACTGTCTATCGGGTGCTATTTCCTCACACTTTTTCATTTCTTAACTCAAAGCCTGTTAGTAGGCTGGTGCAGGCTTCGGTCAACCCGCTCTTGGCGAACCAAACCTTCTCAATCACCGTACTCATCAGAGTACGGTGTTTGTCGTCGATGGAAGTGCCTCCAAGCACTTCCAACAAATTATCCGATGCCTCCGGCTGGGCGGAGGTCATCGGCACGGCCGACTCGCCCTCCTTCGTGAGGTGCTGCCTACTGGAATCCAGAACCTTCGGAGGCTCCAACGCAGTAACCTACTGGGAACCAGACTTGCTGTGGCTCCCGTCAACATAATCCAGGGGGATGTTACCCCCCATGAGCCCGGCATCGGGGATTGTGCCTTGGGGCGTCTCCGGAACCGTCGCCTCCTGCACTGGTATCCTTCGGGACAACACCTCGATGTCATCCGCAGGTCGTGGGGAGGTGGCCGTCGGGAGTGAATTCATCTCTGACTCGCTCAGAGACCCCTCCGAAGAGGACACCCTGAGATTGGACCTGGTCAGATTGCATATATGTGTTCGGCGTTATTACAAACTATGAGGTCAGAATCGAACCAAAAAACTATTACAGAATGCGGATACTTACGACCTTGCCCGAGGCTTGCCCCTGGGCAGCCACTCCTCGTCGCTGTAGGCGGCGGTAGTGGAGTGATCTGGAAGGGACGCCTTTCTTTTCTTCGGCATCCCAGCCTCCCCCGACAGGGCGGCCTTCCTTTTCTTCTCCTCCCCAGTGCAGGGAGGGGGCATTTCTTCATGCTTTCCCCCGTCTTCGTGGGGGAATCTTCCTCATCATCCTCGGATGACGAGTCTATCACAGCCCTGCGCTGGAGACCTTTTCTGGTCCCCGCGGCCGCCTTCTTGGACCCTTCGGCCCCCATAGTTGGGGGGCCCTCCTCTTTCTCTCCTCCCCTTCGTGGGAGGAATGCGCCTCATCCTCTTCTGGCGAGGCGTCGGGTGTGGCCTCGCGCCAAAGACCCCTCTAGGTCCTCGTGGTCTTCTTTTCGGCCTTTTTCTCAGGCACCTTGTAAGGCGCCAGAACTAGCATCTCTGTCAGGAGTGTGTCTGCTCGATCCTTGGGCAGTGGAGCCGGACAATCAATCTGCTCTGTCGTCTCCACCCAATCCTGTTTGGTCAGCATGGTGATTTAAAAATCCTCCCACGAATGTATGAGAAAGGAACATCTTGTGATAATTAGAGGACTTACCGGATTAGCGAGGCGCGTTGCACTAAGCCCACAGTCCTCAGAAAGGGGAGAAGGAACTTCGTCGGTTTCAACAGCACCTTCCAGATTTCTTTATGCATCGTGTCAAAGAGCTCCAGCAACATCTGGTGTTCGGCCGGATTGAACCCCCACATATCAAATGCCCGTCTTTGACACGGGAGAATCCAGTGAATGAGCATGACCTGGACCACGTTGACAAGCTTGATCTTCTTGTCCCTCACACTTCTTATGGAGGTCTCGAGTCCGGTCAGCTCCGTGGGTTCGCCCTAGGCCAGGCCCTTCTTTTCCTAGGAAGTGAGCCACATGGGGATTCCGGATCTAAATTTGGGGGCCACCACCCAGTTGGCGTCGCGCGGCTCAGTGATGTAAAACCACCCAGATTGCTACCCTTTTACGGTTTCCATGAAGGATCCGTCAAGCCATGTGATGTTAGGCATTCTGCCCACCATGGCACCTCCGCTCTCCGCCTGCTGGCCGCTCACGATCTTCGGCTTCATGCAAAAGATTTGCAGCCACAGGCCAAAGTGGGGCTTGATGCGGAGGAAGGCCTTGCACACGATGATGAACACCGAGATGTTGAGAACGAAATTTGGGGCCAGATCGTGAAAATCTAGCCCATAGTAATACATGAGCCCGTGGACAAACGGGTGGAGTGGAAATCCTAGTCTGTGGACGAAATGAGAGAGAAATACTACTCTCTCCTGAGACTTTGGGGTGGGGGTGATTTGTCCCTCCGCAGGAAGCCTGTGCGTGATGCTCTCAGCCAGGTATCCGGCCGCCCGAAGCTTAGTAATGTCCTCCTGTGTGATAGAGGAGGCCATCCACTTGCCTCCCACTCCGGACATGCTGCGGTCCTACGGAGAAGGTGAGAACTTGGGCGCTGGAGCTCGAGAGTGCGAGAACAGATGAGCAAAGGAGGAAGAAGGCGTGGGTGAGAACAGGAGGTCCTTGTCCCTTTATAAAGACGGTGCAGAATGTGCGCCTCCCCACTTGCCTCTCGAAATCGTTTATTTTCCATGTGCCTCGATCGATGGCGCTGGTTGGGTTACCCATACCCGTATTGATGGAGATCCCGCGATAAGGGGACACGTGCCAAGGAACCGCCTCGTGATGTGTGCGATGGCTGGTTGCAAAAAACGGTTCGAATAAGATCTGGGCGGCGGCGTGATGTCGTGCTACGAAGAGCTGTCAGCAGATTAGATTCATGAATTGTTGTTCTCTCTACGGTGGTATGTGAAGTTTGTCTTGCAGAGCTGGACACGATCCTTGTGTTCGGAATTTATCTTGGAGTATTCGGAGATGGAACCCGCCTCACAATGCCGAAGACAATCTACGCGCCGGACTGACCTTCATTGAAGCCTGGTTCAGGGGCTACTAAGGGAGTCCTGGTTAAGGGGGTATCCGGACAGCCGAACTATATACTTTGGCCGGACTGTTGGACTATGAAGATACAAGATTGAAGACTTTGTCCTGTGTCCGGATGGGACTCTCCTTGGCGTGGAAGGCAAGCTTGGCGATTCAGATGTAGATCTCCTTCTCTGTAACCGACTATGTGTAACCCTAGCCCCCTCCGTTGTCTATATAAATTGGAGGGTTTAGTCCGTAGGACCCAACAACAACAACAACAACAACAACAACAACAACAACAACAACAACAACAACAACAACAACAACAATCATACCATAGTCTAGCTTCTAGGGTTTAGCCTCTACGATCTCGTGGTACATCAACTCTTGTAATACTCATATCATCAAGATCAATCAATCAGGAAGTAGGGTCTTACCTCCATCGAGAGGGCCCAAACCTGGGTAAACATCGTGTCCCCAGTCTCCTGTTACCATTAGCCTTAGACGCACAGTTCGGGATCCCCTACCCGAGATCCGCCGGTTTTGACACCGACAGCGGGTGATCTTCTTGACTCCACATAATGGGTTGCTCAGATCATCGCAAGTATTGGGGAACTGCCGGCTCAACGGCGTTCACATCCCTCTTGTGAAGCTTTTGTTCCCGCTTGCACAAACTTGTGGTGAAAATGTGACATTGCCCACTATTCAACTGCTTTGGATGACTCTGATATCTAGACTGCTGCTGCTGCCGACCCCCCTTGTCGGATTGTTGATTGTAACCACCCTGATTACCTTGATTATAACCACCCTGATTACCTTGATTATAACCACCCTGATTGTTTTGATTATAACCACCCTAATTGTTGTGATTATAACAACCTTGATTACTTTGGTGGCCCTGGAAGCCGGAATTAGAACCGCCACCTCCATAACCCAGGCCATGAGAGCCGGCACCGCTGGGGCCTGAGCCGCCGCCCGGCCCCTGAAATGAGTTAGAATTTTTGAAAGCCCTCATAATTGAACAATCTTTCCAAAGGTGAGTAGTTGGTTTCTCCAGCGAGCCATGCTTTGGACAGGGCTCATTCACCAACTGTTCAAGAGTAGGACCTGACCCACTGGCCCGAGGAGGCGGCCTCCCCTTACGATGCTGATTATTGCCCTGTGCACTAGTGTTAGCTACAAACTCCGAATTACCATCAGCCTTGCATTTACAGTTGCCCCCCTGATTCGCCGGGTTATGCTGCGGACCCTTGGCGTTGCCATTCTTCTTTCCCTTTCCCCGCTTGTCGTCATCAGACTCGGGGTCCTTAGTACTATCAGAGTCAGCATATTTGATTAGAGCCACCATTAGCTGCCCCATATCATTAAAATCACGCTTGAGCTGCCCTAGCTTCTGCTTAAGAGGCAAAAATCGACAATTTTTCTCCAACATTAAGACTGCAGAATCGACATTCATGTTATCAGATGAATGTATGATAGCTTTGACCCGGTGCACCTAATGGGTTGTCGATTCGCCCTCCTCTTGGGCGCTAGTAGCCAAGTCCACAATCGACATGGGCTGTTTGCATGTGTCTTTAAAGTTCTGAATAAACCGGGCCTTCAGCTCTCCGATGACCCGATGGAGTTGGTGTTGGGAAACGTAGTAATTTCAAAAATTTCCTACGCACACGCAAGATCATGGTGATGCATAGCAACGAGAGGGGAGAGTGTGTCCACGTACCCTCGTAGACCGAAAGCGGAAGCGTTATGACAACGCGGTTGATGTAGTCATACGTCTTCACGATCCGACCGATCCAAGTACCGAACACACGGCACCTCCGAGTTCTGCACATGTTCAGCTCGATGACGTCCCTCGAAATACGATCCAGTCGAGCTTTGAGGGAGAGTTTCGTCAGCACGACGGCGTGGTGACGATGATGATGTTCTACCGATGCAGCGCTTTGCCTAAGCACCGCTATGATATTATCGAGGTGGAATATGGTGGAGGGGGGCACCGCACACGGCTAATAGATCAAGAGATCAATTGTTGTAATGCCTAGAGGTGCCTCCCAGCCCTCGTATATAAAGGATCAAGGGGGAGGGGGCGGCCGGCTAGGTAGAGGCGCGCCATAGGGGAGTCCTACTCCCACCGGGAGTAGGATTCCCCCCCTGCCAAGTTGGAGTAGGAGAAAGGGAAGGGAGAAGGAGAAGGAAGGAAGGGGGCGCCCCCCCTCCTCCCTAGTCCAATTCGGACTAGTCCATGGGGAGGGGTGCGATAAAGTAAAGCAATTATTTGGCGCTTGCATCTTATGCAATAAAGAGACAACCATAAGGCTTCTGCCAGTTGCCGATAACTTCAACAAAACATGATCATCTCATTCAACAACTTATATCTCATCAGATCTTCACCATATCACATCACAACATGCCCTGCAAAAACAAGTTAGACGTCCTCTACTTTGTTGTTGCAAGTTTTACGTGGCTGCTACGGGCTGAGCAAGAACCGTTCTTACCTACGCATCAAAACCATAATGATAGTTCTTCAAGTTAGTGCTGTTTTAACCTTCTCAAGGACCGGGCGTAGCCACACTTGGTTCAACTAAAGTTGGAGAAACAGACACCCGCCAGCCACCTATGTGAAAAGCACGTCGATAGAACCAGTCTCGCGTAAGCGTACACGTAATGCCGGTCTGGGCCGCTTCATCCAACAATATCGCCGAACCAAAATATGACATGCTGGTAAGCAGTATGACTTGTATCGCCCACAAATCACTTGTGTTCTACTCGTGCATATAAGATCTACGCATAAAACCTGGCTCGGATGCCACTGTTGGGAAACGTAGTAATTTCAAAAATTTCCTACGCACACGCAAGATCGTGGTGATGCATAGCAACGAGAGGGGAGAGTGTGTCCACGTACCCTATTAGACCGAAAGCGGAAGCGTTATGACAACGCGGTTTATGTAGTCGTACGTCTTCACGATCCGACCGATCCAAGTACCGACGCACGGCACCTCCGAGTTCTGCACACGTTCAGCTCGATGATGTCCCTTGAACTCCGATCCAGCCGAGCTTTGAGGGAGAGTTCCGTCAGCACGACAGCATGGTGACGATGATGATATTCTACCGACGCAGGGCTTCGCCTAAGCACTGCTACGATATCATCGAGGTGGAATATGGTGGAGGGGGGCACCGCACACGGCTAATAGATCAAGAGATCAATTGTTGTTATGCCTAGAGGTGCCTCCCTGCCCTCGTACATAAAGGATCCAGGGGGAGGGGGCGGCCGACCAGGTAGAGGCGTGCCATAGAGGAGTCCTACTCCCACCGGGAGTAGGATTCCCCCCCGTCCAAGTTGGAGTAGGAGAAAGGGAAGGGAGAAGGAGAAGGAAGGAAGGGGGCCCCCCTCCCTAGTCCAATTCAGACTAGTCCATGGGGAGGGGTGCGGCCACCCTTTGGGGTCTTTCTCTCCTTTCCCGTATGGCCCATTAAGGCCCAATACGAATTCCCATAACTCTCCGGTACTCCGAAAAATACCCGAATCACTCGGAACCTTTCCGAAGTCTGAATATAGTCATCCAATATATCGATCTTTACGTCTCGACCATTTAGAGACTCCTCGTCATGTCCTCGGTCTCATCTTCGACCATTTCGAGACTCCTCGTCATGTCCCCGGTCTCATCTGGGACTCCGAACTCCTTTGGTACATCAAAACACATAAACTCATAATATAACCGTCATCGAACTTTAAGCGTGCGGACCCTACGGGTTCGAGAACAATGTAGACATGACCAAGACACGTCTCCAGTCAATAACCAATAGCGGAACCTGGATGCTCATATTGGCTCTCACATATTCTACGAAGATCTTTAACGGTCAAACCGCAAAACAACATACGTTGTTCCCTTTGTCATCGGTATGTTACTTGCCCGAGATTCGATCATCGGTATCTCAATACCTAGTTCAATCTCGTTACTGGCAAGTCTCTTTACTCATTATGTAGTGCATCAACTCATAACTAACTCATTAGTCACATTGCTTGCAAGGCTTATAGTGATGTGCATTACCGAGAGGGCCCAAAGATACCTCTCCGACAATCGGAGTGACAAATCCTAATATCGAAATACGCCAACCCAACAAGTACCTTCGAAGACACCTATAGAGCTCCTTTATTATCACCCAGAATCGTTGTGACGTTTGGTAGCACACAAAGTGTTCCTCCGATAAACGGGAGTTGTATAATCTCATAGTCACAGGAACATGTATAAGTCATGAAGAAAGCAGTAGCAACATACTAAACGATCAAGTGCTAAGCTAACGGAATGGGTCAATTCAATTACATCATTCTCCTAATGATGTGATCCCGTTAATCAAAAGACAACTCTTTGTCCATGGCTAGGAAACATAACCATCTTTGATAAACGAGCTAGTCAAGTAGAGGCATACTAGTGACACTTAGTTTGTCTATATATTCACACATGTATCATGTTTCCGGTTAATACAATTCTAGCATGAATAATAAACATTCATCATGATATAAGGAAATAAATAATAACTTTATTATTGCCTCTAGGACATATTTCCTTCAGTTGGCAGGCAGCCCTTTTAACCAAGTACGGGCCATCCCATCCACCATCATGGTGAAGTATTTAGCACACATAGCATCACTGGCCTCTAGCAGTTCCATGGCCATCTCATAACTCTAAATCCACGCCTCAGGGGGTAAATCGACCGTGTAATTAGGCACCTTACGAGGTCCTTTGAAATCCTTGGGCAAACGCTCATTGTGTAGAGCCGGCACCAGACAGGGCACACCTGTAGATCTAGAGGTCACACCTGCCTCTACCGAAGCCGTCGGATAAATCGAAAGGGGCTAGTGAGCCGCCTGCTCAGCCTCTTGGCGCACTCTGTCCTGATCAACCAAGTTATGAGCTCCGTCATGCACCAGGTCATGCCCGCGTGGCTGGTCACGGCGCTGGGCGTTGCTTGAAACGGCTGGTGAGTCCATGTGTCTCCTATAGCTCCGGCTTGGGAGAGGGGTTGAATGAATCCTATCTCGACAGTAAGAATATGCATCCTGCTGCACCAATGCGGTCTGAAGAAGCTCCCTAGCCCTTCGTGTTTCAATCGCCACCGGAGAGTCACCATCTACTAGGAGAGCCGCCAGTCGTGCCGCCACAGCGATCATGTTATCCAACGGGCTAGAATAATGACCCGGTGGTGTTGGCACATGCTGAGGTGGAACAATGTTCAAATGAGGTGGCTCCGCCACACGTGGCTGAACCGGCATTCCGGCCCCAGGTGCTGCAACCCGATTTAACTGTGGCGGGTTACTGGTCCCTGCTCCAGGCGTGCAAAAGAGATTCCTCGCCTCATAAACTAAAGGAAAATGAGACATGTGCCTCCTCCTCATGACTTCATTTGGCGCGTTCTGATCCATCGTAGGCTGGTAAGTCTCTGCTTGGAACTGCTACGCCTGGGCATCCAGGGCAGCTCGCTCTGCGGCCATCCTGACATCCTCAGCCGCCAGGTTTGCCTTAGCCTGTGGTATCTCATCTCGCAGCTTTGTAACTTCTGCATTGTGCTGATCTCGATTCGCCGGGCTGACCTCTGTGGTCAACAAGGCCATCAACTTATCCAGTAAGTCTGTCAAAACTTGAGCCGGCGGGCACACAGGGCCTCCTGCCTGGGCTGCCATCGCCGCTGCTGACCCGGAAGTCATTGCTGCCGCAGTTGAAGAATTCTGTATAGGCTGCCTTCCAGCCATGAAGATCGCAACCCTGATTGGCGGCTCATAGGGGTCCGGAATACTGTCGCCATCGGAACAGCCCCCAAGCCTACCATCTTGCAGTTAATACAACGAAGTAGTCTCGCCCATGGACGACTCACCATCAGAGTAGACGACCGTCTCACCGCCAGACATAGATCCTTCGTCAAAATCCCCTCCATGGATGCATTCCACGAAGGCACGCTTCACGGTGGGCTGAGCTCGGGCGGGTCTCGCACGCTGAGCCGTCTCGATGATGTCGGTGCAGATGTCCAATTCTGTCGAAGGGGACCCGGTACCCGTAATCAATTGAGCTGGCGTCGGGGCCCCAGCCTACATCGTCGATGAAGAGCTTGCCACGACGACTCTTGGTCATCCGGCCGACAGTGTATCCTTTGATCCCTTTGAAGCTGCCCTTTAAGAACTCAAAACCACCGTGTGCTGGCCCCATGGTGGGCGCCAACTGTCGTGGAATAGTCACGACAGATGTCCTCGTGAAAGGACTTAGTAGTGGAGCCATCGCCTCTAGGTTAGCTCAAAGGGGTTAAACGGGACAAAGGACACGGGAGTTTATACTGGTATGGCCCCTTGTGGTGAAGGTAAAGGCCTAATCCAGTTTGAGGTGGTATTGCTTATGTTTCGATTACCAGGGAGCGAATCCGCTTGACCTAGCTTTCGATCTGTTGTCTCTTACCCTGAACCGTCGCTGGGTCGTCCCTTTATATACACAGGTTGACGCCCAGCGGCTCACGGAGTCCCGGCTGGCTCATAGACAACGTGTCCGGCTCGGTGACTATTTTTACATGCCTTACAATACAAGTCTTACATATATGGCGGTTTATTCCTACGGGGCTTAAATCGCCTTTGGGCCTTTGGCCCTTATCTTGAACCGTCATCTTTGATATCTCTGTGGGCTTATATGATGAATCGCCATAGATATAACCCGGCCCCTCCTGGACGGGTCATATCAAATAGTTATATCCCCAACAATGACTAAAATAGCAGAGATAAAGTAAGTCATGTGATTTGACAGAGAGAAGGTAAATAACATCTGCAAATATGAACTAGAACAAAACATATCTAGAGCAGACAGTAAAACAAGGAACTGTGACAGGACCACTAACAGGAAAAGCGAGAACACGTACGGGACATCAGCAGCAACAGTAGCACTGGACTTGGGGTCGGTGTCCTCGGTAGCCATGTAGTCGAGGAGGTTGTCGACGTCGGGGAAGAAGTCGTCGTCGGGGAAGTAGTCGTCGGAGTCTGGGGCGTCCGTGATGAAGAAGTCAGTAGTCGCGCTGAGCGCTCCCCAAAAACCTTATCACCCTTTTCCCGTACAGGGCTCAAATAGGTGCGGTTTTGGAGGCCTACTGTCCCGACTTGCGGTGCACATCGCAAGCCGGGATGAGAAAGATCATAGCAGCAACGCAGTGCTCAGGAAGCGGTGGCGAGAGAAAGAAGTAGTTCTGGCGCATCTCTCTGAGAGGAGCGACCTCCCTTTTATAGGCGCAACTGAAGGAGGCGAGAGGCTGCGCCGGGAGTTGAAGAGAACGAGGGAGACGAAACGAACAGGTAGCGGCCGAAGGGTGCAGCGTTGCGTGGCAAAAATTTAGACATCGGCTCATTTCCACAACCCACGGCGCGGCGGGCGGCAGAGGAGAAGCGCGCGTGGATGTCCCTCTTATTCTCATGCTCACGCAAGTGGGGAAAGAACCTTCCTTATAAGGAGGTCCAACTCCCACTAAACTAGCGATGTGAGACTAAACATTAGTAGTATCCATTGCCTTGTACGAATGGGCTAAATGGGCCTCTAGGATTTATTAGGAATTTCTGAAATAGTTATTGGGCTAGCCCAAAATAAACTAAATTCCAGCATTTTCTCGGTGGGATCCGATGACCGGCTCTACATGATATGCTTGTTTTTCTAAAAAAAAAGGACGCCGCTAAGTGCCACACGTGTGGGCGTTAGGGACACTGCCCACACATTTTGTATGGTGTATAAGAGAAACAGCCCACACACCTACGTGTGGGCAAAATAAGTAATGCCCACACATCTCTTTTTTCCCTCCCGGTTCCTCTCATACACGTGCGTGTGGGCGAAGTAGATAACGCCAACATGCCCCGTATGTGAGGCCTCGTACCTCCTGGTCCCGCACGCCACGCATGACAGTCACCGCGCGCCAGCAGTTGCCATGGTCCAGACCCTCGTCCATGTTCGTTTAACTGCAGTTGCCATGTCGGATAACTGCAGTTGCCATGGTTGCTCAACTGCAGTTGCCATGTATAGTCTGATTTACTCTAGTTGCCATGATTTCAAGATTTTAGGAGTTGCCACAGACTAACACTAGGCGGTTGAGAGGGTTGCCATGTGCTCACAAGCATGCTAGGGCAGTTGCCATGTAAAAAGAAAGAGTTGCCATCTGCTTACATGCACGTTAGGTCAGTTGCCATATACGTGCACGTTAGGGCAGTTGCCATGTACCATACAAAAACAGACGGCAACTCGGTAAAAGAGAGTTGTCATCTACTTACGTGCACACTATGCAGTTACCGTATACCCTGCAAAACACATGGCAACTCGGGTAAAAAAGAGAGTTGCCACCTTCTTATAAAAGCACACTAAGGGCAGTTGCCATGTGAGCTGCAAAACACATGGCAACTAGCAGCTTGGGTGTGGGAGAGGAGACGGGCGTGTGGGCGAGATGACAAATGCCCACACACTAGCCCTTGTGCGTGCGTGCAAAGTGGCGTGTGGGCGAACTGCATCTTGCCCACACACCAGCTCCTCCCGTGTGATGAAACGGCCGTGTGGGCGACCGGGTGAACGTCCACACACCAGGCCAGTCCTACGTGACACTGGAAACATGCCAAGATTCGTGCACATACAAACGGACGCGGATCCACGCGTGTGGGTGAGATGCAAACGCCCACACGTGTGGGCGTTAACATTTCCGGAAAAAAAACATGATATGCTTGTTGTCCGTCGATGTCGTCTCGGAGCCATATCGTGGTGCCACTGTTCATCGGATGGATTTCTTGAAACAACAATGGTGCAAAGTGGACGATCTTGGCAGCCGCACCTTCCTCTTGTCCCTGTATGAGTTTGGAGCTTCGTGCTCAGGCGACAAATGTGGCTTGCGACAGAACTGCGTCTATTTCCCGGATCCTTGCGAGAAAACGTTGCAGATCTTCAACATAAAGGATGGAAGTATAGATGATGCTCCGGTGTCGGATAAAGCATTCTGGGTGCTACCTACCGATCCATAGAGCAGCAGGAGAAACTACAAGCTTCGTTCCATGTTATTTTTAGTTGTTGTCCACCCTCCGCCAGTTTCGGTTTTGTTACCTGTGTCAGTTTTGCGACAAGATTGCATTATGTAAAACTTCTTAGAAACGTAAAATTTTGTACTAGCGCTATTGGCGCAGTCACATCTTCGATGTTTTCAGCTATGATTTATCTTTTTGTTGAATTGAGTCCTACATATCCAAATGGTGATACACTGATAATTGCTACAAATCAGGTTCTTCTGCCAATAAAGTAACACACTTATGCTTCGCAGCCTCATCCTGTAAAATTATGGGAAAATAGCTAAACTCTTGGTATGCTGCTGCAGCCTCTGCCACCGACGGAATATCTGTTCATGTTTCAGCGCATCAACATTTATTTCGTTTTACACAGTATGAAGCCAAACCAAACCACATAGTCAGTGAGAGTACTCGAGGTAGGCACAGGCGCCATACCCAGAACTAGGAAACAGAAAGCAGAGAAACAATAGAGCAGCTAGAGTTTGTTTGTCGAGACCAAGCCTGACACCCTCAGGCCTCAGAGGCAGGGAGTGTGAGAGCCAGTGGAGGCCTTGGAGTTTTTATCCTGACCATGTGGCGTATTTTGGCAATGGGAGGAGATAATCATTTTCTCAAAAGCACAAACAAGCCATGGATAAAGTCCTTCAATGATATTCCCTTCGGATATTTACTAATCACCATTATGGTAGTGGTTGTTGCCTGAGTAAGCATGTTTTGCAACAAAATGTCATTACTTTTTAACTGTCTTTCTTGCGATGTTCATAATAGAAAATTTGTTGGCCGACATTCATTCCTTAGTCTATGTGTATGTAAGAGCAACTTGGCTTCCTTGAATCTCTCATAACAACTGAACATATGAATCATGTCACATATTATACGTATTTTTCTACCGTTTATGGGTCAGTGATTGGAAATAAAAAAAACGTGTACCAATCTTTTTGGCTGATAATACTTCAACAGATCCAGGTTAATTGTTCCCATACCCTGCATGCTATCCGAGTCCCTGGCTTCATCTCAAGGCAGCCTATTAAGCAGACAGAATACAGGGTGTGTGCTGCTTTTTGCGCTTCCTTTAGCATTTCAAAGATGGGATTTGAACATTGGATAACTGGTTTTCATATTTACAGTCTTCTTTATTCATTATGTGGCATCAAAATTTTGCCATCTTCGACCTCCCCTATTGTTTCCGGTCAGAAAAAAATGTCCATATTTCTTCTATTAAGGTATATAGTTATTGGAAGTGAGCAGAGCTGACTAGCAGAGTTACACATTTCCATGTACACTTTTAAGTTTTGCCCATTCTAGTTTTCTATTTGCAGATCCTTTTTTCGCCTTGATAACATGTTTTAGTTAGAATTTATTTAGATTGACAGGAACGATTTGGAATTTGAGGTAAATATAGGTGGAGTGCATATAAAACTAAATGATGTGTTGGTAATTCACTGGTCACAATATTCTTGTACAATTTAACACTGTATTGCTGGCATTTGTAAGTCTGCAACATCAAAATATCAAAAACTACGTGTATGCAGTGAAATGAATTTATGGTTGATCCCTCAGGGCTCTTAACATTGCAATAGTTAACGATACATTTTCTCACATTTCTGTTAATCCCACCGCTACCTGACGGATCCAGACTTCTTGATCGCATAGCAAAGCTTATATGTGATATATCCCTTTAGTTATGGACGCACTAGTAGAAAAAGGGTCAAATGTGAAGCACATTAGTGCCGGTTTGTAAAAAAATCGGCACTAATGTGATCAATAGTACCGGTTCGTGGCTGCGATCAATAGTACCGGTTCGTGTTGAGCCTTTAGTACCGGTTCGTGCCACGAACCGGTACTAAAGGGGTAGTGGCAGGCTGGCATCAGGCCGGGTCCCCACGAGCCCCTTTAGTACCGGTTTGTGTTACCAACCGGTACTAAAGGTCTAACCTATAGTAGCGGTTCGTGCCACGAACCGGTACTAATGGGGACAAGCCTTTAGTACCTGTTCGTGCCACGAACCGGTACTAAAGGGGCCAATTTTCAAACTCTACCCCCCCCCCCCCCCCCCCGCCGTGTATCGCCATTTCAGTTTTGAAAAAAATCAAAAGAAAATGATAAAAACTTCAAAAAATAAAATCCTTTGAGAGGTAGTTATATTACTATATCTACTAGTTAGGAAAATTTGAAAACTTAAATTTGGACATGTTTTGCAAAAAGTGTAGGGAAAATGTAAAACGGCTATAACTTTTGCATACGATGTCAGAAAAAAAACATATAATATATCAAAAAATTCAGCACGAAAATCCGCATCCGATGGAGACTGCCTACGGCCTGTTTGGAATTTTTTAGAATCCTCAAATTCGAAAAGGAAAAAAAGATATGGTCAAACTACTTATTCAAGAAGTATTAATGTTACTACATAATTATTCAAGAATGTTGGTGTTACTAAATAATTATTTCAATTTTTTGAATTTTGGTCAAACTATGGTCAAACTATGGTCAAACTTATTCAAGAAATATTAGCGTTACTAAATAATTACTGTTTTTTTAGAATAATAGTTTCAAACTCAAACGGTGAAATGTGTGACTTCATGCTCAAGCTAAACTCCTGAGGGTTAATAGGATTGACATCTTACTATTGTCAGGAAAACAACAAGTGCAGACTCGGAAACGAAGGAGAATAGAACCCGAAAGTTAAGCGTGCTCGGGCTGAGAGGTGATTAGAGACTAAATCATCAAATAATTCAGAAAAATTAAAAATTGAAAAAAACATCAAAATTTTTTTTCAAAATTTTCAAAAAAAAATCAAAAAAAACCTTTAGTACCGGTTGGTAACACCAACCGGTACTAAAGGTCCCCCATACTAGGGCGCGAGCTCACGCCACGTGGTGGCACTTTAGCGCCGGTTCGTGCCGAACCGGTACTAAAGGGGGGGCTTTAGTGCCCACACTTTAGTGCCGGTTCCATAACCGGCACTAAAGGCCCTTACAAACCGGTTTTAAAGCTCCGTTTTCTACTAGTGACGTCTTGATGTTCCTGTTATAAAAATAAATAGACTATATCCGAAGAATTCACGTTTTTGTCTTTTTTTGTGAGTTGATTAGTTCCCGCACTCTACATTCTGAATCTTGCAGGTCAATATGCAATTTAACTTCTGCAACAACTGACAGGCTAGAACACCCTATCTCAAGTAAGCAAGGTTTTTTATTTCGGAAACAAAATACTTTGGACCTCACTGAAATATGCGAAACTTTGGAAACTTTGCATATTTGGAAATTATTTCCGATTTTGATATTTCAAATTTCACTTAATTTTAATGAATTCAAACATAATTTAAATTTCACTTATAGTACTTAGCTAATTTGTTGCCCCCAATTTCGTAGTAGCACCATCCGCAAAGTTCAGAGTCATATTCGCAAACGAATCAATGCTAATTGATAGGAAACAATTAGTGTAAGAAAATCAACAAAACAATGTTGATCCCACACTCTGGGCTATAGGGTAAATGAATCATTAGTTTCGAAGAAAAAGTACCTGCTGGAAGCAACAAAACAGTGCTGATAGCAACTTTGGACTGTAGGGTGTGCAAAGGGAGGTATTGCAACAATTATGTAAAAAAACTAGTGCAGTGCATGGTGGCCAATGAGAGGGAGAAGCCAAGGTGGTCCGTATACTAGCTAGTGCAGTGCATGGTGGCCAGGGAGAGTTGCCCATAGTGGCGGAGCTTCATGGGGGCCAATGCCCCCCCCCCCCCCCCCTCTTAAAATATACGTTACACTTTTGCATTACTATTATTAAGGATATCTCTGAAGTTTGAATAAATTTAGGATTTCTAGATATAGGGCCGACTAAAATTTTATATTAAGTAATTTTACTAACCTCCAAGTACTGTTACTTGTTACCCACTGCTTAGCCAGGCAAGGCAGTATACAAATTGGTCCCTCTACAAACATTGTTTTCATAATATTAGAGACCAACAAATTAGGTAACATATATCGAACTAAAAAAACTTAATAGTGGGAGAATTGGGACTTATAGTACTTAGCTAATTTGTTGGCCCCAATTTCATAGTAGCACCATCCGCAAAGTTCAGAGTCACATTCGAAAACGAATCAATGCTAATTGAGAGGAAACAATTAGTGTAAGAAAATCAACAAAACAATGTTGATCCCACACTCTCGACTGTAGGGTAAATGGATCATTAGTTTCGAAGAAAAAGTACCTGCCAGAAGCAACAAAACAGTGTTGATAGCCACTCTGGACTGTAGCATGTGCAAATGGAGGGATTGCAAAAATCATGTATAAAAAATATACTAGTGCTGCGCATGGTGGCCAGTGAGAGGGAGAAGCCAAGGTGGTCCATATACTAGTGTAGCGCACGGTGGCCAGGGAGAGTTGCCCACGGTGGCGGAGCTTCATGGGGGCCAATGCATGCGGTGATCCGCCTGGCCTAAGTATGATCACTTGAATCACATGCTTGGATTTGCCTAGGTGCTCAAGTTCCACTAGTCTTCGTTCTTTGGCTCTTTGTGACATCGTTCATGATCACTATGATTAGGTGTAGTGTAGATGATGCCATGCTAGAATTCCAACTACTAAAATCACAACGTTATGGAACAACGTAGATGGACCTGCAAAAAAAGGTAGATGGATATCACCATGCTAGAATTTGTTCTTTGTAGATGATGACAATGTATGAGCTGCAAATAGTTTTCTTTGCGCTGCATCACCCACCTGTAGTAGTTTGCCTGTTTTCTCACCGGCTAAATAAACCGATCGATCATGTACCTACTAGCTATTAAATGTTGTTCTGTAGTACGTACAGTAGTAAACAATATGGTATGAAGATGAGAAGTAACACACTTTGAGTAGAAAATGAAGATTTCGGTTCGTCGCATGGTTGGAGGCTGGTAGTTCGTCTTATAGCTAATTATCTCCAAAACAAATGAAGTGTTCCCACTGTTGGGATTCGCCCTGAGAATCGACGATTGATCATCAAATTAGACAAACGTGCACACAAAATTGTCGTGGCCTCTTTTAACTTTATTTGCTTTTCTCTTTCTTCCTGATATACAATCTCACGCAGGGCTGTGCATATATAGCACAAGCAGACCACTAAACAAAACTTCTAGATCTACACGGGCATGGCTTTGATTTCAAACTGGACTCAGCTTAAAACCTACACGTACATGACCAATGCTAGTACTGCTAGGATATCGGGAGAGCGATCAGGCCAACCTAATTGTGTCTCAGTCGTTCATGTCACTGTATAGTTCGCTCTGCTCTATTTTTTTTGGAGTTACCCTTTTCATTTTCTTTTATTTTTGAATTTTCACCGGTTTTCATCATTTTCATCTTTGTTATACTTTGGTTTTCTTTGCCTTTTCTTTCTTTTTCTACGTTATACTTTGCTTTCCTTTGTTTGTTTCTTCGTTTTCTTTGGTTCTCTTTGCTTTTCATTTTAATTTCTTTGTTGGTTTGTATGAGTTTTTAACACAAGTCTACTTTTTTCAGTACAAAATGTACATTTTTAGCACACACATCTGATTTTTTTTGATACATGTTGGATATTTTCCAAATACATGAGGTACAATTTTTAAAATACATGTTTTGAACACTTATTTGAATACACAGTAAAATTTTCCAAATACAAGTTGTGCATTTATTTTAATGTTAAAAACATTTTTAAACTACATGAACATTTTTGTCACATTGTATAAATATCTTTAAAATTTTCACGGAATTTTTTTGGAAACATATGAATACTTTTTTAAATGCTTAGCATATTTTTATTGGAAATAAAAAATGTAACCTATGGGATCTTTTTTTATATTGCATAAACATATTTTAAAATGTTATGAACATATTTTTGAATCACCAGATATTTTTGTTTAAAATGTCTCATACATTGTTTTAGTGGTAGGAAACATCTTTTACATTATGTAAACATTTTTTTAAATGTATACACATCTTTGGAAATATCAAAAACATATTTTTGAAACTCGTGAATATTTTTTAGTGTAACGTACATTTCTTTGATTGTATGAAACATTGCTTTTGAATTATGTGAACTTTTTTTACATTGTATGAATATTTTTCTAAATGTCAAGTACTTTATTTTAATGTGAAAATGTCACAAACATTTTTTTTGTACACATGATATCCATTTTTATTGTACACATGATTAACATTGTCTACTTTTTTCTTCACATTGTACATGTTCCGTCTACATTAGAAACAATTTTCTATAGACATGTAGCATTTTCAGATGCATGATTAACATTTTTCCAAATTTTATGTAAATTTTATTTTGTAATTTATATATTAAAATATTTCGAAATATAAATTATAGTAAAAAATAAAGCAAAAAAAATGGAAAAACATGGATGATATCAGCGTGACTTCAGCATGATGTACACTGTGCCGGCGCTGCATTGGCTCCTTTTAGGCAACCCTGTGGTAAAATCATTGTCGCACCCCTACTAGGATTAGGACACGTCCGACTCTTACCTTAACTTGATCAAACTCTACGGTAACTAGTACTACTCAAACACGTAGATACTAGCTAGGACACTAACTGAAGAAAACTTCTACAAATCTAAACAAGATTATGAAAACACCCAGACCCCTCCTCCAAGTAGGCCTTTTGGAGTTGTGTTATCACATATGACACTTCCTAGTGTTCTCCTAGACTACAAGTTCTTCATGTGGTAGTTTTCCTTCCTTGCCTTGATACTTTTTTTCCTTTTTTGAGGAATCCCTTCCCCTGATACTAGTCTACGGATGATATTTGTTCATATGTTGTGTTGGGCTGTGACATGAAAGGTTTCAAGTGGACAAAGCCATTTGTTGTGCTACCTTGAATTGTGCTTTCTCTTTTCCTTGTGTTTTGTTGGTGCAAGTAACAAACTGGTTGCTTTCATAGAACGGAAATCTAATAGAGAAGATTTTTCGTTAATGATGGCTGGGCATAGGTGTAAATGTTTAAGGAGTTAGTGACCAATTTGCTTGCATAATGAATGCAACCAAGCTTATAGCAAACTAATGAAGTGATCACAGAACCTAGGTCAGAACATGAGCGTGTAGTTGTCCATTCATGGTGGATGGCCAACTTTTATGCGCGCTTCAATGTCGAAGCCTGTCGGGGAACGCGGTAATTTCAAAAAAATTCCTACGATCACGCAAGATCTATCTAGGTAATGCATAGCAAAGAGAGGGGAGAGTGTGCCCACGTACCCTCGTAGACCGAAAGCGGAAGTGTTTCAGTAACGCGGTTGATGTAGTCGAACTTCTTCGCGATCCAACCGATCAAGTACGGAACGCACGGCACCTCCGCATTCAGCACACGTTCAACTCGATGACGTCCCTCGTCCTCTTGTTCAGTTGAGGACGAGGGTTAGTTCCGTCAGCACGACAGCGTGGCGACGGTGATGATGATGCTACCAGCACAGATGAAAGATCGAGGATGTCGCCTAGAGGGGTGGGGTGAATAGGCGCTTTAAAATAATTACGTTTTAGGCTTGAACAAATGCGGAATAAATCTAGCGGTTAATTTGTCAAGCACAAAACCTACAACAACTAGGCTCACCTATGTGCACCAACAACTTATGCTAAGCAAGACAAGCAACTATATGATAGCAAGATATATGACAAAGAACAATATGGCTATCACAAAGTAAAGTGCATAAGTAAAGGGGCTCGGGTAAGAGATAACCGAGGCACGCGGAGACGACGATGTATCCCGAAGTTCACACCCTTGCGGATGCTAATCTCCGTTTGGAGCGGTGTGGAGGCACAATGCTCCCCAAGAAGCCACTAGGGCCACCGTAATCTCCTCGCGCCCTCGCACAATGCAAGATGCCGTGATTCCACTAAGGGACCCTTGAGGGCGGTCACCGAACCCGTACAAATGGCAACCCTTGGGGGCGGTCACCGAACCCGTACACTTTGGCAACCCTTGGGGGCGGTCACCGGTACCCGTCAAATTGCTCGGGGCGATCTCCAGAACCTAATTGGAGACCCCGACGCTTGTCCGGAGCTTTACACCATAATGATTGAGCTCCGAATACCACCAACCGTCTAGGGCGCCCAAGCACCCAAGAGGAACAAGCTCAAGGGTACCAAGCACCCAAGAGTAATAAGCTTCTCAACTTGTAACTTCCACGTATCACCGTGGAGAACTCAAACCGATGCACCAAATGCAATGGCAAGGGCACACGGAGTGCCCAAGTCCTTCTCTCTCAAATCCCACCGAAGTAACTAATGCTAGGGAGGAAAATGAGAGGAAGAACAAGAAGGAGAACACCAAGAACTCCAAGAACTAGATCCAAGGGGTTCCCCTCACATAGAGGAGAAAGTGATTGGTGAAAATGTGGATCTAGATCTCCTCTCTCTTTTCCCTCAAAAACTAGCAAGAATCCATGGAGGGATTGAGAGTTAGCAAGCTCGAAGAAGGTCAACAATGGGGGAAGAACACGAGCTCAAAGGATAAGGTTCATTGGGGAAGAAGACCCCCTTTTATAGGACCTCCCGAATCCAACCGTTATGTGCTCAGGTCGTGCACAAGCGGTACTACCGCTTGGTGGAGCGGTACTACCGCTTAGCACGGTCAAAACAGCCCAATCGAGAGAGAAAACACGAGTTTTTGGTCCGGGCGGTACTACCGCTTAGGAGCCACGGTAGTACTACTCTGGAGCGGTACTACCGCTCAGGAACCGCGGTACTACCGCTCTGGAGCGGTAATAAAAAATTACATCCGCTCTAGTCGCGGTAGTACCGCTGCAGCCTTTACCAAAACAGCCACAACTTTTGCAAACGGACTCCGAATTCAACGAAACCAAGTTTGTTGGAAAGCTAACGACATGGGCTAACACAATGTTGATAGAAATATCAAGAATAAGCAAATGAGAAAAGTCCCACAAGAAAATGGTGAGAACCCTTCATCGGATAAGACCGGTAAAACCTCCAACACCGAAAACATCATAGAAGACGCATGCGAACTCCGTTTTCGATGAACTCAAGCTTGTCATCAAGATGACCATAAGCTCTAAGACTCACAAAGATAACCAAACAAGAACCAAGAAACATGATGCAAGGATGCAATGATTTGAGCTCTCTACTAACGATACGATCAAGCTACCAACTTGAGAGCCCCCCTTGATAGTACGGCAAACGATCCTATAACTCGGTCTCCCAACTACCACCACAAGACCGGTAAAATAGAAAACCTATCAAGGGAAAACCTTTGCCTTGCACATGGTCCACTTGAGCTAGATGAAGACGATCTTGACTCCCTCAAGTTGGACCACCTTTCTTGATTGCGTTGGCTCGATGAAGACTAGATGATTGCCCCCCCATAGTTCACTATGGGTGAGCCACTCTTCGACACATTTTCACAAGTCCATTGACACCACAATGGATGGCAAGATTCAAGCAGTTGATCTCTTCGTGATGCTCCACCTGAACTTGCACACGGCAATCTTGATGACGATCATCACTTGATGTCATCCTTTCCATGGGTTGTATGATATCGTCCTCTTGACGCAAGCCCATGGATACGTACCTAACCCCACATACAACTCTCACACAGACCATGGGTTAGTACATAAAGTGCAATGGACAATGCTTACCATACCATGGGATCACTTGATCCCTCTCGGTACATCTTCTACGCTTTGTGAGTTGATCAACTTGATTCACTGTTGACTTAGTCTTGATCAACCTTGAATCTTTGCAACTCTCTTCATTTGGATGATGTCTTGAAGGTAAACATGAATGATCACACAACCTTCTTCTTCAAGACATGCTTGCAATAAGCTCAACACTCATATGACCAATCTTTGGATAATTCCTTAATAGCACCTTGGTCATCACAAACTCTCATTGAAACCAACAAATGGACTCCAAGAAAAGCCTATGGGCAAACCCTTAAAATATAACTCAAGGCAACCATTAGTCCATAGAGATTGTCATCAATTACCAAAACCACACATGGGGGCACCGCATGTCCTTTCAATCTCCCCCATTTTGGTAATTGATGCCAATCACTTTCAAGAGAGTTTATACAAGGAATTATGCATCACCATGCAATGCACCAACCAATAATGCATGCGAATGAGATGCAAATGCTAAGGAAACAAAAACCAAAGCTACTCCACAAAACACTCTGAAACTTCTCCCCATTTGGCATCGATTGCCAAAATGGGCGAAAAGCTTAGAAGGCCAATATAAATTGTGGTCCTCCATAAATTGTGTATTTCTCAACAAAAGAGTGGAATGCAATACACATATCCAACTACCAATACTTGGAGGAAGACAAACTATATTGATGCCACAAAGACATAACAAAGAGAGACACAAGCAATCAGAAGATACCAATTGAAGCAAGCAATCAACGGATATCAATTGAACCAACTAGACCAATGATCCTACATGCCACAAGAATAAAGATATTATGAAAGGCGCAAAGGAGTGTTCTAAAGAAACTAGAGAAGCTCCCCATGATTTGTGCACACATAATAATTTTTGTATTTGAATACAAAGTGCACAAAATAGGATCATAGCTCCCCCAAAATCAATAGAAACTCACATCCAGTGCAAGTGAGCATATAGGAAACAAAGCCCAGCGCTTGCAACAAGCACATGGTTGAGCAACATGTAAAAGAGGCAACTTAAGAATAGGCTCAACCAAAATGATGTGTGTGAGTCATGGCGAAGCACTTGAGAAGACTAAAATTAGGATGAGCATTAAGCATCAACATAGTCTTGAAAGAATGAGGCACACGGTGCAAGGCCTATCATTCCCACACACAACTGGCAAATGGGTTCACAAGCTTACTAATAAGCAAAAGAGAACCTATGCTTGTGACAACCCGTGGTGAAGATAGACGAGGGGAGGCTCATCAAGACGAGGGATACCAATTAAGATGGCAAAAACCTCGTAAAGATAAGCAAGAGGAAAATAATCTTCACCACACAAGAATGCAACAAGATGCAACGATAGAGGACACACACTCAACGCAAAAGCTTTCACGGAGCCACCAAAGAAATAACATAAGAAAGACAAGGTGGACGTGAAAGAAAGGATATCAACTAGAGATGTAATTTCTCTCAAGTGTATAAGGTTCTATGTAGACGAAATCTTGATGATATATATATCTACAAAGAAGGATGTACACCCGAAATAGTTACAACACGAAGGAACAAGATATCCACAAGGAGGTCATAAATATACCAATAAGATATTTGCTTGAAAGCATAACACATGGCTAGATATGGTCTTATTGTATATAAATGAAGTCCAAACACACCTCCATCAAAGGAATCACAACTAGCAACAAGAGATCATCATTGGGATGCTTTGAGAAAGGAAACAAGTATCACAAGATATGAAATGAATATCATGCCAAGATGCAACCTACACAAGGTTGAATGCAAGAGGAGAAAGCATGAATAGATACTTGTTACCGAGATATCATTGGAAGGATGTAGTAGATACCAATTGAAGGTAGATAGTAGTTCATTGATCATCCTAGCTTAACTCCAATAAGCACATGGTGACAACACCTTCCTTGTGAGTGAGCCGAGTATCCAATGCATCTCCAACCATTCCTACAAGAACAACACAAACTAAACGGTACCCAAACTCATTGAGATCAAATAGTTAGAAACACCAATACATAGGACAAACTCCACATAAATATGTGCATATAGATATGGAAATGAATTTCATGCACATCTCATCCAATTTGAGACTTGGTGGAGTTTCCCCTATATATTGGGTCAACGAAAGAAAGCATGCCAAATAGAATACATGAAGTAAATATGCATTCTCAAAACTTTCAAGAACTGATACCAAAAGACAAAGAAATGCCAAGTGAAAAGGATACCAAATGGGGAAATCATCACTTGGAAGATATCATTAAAGATACATCAGGGAATGAGATATCCATTGATACACACTAAATTAAAGATGTCAAACTCCCAAAGAGAGGATGGTTCCAAACAAACCAAGCTCTCAACAAAGTTTCATGATGGCACAAGGTACCAAAAGAAAACGGCTTGCCTTCCACCAACACACACTTGATAAGGATCACAAGAATAGTGTTCTAAAGAATATAGGATAGCTCCCCCACGAGTTGTGCATTCTAGAGAATTTCCTTTTGAATACAAAATGCACAAGGTGGGATCACCACTTTCAGTACATCTAGAAAACACTAGACAAGAACAAGAAATTAACAAGATCCACAAGTGGTATGGAAGACAACGGGAGTTGACACAAACCTTGGCAAGAGAAAAAGGCAAATAAAAACAAAAGCCAATGTAAAGATGATCAATTGAATTCTACCACACATAGGTGATTACCAATTGTCAAAAGACAAGAAGTATTTGGAAATAATTCCCGGTGGTAGATAGCAAGGATATTCGACATCATCTTCACTCTAAACAAAAGGCAAAATGCAACTTGTAGAGCTAACATGCCACCTAGGAACAGGATAATCTACAATATCAATTCTAGGTGACAATATCTCAAATGTACACATTTTCTAGGCTTGTAATATGCACTTAGCATATTACTCCGCCATAATGTGATACCAATAAGAACTTAAGAAGAGGCAATAAGAGGAACAAACAAGAGATAATTAATGGACTATTTAGAATTTGAATTTCTCATGAGAGATATACCACCTAGCGACTAGATAATCTTGTAATATCAATACTAGATGGTATTCCTCATGTACACGCATTTATAGGATTGTGAGGTGCACAAAGCACATCACTCCCCCAAAATGGTATGTTCCATTAATCTCTCACATGAGCCAACTAGGATACAAACAAGAAGCATAAAGGCTCAACGCATGACACACACGTACATGATGTGCAAACCAACACACACATACTTGATTGCTCAAGATAAGCAAGTTGGAATCACAACATATACAAACACATGCAAGGAACAAAACCAAAACATGCAAGGGGGCAAGTAACTTTCAAGGTAAACAATTTTACAAGTTACCGCAAGGAGGCACATTGGATATAAGATAGAAACTTGATAATCCAATTGACTTGGCTTGAGACAAAGAGAATGATGAAGTCCCCTTAATTCTTCATAATGTAGCCAAGTCTCCAATGCCCTCCAACAACACCTATTCATCAAGTTTGAGCTTGTTGGTCCCCAACCAAGTTGGGTCCTAAGAGGTTAGTCACAATAGGTTTGGCTACCCAAATGGTTCTTTGCTTGACACCACTTTGAGTACCAACAAACTTGGCAAACACATTGCCAACCTTATCCTTACCAGGAGAATAGATATCATCAATAATAATTGGGTTGGATAAGTTACCACTAGTGCATGAAGAAGCGACGTGACCTTTCTCACGACATAAGTAGCAACGTCTACTCTTCACTTTCTTCTCACTTGATTTCTCAATTTGAGAAGCATTAACTTGAGTCTTCTTGGGAAGAGGCCTTTCTTCAACTTGATGTTGAGCATGAGATTGAACTTGTGCCCTCTTCCCTTGTTGCTTGACACTAATGGCCTTCTTCTTCAACGAGAAAGATCTAACATGATGCCCTTCGACTTTGCACTTGAAGCAAACAATCTTGGCCGAATTCTTGACTTGTTCTTGGCCCTTCTTCTTGTTCAACTTGGACTTCTTCTTCTTGATGGAGTTGAATCCAAGTCCACCTTTGTCATTGGGGGATTTTTGCACACTCAAGATATTGTTGAGTGTGGCCTTCCCTTCATGACAGTTTTCCAAGTCTTTCTTCAAAGAAGTGACTTTGGGCCTGGAGCTCTTTGATTTCCTCTACATGGTTAGTCTCAACACAAGTACTAGAAGAAGTATAAGCTTCATTATTAGAGCAACAAGGCAAGGAAAGCAATTCATCACAAGATGTACCAACATTGTGAGTAGATGAATTACATGGGCTAGCACATGGCAATATACTATTTTTACTAGAAGTAGTGCTAGTATCCACATGAGGCTCACTAGATGTTACCTTAGCAATCATGGCCTCATGAGCTATCTTTAGCACACTATGGGATACTAGAAGATCATCATGAGAGCTTGAAAGCTTTTCATGACTTTCTTCCAATTTCCCATAATTGCTAGATAGCACCTCAAGTTGAGCCCGTAGCTCAACATTCTCCTTCAAAATGGATGCTTCACAAGTAATAGAATTAGTAGCACAAGCATCATCATTAACAACAAGAGGAGAAGGCAACTTGGCAAGCTCTTTTAAATAAGAAGCTTCAAGTTGGGCATGAGACTCGGTGAGTTTGATGAGCTCACCCTTGATGACCCTTGAGCCATTTTCGAGGTGCTCAAAATCCTCAAGGAGTCTAGCATGAGAAACTTCAAGCTTAGCATTTTTAGTTTTGAAATCGTTGGCCACCTCAAGAGCTCTATCATGAGATTCCCTCACTCTAGATAATTCTAGAGCAAAAGTCTCCTCAAGAGATTCGGAGGTGGTTTGTTCATGTTCAAGAGCTTGAGATAGCTCCGCGATCTCATTTGCGTAATCACGCCCATGAGCTTCCATTTTCTCAATGGTGACCTCATGCTCCTCGAGATGAGATTCCAACTCCTCAATATATTTCTTGCCCTCAATGGCTATGGACATAATTTCCATGAAGTTGGAACGAGCAATTTTATTTTTATGAAGAGCTTTAAAAATCATCTCCCCCTTAGTTTTTAAGGAGGCAACATTATCATTCTCTTCATCATTATCCTCATCATCATTAGCATCAACATCATCATCAAGAGACATATTGGGGTACAAAGTAGGAGATACCTTTGATGCCTTAGCCATAAGGCAAAAAGCAATAGATGATGATGTAGGATCCCTTGAGGCACCATTAAACACCACATCTTGTTCCATAGAGTGTTCGGTTTCCTCTACATTGTTAGCACAATAATTCGAGGAAATAGGTGCATTTTTATCATGGCAACAAGACATAGCAAGCATATCATCATGCGATTTAGTCAAGAAATTTCTACATGATATGCAAGGACTATCAACACAAGCATGTGAAACATTTGGAGTGCTAGAAGTGTTAAAGCCCAAAGAAGGAGCATTGCAATAATATAGTGATGAAGGATCATCCACAATAAGCATACTATCACCATTGCAATGACCAACACTACTCACCATATCATTACCTTGTGGCAAACCACATGTAGGTGAAGTAGAAGAAGTTGAGAAGACTATACGACCGGAGGTGGAGGGAGAACAATCATCCCCACAAATCTTGGACACACCATATTTATCTTGAAGCTTTGTCCACAACTCTTGAGAATCCCGGAACGGCATGAGTTCAAATATAACTACATTGCTCAAAGCATCGAAAAGCACATTAGAAGCTTGAGCATTGAGATAAGAGTTTTTCTCATCCTCTAGAGATAATCTTTGGGGATCCTTTGGAGGAGAAAAACCCATATCTACAATTCGCTCTAAATTTGGGTCCATGACTCTAAAGAGATTAAGCATGCGAATTACCCAAACATCAAAATTTGTGCCATTGAAACTAAGAGTGTCAGAGAATCCTAATCCCCTAGTTGACATCTTTACTCTCTAGGCGGTAAACCCAAATAAAGAGAGACGAGGCTCTGATACCAATTGAAAGATCGAGGATGTCGCCTAGAGGGGGGGGGGTGAATAGGCGCTTTAAAATAATTACGGTTTAGGCTTGAACAAATGCGGAATAAACCTAGCGGTTAATTTGTCAAGCACAAAACCTACAACAACTTGGCTCACCTATGTGCACTAACAACTTATGCTAAGCAAGATAAGCAACTATGTGATAGCAAGACATATGACAAAGAACAATATGGCTATCACAAAGTAAAGTGCATAAGTAAAGGGGCTCGGGTAAGAGATAACCGAGGCACGCGGAGACGATGATGTATCCCGAAGTTCACACCCTTGCGGATGCTAATCTCCATTTGGAGCGGTGTGGAGGCACAATGCTCCCCAAGAAGCCACTAGGGCCACCGTAATCTCCTCACGCCCTCGCGCAATGCAAGATGCCGTGATTTCACTAAGGGACCCTTGAGGGCGGTCACCGAACCCGTACAAATGGCAACCCTTGGGGGCGGTCACCGAAGCCGTACACTTTGGCAACCCTTGGGGGTGGTCACCGGTACCTGTCAAATTGCTCGGGGCGATCTCCACAACCTAATTGGAGACCCCGACGCTTGCCCGGAGTTTTACACCACAATGATTGAGCTCCGAACACCACCAACCGTCTAGGGCGCCCAAGCACCCAAGAGGAACAAGCTCAAGGGTACCAAGCACCCAAGAGGAACAAGCTCAAGGGTACCAAGCACCCAAGAGTAATAAGCTTCTCAACTTGTAACTTCCACGTATCACCGTGGAGAACTCAAACCGATGCAACAAATTCAATGGCAAGGGCACACGGAGTGCCCAAGTCCTTCTCTCTCAAATCCCACCGAAGCAACTAATGCTAGGGAGGAAAATGAGAGGAAGAACAAGAAGGAGAACACCAAGAACTCCAAGAACTAGATCCAAGGGGTTCCCCTCACATAGAGGAGAAAGTGATTGGTGGAAATGTGGATCTAGATCTCCTCTCTCTTTTCCCTCAAAAACTAGCAAGAATCCATGGAGGGATTGAGAGTTAGCAAGCTCGAAGAAGGTCAACAATGGGGGAAGGACACGATCTCAAAGGATAAGGTTCATTGGGGAAGAAGACCCCGTTTTATAGGACCTCCCAAATCCAACCGTTATGTGCTCAGGTCGTGCACAAGCGGTACTACCGCTTGGTGGAGCGGTACTACCGCTTAGCACGGTCAAAACAGCCCAATCGAGAGAGAAAACACGAGTTTTTGGTCCGGGCGGTACTACCGCTTAGGAGCCACGGTAGTACTGCTCTGGAGCGGTACTACCGCTCAGGAACCGCGGTACTACCGCTCTGGAGCGGTGATAAAAAATTACATCCGCTCTAGTCGCGGTAGTACCGCTGCAGCCTTTACCAAAACAGCCACAACTTTTGCAAACGGACTCCGAATTCAACGAAACCAAGTTTGTTGGAAAGCTAACGACATGGGCTAACACAATGTTGATAGAAATATCAAGAATAAGAAAATGAGAAAAGTCCCACAAGAAAATGGTGAGAACCCTTCATCGGATAAGACCGGTAAAACCTCCAACACCGAAAACATCATAGAAGACGCATGCGAACTCCGTTTTCGATGAACTCAAGCTTGTCATCAAGATGACCATAAGCTCTAAGACTCACAAAGATAACCAAACAAGAACCAAGAAACATGATGCAAGGATGCAATGATTTGAGCTCTCTACTAACGATACGATCAAGCTACCAACTTGAGAGCCCCCCTTGATAGTACGGCAAACGATCCTATAACTCGGTCTCCCAACTACCACCACAAGACCGGTAAAATAGAAAACCTATCAAGGGAAAACCTTTGCCTTGCACATGGTCCACTTGAGCTAGATGAAGACGATCTTGACTCCCTCAAGTTGGACCACCTTTCTTGATTGCGTTGGCTCGATGAAGACTAGATGATTGCCCCCCCATAGTTCACTATGGGTGAGCCACTCTTCGGCACATTTTCACAAGTCCATTGACACCACAATGGATGGCAAGATTCAAGCAGTTGATCTCTTCGTGATGCTCCACCTGAACTTGCACACGGCAATCTTGATGACGATCATCACTTGATGTCATCCTTTCCATGGGTTGTATGATATCGTCCTCTTGACGCAAGCCCATGGATACGTACCTAACCCCACATACAACTCTCACATAGACCATGGGTTAGTACATAAAGTGCAATGGACAATGCTTACCATACCATGGGATCACTTGATTCCTCTCGGTACATCTTCTACGCTTTGTGAGTTGATCAACTTGATTCACTCTTGACTTAGTCTTGATCAACCTTGAACCTTTGCAACTCTCTTCATTTGGATGATGTATTGAAGGTAAACTTGAATGATCACACAACCTTCTTCTTCAAGACATGCTTGCGATAAGCTCAACACTCATATGACCAATCTTTGGATAATTCCTTAATAGCAACTTGGTCATCACAAACTCTCATTGAAACCAACAAATGGACTCCAAGAAAAGCCTATGGGCAAACCCTTAAAATATAACTCAAGGCAACCATTAGTCCATAGAGATTGTCATCAATTACCAAAACCACACATGGGGGCACCGCATGTCCTTTCAACACAGCTTCGCCTAAGCACTATGATGGTATGATCGAGGTGTGTAACTGTGGGAGGGGGCACCGCACACGGTTGGGAGAGAAACTTGTGTGTGTTCTAGGGTGCCCCCCTGCCCCCATATATAAAGGAGGGAGGAGGAGGAGGCCGACCCTAGGAGGCGCGCCTAGAGTATGGAGTCCTACTAGGACTTCCAATTCCTAGTAGGAATCCTTTTCCTTTTCGGAGTAGAGGAGAAGGAAAGAGGGAAAGAGAGAGGGAGTAGGAAAGAGCAAGGGGGGGTCGCCCATTCCCCTAGTCCAATATGGACCCATGGGGGGGGCGCCACCTTCCCTTTGACCTGCCTCCTCCTTTCCCGTATGGCCCAATAAGGCCCATTACTTCCCCCAGTAAATTCCCGTAACTCCCCGGTACTCCGAAAAATAACCGAATCACTCGGAACCTTTCAGATGTCCGAATATAGCCATTCAATATATCAGTATTTGTGTCTCGACCATTTTGAGACTCCTCGTCACATCCGTGATATCATCCGGGACAACGAACAAACTTCGGTCATCAAAACACATAACTCATAATACAAATCATCATCGAACGTTAAGCGTGCGGACCCTACGGGCTCGAGAACTATGCAGACATGATCGAGACACATCTCCGATCAATAACCAATAGAGGAACCTGGATGCTCATATTGTCTCCTACATATTCTACGAAGATCTTTATCAGTCACACTGCATAACAACATACGTTGTTCCCTTTGTCATCGGTATGCTACTTGCTCGAGATTTGATCGTCGGTATCATCATACCTAGTTCAATGTTGCTACCGACTAGTCTCTTTACTCGTTCCGTAATGCTTCATCCCGCAACTAACTCATTAGTCACATTGCTTGCAAGGCTTATAGTGATCAGCATTACCGAGAGGGCCCAGAGATACCTCTCCGAAACACAGAGTGACAAATCCTAATATCGATCTATGTTAACCCAATAAACACCTTCGGAGACACCCGTGGAGCATCTTTATAATCACCCATTTACGTTGTGACGTTTGATAGCTCACAAGGTGTTCCTCCGGTATTCGGGAGTTGCATAATCTCATAGTCTGAGGAACATGTATAAGTCATGAAGAAAGCGGTAGCAATGAAACTGTAACGATCATAATGCTAAGCTAATGGATGGGTCTTGTCCATCACATCATTCTCCTAATGATGTGATCCCGTTCATCAAATGACAACACATGTCTATGGTCAGGAAACATAACCATCTTTGATTTACGAGCTAGTCAAGTAGAGGCATACTAGGGACACTATGTTTTGTCTATGTATTCACACATGTACTAAGTTTCCGGTTAATACAATTCTAGCATGAATAATAAATATTTATCATGATATAAGGAAATATAAATAACAACTTTATTATTGCCTCAATGGCATATTTCCTTCAGTCTCCCACTTGCACTAGAGTCAATAATCTAGTTCACATCGCCATGTGATTTAACATCAATAGTGCAAATCTGTATGTGATTAACACCCATAGTTCACATCGCCATGTGACCAACACCCAAAGGGTTTACTAGAATCAATAATCTAGTTCACATCGTGATGTGATTAACACCCAAATAGTACTAGGTGTGATCATGTTTTGACTCTGAGAGAATTTTTGTCAACGGGTCTGTCACATTCAGAGTCGTATGTATTTCGAAAATATTCTATGTCTACAATGCTCTGCATGGAGCTACTTTAGCTAGTTTCCTTGACTTTCAATATGTATCCATATTGAGACTTAGAGTCATCTGGATCGGTGTAAAAACTTGCATCGACATAACTCTTTACGACGAACTCTTTATCACTTCCATAACCGAGAAATATTTCCTTAGTCCTCACAAAGGATAATTTTGACCGTTGTCCAGTGATCTACTCCTAGATCACTATTGTACCCCTTGCCAAACTCATGGCAAGGTACACAATAGGTCTGGTACATAACATATCATACTTTATAGCACCTATAACTGAGGCATAGGGAATGACTTTAATTCTCTTTCTATCTTCTGTTGTGGTCGGGCTTTGAGTCTTAGTCAACTTTACACCTTTAACATAGGGAAGAACCCTTTCTTTAACTGATCCATTTTGAACATTTTCAAAAAAACTTTATCAAGGTATGTGCTTTGTGAAAGTCCAATTAAGCGTCTTGATCTATCTCTATAGATCTTGATGCCCAATATGTAACCAGCTTCACCGAGGTCTTTCATTGAAAAACTCTTATTCAAGTATCCCTTTATGCTATCCAGAAATTATATATCATTTGAAATCAACAATATGTCATCCACATATAATATTAGAAATGCTACAGAGCCCCCACTCACTTTCTTGTAAATACAGTTTTCTCTAAAAAACTGTATAAAACCATATGCTTTGATCACACTATCAAAGCGTTTATTCCAACTCCGAGAGGCTTGCACCAGTCCATAAATGGATCGATGGATCTCACACTTTGTTAGCACCTTTAGGATTGACAAAACCTTCTGGTTGCATCATATACAACTCTTCTTTAAGAAATATCCATTTAAGGAATGCAGTTTTGACATCCATTTGCCAGATTTCATAAAATATGACAATTACTAACATGATTCAGACGGATTTAAGCATCACTATAGTTGAGAAAATCTCATTGTAGTCAACACCTTGAACTTGTCAAAAAACTTTTGCGACAAGTCGAGCTTTGTAGATAGTAACACTACTATCAGCGTACGTGTCGTGGAATTATCGCGTCAGATGTCCTAGCATAAGGACTTAGTGTGGAGCCATCTCAATGTAGTTAGCTTGAAGGAGTTAAACGGGACAAGGGACACGGAGAGTCTATACTGGTCGGCCCCTCGTGGTGGTGGTAACAGCCTAATCCAGTGTAGGGTGGTTATTGCTTGGGCTTCGATTACCAGGGAGCGAATACGCTTGACCTAGTTCTCGATCTCTTTCTTTCATGCCCTAACTCGCCGCCGGGTCGTCCCTTTATATACACATGTTAATGCCCGGCGGCTTACAGAGTCCCGGCTGGCTCATAGACAACATGTCCGGCTCGGTGACTAACTAAGCACATTATAATACAACTTTATCCTCATGGCGGTTCATCCTTCTGGGCCCTAAGATGCATCTAGGTCTTGGGCTGTCAGCGGGCTTGTTATGACCTGCCCCCTTCATGGGATATCGCTAGTGGTATGACCTGGCCCCTCCTGGGCGGTTCATACCCAGTAGTTATATCACCAACATTAGGCCCCAGGTTGATTTGAATTTGTTCATATCAATCTTCAACACCTGACTTGTAAAACCTGCACCACCTGTTGTAACCCGCCTTGACGTTAGCTCTTAGAATCCTCTTGAACCTCCATGACATCATTTCTCCTTAACTCCGCACGAGGCCCAGAGCATCTTAACTGATCCTTATCTTAATAAACTTCTCGAAAATCGAGGCGCCCCTATAGCCATGTGATGATTTCGGCCTCCTCGATTCCCGTGCATGCCTTGTACTCGCCCCCCTTATATATAGGAACGGGGGTCTATCTCATTTTCCCCCTGCTTCCTTCTTTGTCTTCCTCTTCCTCTAAGCCACACGAGCGCTCGTACTTTGCCGTCGCAACCTCCAGACGCTGCACCAACTCAGGCCGCCGCATCAACCTAACAAGACCAGAGAGCTCCAGTGCGCCACCGCCGATCCTCATCACCTGTAAGAGCGCCTCCCCCTTTCATCTCAGATCTACTTTTAGGGTTTTCCCTGATCATCGGTGTTCTTGTTGTTCTTCCTTATCCTCTTCAGCTCCTACAACTTTCAATCTGGATAGGTCGTAGATCTTATGCGGAAGTAGTTTTTTCACCATTTTTTCCATGAAAGTAGCATCTCTTTGTAAAGAACTACATCAACGTATCCAGGTTTTTTCACTACCGCCACCTTAGGTTTTATTTTTACTGCTTTTTCTGAACTATCATTGATCCAAATTTATAGCTTTAGCTTGCGAAATCTGTTTGTCTTCCCCTTAGCAAATTTTTTCAATTGATAGATTTAAATCCCCAAAACTGCCATGGCGGCTTATGACATAAACCGTGACCCTCCATATTACATTAGGCCCCGCTTAAGCCGCCATCATCCACTTAAATCCATAACCCGACCATCTCCGGTTTAACCAAGCTGGCTTGTTCCAAACCGAATCTGTGTAGTTTTATCTTTGTATAGCAGTTGAAACAACAATTTGAAACTCACCACACATCTGTCGGTTTAATGACATCTTGAATTACTTTATTGTAGGACCTGCACCTAATCATGACCAAGACAGTCACCTCATGCGACTGGGTTCCATTCATTGTTACTGAGTCAATTCTTGAAGACTATGTAAAGATTGGTTTCTTACCAGCCAAAGACGTCATTCATTAGCGTGCTCCTAATCCGGTTGAAGCCAAACCTCAGCCGCAAGCCGACGAAGTTATTGTCTTCACTGATCACATGAACCGGGGTTTTTCACCGCCCGGGTCAAAATTCTTCCGTGACGTTCTGTACTTTATGCAACTTCATCCTCAAGATATCGGGCCCAATTCTATTTCCAACATTTGCAATTTCCAAGTCTTCTGTGAAGTATACCTCCAAGAAGAACCTAGTGTTGACCTCTTCAGAGAATATTTCTATTTGCACTGCCAGAAGAATTTACCGACGGTCCCAGCCAAGAACTCGGAGGGATCTCAATTGAGTGTCGCAGAGATGCCATTTTCCCTTATGCTTCCCTTCCAAGCCATCCCAAAGATTGGAATCAAACCTGGTTCTATTGCAAAGACACTTCTCCTGTTGATGAAAATCCCTACCAGGCTATCGTGATCAATGGCTCAACCCAAAGCATCATCTTCTCGGCTGGCTTACCACTGCTGAACGGGGAAAACTTGCACCGACTTTTTAAAGGTGAGGACATTGCTGGGCGAAGGTTTAACCGGAATTGATCTGATTCGGTGCTGGATAGCTTGGAGAATAATACCCTTAAGTCGTCGGCCTGTTTTGATGTGCGCATACACTGGTGATACCAAGGACCCGCTGCATTACAATTCGAAGAGTTTAACTGATAAGGCTCTCAATGACATGACCAAGACTCTTGTTAATGAGACATTGGAAAGCTACAACAAAGTGGGTCTGAATCCTTTTTGTGTACTTAACCCGACACCGGAGGTATACTTGTCCGGTTTACATAATTCCTTACCTCACTGCTCGTGGAATCTGGAAATGCTGACTTTGTTGTAAACTTTCTCAGGCTGGATCCGCTTTTTGGGATAAGAGATACGATGAAAAGCCACCAAGAAGGCCAGAGCCAAGACCAAAGCAATGAAGAGAAGTAAAAAGACATCCACCGCTTCTGACACGTTTAACGTGGATAAATCTGAAGAGTCGGAGGTAGACCTTGATTCCCTTGGCTCCTTTTTCATCCACCTTATTGACACTGATTACCATTAGGATGACACGGAGAGCAGCCAGGCGGTTGATGACGAGGTAACCATTATTTCCTCCGACTCAGAGCCCTTGCCAAGACAAAAAAATTGGCGCGTGATCCGGAAATTAAGGTTTTCTAACCCTTTAGCTCACATGGATCCCAACTTTATTTTGAAGCAACAACATCATGAGAACCGGCGCAGAACCTGGAATAGTGGAGGCAGAGAACTTTCCTCCGGTTTGCCTAACACGCCAGCTCCATGCAAACGCCGGAACAAGGTATTAAAAAATCTGGCTCTTATTTATTTTAACCCAGATATTACTCATCTAGTACTTCATATTTCTGATTTGAATTATTAGGGAACCTCTCACTCTTCGTCCGACGACTCTTCTCAGACTCAGCTTCCTCCTTTCAAGACTGCCCCTGGGTACCACCTTAAAACTGTGTTTAACATTTCTAAATTCATACTGACTTTCTGAATCTTCTTGTAGTGGGAAATCAAAGCCTAGCAAAAAGGCCATAACCACCAAGCCCTCAGAAGATCCCAAACCTCGTGAGCCGAAAAAACAAGCACCAATTTCAGAGACCTCCGTGCAACAACCGATAATCCAGCTGATGACCCGCCACCAGAAAATCGTGGCACCTCTGTTGATCCTGTGGTTGCTGAGCCGGAGATTGCTGAACCACCAAGCCCAACTAAACCTCTCAAGCCAGATACTGAGGAAGTTGTGATTACTGGTGCTGGTTTTCAAGAACTGGGAAACCCTGTAGCTCTGGCTAAACATTCTGCCAAGGAAGAGCTAGTTGAGAGGCGCAAGGTCAAATTTGACAAGGCCAATTACTCACATCAGAGTATTAGTGAAATCTTCTCTGGCTATCTGAATCAAGTACACAGCAGCCGTGATCTAGAAATTGACATGGTCAAGCACATCCATCAGAAACATGAGCTATTAATTCTTGGTCTCGTATGAGATACGTTCCTTTAGCCCCCAAGTGTACTGAATATGATAGGATAGAATATACTTTAGACTTGTTAGATATCCTTTTATACTGTGAGTAAAATCCTGTAGCCCCCAAGGGACGGCTTAAACTATTAAGTTAAGCCGATTCTTCACTTCATATAAATCAATTTGATCTGTAGCCCCCAAGGGCTGGCTTAAACTATTAAGTTAAGTCGAGACCTATCAATTGATAAGAAATCTCTGTTAATCATCCTTGATGAACCGGGGTCACCTGTCACTGCTTCATAAAACGAACTTTGCATCCATTAGCCCCCAAGTGCCAGGTGTTATTGCTTGCAAAGGACTTGGGACTTATAAATATATACAACTCTATAAAGAAACTTTCTACACCCATTAGCCGCCAAGTGCTAAGTGCTATTGCGTGCAAAGGGCTTGGGACTTATAAGTATATGTTGTTTCATAACTCTTCATATTTGTTTTGACTTCATTCAGGAAGCATCCAATCAATTTCAATCTCAGCTGACTGACTTGAAATCCTGACTTGAAGCACAAGAAGCTGAGACCCGGTAGGCTGAATCCAAGTTCACATTTAGCTTGGATGAAAATGAGAAGCTCAAAACTTTTTTTAACACTGAGAAAGCCGCCTGGGCTGAAGAAAAGGCCGCCTTAATTAAAAGGGCTGAGAAAGCTGAAGCCTCATTGGAGGAGGTCACTACCAATTTCACTGGCTTACAGCATCACATCAATCAAATGACTTTTGCTATTTTTGGTAAGATCATTTTATATCTCAAGGTTTTTATTTCTTTTGTTATAAACCACCTATTAACTCAATCATAATCTCCCATGCAGGCGCTAGAAGCAACAACCATGGGAAAGAAACACTAATAAAGCTCAAGGCGGTTTATACCTTGGTAGAGCAACTGTATACCGGAGCTCAACGCACAATAGCCGCCATCTCCCCAAGCAAGAAAACACCGTATCTTCTCAGTAACGTCTTAAGCAGCCTCTCCGTTTTACCAGCCTGGATTGAAGAAAACAAGCGGTCCGCTGCTAGAGTCGGTGCCCTTACGGTTTTAAGCCGGGCTAAGGCATGGCGGTCGTAATTAGACACGGCCGAGCTAGCCACTGGCTGCCCCAGTTTCAAAGAGGACGGGTCTCCTTTTGATAAGAAAGATTTTGCTGCCTGTGTAAAAGTGATGCATCCTCTGGCGAATCTACTTGTGGAAGAAACTAATCTGTCCAAGTACTCGATGGCTTACGCTACAGAAAATCAGAAGATGCCCACGCCGGCTTATAAATTTGCAGATCTGATTCCTCCAATCCGTAAGCATACTTTTGCCCCGGACATTGATCCGTCTGAGCTTATTGATGACAATGCTGAATTTAAAGCCTTGACTGGTATCAATTGGTCATCGCCTGACTTCCAGACGGTGGAGGAAGAAGAAGAACCAACATAGAATGATTCGGAAGCTTCGAACCACCAGGGCCAGGAGAACTGATCCACTGGGCGATTCTTGATTTGCACCACCAGGAACTATTAAAAAATAATTTATCCACTTGGGCTCGCAGAGCCATGTAATAGGCTCATTAAGTACTGATCTATCGTGCCATCGTGCACGTTTTGTTTGCAAAGCGCTGCTTGATATGTCTCCAACGTATCTATAATTTTTGATTGTTCCATGCTATTATATTACCCGTTTTGGGACTAACCTACTAACCGGAGGCCCAGCCCGAATTGCTATTTTTTTGTCTATTTTAGTGTTTCGCAGAAAAGGAATATCAAACGGAGTCCAAACGGAATGAAACCTTCGGGAGTGATCTTTTTGGAACAAATGCAATCCAGGAGACTTGGAGTGGACGTCAATAAGCAGCCGAGGCGGCCACGAGGGTTTAGGGCATGCCCTGGGGGGCGCCCCCTGCCTCGTGGGCCCCTCGTGGCTCCCCTGAACGACTTCTTTCGCCTATATATATCTACGTACCCCAAAAACATCCAGGAGCACCACGAAAAACTATTTCCATCGCCGCAACCTTCTGTACCCGTGAGATCCCATCTTGGAGCCTTTTCCGGTGCTCCACCGGATGGGGAATCAATCACGGAGGGCTTCTACATCATCACCAAGGCCTCTCCGATGAGTTGTGAGTAGTTTACCACAGACCTTCGGGTCCATAGTTATTAGCTAGATGGCTTTTCTCTCTCTTTGAATCTCAATACAAAGTTCTCCTCGATCTTCTTGGAGATCTATTCGATGTAACTCTTTTTGTGGTGTGTTTGTCGAGATCCGATGAATTGTGGGTTTATGATCAAGTTTACCTATGAGAAATATTTGAATGTCCTCTGAATTCTTTTATGTATGATTGGTTATCTTTGCAAGTCTCTTCGAATTATCAGTTTGGTTTGGCCTACTAGATTGATCTTTCTTGCAATGGGAGAAGTGCTTAGCTTTGGGTTCAATCTTGCGGTGTCCTTTCCCAGTGACAGCAGGGGCAGCAAGGCACGTATTGTATTGTTGCCATCGAGGATAAAAAGATGGGGTTTATATCATATTGCTTGAGTTTATCCCTCTACATCATGTCATCTTGCTTAATGCGTTACTCTGTTCTTATGAACCTAATACTCTAGATGCATTTTTCATAGCGATCGATGTTTGGAGTAATAGTAGTAGATGCAGGCAGGAGTCGGTCTACTTGTCGCGGAAGTGATGCCTATATACATGATCATGCCTAAATATTCTCATAACTATGCACTTTTCTATCAATTGCTCGATAGTAATTTGTTCACCCACCGTAATACTTATGCTATCATGAGAGAAGCCACTAGTGAAACCTATGTCCCCTAGGTCTATTCTCTATCATATAAGTTTCCGATCTACTTTATTTTGCAATCTTTACTTTTCAATCTATATCCTAAAAATACCAAAAATATTTATCTTATCATATTATCTCTATCAGATCTCACTTTCGCAAGTGGCCGTGAAGGGATTGACAACCCCTTTAGCGCGTTGGTTGCGAGGTTCTTGTTTGTTTGTGTAGGTGTGAGGGACTTGCGTGGAGCCTCCTACTGGATTGATACCTTGGTTCTCAAAAACTGAGGGAAATACTTATGCTACTTTGCTGCATAACCCTTTCCTCTTTGTCACGACCGGTTTTTCAATAAAATACTTATTGAGAAATCGATCTCTTCATTCCAGTATAGGAAGAGTTATCCTTACTGGTAGACAAATACTTGAATACAGAAGACCAGTAGCATCAAATATATTACAGGGTTGAGCTGAGGATGCTCAACAATTTATTACAAACACGCCAATATTATACATAAGGGTGGTTATGACACTGTGGTGTGGTGACATGCTACTAGCTCGAGATAAAAGTGGTGGTGGATAACTTGACTCCTAACTGGCAGCTCATCGAGCGTTGAGGTCAGGCTCGATGAATTTATTTTTGGGGTAGCGGAAGCGGATATAATACAGTGACCAAATCCAAGATCACATGGGACTGACTGGGACTCCTTTAGATGTCGGACTCGCTATCAAACTCTTCATCCATGAGATCGCCTTCATCAACATCTGGCCAAATCAACAAGCCAGGTGAGTACTTTGAAAGTACTCGCAAGACAGTTCGGACAAAAGATATAACAAATTCATGCATGAATGCGTTATGAGCAAAAAATAATGATGCTCATCCAGATAATAAAAAATGCACGACTTGGTAAGTAAAACAAACGACTGAAAACCGATCGGGTGTCTGGAGCGACGCCTCGAAAGGTAAACAAAATAAGAAATAATCATGCCGCAGTCGGGCGTCTAAGCGACACCACATAAAGGGCTTATACTAAAAAGTAAAAGACAAGCGTGCCACAGTTGGACGTCTGGGCGACATCGCAGAAAGGGCTTTTATTGAAAATAAACAACAAGCGTGCCACAGTCGGACGTCTGAGCGACATCACAGAAAGGGCTTATATTGAAAATAAATAACAAGCGTTCCACAGTCGGACGTCTGAGCGACATCACAGAGAGGGCTTATATTGAAAATAAATAACAAGCGTGCCACAGTCGGACGTCTGAGCGACATCACAGAAAGGGCTTATATTGAAAATAAATAACAAGCGTGCCACAGTCGGACGTCTGAGCGACTTCACAGAAAGGGCTTATATTGAAAATAAATAACAAGCATGCCACAGTCGGACATCTGAGCGACATCACAGAAATGGCTTATATCAAAAGTAAATAACAGGTTATTCCATCCACAAGAATAAACTTTTAACCGGACTTAACACTCATGTAGTCTACCGGAGTTTTGTTACTGGGACTGACATTTGACAAGATAAGATGAACACAGTACTTGGACATGTACAAGATGATTAAAAGGATTTGTGACTCTGCAGAGTTTGTACTAACTGTCCATAGCCAACGGATTTCCGTAGTCACGAAGGACAAGTTCCATTTACGGTATTTCGGTAGAAACACATTTAACCAGTACACACCCATTCCACCTCACGATGCCAGGAATCACCCTAGACAACGTCCAATAAAAACTTTGAGACGGGGAGGTCACAACCTCGAATAGCATGGGATCAAATTTCTATACGCGCGCTCTAAGGGGTGCCCCCCTCTCGGTCCCAACCGGAAACACCCATGCCCCCTGACCGGATGACGAGCTTTAATCCAGGGCCATGGAACCCTCATCCCGGCCTCTCTATTTGGTGTGTACCAGGAAAACGGTTTGCAACTTACTAAGCCATATTCCTTGCGGAAAACATGTGGCAGTACAGGAAAAGAAATGAATGGGAATGTGACTTGATTCACGTTGACACTGAAGTCAAATAGACTGGCATAAGACTGGCATGCCACAACACTGCCATCTTACCCATACTCATGCCATCACATGGCCATGCACATATGTATCCAACAACATATGGATTTCCTAAACTCACTTACCACTTCTTTGCATGAAATATAACATTCAAGAAATGTTCATAAACATGCCATGCAACTCCTAAATGCAAACATGCAACAAACACTCATCATATCAAGAGTTCAAACATGCTTGCCTGGTTCGGAGTAGTCGGAGTCTAACTTGGTGAAGTTCACGGCTCCGTCACCTCCTCCGGTATCTACAGTATAAGAAAAATACGTACGTAACGTAAATACCGCGAGTGCACAGAAAAGTGTTCCAAATATTTTTCAAATAAATATGAAAACAAACTAGACAGAAAAATAAAGATGACAGAAAAAGAATCATTCAAAAACCATTTTCTGTTTAAAAGTTATAAGTGTTTTGGTCCAAGGACCTCTCTGTAATGAAACGGAAACTTCCCAGGGGGCTAAGTAGAAAAGTACAGAAAACGATACAAACTGGAAAGCGCATTATGCCAGAATACGCTTTCAGAAAATGGTTCATTTAAAAAAATGAGAGACTGACAGGCGGGTCCCACCCGTCAGGTTTAAAAATTTAAAAGGGGGAGACGGAGCTCGTCAGCGCCCAAGAGCTGCGGTGGTCGCCGGCGGCGATCCACGGCGAGGCAAGGGGATCGGGTGGTACCTACGTGCTCAGTGCATCATTCCGCGTCGGTGGGTGGTGGTGGTGGTCGCCGGCGAGGACTGTGTCGACAGCGGCCCTGGCTCCGGCGGACGACGGTTCGGGAGGGGTTGGCTCTTGCCGGAGAGTGCTGTGAAGGGCAAATCGAAGTGGGGGTTAGTCTTCTGGGTGCTCGAGGGGATTGCAGACGAGGTTTGGGTGCCGGGGACGGCCTCACCGGAGCGAATCGAGGTGGAGGCCGAGGTAGAACGGGGCGGCCGGAGTTGGGGGAGCAGACCTCCTCGGGGTCCTCCTAGTGGCCTGGCAGAGTGTTGGGGAGGTGCAGGGATGGTGCGTGCTCGAGGGCGAGCTCGGGGCCCCTTTTTATAGGCGATCCGAGGTGATGGACGTGAACGGAGTTCTCCGGCGAAGGTTACGGCGGCGCAGGGCTTGGTCGGGGTGGTTTAGTGGTTGAGCTTCAACGTGGAGGTCTACTGGCTCCATTTAGGCACTAAACGCGCTTGGACGAGAAGCTTTGGGGTGGTTCGACAGAACGGGGTGGCGCAGGCCCGTCGGCAGCAGAGGGCGTGCCCTGTGCTTGCCGGACCACGGCGACGGTGTCGCGGGAGTGCGCTGGTGTGCATGAGCCACGCGGAGGGCCAGGGAACGATGGGTGGCGACGTGTGGCATGGCGAGCGGGCTCGGGCCCTCGCTGGCCGCCACGGGTGGCGCAGCCACCACAGAAACTGCCAACGCCGGCGAGGCTCGCCGCCACTGACTCCTGCATCAGTCCAAGGGGGCGTGCGGTGCTCCGGCCAGGGAGGAGAGGCCGTGCGCAACGCGCCAGGGCGCACTGTTGACAGGTGACCGATCTCTGACGACACTGAACTCTGAATCTCGGAATTTCTCTAAAAGTGCACAGTAACAGTGCAGGCCAGGTGTTCGACAGAATGATTTTGGCATGTGAGGATTTTTCCTTGAGCTCATTTTTGGTGGAGTGGCCTCTCATTGCAACTGGGGGCTGCCTGAATTTTGGTGGAATTTTTGGAGAAGTGGAGATATGAATTTCGCCAAATTTGACAAATCTGGTCCAAACTTGCAGAAGCTGAAACTTAAAATTTTTGAAAAGAAGAAGAGTGGATCTTGATGGTTCTAGGTTGTGGGTGCTAGGGACTATCCAGAGGAGTTGATTTGAGATCAAAGTCCAAAGGCATTAAGGTACTTGCTTTGCAAATCACCTAGGCTCAAAATTAATGGCAGAATTGTTTTGGGGAAAGAAATAAATGAAATAAAATCCAAAAAAGAGTTGGACTTGTTGGGACAGAATATTTGGATTGTCCCAAAGTGGAAGGAGGGGTTTTGGGAGGGTTTAACCACAAGAGGAATGGTAAAAACAAGAATGGATCAAAACCAAAGAATAGCCCAAATCCAAAAAGGTTTCTTTTTAGAAGAAACTAAATCCAAGAAATGCTTTTGAGAAGGAAAACTCAGAAGTGGTTTTTAAGAAGGGTTTAAATGACCTTCTTCAAACCAAGCAAGGCTCTTGCTGAAAACAAAACAAACAAAAAAAATTTGGAGTGTCACAGCACCTACCCCTTTAGGAAAAATCTCGTCCCCGAGATTTCAGCTGATCCTCAAACAAGTGTGGATGCTCTGTCCGAAGAAAATCCTCTCTTTCCCAAGTTGCTTCATTCTCGGTGTGATTGCTCCACTGAACTCTGAAAAACTTGATGGTCTTCTGTCGGGTCCTCCTTTCAGACTCCTCTAATATTTTTATTGGATGCTCCCGGTAGGTGAGGTCTGGTTGCATGTCAATGTTTTCATGTGATACTTGCTTCTCTGGGTTGCTCACGTACTTCCTCAACTACGAGATGTGGAACACATTGTGGACATCGGATAAATCTTCGGGTAAGTCTAGCTGGTAGGCTACCGTGCCTCTTCGGGCCACTATACAGAATGGTCCGATGAGTCTTGGTGCTAGCTTTCCTTTAACCTTGAATCGTTGCAGACCCCTCATAGGAGAAACTCTTAGGTATACAAACTCTCCGGGTTCAAAACTGATTTCCCGATGCTTTCGATCGTAATAACTATTTTGCGGACTTTGAGTTGTCTTGAGTCGATCTCCAATCATCTTAACTTTCTCCTCAGCCTCCTTAAGCATATCTGAGCCAAAGATGTGGCTGTCTCTGGTTTCTGACCAGTTTAGCGGGGTACTACATCTTCTCCCATACAGAGCTTCAAAGGGTGCCATTTGCAAGCTAGCTTGATAACTGTTGTTGTATGCGAACTCTGCATATGGCAAGCTTTCTTCCCAACTGGTTCCGTAGGTGAGGACACACGCCCTCAGCATGTCTTCTAGAATTTGGTTTACGTGTTTAGTTTGCCCATCAGTCTGGGGGTGGTATGTGGTACTGAATGCTTGTTGGGTTCCCAGTGCCTGTTGTAGTTGATCCCAAAATCTAGAGACGAACTGTGTGCCTCTGTCAGATATGATAGTCTTTGGGACTCCATGCAGGCAGACGATACGGGCAAGATAAAGTCTGGCCAGCCTCTGAGTGGTGTGAGTTGTCTTCACCGGGATGAGATGTGCCACCTTAGTTAATTTGTCGGTTATGACCCATATGCCATCATTTCCGTGTCGTGACCGTGGTAGTCCAACAATGAAATCCATTCCAATCTCGTCCCACTTCCACTCGGGTATCTTGTTTGGCTATAATAGCCCGGTTGGTTTCTGGTGCTCGGCCTTGATGCGTTGACAAGAGTCACAACATGCAATGAACGTGGCTATGTCTCTCTTCATACCGTGCCACCAAAATTTTTCCTGAAGGTCTTTGTACATTTTTGTCCCTCCAGGATGGATTGAATACGGAGCGGTGTGGCTTTCAGCTAGAATCTGTTGTTTGAGGTCCTTGATATTTGGTACGCAAATTCTTTCTCCGTACCACAATATTCCCTGCTCGTGTATGTTGAATTCTGAGGCCTTGCCCAAACTCACTTTCCTTTTTGTGCCATCAATGCTGGGGTGTCCATGCTGAGCCTCCTTAATCTTTTTTATCAAGGTAGGCTGTATTTCCAAATTCGACACACTACCTTCGGTGACCATTATTAAATTGAGTTTGGCAAATTCCAGTTGAAATTCTGGCCTCAAATTTGGTATACTGTCGTTGTCTGAGCTGGGATTCCGACTAAGGGCATCTGCCACTACATTTGCTTTTCCGGGGTGATAGTGGATTCCAACATCATAATCCTTCACTAACTCTAACCAGCGTCGTTGCCGTAAATTGAGTTCCGGCTGTGTGAAAATATACTTAAGGCTCTTATGGTCTGTGTATATTTCACAACGATTTCCAAGTAGAAAGTGTCTCCATTCTTTGAGTGCATGGATGACTGCTGCCAACTCCAAGTCATGAGTAGGATAATTTTCCTCATGCTTGCGAAGTTGTCTGGAGACATACGCAACTACCTTGCCTTCTTGCATCAATACGCATCCGAGGCCTTTCCGGGATGCGTCACAATATACCTCAAAATTCTTGTGTATGTCTGCACAATTAATACCGGTGCCTTTGTTAATTTCCTTTTTAGCTCTTGGAAGCTTTTCTCACAGGCTTCCGTCCATTCAAACTTCTTGTCTTTCTTGAGTAACTGCGTCATTGGCTTTGCTATGGTGGAGAATCCTTCAATAAATCTCCGGTAATAGCCTGCCATTCCCAAGAAACTTCGTACGTCCGTTACGCTAGCTGGTGGTTTCCGGCCAAGTACGGCCTTGAACTTTTCCGGGTCTACGGCAATACCTTCTTGGGTTAGTACGTGGCCCAGAAAACCCACCTGTCTTAGCCAAAATTCACATTTGCTGAACTTGGCATACAGTTGATGTTTCCTGAGTTCTCCTAGTACAATCCTAAGATGCTCGGCGTGCTCTTCTGGTGTCTTGGAGTATATCAGGATGTCATTGATGAATACCACAACAAACTTGTCCATATACTTCATAAATACTTTGTTCATGAGGTGAACAAAATATGCGGGAGCGTTTGTTAGCCCAAATGGCATTACTGTGAATTCATACAGTCCATATCTAGAAGTGAAGGCTATCTTGGGAATATCTTCTGTTCGCACTTTTAATTGGTGGTATCCCGATCTCAAGTCAATTTTTGAGAAGACTTTGGCCTGTGCGAGCTGATCAAATAAATCATTTATCCGTGGCATTGGATATTTGTTTTTGATTGTGACCATGTTAAGGGCTCGATAGTCTATACACAATCTCAGTGTCCCATCCTTATTCTTGGAAAATAAAATTGGAGAACCCCAAGGTGAGGAACTGGCTCATATGTATCCTTTCTCCAATAATTCCTTTATTTGCTTCTTCAATTCTACCAATTCGGATGGTGCCATTCTGTATGGTTTCTTGTAAATGGGAGCGGTTTCGGGTGCTAGCTCAATGCTGAATTCTATCTCTCGGTCTGGTGGCATGCCTGGTAGTTCTTCTGGAAATACGTCTGGAAATTCACACACTACTGGAACCTTGTTCAGCTCAGAAACGTCCACCTTGTTTAATCTCGGTTGCCGAGGTATTTGTCTCTCTTTGGCTGAAACTTTTATTGTCTTCTCGTGATGGTGTGTGAGAATTACGGTCCGGTTGAAGCAGTCAATAAAACCTTTGTTGGTGGTTAACCAATCCATCCCTAGGATGACATCTAGTCCTTTACTTTCCAACACGATAAGGTTGGCATAAAACTTCAATCCTTCAAATTCAATAACCACACCTTGACAGTAATTCTAGGTCACTTGCTTAATCCCAGGGGACTTGATGATCATGGACTTTTCCAGGGGTAGCATCGAAAAATTATTTTGCAAAGCAAAACTCTTCGAAATGAATGAGTGAGAAGCTCCAGAATCAAACAAAACCATGGCAGGTATTGTGTTGACAGGGAACGTATCGAGTACGATATCTGGGGCGTTCTGTGCTTCCTCTTTGGTCACGTGGTTCAGATGACCCTTCCTGTGGTTGTTATTGGGGTTGAAATTGTTTCGCTTGGGCGCTGAATTATTGCCACCATTGTTAGGCTTTGGGGTTGAGTTCCTTGGCTTGGGGCACTGCTTGGCATAGTGCCATTCTTCTCCACAAGCGTAGCAAGTGACGCCCGGGCGATATGTGAAATCCTTGTCCCTTGCATGGAAATTCTTGATTGGGCGTGAATTATTCGTCGTGGGTTTATGTGTCCCACCTTTCTGAAATTCTGTCTTGCTTCGGGGGTTGCGAGCAAAAGTAGACTCGTCCCTTTTGCGTTTGCGTAAATCTTCCAAGCTGCATCGCTCATTTTCCAAAGTAATGGCTTTATCCACCAGTGTTTTAAAATCTGGGAAGGTATGCACAACCAGCTGGCATTTAAGTCATATTCCTTGCGGAAAACATGTGGCAGTACAGGAAAGGAAATGAATGGGAATGTGACTTGATTCACGTTGACACTGAAGTCAAATAGACTGGCATAAGACTGGCATGCCACAACACTGCCATCTTACCCATACTCATGCCATCACATGGCCATGCACATGTGTATCCAACAACATATGGATTTCCGAAACTCACTTACCACTTCTTTGTATGAAATATAACATTCAAGAAATGTTCATAAACATGCCATGCAACTCCTAAATGCAAACATGCAACAAACACTCATCATAATAAGAGTTCAAACATGCTTGCCTGGTTCGGAGTAGTTGGAGTCTAACTTGGTGAAGTTCGCGGCTCCATCACCTCCTCCGGTATCTACGGTATAAGAAAAATACGTACGTAACGTAAATACTGCGAGTTCACAGAAATGTGTTCCAAATATTTTTCAAATAAATATGACAAAAAACTTGACAGAAAAATAAAGATGACAAAAAAAGAATTATTCAAAAACATTTTCTGTTTAAAAATTATAAGTGTTTTGGTCCAAGGACCTCTCTGTAATGAAACAGAAACTTCCCAGGGGGCTAAGCAGAAAATTCTAGAAAACGATTCAAACTGGAAAGCGCATTTTTCCAGAATACGCTTTCAGAAAACGGTTCGTTGAAAAAAAATGAGAGACTGATAGGCGGGTCCCACCCATCAGGTTTAAAAATTTAAAAGGGGGAGACGGAGCTCGTTGGCGCCCGAGAGCTGCGGTGGTCGTCGGCGTCGATCCACGGCGAGGCAAGGGGATCGGGTGGTACCTCCGTCCTCAGTGCATCATTCCGCGTAGGTGGGTGGTGGTGGTGGTCGCCGGCGAGTACTGTGTCGACGGTGGCCCTGGCTCCGGCGGACGGCGGTTCGGGAGGGGTTGGCTCTCGACAGAGAGTGCTGCGAAGGGCAAATCGAAGTGGGGGTTAGTCTTCTGGGTGCTCGAGGGGATTGCAGACAAGGTTTGGGTGCCGGGGACGGCCTCACCGGAGCGAATCGAGGTGGAGGCCGAGGCGAAACGGGGCGGCCGGAGTTGGGGGAGGATACCTCCTCGAGGTCCTCCTAGTGGCCTGGCGAAGTGTTGGGGAGGTGCAGGGATGGTGCGTGCTTGAGGGCGAGCTTGGGGCCCCTTTTTATAGGCGATCCGAGGTGATGGACGTGAACGGAGTTCTCCGGTAAAGGTTACAGCGGCTCAGGGCTTGGTCAGGGTGGTTTAGCGGTTGAGCTTCAACGTGGAGGTCTACTGGCTCCATTTAGGCACTAAACGCGCTTGCACGAGAAGCTTTGGGGTGGTTCGATGGAACGGGGCGGCGCGGGCCAGGCGGCGGCAGACGGCGTGCCCTGTGCTTGCCGGGCCACGGCGACGGTGCTGCGGGAGTGCGCTGGCGTGCATGAGCCACGCGGAGGGCCAGGGAACGATGGGCGGCGACGGGTGGCGTGGCGAGCGGGCTCGGGCCCTCGCTGGCCGCCACGGGTGGCGCAGCCACCACAGAAACTGCCAACGCCGGCGAGGCTCGCCGCCACTGACGCCTGCATCCGTCCAAGGGGGCGTGCGGCGCTCCGGCCAGGGAGGATAGGCCGTGCGCAACGCGCCAGGGCGCACTGTTGATAGGTGACCAATCTCTGACAACACTGAACTCTGAATCTCTGAATTTCTCTGAAAGTGCAAAGTAACAGTGTCGGCCAGGTGTTCGACAGAATGATTTTGGTATGTGGGGATTTTTCCTTGAGCTCATTTTTGGTGGAGTGGCCTCTCATTGCAACTGGGGGCTGCCTGAATTTTGGTGGAATTTTTGGAGAAGTGGAGATATGAATTTCGCCAAATTTGACAAATTTGGTCCAAACTTGCAGAAGCTGAAACTTAAAATTTTTGAAAAGAAGAAGAGTGGATCTTGATGGTTCTAGGTTGTGGGTGCTAGGGACTATCCAGAGGAGTTGATTTGAGATCAAAGTTCAAAGGCATTAAGGTACTTGCTTTGCAAATCAGCTAGGCTCAAAATTAATGGCAGAATTCTTTTGGGGAAAGAAATAAATGAAATAAAATCCAAAAAAGAGTTGGACTTGTTGGGACAGAATATTTGTGTTGTCCCAAAGTGGAAGGAGGGGTTTTGGGAGGGTTTAACCACAAGAGGAATGGTAAAAACAAGAATGGATCAAAACCAAAGAATAGCCCAAAACCAAAAAGGTTTCTTTTTAGAAGAAACTAAATCCAAGAAATGCTTTTGAGAAGGAAAACTCAGAAGAGGTTTTTAAGAAGGGTTTAAATGACCTTCTTCAAACCAAGCATGGCTCTTGCTGAAAACAAAAACAACAATTTTTTTTGGAGTGTCACACTCTTCAAGGGAAAAACCAACACATCCTCAAGAGGTAGCAAGAAGGGTTTCTGGCGCTGTTGCCGGGGAGGTCTTCGGTCAAGTCAAGACATACCAAGTACCCATCACAAACTCATCTCCCTCGCATTACATTATTTGCCATTTGCCTCTTGTTTTCCTCTCCCCCACTTCACCCTTGCCGTTTTATTCGCCCTCTCTTTTCCGTTCACCTCTTTTTCGCTTGCCTCTTGTGTTGCCGTTCATCGTCATGGCTAGTCCCTCTATTATTGTTAGTACTCCTGATTATGAAGTTCTTAATTTTAAACAAAGGGAGGGAGAAAATCTAAAAGATGCTTGGCATAGAATTTGCAATGCTCAGAATAGATCTACTAGGAAGCAATCTACTTCCGTTCTTCTTCGCAATTTTTATGTAGGCATTACTACTTGGAATAGATATATTCTTGATACCATTACCGGAGGAAATTTCTTGGGTATTCATACTTTTGATTCTTATAATGCTATGATAAATCTGTTTGGTCCTCCACCTCTTTTAGTTAATGGAACTGTTGTAACTTTGGAATATGTGATGCAAAGGCTTGAAATTTTTGAAAATAAAGTTGCAACTGTTGAGTTAATTGAAAATTTGGATAAAAAGATCCACAACCAAATTACCCAATATGGATGTGAGTTTGGAGTTACTCTAAATTTTTTTAAAGAAAATGAACCTATAGTTAACGAAAGAATAGATCTAGATTCCACAAGAATCGGTAAACTTGAGGACATTATTACCAAATTGGGGTCTGCCTTTTCTTCTGTGAAAAATACTCCAAATCCTCCTATTACCAAAATTTCTAAATTCATGTATGTTCCTAAAAATAAGGGTGAATCTTCTAGTAAGGAAAATGCGGATCTCAAATCAATAAGTGTTCATCCCAATCTTTTTGCTATCATTAAGACACCTATGGTAAGGATTAATGATGTTCTTATTGTTGCAAATAGGAATTATGTGCCTATAGATTTTATCGTTCTTTATATAGAATGCAATCTTTCATGTCCTATTATTCTTGGTAGACCTTTCCTTAGAACGATTGGTGCAATTATTGATATGAAGGAAGGAAATATTAGATTCCAATTTCCATTAAAGAAAGGCATGGAACACTTTCCTAGAAAGAAAATCAAATTACCATATGAATCTATTATGAGAGTCACTTATGAATTGAATACCAAAGATGGCAATACTTAGATCTATTCTCGCTATTATGCCTAGCTAGGGGCGTTAAACGATAGCGCTTGTTGGGAGGCAACCCAATTTTATTTTTGTTCCTTGCTTTTTGTTCCTGTTTAGTAATAAAAAATTCATCTTGACTCTGTTTAGATGTGGTCTTATGTTTTAATTAGTGTTTGTGCCAAGTAGAACCTATAGGATCATCTTGGGTGAAAGTTAATTTGATCTTGCTGAAAAACAGAAACTTTTGCACACACGAGAAAAATTCTAATAAATCACAGAAACGTGATTTTGAGTTGATTCTTTTTGCAGTAGATCAATAGACAAATTGTCTAGGACTTCCTATTTTTTTTAGGAGTTTTAGAGTTCTAGAAGTATTCGAAAGTTACAGATTTCTACAGACTGTTTTGTTTTTGACAGATTTTGTTTTTCGTGTGTTGTTTGCTTATTTTGATGAATCTATGGCTAGTATCAGGGGGTATGAACCATAGAGAAGTTGGAATACAGTAGGTTTAACACCAATATAAATAAATAATGAGTTTATTATAGTACCTTAAGTGGTGGTTTTTCTTTCTTGAACTAACAGAGCTCATGAGATTTCCTGTTGAGTTTTGTGTTGTGAAGTTTTCAAATTTTGGGTAAAGATTTGATTGACTATGGAATAAGGAGTGGCAAGAGCCTAAGCTTGGGGATGCCCATGGCACCCCAAGATAATTCAAGTACAACCAAAAGCCTAAGCTTGGGGATTCCCCGGAAGGCATGCCCTCTTTCGTCTTCCTCTACCGGTAACTTTACTTGGAGCTATGTTTTTATTCACCACATGATACGTGTTTTGCTTGGAGCATCTTGTATGATATGACTCTTTGCTTTTTAGTTTAACACAATCATCATTGCTGTACACACCTTTTGGGAGAGACACACATGATTCGGAATTTATTAGAATACTCTATGTGCTTCACTTATATCTTTTGAGCTAGACAGTTTTGCTCTAGTGCTTCACTTATATCTTTTTAGAGCACAGCGGTGGTTTTATTTTGTAGAAATTATTTATCTCTCATGATTCACTTATATTATTTTGAGAGTCTTTTAGAACATCATTGTATTTGCTATTGTTATAAAATTGGTCCTAGAATGATGGGCATCCAAGTTGGGTATAATAAAATCTATCATAGGAAGTGAATTGAATACTATGATCAACTTGATGCTTGATAATTGTTTTGAGATATAAAGGTGGTAATGTTAGAGTCATGCTAGTTGCGTAATTATGCAATTGAGAAATACTTGTGTTGAAGTTCGCAAGTCCCGTAGCATGCACATATGGTAAAAGTTGTGTAACAAATTTGTTGCATAGGGTGCTCTTTTGATTGCCTTCCTTATGTGTGGAGCTCGGGATCGCGCGATGGTTAACTCCTACCAACCCTTCCCCTAGGAGCATGTGTAGTAGTACTTTGCTTCGAGGGCTAATAAAACTTTTGAAATAAGGATATGAGTTCTTTATGACTAATGTGAGTCCATGGATTATATGCACTCTTACCCTTCCATCATTGCTAGCCTCTATGGTGCGGTGCATTGCCCTTTATCACCTTGAAAGTTGGTGCAAACTTCGCCGATGCATCCAAATCCCGTGATATGATACGCTCTATCACACATAAACCTCCTTATATCTTCCTCAAAACAGCCACCATACCTACCTATTATGGCATTTCCATATCCATTCCGAGATATATTGCCATGCAACTTTCCACCATTCCGTTTATTATGACACGTTCCATCATTGTCATATTGCTTTTGCATGATCATGTAGTTGACATCGTATTTGTGGCAAAGCCACCATGCCCAATTTTTCATACATGTCGCTCTTGAGTCATTGCATATCCCGGTACACTACCGGAGGCATCCATATAGAGTCATATTTTGTTCTAGTATTGAGTTGTAATTGATGAGTTGTAAGTAAATAGAAGTGTGATGATCATCATTGTTAGAGCATTGTCCCTTATAAAAAAAGAGAAAGGCCAAAAAAAGGCCCCAAAAAAGGGGGGGGACAATGTTACTATCTTTTTCCACACTTGTGCTTCAAAGTAGCACCATGGTCTTCATGATAGATAGTCTCCTATGTTGTCACTTTCATATACTAAGTGGTAATATTTGATTATAGAACTTGGCTTGTATATTCCAATGATGGGCTTCCTCAAAATGCCCTAGGTCTTCATGAGCAAGCAAGTTGGATGCACACCCACTTAGTTTCTTTTGTTGAGCTTTCATACATTTATAGCTCTAGTGCATCCGTTGCATGGCAATTCCTACGCCTCATGTTGACATCAATTGATGGGCATCTCCATAGCTCGTTGATTAGCCTCGTCAATATGACACTTTCTCCTTTTTTGTCTTCTCCACACAACCTCCATCATTTATTATATTCCACCCATAGTGCTATATCCATGGCTTACGCTCATGTATTGCGTGAGAGTTGAAAAAAGCTGAAGCACGTTAAAAAGTATGAACCAATTGCTTGGGTGAAACCGGGGTTGTGCATGGTGGGACTATTTTGTGTGACGAAAATGAAACATAGCCTAACTATATGATTTTGTAGGGATAAACTTTCTTTAGCCATGTTATTTTGAGAAGACATGATTACTTGTTGTATGCTTGAAGTATTACTATTCTTATGTCAATATGAACTTTTATTTTGAATCATTTGGATCTGAACATTCATGCCATGAAAAAGAAAATTACATTGAGAAATATGCTAGGTAGCATTCCACGTCAAAAATTTTGTTTTTATCATTTACCTACTCGAGGATGAGCAGGAATTAAGCTTGGGGATGCTTGATACGTCTCCAACGTATCTATAATTTTTGATTGTTCCATGCTATTATATCACCCGTTTTGGATGTTTATGGGCTTTACTATACACTTTTATATCATTTTTGGGACTAACCTACTAACCGGAGGCCGAACCCGAATTGCTATTTTTTTGCCTATTTCAGTGTTTCGCAGAAAAGGAATATCAAACGGAGTCCAAACGGAACGAAACCTTCGGGAGCAATCTTTTTGGAACAAACGCAATCCAGGAGACTTGGAGTGGACGTCAAGAAGGAGCCGAGGCGGCCACGAGGGTGTAGGGCGCGCCCTAGGGGGGCGCCCCCTGCCTCGTGGGCCCCTCGTGGCTCCCCTGACTGACTTCTTTCGCCTATATATATCAAGGTACCTAGAAAACATCCAGGAGCACCACGAAAAACTATTTCCACTGCCGCAACCTTCTGTACCCATGAGATCCCATCTTGGAGCCTTTTCCGGCGCTCCGTCGAAGGGGGAATCGATCACGGAGGGCTTCTACATCATCACCAAGGCCTCTCCGATGAGTTGTGAGTAGTTTAGCACAGACCTTCGGGTCCATAGTTATTAGCTAGATGGGTTCTTCTCTCTCTTTGAATCTCAATACAAAGTTCTCCTCGATCTTCTTGGAGATCTATTCGATGTAACTCTTTTTGCGGTGTGTTTGTCGAGATCCGATGAATTGTGGGTTTATGATCAAGTTTACCTATGAGAAATATTTGAATCTCCTCTGAATTCTTTTATGTATGATTGGTTATCTTTGAAAGTCTCTTCGAATTATCAGTTTGGTTTGACCTACTAGATTGATCTTTCTTGCAATGGGAGAAGTGCTTAGCTTTGGGTTCAATCTTGCGATGTCCTTTCCCAGTGACAGTAGGGGCAGCAAGACACGTATTGTATTTTTTCCATCAAGGATATAGAGATGGGGTTTATATCATATTGCTTGAGTGTATCCCTTTACATCATGTCATCTTGCTTAATGAGTTACTCTGTTCTTATGAACTTAACACTCTAGATGCATGCTGGATAGCGGTCGATGTGTGGAGTAATAGTAGTAGATGCAGGTAGGAGTCGGTCTACTTGTCGCGGACGTGATGCCTATATACATGATCATGCCTAAATATCTCATAACTATGCACTTTTCTATCAATTACTCGACAGTAATTTGTTCACCCATCGTAATACTTATGCTATCTTGAGAGAATCCACTAGTGAAACCTATGGCCCCCGGGTCTATTCTCTATCATATAAGTTTCCGATCTACTTTATTTTGCAATCTTTACGTTTCAATATATATCCTAAAAATACCAAAAATATTTATCTTATCATATTATCTCTATCAGATCTCACTTTCGCAAGTGGCCGTGAAGGGATTGACAACCCCTTTATCGCGTTGGTTGTGAGGTTCTTGTTTGTTTGTGTAGGTGCGAGGGACTTGAGTGGTGCCTCCTACTAGATTGATACCTTGGTTCTCAAAAACTGAGGGAAATACTTATGCTACTTTGCTGCATCACCCTTTCCTATTCAAGGGAAAAATCAACACATGCTCAAGAGGTAGCACTGCTTGATCCTTCATTGGGAAATTCATCCCTTATGCTTTGTGGTATGATCAATTATGCAGATCTGATTTGTTGTTTTTCCTTGTATATAAACAGACAACAAGTTCCCTAGCGGTTTACCCCAGGGCGGGTCATGATACTCCATATATAAAAAAATCACTAAGGACTGATCAATCCTAATTAGGGCCGGTTTATAAAAAAAACCTTATGCAATGAAATAAATATCATACCTCTGATATTTGTTCATCTTGCCGACTTAGCATAAGTCATGTGTAAAGGCAATAGCCCATAGACAGAAGCATAATGCCATGTTGAATATATTTACACTGCCTGTTTATAACGCCGCATGCAGCAAGGGGTAACATCCCAAAACTTGGGCGGAAAGCTCTAAGCATATGATAAGGATAACATCCTAGCAACTTATAGTCCAAAGTCAGGCCGGGTTAATAATACTCCGGATAAGGATATACATGAACCATAAGGCAACATGGCCCTAATTGGTTTTATAACCATGTATTGATATGTGATAAAGCAAAACTCCAAGAAATGTTCAAATGAAAGACAAACTAGAAGACGAGGCTTTCATAGGCCGCCAAGCCTAAAACCCAAGTGCTTTCATGGGCTGCATAGCCGCTGAGTTAAACCTTAATTCTAAACCTTGTAATCCGGGCGTCACATGACCAATCACCGTTTTAACTTTGACAAGTTCAGTGTCTCTATAAGAATAACTGCCAAGAGTACAACGGGTCATTCCAGGATTACCTGGGCGGAGCCAACTTACAAAGGCAGGATAACCTAGAATTTTTGGTGAATACACCTAGGCGTCCAAGCCTAAAGGGTCATAGATATGCTAGTGAGCCCCCAAGTTTTACTTCAGGTCTATAAACCGGAATCAGAGCTATGCTCCATGAGGAAGCCCCCAAGTATCTTTCAATCATGGCCTATAAGCCAGATCAAGAGGGTAATCTTTTAGCTATGCCCAATGAGCAGGAAGCCCCCAAGTGATCATATGAATTGACAATAATGACTCATAATCTTAGAAATGAAACAACAGAGGCCCTGAATTATCAGGGATGCCGGCTTTATTATATTCATGATAATATATACATCGATAACGTATGTACATCACAAGAGCCAGTGGCTCAAGTGTAATAAGGCCGAAGATGAGCAATATTCCACGACCGGCGGGTCTCCTCCTCTGACGTGCGTGAGTCCTTATGGTCTCGAACATCGATAAGGTAGTATGATCCGTTGTTCAGATTCTTGCTGACCACAAACGGCCCTTCCCAAGGTGGGGATTGCTTGTGCATGTCAGTTCGATCCTGGATGAGCCGGAGCACTAAGTCGCCTTCTTGAAAGGTTCTGGTTTTAACCCGGTGGCTGTGATAACGCCGCATATCTTGCTCATAAATTGCCGAACGAGCCGGCGCAATGTCACACTCCTCATCTAACAGGTCAATAGCATCCTGACATGCCTTCTCATTGTCAGCTTCAACATAAGCTGCCACGTGAGAGGCGAATCGTGACGTAGGTCACTGGGGAGAACCGCCTCAGCTCCATAAACCATGAAGAAAGGCGTGTAACCCGTAGATCTATAGGGGGTGGTATTGATACTCCAATGTACTGATGGCAACTCTTCCACCCAACAACCCGGTGTCCTCTGCAAAGGAACCATAAGCCGGGGCTTAATACCTCTCAAGATTTCCTAATTTGCTCGTTCAGCTTGGCCATTTGAAAGCACAAGTGCTCCCTGGGTGATTTTGGTAGTTTATGTCAACATATCTCTTGTTGGACTAATACCTTTACCTAGTATGTTTCAGATAAGTTCAACAATGGAGTGGCATGGACTAGAGGAAGTGATCCCTCAAAATGCAGGACAAAAGGATTGGCTCAAGCTCAAATCTCAAGACTCTGCATTTTATATTTTAGTGATCCAAGATCACATTGAGTGTATAGGAAAAGCCAATACTATCAAGGAGGGATGAGGTGTCGCTTAATGTGGTTCTTGCTCAAATGCTTAGTGATATGCTCCAAAGCTCTCAACTACTTTCTCACATCCACATATGACCTAAACCAAAAGTCAAACTCGGCCCCACCGATTCTTTCTATCCGGCAATGCATAATTCACATATATGGTAATTAGACACTGAACAAGTGGCATTCACACAAAGCATGTCTAAACTAATCAAATGGCATAGCAATGCGAGACACCATACGCACGATATGAGCAACATAACCCTGCCAAGTTAGAGCATACACCTTGGCGGGGGATAGGACTGGTCATCTGTCTCTGAATCCTCCTCTGAGGAGCTATCCATAACCAGCGAGATATGCGCTTCGTCAGATAGCATAGTCAGCTCACAAGACCTTGTTTTCACTCCAGAATTTGCCATCACCGTGTCAAACGGCTAATGCACACGAAGAGCAGTTGAATGTACTAACATTGTTGACAAATGTAATATGTAATGAAAAAAAGGATGGCCTGATATAATTTACATATAAGATGACTGGCTAAGCAGGATGGCATTGCAAAATTCACATATATGATGCCTGGCTAAACAAGGTGGCATTGCATAATTCACATAAACGATGAATAAACTAAACAGATGGCATTCACACAAAGGATGTCTAAACTAAGCAGATGACATATTTGATGTATAAAGTAAGCAATGCAAGACACCATATGCATGATATAACCAACATCAGCATGCCAAGTTAGAGAGAAGACCTCAGGGGGTAAATAGGAGTTATATTCTCCTTCTGAATCCCCTCAGAACAGATATCTTCCTCTCGATTACAATCCGAAATGCGTGGAGGGGGGCTGCCTTTGCGCCTACCATGGAGCGACGTCTGGATGAAATTATATTGCCACGCAAGGCTCATCTCTTTTGCTCTACATGTTTAGTTCCATTGTTTACAATAACTGTCATGCATAGGAATAAAACATAGTGAGATTATGTAAGGAGTGCATGCAGAAATCCAGAGTGATGGTAGCAACCTGTGGATAGACCCAAAACCAATAATAGCACGCAGATAATGGCTTCAGTTAATAAATACAGATAATGGCTTCTTTACTGTTTGTTTCCCACCCAACATGAAACTCATAGTAGACATCGGAGATTAACCAGATAGTAGAGAGATACTATTGATAGCGGCCCCGATATGTACCCCACAACCATTTAAAACCTCAAGTTTGACCATTAGTTTGGAGCTGACTAAGAGTCTAATCGGTGAACAGGACGATAAAGTAGCTTGTAATATTAAGCGATGCATAACGTAAGCAGACATGAAAGAGTGCGACCTCTCTTGCGGACCCGTGTAGTCCTCGAGGTCATCTGCTCGGTTGATGATGGTAATGCAGTTTTCATGGCTGCCAGCGGCAGGGAAGAAGACCTGAGGCGGCGAAAGACAGTCTGGAGGCCGGATCCCTGCTGTGCTGGACCCTTCTGTTGTTGGAGCAGCTGAGCTGGGGTGGATGACGGCGCAGTAGGAGCGGGACAAACCACGCAAGGTTTTCTTTGACAACTATCTATAAGAGAAGTAATTCCTTAAGGGCTCGTTTGAATTGGAGGATTCCAACAATGCAGGGATAGGAAATAGACAGGAATAGGATAGGAATGCACGTGCAAAATAGAGAATTTAAAAACACAGGATTTCTGGCAATCTGGGTGTTTGATTCACAACAATTGGAAGATCACAGGATGCAAAGAAGCATGGTGAGATTAAGTCAAACGACAAGAAAATATACGGTTATAATGCTATTATGCTACTATCTCTTAGTCTTGTGCTTCATGAATAGGAATTTGAAAAGGAGGACAAGGGAAAATTAAAATTCCTACGTTTTTTTCTTTCAAGGAGACACTAAAGGAACAAATCCGTGTGCTCAGTGGAATATATATATATAATGTAGAGTAAAAAAGAGATGCAACAAGTGTACAACCTCTTTGGCGAAGCCATGTAGATCTTAGCGTGATTGGGTTGGCCGGTGATGATGCTCCGGCTGACTTTGCTGTCGGAGGAGGGGAAGAAGATCTTAGGCATCTGGAGATGGAGCCCGAGGTACTGCTCCGCTGTGATGGAGGGTGTCGTCGTTGGAGCAGCTCCGGTGAGTTGTACGACGCCGAGGCTGAAGCAGGACAAGAGAGACAACGAACAACGTTAACCTGAGTGGAATTCTAATAGCATCTCCAATACATGACGTAAAATACATAACCACAAAGTGCTAGATGTAAAATACATCAGCCGCTCATCTCTGAACTTAACTGCCAAAACTGAACTTAACTGTCGAAACTGAACTTAACTGTCGAAACTAAACCTAACTGTCAAAACTGAATTTTGCTGTCGAAATTGAACGCACTAGCAAGGTGAGGCTACACGTCGGTCGACTGACTTTTTCATCTCTGGTCAATTGATTTTGCAGCCGTTGGATACGAAATCAAGGGCTTGCGGTTCATCTTCAACCTCCACCCCCTGAGCCGCCAGCCACCACAGGCCAAACAGTAGCCCCTCGCTGCCCGCGGCCGGCGGTGCGCCGCCCCGCCCGCCCCGAAAACACTCCCGACCGCTGGTCTGCCGCCGCCCCGGCCATCCCTCTGGGCCCTCCCCGTGCCGAGCTTTTTCTCCGGCGATCCCCACGCCACCGCCCCGCCAAGGCCCCGCCACCACCGGCGACCACCGCCCCCATCCTGAACCCTAACATAGATAGTGGGGTACCTCTCCGGCGAGCCCCACTCCCCGCTGCGGCTGGTTCTTCTTTCACCCCGGCGAGCCCACCCCTTGAAAATTGACTGACCCAAAAGTCGATTCAGTCGATTGAAGTGTAGCCAAATCGGAGCAGCATCGCAAGCAAGAGCAAGAGCGAGAGCAGCAGCGCAAGCAAGAGCAATAGCAAGAGCAGACCAGGCAGGGGACCGAGAGCAAGAGCAGAGCAGCAGTGCTACGTCTTGAGCTTGCGTTGGTTTTCCTTGAAGAGGAAAGGGTGATGCAGCACAGTAGCGTAAGTATTTCCCTTAGTTTTTGAGAACCAAGGTATCAATCCAGTAGGGGGCTTCTCAACAAGTCCCACAAACCTACACAAACAAACAAAGAACTCGCAACCAACGTGACAAAGGGGTTGTCAATCCCTTCACGGCCACTTGCGAAAGTGAGATCTGATAGAGATAATATGATAAGATAAATATATTTTTGGTATTTTATAATATAGATGCAGAAAATAAAGATGCAAATAAAAGTAGATTGGAAGCAAATATGATAAGAGATTGACCCGGGGGCCATAGGTTTCACTAGTGGCTTCTCTCAAGAGCATAAGTATTATGGTGGGTGGACAAATTACTGTCGAGCAATTGATAGCAAGAGATAGACCGAGAGCAAGAGCAGATCAGCAGCGCGAGCGAGACCTAAAGCAGTAGCAGCTCCTACTGATGTGGACGTCGCCGCCAAGGGAGCGACGTCGTGGAGGAAGTGGCCGGCGATGCTGCCGTGGATGGAGCCGCGCCGTGTCGGCTCGGGACCGAGCGCCGGCAGCACTGTGAGATCAAATCAAGAAGAAAATGCAAAGATTAGTGTACAACCTCTTTGGTGGCACCGATTAGGCCGCAGCTTCATCCGAGGAAATGGTGATGATGATGATCTTCCGGTGGTGCAGGTGAAGACGGCGGTGTGGGAATGGAGGTGGCATGAAAGACGAGGGGAACGTCAGGGCAGCTCCTTGGAGGTGGAGGACGGGGTGGCTGAACCGGCGGGACGATGATATCGACGATGGATCCTCATCCCGTACGGTGGATGAGGGACGTCGAGGTGTTGCTGTGGACAACATCGTCGGGGAAGAGGCTCCGGCTGGGTGGCGGACGGAGCAGGGTATGGGGTTTCGCCGCGGGTTTTCGCGGCCTTGGTGTACGAATGGGTAGGCGGATGGGATGGCCGTGGAGAACCATGGCTTAGAGACACGCTTGTCCGAAATGTGGGGTAAGTTACGAAAGTACCCCCCACCGATTTGAGGCGGTTCTTTCGGTTCAGGGGTACCACGGGCATTTCGCGTGTCGAGATTTCATACGAGGTGGGAGTTTTCGCGCGCGTTGTAATTTCGGAATAGCAAGGTGCGGGTTGAGATGGAGGGAGTTGTCGGAGCACAACGAGACAAAGATATATCTTAAATATTTTGGGCTAACAAGGTGCGGGTTGAAATTTTCGGACAAGCCTAACGTGTACTGTACCAAATCAATGCCCACTACAAATGTCATTCAAAACTTTGAATTCATGTTATGTTCAATTAAAATATTTTGCTACGTGTATAATGCATGCAACCTACTACTCAAATGAACATTTTAGTGCACTCCAAACGTATATACTACCGCTTCAATATGAACTAAATTTGAATAAGATCTACAATAATGATTTTTGTGAAGTCAAAGCATTTGAATTCGTTTCTCTGTTTTAATAAGATCTACAATCATCATTATTGTCAAGTTAACCAGCGTTTGCGTATTATCTTCACAGCACACCACATGATTAGTCTCGAGTTACATATGAACTATGTGTACTATATGAACTTGAACTAGATTTTTTGAATCCACTTTATATTGATTTCAAATCACATTACATTTCTAGCTCTAGCTAGGTCTTCATAATCTAAACCATGTCTCATATGTATAATGTGTTTATCACATTATGTATGGTGCCCCACCCCCTACGCCTACAAGTATTTAGATGTGAGTTGCAAACACCACACATTACCACAAATTCTAATAAAATGTGGGAACATTCGATGTATAGTATTGTTTAGATTGCTCGATATTTAGTTGTAAGCTGCAAACGCCGCACATTATCAAAAATTCAAATAAAATGTGAGAGTGTTTGATGTATAGTATGGTTTAGATTGTTCGGCATTTAGCTGTGAGTTGCAAACGCCATGCATTATCACATTATGGTATAACATGTGCACAGCACTTGTATCACCGCTATATTCATGCATGCAATGTTTAAAACACTATGATCTCCTATTCAAATATATGAATCCGCTTTCATATAAAATTGTGATCTTTGTTAGTCTCTTACACCCACACAATCCTCTAACCTTTGTTGCTACCACTAACTTTCTCTCGTGCATCCACATGCCCTCCTCACCCTCCCCCTCCCTCGGCATTCTATCCACCGGGCACATTCATTTTTTTTCTTTAGGTCGTTCTCCCAGAGTCTCCACAACTACTTTCCGACACACACCAATCGATAAACCTCTCCAGCGATGCCTGCCTACAGCATACACACATAGCTTCAATCTCCTCCTTTATGTGCCCTTGCCTCGTGTCTCTCATATGGTCAGACACACGTGTAAACTCTCGCCCCTCTTTTCATCGATCTCACAACCGCACACTCCTCCCCCTATCTAGCTAGTAGTTGGGCCTCTCACACCACCTCCTAGCTCCATTCTCTCTGTCTATCCGTCTCGCTGGGCCTTATTTGCCTCTAACAAATGGACGTACACCGACCGATCTCTCGCTATACATATAGCCAACTAGGTCCTTATAACTCATTTTTACCCACACATCAATCGATCTACCTCATTAGTTGTGTCTCTCCCTTCCTCCGACAAACAACAATTGATCTACCGATCTAGTTAGGTTTGCTTACCAACCACATGGTTCCCCTTCATCATCCATGGATGCGTCCCGAGAAATCTACCACGCACAGGCACACACAGAAACACATCCCTACTATTATTGATAACATTGTAGTTCCACCCTCAGTTTTTCTAGTAGGCCTCTCCCAACATCTCCGAGAAGCAACTCCATCACCCATCCAGCACTCTACCCCTCTCCCTCCCTCTCCCTCCCTCTCTCTCTCCTCTGTCTCTCTGTCCCATCATATTTCCCGTCCTTCAGTTATGTATGGATGTCGACCGATCTCCCTCAAGACATAGCTGGGTCTCTCCTTCTCAACACATATATGAGTCGTTCTACCTCTATAGTTAGGTCTCTGCCTACCCCTCCCACCACCCCCAACACACACCGATACATCAAGCGCTCTAGTCATGTCTCCCTGCCACACACAAACTTGACATGTTCCCTCTAACGTTCCGGTAGGCCAGTCGCCCTATATCTTTGACTTGCACACACACACACACACACACACACACACACACAATTTCGATGGCTCTCTTCATCGATCTCGCACCCACCCACTTGATCCTCTCTTCGACTCTATCGATAGCTATGACCCCTCCCTCTCTTCTCGTGGATTGCCTGACCCTCTATGTATGATACAGATAGGCCTCCATTTCACACACATTGCATGCAAAATTTTGTTTGAGATGTCATCGACACATATTCCCACAAATAATTCATGAAATCAACCCCCCACCCCCACCACAAAACAAAAAACACTCACGAACGCGGTTTGTATCTCTCACACACACCCACGTAGGTGGGGGACGTGCACGAAGAGAAGAGGTGCATGCACGGCGCACGTACTCCCATCTCTTTCCCAACCACACCCGCGCGGGTACACGATGGAGCTCATTTTTGTACAAAAAAAGCAGCCCACGTGGTAATTTGGCACGTGTACTGGTTGTCCGCTTGGTGGAGGGAGGATCTTCTACCACGGGTGAACAAACAAATTGTGACTTGACGCGTTATGTTAAATTAAAAAAAGAGGCAAACCATGTGGGGCCTACCTTAGAGGCAAGGCTCTATACACTGGAGTACTTTTGATGTGTCCCGTCAACTCGCAGAATGAGGAGAAGCTTGCTTAGTAGGCCGGCTCCCCCGCCCACGGGCGCGGTGGCTCGCAGGTGTTGGGGAACGTAGTAATTTCAAAAAAATTCCTACGCACACGCAAGATCATGGTGATGCAGAGAAACGAGAGGGGAGAGTGTGTCCACGTACCCTTGTAGACCGAAAGCGGAAGCGTTATGACAACGCGGTTGATGTAGTCGTATGTCTTCACAATCCGACCGATCCAAGCACCGAACGTACGACACCTCCATGTTCAGCACACGTTCAGCTCGATGACGATCCCCGGACTCCGATCCAGCAGGGTGTCGGGGATGAGTTCCATCAGCACAACGGTGTGGTGACAATGATGATGTTCTACCGACGCAGGGCTTCGCCTAAGCACCACAATGATATGACTGAGGTGGAATATGGTGGAGAGGGGCACCGCACACGGCTAAGGAACGATCACGAAGATCAACTTGTGTGTCTAGAGGTGCCCCCTGGCCCTGTATATAAAGGAGCCAAGGGGAAGGGGGAGGCCGGCCAAGGAGGGCGCGCCAAGGAGGAGTCCTACTCCCACCGGGAGTAGGATTCACCCCTTCCAAGTAGTAGGAGTATGAGTCAAGGAAAGGGAGAAGAGAAGAGAAGGAAGGAGGGGGCGCAGCCCCTCCCCCTAGTCCAATTCGGACTAGGCTTTGGGGGGATTTCCTATTTAGCGCTGCAGGCGCCGGTTATAGCTGTTTCCGCAAACCAGCGCCTGCAGCGACGCTAGCTGGGCTCGGCCCAATTACCAGTTCTTCCCCCTGTTTTGAAACTCAAAAAAGGAAACTGGATTCATCAGTAATCGAACCAAAGACCTCTCCGTTGATAGGCGACTCGATGGACCACTACGCCAACGCCTGAATCATGAATCAAAACCTCCTTTCCGTCTTTCAATACATACAGGAAATTTCCTCTATGTTTTCTGTGTTTTTTCTCCTTTCTTTTTTGTTTTTGTTTTCTTTTTTTCTTAAATGTGCGAAATGTTTACAAATAGCCAATATTTTATTTTTCTAATTCGTGAACTTTTTTTGTTAAATCTGATGAACTTTTTTCCAAATGCGATGAACTTTTTTCAAATTCGATGAACTCTTTTTCCAAACTCGATGAACTATTTTCTAAATTCGATGAACTCTTTTCAAATTCGATGAATTTTTTTCAAATCCAATGAACTTTTTTCAAATTCGATGAACTTTTTTCCAAATCCGATGAACTTTTTTCAAATTTGATGAACTTTTTTTCCAAAAACTATAAACTTTTTTCAAATCTGATGAACTTTTTTCAAATCCGATGAACTTTTTTCAAATTCGATGAACTCTTTTCCAAACTCATGAACTATTTTCCAAATTTGATGAACTTTTTTCAAATTTGATAAACTTTCTTCAAATCCAATGAACTTTTTTCCAAATCCGATGAACTTTTCTTGAAAAATTAGTAACTTTTTTTCAATTTTGATAAATGTTTTTCAAATTCGATGAACTAGTTTCAAGTTTGATGAACATTAAATGAAAATGCATTAACTCTTTTTCAATTTTGATGAACATTTTTCAAAACCAATAAAACTTTTTACAAATTTGATGAACCTTATTTGGTAATATGTGAACATGTTTTCAAATAGTTAGAAAATAAAACACTACAGTGTAATGCATAATAAATTGCGCGTCTAGTTTCCATTCTTTAAAATGGTCGCACTGTGAATATTCACAAGCAGGAAGCTGGTCCAGTGGTTAGCATCTTCTTATAGAAGCGAGAGGTCGCAAGAACGAATCCCAGGTGTGAGTATTTTTAGCGATCCTTTTTCGCGTTGCGTCTTGCACGATCGTGGGCTGGCCCATCCAGCGGCTGTTACAGGCGCCAGTTCTCTTCGGCGGCGCTGAAGTTGCGCAATAGGAGCTCCCGGCCTTCGGGGGGCGCCCAGCCTCTCCTCTCTCTTTCCCCTAAAGCCCAATAAGGCCCATATACTCCCCGGCGAATTCCCGTAACTCTCCGGTACTCCGAAAAATACCCGAATCACTCGAAACCTTTCCGAACTCCGAATATAGTCGTCCAATATATCGATCTTTACGTCTCAACCATTTCAATACTCCTCGTCATGTCCCCGATCTCATCCGGGACTCATAAACTCATAAACTCATAATATAACTATCATCGAAACCTTAAGCGTGCGGACCCTACGGGTTCGAGAACAATGTAGACATGACCGAGACACGTTTCCGGTCAATAACCAATAGCGGAACCTGGATGCTCATATTGGCTCCCACATATTCTACGAAGATCTTTATCGGTCAAACCGCATAACAACATATGTTGTTCCCTTTGTCATCGGTATGTTACTTGCCTGAGATTCGATCATCGGTATCTCAATACCTAGTTCAATCTCGTTACCGGCAAGTCTCTTTACTCGTTCCGTAATACATCGTCTCACAACTAACTCATTAGTTGCAATGCTTGCAAGGCTTAAGTGATGTGCATTACCGAGAGGGCCTAGAGATACCTCTCCGACAATCGGAGTGACAAATCCTAATCTCGAAATACGCCAACCCAACATGTACCTTCGGAGACACCTGTAGAGCTCCTTTATAATCACCCAATTACGTTGTGACGTTTGGTAGCACACAAAGTGTTCCTCCGGTAAACGGGAGTTGCATAATCTCATAGTCATAGGAACATGTATAAGTCATGAAGAAAGCAGTAGCAATATACTAAACGATCAAGTGCTAAGGCTAACAGAATGGGTCAAGTCAATCACATCATTCTCCTAATGATGTGATCCCATTAATCAAATGACAACTCTTTTTTCCATGGCTAGGAAACATAACCATCTTTTATAAACGAGCTAGTCAAGTAGAGGCATACTAGTGACACTATGTTTGTCTATGTATTCACACATGTATTATGTTTCCGGTTAATACAATTCTAGCATGAATAATAAACATTTATCATGATATAAGTAAATAAATAATAACTTTATTATTGCCTCTAGGGCATATTTCCTTCAGCAGGATGAGGTGAAGCTTGCTCCTCCCTCGCCCATGCGCGCGGTGGCTCACTGGACGAGGAGAAAAATTTACTACTCCCTCCGTTTACTCCTCGTCCCTACTACCTTGGTTATAGAGATTATATCATATTGTTTGGAATATATATGTCCTTTAGTAGATTTCAATATGAACTACTAGTACATACTCCAAACACTGATGTATATAGACGTAGTTTAGAGTGTACATTCACTCATTTTGCTCCGTACGTAGTAGCACTCTCCCTCGCCCCTCCACCCTCGCCCACGTGGTGGACGTGCAACAATTCATTCGGTCTCATATAGCCAGAATGATATATATTGCACTACCATTATTGCTCGACTTCCCGAAGAGGCGAAGAGCCAATCGCAAGGTTAATATTTTGGAGATGCCAAGTGCAAGGTTATAGGAGAACGAGTAGTAGGTGCCGCGTCATTTATAAATAATTTTTTTTCTTCAGTGGCACGTACTACCTCTGTCCTGGTTTATAGGTCCCCTTTGTAGTTTGTGTCAAATTTTGACTAAAGATTTAACTAACAAAATTTTAATGCATGTCAAGAAAAATTATCTCATTGGATTCGTATTAGAACATAGTTTTCAAATATATAATGTTTGGTGACATGCGTGAACATTTTGTTAGTTTAATCTATGGTCAAAATTTGGCACGAAACACAATGGGGACCAATAAATCCGGACGGAGGTAGTATGCAATATGATAGGTTCATATGGAGAGAAAAGTAAACCGCTCCACTATATACATAGTCAGGACGGGCCAGCCTACACGGTTGCTTGCTGGGGTTGCTCTCTTCACACTCTCTCGCACAAAACGACTGTGGCCACATATCTAACATCCCGGCGGATCACGTCCGCTTGGGGAAGGGGTGGATGCTTAGTGTAGATGTGGTGGCCGTCGCCGACGTCGAAAACCCACTGTCGGCACGTCCCGATCAGGGGTCCCTGCCGTTCTCTTTCACAAAGCCGGTGAGGTTGCCTTCATCCCTTGCTCACTGCCGCGACGTGGGCAGTTGCCGCCTCCCGCCGCCCTCCTCAAGGTTGAGCTACGTCCCTCATGTACAACTCCCTTTATAGCCGGCTTGCACCACTGCTCCAGCTGCCCACATCACTCCCTGTGGATATTTCTCTACTTCTTTGTGCCGCACATACCTGGTACCTCTACTGGCTTCTACGTACTGTATTTGTGATGAGGTTATGTCTCATCAACTAGTCCTAGTAATCTTATTCTAATCACGCTTCTTCAATTTCTTTGCCACATGGATGCTCATCTCGATTTTGGTGAAACTACACAAAATGATCCGATGGTCAAAAGGTTGCAAACTTCATTTATTAGGAAGCTCGAACGTTGCCAGCAAATTGAAGCCTGGTCAGGGTTCACGGTTCTAGGGCTAGGGACTGCATGCATCGTTTTTTTCTTTAGCTGCCTCTGTTCCAAAATAAGTGTCAACTTTAGTAGTAGTACAACTTTGTACTAAAGTTTGCACAAAGTTGAGACACTTATTTTGGAACAGAGGGAGTACATACTTGCTATGATCTGTCAATCATTGAGATGCAATAGAATGCATGTTAGTCTCCTTTGTATTTGATGAAATGTTGCAACGGGCAACCTTGGACGCAACATACATGTAAGAGGAGCTGGAAGCTTCATACCATTGTGAAAATTTATCTCGCTGATAAATTACAGTACGTACTAGAACTATACTAGTACTTCCTCCGTTCCTAAATATAAGTCTTTGTAGAGATTTCACCATTAACCACATGCGGATGTATATAGATGCATTTTAAGTGTAGATTCATTCATTTTGTTTCGTATGTAGTTCACCTAGTGGAATCTCTAGTAATAGCTAGCCCCCACTACTAGGAATTCTCTATCCTCTCCTTGAGCCACATCGTCAAAATTGACGTAGCCGTTAGATGAAGTAAATCAGTCATAATAGCCGTCTGATCTAGACGTTGAGAGGCTCCGCACTAAGCCACATGCAAGCATGCAGAAATACCGTGGCACATGCATGTGAGTGGGTTTTAAATCACATCAACATGTCTGCATGCAAGCATGCACCGGTAGCATGCATGTAAGTGAGCTTTTAAGTCCCATTAACATGTCAAAAAGAAAAATATAATCCCATTATGCAGTAGGAGTTGGCTGATCTTTTTTCCTTGCGTGGGATGATCTAAATGATGATGGGAGTTTATTTAGTTTGGCTACCACATTTGTCATGTGGTTGTAGATTTTTTTTAGTTCTATGAAATCGATAATTTTGTGCAGAGAGATATACCGCTGTTCCGCAGCAACGCGCAGGGACTCATCTAGTAATATTTAGGAACAGAGGGAGTACTATGTAAAGAGTTAGGTGTCGTACGATGATAGTGTGAGGTGGGCCATGTAATCATGAGCCTGCGTGTTTTCACTGCTCTTGCACTCCTCCGCTGTAAGAATGGAGAAAATTGTAATCTATTACCTCCTTTTGCCGAAAGCGTGGGACATCCAGCAGTCCTACCACCTCAGTAATAAAGACCAATGAGCCATCAAATCACATAGACCCAGCAGTAAGTTGGACGGACGAAGCAACCATCACTCTTGCGCCAGTGAGAGGTCGCGTCCGCTCTGCCCGGGCATGAATGCGGCACCGATTATTTGGAGCGGCGCTGACCATTTCGGGCAGGAAGCGCGTGCGGGCGATGGAGGGGCTTTGGGTGGGCCAGGCTGGTCAGGAGCGGGCGTGGCAGCTGTCCGCATGTCCCTACCGGAGGATGCACCGACTCTCGTGGCTAAAATCATACACTACACACCATATCTCTATAGGAGTAGGTCGATCTGTCGCACTCTCAAACACACACATGCTGTTAAACACACACACGCACACACACGCACCTTGGTCCCGTTGCACCTTCTAACGTGACTTATTACACCTAGACGGAGGGAGTAGTAAGTATACGAGATATGGTGGCACATTGACTTAAGTCGAATACAAGTGCCCAAAATTTGTGTGCATGTTATAATAAGGATTCACTTAAAATAGTACGTGAGCAAACAGACGGATCAATTGGACAGTGTTCCCGAGCAGTAGCGAGATGTGTGAGGTTGTAAAATACACCGCTGGCGCTTTTAATTTTTCTAATTAATTTGTTTGTTTCACCCTCTGACTGGTGGGACCCAATGTACTACGTGGAGAGAGGTAAGGTGAGTAAGGCTGCATTATTTCTGCACCGCTGTGGATAGTCTTACCACCAAAGCCACATGACACGATTATGATTGAAATCCTAATGACACCCACACACACAAAAAAAACACGGCATGCCTGTCACACGAATGCAGGAATGTATAAAAGGTTATTTTCCTCTCGTTGAACATAACGGGAGGGTTGCGTAGCTGGTTATCTTGTTCGCTCATCAAACTTGAGGTCTCGGGTTCGATAACTACACTTGAGCATAATTTTTGCCAGGAGGATTCTTTGACTGGTCAAAATGTTTTCTAGGGTTTGCATGCTTCACACTCTCTCTCCAGTATATATATACATGTCGGAGCCTCAGCGCTTGTAGTTGCTCTCTTCACACTCTCTCGCCCTCTCCCGCTGGAGCCTCAGTGCTTGTAGTTGCTCTCTTCACACTCTCTCGCCCTCTCCAGGTCTAATTAAGACTTCGTTGGCCTCTCTCTCCCCTCACTGCTGCTCAAAGAGCCGGCAGGATCCGTCCGCCGGGAAGGGAAGGAGGCTTAACGCTGTCGCCGTCGGCGAGGGAGGGAATCCACTACCGGAGATGTTGTTCACTTTCCACCCAGTGGCGGCGCGGGAGGGCCTCCGACCCCTTCTTCTTCGCCGCCGTCCTGTCGGCCACCGAACCACGCCCCAAGAACCTTAAGGTATATTTTACTTACTCCACATGCATTGCTCTAGCTGCATGTATACCATGAATCTAGGACGTGGTTCAAAGAGGAAAGTAGTGGGGAATGTAGTGGGAAAAGTTGTATATAGCATGAATCTAGGACGTGGTTCAAATAGGAAATGAAGGGGGAAAGTTGTATAGCATGAATCTAGGACGTGGTTCAAAGAGGAAAGGAATGGGGGAAAGTAGTGGGGAAAGTTGTATCGCATAAATCTAGGACGTGGTTCAAAGAGGAAAGGAAGGGGCGAAAGTACTAGTTCAAAAAGGAAAGGAAGGGACAAGGCTGTAGAGTTTGAGCAGGACTAGATTTGTTGCGCTCACATAGGGAAAGGTGTCTAAAGATAAAAAAAACTGGGACCAACACAAATATGATCCTTGGTTGTTTGTTCTTTGTTGCAACAGACTGTGCATGACCACAATACATCGGTAGATGCACATGGTGCTGATGCATCCACTATCCCATGCAACTCATTAGCTGTTGTTAATCTAAGGCCCTGTTTGGTTAAAAACTCCCTTGTCCCTACCTGCTTGGTTCCAGGGACTAAACATGGACTAGAGGTTATTAAATGACATGATAAAAGACCATGTTATCCCTAGTAATGAACTAATAGAAACAAGGTGCGATGCATGGCAGGGGCAACTGTTGGAAAAAGTCCCAAAAAGACTCCCTCGGGGTCTTCTTTCTTTAGTCCCAAATGCCCACTTTTAGTCCCGAAAAGTCCCTCCTGTTTGATTTAGATGTGACTTACACGGAGTTTTTTAGTCCCTACACCAAAATGTCCCTGTAAACAAACACCCTCTAATAATGCCGCTGGAAAATTGATGCAATGCCACAGTTAAAAGGAAATTACATGTTTAACGAATTTTATTGTTAATATAATCTCTATGTTAATATGAATCAATGCCACTATTTGAGAAATGCTACTGTCTTGCTTTCTTTCCCATTTAGATAAGGTAGATGCTTCTTTTTGTTGGCTTCTGTGTCATCCACCGTTATTGACCACTAATTGTTTCCTTTGCACCTCTGTGTAAACAGGGTTATCTACTTCACCTCGTTGCCATTGTGACATTTTGTTGCACTGCACAAAACACTTTTGTTTTAGGAGTGTTTTGTGCAGTTCAACCAAAATGTCACACCGACAACGTTGCTTGATTTCTTGATCTTAGTGGAACTGCACAAGAGGAGATCTTACTTCCTATCCATTAAGGCGAATTTTGTTTAGATCTTCTTCTTGTGAGTTGTTTGAATTCCGCATCATGAGAGGTCACTATTAGCCTTCTTTCACATGATTCTTGAGTGTGCTTTCATATGTTGTGCTACTTGTACGATAATGTTGCTTGATTTTAGTGAACTGCCCAAATGGAGACAAGACTTCCAATCTGTATGTGCACTGTAATATCCCATCGAGGTAAGATAAGGATATTTCACAACTGTTGGCCTGTACTTTGCCACTTTCATCAAAAAATTAATGTCATTGTTTAGTGCTATACTTGTGCTCCCTAATTGACATGCCAAATCTTACATTGAAGGCGAAGCTTGTCTGTTATTGAACCAAGTGATGAAGGGGAAGAACAAGCGGAAAAACAAAAATCAACTCCCGGTGCTGTAATGAAGCACTGGAACTGTGATGACACAAGTAATGATATAGTTTTGCATCTTAATTTGTTGCGATTGCTGGAATGAGCAATTGTTTTGCCACTGATTTGATGACACTGTTAATGTAATACGTAATTATCTCTACTTTTGCAAACAGGGATCATCTTTAGATACCATATATTTTAGTGGAACTGCACAAAAAGATGTTGGAAACATTAAACTAATTGAGGAGTATATAGTAAGCATGGCCACCAAAGTAGATAGCAACAGATGGTTCCGGAGAAGTGCTTGATCTGTATTCTCTACACAATAAGCCTCCTGACAAAGGTTGGTACTTTCCCAGTAATTCATCCATATGATTGAGCTTTGTCATCTCTATTGGTGTTGTGCTACTGTTTAGATACTGTCATGAAAAAGTGGTATTGTCCTTGAGAAGTGCTTCATCTATGCTGTTTTAAATATTTCCTTTCCTTTTTTTCGAGCAAATAGGGATGCTAGCATTTAGTTGTGCTCTTGTCTTTGCACAACAGGATCATCTTCCTCTGAAGAAGAATATGGAGTATGTGAAGTGACTAGTTCCGATTATGCCAGGATGAAGAAGCCCTGTCCATCTTCTCATCAGAGGGAGCAGTTGAAGGATGGTTACATTACTCCCCACAAGACCAAACTAACTTCAGCTGAGAAGGACTAACAAATCTCCAGTTTTTTGCTATGATGTGCGAGTAGAATGTTGTTCTAGGATTCTTTTTGGTGAGTACCCTTTTATAAAAGTGTGCTCTACATGGACCATGTATGTGCCTGTTGAAACTGTCAATTCATAGTACAGTTTGCTTTATACTAATCACTTTTTTGTATTTGTGCAAACAAGGGTTCTCAGCTTGATTTCAACGGGAACTGCACAAAATGTTCATGAATACATCGAATCATTCATTCCCACCACAAGAAAGGAGGTGCCCATAAGTTCAAGGCGCTGCAACATATAAGGGCAAAATCATACAAGCTACGCACGAATTTGGTTGATTTTGGTGGAACTGCACAAAGAGAACAGCTGGTTTATTTAGCACGAGGTGCCATGTCAATGTCCGAACTGATGGCAAACCCTTCCCATTCCACAATCGTAGGCATTTGATATTTTGCAATGGGACAACCTTGTCAAATTTTGCTCATTGATTTTAGCAAGATATGCGTTTGATATTTTCGAATGGGACGCCCTTTGCTGTCAGCGGCGGTGATCAGTTTTTTCTTTATTCTTTAGTTGTGAAGTAAATATTGCCTCTGACATGTGAGTTGCTGAGATGCATAATCATCGAGTGTTTTGAATGTTCTCTATGAATTGCCAGGCCTGTGTGTTTGATTGCAATGTACAGAAATGCTAAAAAGCTGCTCAAACTCTTTGTACTCCTTCTGTTCCTTTTTACTTCGCACATTGTGAAAGTGCATACTTTTTTGTATAAGATTGGTCAAAGTAGAGATACTTTGACTGCAGACAAAATAATGCTAGTACCATTGGGAAAGGATCGGAGGGAGTACATGTGAAACTACTGCAAACGTGGTGATCACCCTGGGAATAATGCTAGTACGTATTGTTTTGCATGTTCATCCAATGCCAGTGATACAGGAATTCGAACTAATCGAAATAAATTCATTCATACACGGTCAAATTTCATATAAACATGCCGGATTTCATTACATTTCATACATTCTTCAACTAAAAAGGGGTGTTTGTGGCCGCATGCATCTCCGAGATGAAAAGGCCGGGGGTCATCCTCCTTTTTCTAAAAAAAGCTAAAAAGGGGTGTGCTGGAGGTATAATTAATTAACCGAAGCTACCCACCTATGTCCCGCTGAGCCGAACAGAAGCTTCAGTGACTTAACTGCAGGTGCAGGTGCGTATCTGACATGTGGCCTGTTGGGCCCACATGTCAGTCACCCAACTGCACCAGCAGTTAAGTAGAAGCAGTGTTCTTCTCCAGCGCAGCTCTCTGACTCCACTTTGCTGCCAAGAAGCTAACCGACCGTCAATGGTCAACCCGCCTAGCTTGGCTTCAACCGGAGGGTAGCAGCGGTCGCCTTACTTGGACCCGAGCGGCAGCGACCTACCGTGTTCTACTCTTCCTCGTTTTCTATGTGGCGCGGCCTCGTTGGCAGCGGGGCGGGGCCTCGGTGGAGCCGGCGATGTCCTCTGTCTCGTTGCCGGCGGGCGGCACCTCAGCGGAGCGGTGGAAATCCTCCCCCACGTTGCCGGCAGGGTGGGGCCTCGGCTGAGCCGGCGATGTCCTCTTCCTCGTTGTTGGTGGGGCGGGACCTCGATGGAGCCGGCGGTGTCCTCTGCCTCATTGTTGGCGCCGAGGGGCCTCGGCGGAGCAGGGCGTCGTCGATGCCAGCCGAGCGGGGACTCGTCGGAGCCGGCATTGTCCTCTGCCTCGTCCTTGGACTCGCCAAACAGCGCCTCGCCCGCTTCATCGCCCTCTTTGCTAGCCTCTTCGTAGGCGGCCGCAGCCTCCGCCACCCGCATGCGGTACCGCCAATGCTCGAGGCAGCCCTTGCGGGCGGAGCGGTACGAGTCGAGCAGCGCCTCCTGCTCCACGCGCTCCGCGGTGATCTGCTCCTCCGCCTGCAGGTGCTCCTGGAGGAGATGGTGGTTGTAGGCGGCGTCGGCCTGCGCCTCCCGGAACAGCTCCTCACGCATCTGCCTCACCCTGTCAATATATTGGGCACGGGCCTCGCCGATGGTCATGGTGCAATGCACCGGCGAGGATGGCGCAGAGGAGGGGGTTGGGGCCGGATCGTCGACTACCATGTTCTCCATTGGGACGTCGTCGTCCTCTGGCTGCCTTCCGGCCAGCTGGTCGGCAGCAATGGCTGCCATCTCCTTGTGGTCCGTCGTCCGCCCGTCCCGAAGAGCGCTGGAGTGCGAGGAATCCATGGTGGGCAGTAGTGGTGTGGACAGGAGAAAGGGAACGGATGCGGATGACTGCGACTATGGCCGGCGCAGCAGTTTATATAGCAATGGTGGGCGGGCGGAGGGACGGACGTGTGGCGCCAGAATAGCCGCCTCGGCAACCGCGTATCATTAATGTGTGCGGCAGATGGACGGACGGACGTCACTTGTGTCATTTGAAGGCGGAGTAATCGCTTGCACTGGGAAGCGGGGCGGCCGGTGCTGACTGTTTCGGGCGGAAAGCGCGCGCGGGCAAGGAGATGACTTTACTTGGATAGGATGACAATGGGGACCCACCAGGTCCATAGCCTCATGTACGCAAGTGCCTCCTTATTATATATATATATAACTATAATTTGTTTTGCTTCCTCCTGGTTTCCTGACATCACGGTCCCACACCATTGTCAACCTATGTACTCCCTCCTTTCCGGTTTATAGGGCTTATCTCAAAATTTTAGTTTTTCCATTTTATAAGGCTCAATTTGGTTGTTTTCCATCACATTTTTAGATTCCAAGGTGCATTAAATCATTGCATGCAAGTATTAAGAGAAAATTGACCAATGCATGTATTTTATGCATGTATGCATTGCAATTAATGCATTGATAAACATAATTTTTTGAGGATAACAAGAGCATTAATTAGGTGCTTTTGCAAAACTACAAAAAGTATTCCACCACTCGCCATCTACCTTGATTAGCGAGATTTTTGAATTGAGCATTATAAACCGGAAAGGAGGGAGTAGACAATAAACGAGAGAATTGCAGAAGAAGCAGCCGACAGCTGGGACCAAGCAGCTCGAGCAGTATTTGTGTTTTTGAGGTGTGAGCACTGTAGAGTTTTTCGATGTTTACCCCAGATATTAATTTTTCTCATATGAACAACAATGAAAACATCACTGCAGGTATTAACTGGGTGGGCTGTGGCCCGTCTAGCCCAGGCCAGATATCCAGCCCAGATATTAATTTTTTTCAAGCTGAAAATGGCTAGCCCAGCAATACTTTTTTTGAGGAATACCCAGGCAAGGTCAAGTTGTTATTCTCCATCCCGCTGGGCTGCAAATCATTCCTAGGAGGGATGCATTAGGCTTGACAAGAAAAAGGGCTTTAAGAAATAATAAATGGGATGTAATTATAAAAACTGGGTAGTAACTATAAAAAAGTGCACCAAACAGTGATTACTTTATAAAATATATTTTTTGGAATATTGAAAATTTTAATTTCATTAATTGTTGCGAGCGCAATGTTTCGTTGGATTTTTATGTAATATAAATTTATATTGAAATTGTATTTAATCTGACTAGAAATTTTGGGATAAAAATATTCGGATCCCATCAAAATGTGGGAAATTTTATTGAATTCTGTTTTGAACAGTTGGTTGAAATGGGTTGTACTTTTAACAAACTGTAAATGGGCTGTAGTAAATTCCATTAGAATTCAAAAATGGGCTACACATTCTTACAAATCTCAAATGGTCTATAAGTTCTCTGCCACACACTTCTGGCCTTAATAAGTTGATGTGTCCCCTAAAAAAACAGAGTTGACGCGTATGCAAGGCTTTGTCAACTTATAGTCAACACACGGTTCTAGCAGCAGTGGTCGTTGGATGTCCATCCAACGGATGCCGTGCTTCTTCTTCAATCTCGGAAATTCTAGCTTCACCCGCCCAAAAAATGATTCCCCCCTGACATCTGGGGCGCACCGTTTCGGAAGCTGACCTGTGGGCCTACTATGTTGACGTACCAAGGACTTTGTCAACTTAGTCAATATAAACGATTCTAGCTGCAGTGACCATACGATTTCCATCCAATGGCCGTCGTGCTTCTTCAACCTCTGGTCTTCTTGCTCCAGCCGCCCAAAGCAGCGCCGGTCGTGCTGCCTGCTCCCGCCTCCCGTGGCCGGCTGTGCTGCCGCGGAGGCCTCACCGCCCCCTACTACTCCCGCCGCTGGCCAGGCCATCCCTCCACTCACCCACATCCCCTGTTATTCTGCGGCGACGGCAGTGCAGCCGAACCAGTGAACCCTCATACTCCTCTCTGCGTGTGCATCCACTGTCGCGTCTTCCCCGGCTCCGTGTAGTCCCCTTTCTAGGCCTCGCCGTCGTCCACCGCCGTGGTGCTCTCGGCGCGGCGTGGTCAAGGTGGTCAAGGAACGACTTCCATCGGATGTGGACTGTATGTGGAGAGGCTGACAGCTGGGTCCACGGCGGCCGCAAGGAAGTGCCTCCTTATTACGCGCAAAATAATTATTCCTCCACCTGACAGCAGGGACCCACCGGACGGGCCACCGTATTTCGTGAAAAAAAGGATTCGCCCCCTGACTGCTGGGACCCACGAGCTACATCTTCGCACGGAAGGAAGTGCGCCTAGGAAAAAAACGATTCGCCCCCTGACTGCTGGGACCCACCAGCTATCCGCACGCAAGAAAGTGCGTCCGAAAAAATGATTCGCCCCCCGACTGCTAGGACCCGCCAGCTACACCTTCGCACGCAAGGAAGTGCGTCCGGGCAAAAAAAAAACGATTTGCCCCCTGACTACTGGGACCCAGTAGCTACACCTTCGCACGCAAGGAAGTGCGTCCGGGGAAAAAAATGATTCGCCCCCCTGACTGCTGGGACCGAGCAGCTACACCTTCACACGCAAGGAAGTGCGTCTGGGCCAAAAAAACGATTCGCCCCCTTACTACTGGGACCCACCAGCTACATCTTCGCAGGCAAGGAAGTGCCTGACAGTCGGGACCCACCTGGTCGAAGCGTACGTAGCGTTGTCATCCTGGTCGTGAACGTGTACGTACATACTGGTCGATGTAGAGGCGCGCACGTGTCGTAGTAGAGGCGCGCACGTGTCGTAGTAGAGGCGGGCACGTAGCATGTACACGTACGTACAGCGGCCAGGGTGCAAGAAAGAAAATACGGCCACGTATGTGTACATACGGGCGGGGTCTCGAACGCTTAGTCGCGCATACGTACGGCGAGGGATCGTGTTCATGGGGAGGCAACGGAATGCATCGTGTTCATGAGGAGGCAACAAAATGCGTCGTGTTCATGGGGAGGCAACAGAATGCGTCGTGTTCATGGGGAGGCAACGGAATGCGCCGTGTTCATCGGGAGGCAACGGAACGCGTGGGAGCCAACCGGCTTGGATGGAACAGGCGATGGAAACGAGGCCTGGCTGTGACACTCCAAAAATTTTGTGGTTTTTGTTTTCAGTTAGAGCCTTGCTTGGTTTGAAAAAGGTCATTTAAACCCTTCTTAAAAACCCTCTTCTAGTTTGCTCTCTCAAAAATCCTTTCTTGGATTTAGTTTCTTTTAAAAAGAAAACCTTTTGTTTTTGGGCTTTCTTTTGATTTTGGATCCATTCTTGTTTACCATGCCTCCTATGGTAAAACTCCCCCAAAACCCCTCCTCCCACTTGGATACAACCCAAACATTCTGTCCAAACTAATAAAATCCATTTTTGGATTTTATTCCAATTATTTCTCTTTCCAAAATAATTCTATCTTTTCTTTTGAGCCTAGGTGATTTGCAAAGCAAGTACCCTAATGCTTTTGATTTTTGACCTCAACTCAACACCCATGGATAGTCCTTTGTACCCACAACCAAGAACCATCTTGATCCAGTCATCTTCTTTTCAAATATTTCAAATTTCACTCACTGCAACTTTGGACCAGATTTGCCAAATTTGGTGAAATTCATATCTACACTTCTTCAAAAATTCCACCAAAATTCAGGCAACCTCTAGTTGCAATGAGAGACCATTCCACCAAAAATCAGCTCAAGGAAAAATCCCTAGATGCCAGAATCATTCCGTCGAACACTTGGCATGCACTGTTTTGCTCATATTCAGTAAATTCAGAAAGTTCAGTGTCGTTTCCCAGACAGAACTTCAGTCACATGCCCACTGTGCATTTGGCTCGATGCTCGCAGCCCCTCCCTCTTGTCTGGAGCTCCACACGCGCGCTTGGCGCCTTCCTGGCGTCGGTGGCGCCCTGGCCCGCCTGCGCCGGCGTGCTTTGTGGCGGCAGAACCACCGTAACGGCCGACAGGAAGCAAAACTGCGGCTTAATACCGTTCGGAGCCGCCCAACCTTCCTGGTAGCTCCGCGTGGCCATCTCCTTGCTAGCGCACGCATGCAGCACCGTCACCGTGGCCTGGCGCGCGCAGAGCGCGTTCTCTGCCGCCGACGGGCCGTGTGGCCGTTCCATCGAGGGCAGGCCGTAACCCTCCCTCCCGTGCTGAGCTGGACCCTGAAATGGCACCACTGCTCCACCTAGGCGATGCTCAAGCTCCTAAGCCGACCGTCCCGCCACAGCGCCGCCGTAATCAACTGCCGGACTTATCCGTTCATGGCAACCGCCTCGAGCCGGCTATAAATAGCACCCCCGAGCTTGCTCTCGCCCCCCGCACGACTCCACCACCTCACTAGACCCCGCCTAGCCACTGGGAGAGCCTCGAGGGGCCTTTCTTCTTCGACTCCGGCCACCTCCGTCCTCCTCGGGCTCCAGTAAGGTTCTCTTTGGTGAGGACTCCTCCGCCACCCTGCTCTTGCCCGTAGCCTCGTACCGCCTCCAGTGGGCTAACCCCCTCCTAATTTTGAACACCGCAGCTCCCTCCGGCGAGATCCATGACTGCCCGAACCGCCGTCCGCCGGAGCAAGGGCCGCCGTCGACACAGTGCTCGCCGGCAACCACCACCACCACCCACCGACGTGGAACGGTGCACTGACCACGAAGGTACCCCCCCCCCCCCCCGATCCCCCTGCCTCGCCGTGGATCGCCGCCGGCGACCACCGCACCCCTCGGGCGCCGTCGCGCTCTGTTTTCTCCGTTTGAAATTTCAAACCTGACAGGTGGAGCCCGCCTGTCAGCCTCTCAGTCACTTCTTTTAAACGAAACGTTATTCTTGATTTTTCCGCAGAGCCCCCTGGAAACTTTCTGTTTCATTACAGATGGGTCCTTGGACCAAAACTCTTATAACTTTTTAACAGAAAATGGTTTTTGATTGATTCCTTTTCTGTCACCTTTATTTTTCTGTCTAGTTTTTTGTCATATTTATTTGAAAAATATTTGGAACACTTTTCTGTACACTCATGGTATTTACGTTACATACGTATTTCTCTTATACCGTAGATACCGGAGGAGGTGACGAAGCTGCAAACTTCACACAGTTAAACTCCGACTACTCCGAACCAGGCAAGCATGTTTGAACTCTTGATATGATGAGTGGCTGTTGCATGTTTGCATTTTTAGTATGGTCATGGCATGTTTATGAACATTTCCTTGAATGTTATATTTCATGCACATAAGTGGAAAGTAAGTTTCGGAAAGCATTATGTTGTTGGATACATATTTGCATGGCCATGTGTTGGCATGAGGATGGGTAAGATGGCAGTGTTGTGACATGCCAGTCTTATGCCAGATTATTTGACTTTCGTGTCATCTTGAAACAAATCACATTCCCATTCATTCCTTCCTGTACTGTCACATGTTTTCCGAAAGGAATATGGCATAGTAAGTTGCAAATCGTTTTCCTGGTACACACCAAATAGAGAGGCCGGGATGAGGGTTCCATGGCCCTGGATTAAAGCCCGTCATCCGGTCAGGGGGCATGGGTGTTTCCGGTTGGGACCAAGAGGGGGCACCCCTTAGAGCGCGCGTATAGAAATTTGATCCCATGCTATTCGAGGTTGTGGCCTCCCCGTCTCAAAGTTTTTCTTGGACGTTGTCCAGGGTGATTCCTGGCATCATGAGGTGAAATGGGTGTGTACTAGTTAAATGTGTTTCTACTGAAATACCATAAACGGAACTAGTCCTTCGTGACTACGGAAATCCGTTGGCTGTGGTCAGTTCATCCAAACTCTGCAGAGTCTCAAATCTTTCAATTACCATGTACATTGTTCAAGTACTATATTCATCTTATCTTGTCAGGTATCAGCCTCAGTGACAAAATTCCGGTGGGATTCATGTGGGATAAATCCGGTTAAAAGATTATTCTTGTGGATGGACTAATCCTGTTATTTACTTTTGTACCAGCCCTGTCTATGACATCGCTCAGACGTCCGACGGTGGCATACTTGTATTTACATTTATTGTAAGCCCTGTCTGTGATGTCGCTCAGACATCCGACGGTGGCATAATCATATTTACTTTTATTAAAGCCCTTTATGTGACGTCGCTCAGACGTCCGACTGTGACATTTCTTTTAAAGCCCTTTATGTGATGTCGCTCAGACGTCCGACTGTGGCATTTCTTTTAAATCCCTTTATGTGATGTCGCTCAGACGTCTGACTGTGGCATTTCTTTTAAAGCCCTTTATGTGACATCGCTCAGACGTCCGACTGTGGCATTTCTTTTAAAGCCCTTTACGTGACGTCGCTCAGACGTCCGACTGTGGCATTTCTTTTAAAGCCCTTTATGTGACGTCGCTCAGACGTTCGACTGTGGCATTTCTTTTAAAGCCCTTTATGTGATGTCGCTCAGACGTCCGACTGTGGCATTTCTTTTAAAGCCCTTTATGTGACGTCGCTCAGACGTCCGACTGTGGCATTTCTTTTAAAGCCCTTTATGTGATGTCGCTCAGACGTCCGACTGTGGCATTTCTTTTAAAGCCCTTTATGTGGTGTCGCTTAGACGCCCGATTGCGGCATGAGTTTTATTTGTTTACCTTTCGAGGCGTCGCTCCAGACACCCGATCGGTTTTTCATTTATTTGTTACTTATCAATTCGTGCATAAATAATATCATTGTTGTATGAGCATCATTTTATTCGTGACGCATTCATGCATTCATTTATTATATCTTTTGTCCGAACTGTCTTGCGAGTACTTTCAAAGTACTCACCTGGCTTGTTGATTTGGCCAGATGTTGATGAAGGCGATCTCATGGATGAAGAGTTTGATAGCGAGTCCGACGCCTAGAGGAGTCCCAGTTAGTCCCGTGCGATCCTATTTGGTCCTTGTATTATCCGCTTCCGCAACCCAGAAATAAATTCATCGAGGCTCACCTCGACGCTCGATGAGCTACCAGTTAGGAGTCAAGTTATCCACCACTTTTTACCTCGAGCTAGTAGCATGCCACCACATCCATGTGTCATAACCGCCCTTATGTGAGATATTGGCGAGTTTGTAATAAATTGTTGAGCAGCCTCAGCTCAACCTTGTAATATATTTAATGCTACTGGTCCTCTGTTCATCAAGTATTTGTCTACCAGTGAGGATGACTTTTCCTATATGGGATTTAAAGATCGATTTTCTCAATATTTATTTATTGAAAAGTCGGTCGTGACACTGGAGTACCGCAGAATGGAGGAAACGGCCTTGTGTTCGATCGGCCACGTTCGGAACGGGGTCCTGTTGATCGGGAGGGGTGTGGCGTACCGCAAAACGGAGGAAACAGACCTCCTACGGTCGAAACGGTGGTCCTGTTGATCGGGAGGGGTGTGGCGTACCGCAAAACGGAGGAAGCGGACCTCCTACAGTCGAAACGGGGCTCCTGTTGATCTGGAGGGGTGTGGCGCACCGCAAAACGGAGGAAACAGACCTCCTACGGTCGAAATGGGGGTCCTGTTCATCGGGAGGGGTGTGGTGTACCGCAAAACGGGACTCCATGGGATACTGTTCATCTCCACCGTCGACCTCCTCCAGCCTCCACCGGCTACTGTCGACCTCCTCCAGCCTCCACGGGCTCCTGTTCATCCAGCCTCCACCGCGCGCTACTCGACTAGCTACTGTTCATCCAGCCCTCCACCATCTACTATTCATCCAGCCCTCCACCGTCTACTGTTCATCCAACCCTCCACACCACGGGGTCCTATTCAACCACCCCTCCACGGCCACCACTCCACCGTCTACTGTTCATCCAGCCCTCCACACCACGAGGTCCTGTTCATCCAGAGGCAAGGCCACTGCTCACTGTTCATACAAACCCTCCCCCCTACAACACTCACTGTTCATCCAATCGATCGGCTTCAGATAGCAGCAGTAGCGAAGGAATCGCTCCATCGGGTTCAGTTAACAGCCATCGATGGATCGCTCGGGTTCAGTAACGCGTAGCCTGCAGTGCAATCGCTCGGGTTCAGTTAGAGCCCAACGCCTCGCTCGGGTTCAGTTAGAGCCAACGCCTCGCACACACGTGCGTACATGTACGAGAGAAACGCACATCGCTCGGCCCCCGACCTCCCACCGTAACCGGCAACTCCCCAAAATTTTCCTACCCCTCGCTTCTACCACGGTTTTTTCTGTCATGGACGGCCCAAAGAATGTCATGCAGCTGTGTCTCCGGCCCGCCCAGGACGAAAAGCCCATTTTTTGTCATGATTTTTTGTCATAGAAGTAGGGGCCCACCACATCTATAATGATACCGGGTTCTGTCACAATTATCGTCATTGAAGTGTCATATGTATGACAGAAAAAAATTCGTTCGGCCCAAAATGTCACGGATGTGTCTTTTTTTGTAGTGACATGACGATGTCGAACATGGATACTATGACGAGGATGATGATGTTGATGACTTTGATCTTGATTATGCAATGAGACACTTTGGTCTTATGGCAAATCTTCGGGGATATATGGCAGGTGGAAAGGAATCTTGATAGTGGATGTACCGATCACATGACCGGAGATAAAGACATGTTTCGTGAGCTTGTTGAAAATGAGGTCCTCAAAACTTTGTCATTTTCGGTGACAACTCAAAGGGTAAGGTGGTTGGCATTGGTAAGGTGGCCATATCACATGATAGCTCCATAAAAAATGTTATGCTCGTTGAATCTCTTGGATACAACTTACTTTCATTATCTAGACTTGCTGATTTCGGCTTCAATGTCATATTTACTGAAGTAGATTGCCAAGTGTTTCGTAGAGAAAATCATAAAATGGTCTTTACCGGCATCCGTAGAGGTGATATATACATTGTTGATTTCACTAAAAATGCTCAACCTAGAACGTGCTTCATTGCCAAATCTTCTAAATGTTGGTTATGGCACAGACGATTAGGTCATGTGGGCATGCGAAACCTTGACAAGCTTATTAAAGGTAATCATATCCATGGCATTAACGATGTCATATTTGATAAGGATAGACTTTGCAGCGCTTGCCAAGCAGGTAAACAAGTTGGAGGAAGGCATCCCGTGAAGAACATCATGACCACAAGGAGGCCACTCGAGATACTTCATATGGATCTTTTTGGTCCCAACGCTTACAAAAGTCTCAGTGGAAATTCTTTTGGTCTAGTTATAGTTGATGATTTTTCAAGATTTACGTGGGTGTTCTTTCTCAATGATCAATCACAAGTCCAAAAGATCTTCAAAAACTTCGCAAGGAAAGCCCAAAACCAATTTGAAGTGAAGTTCAGGAAGGTTCGGAGCAACAACGGAACGGAGTTCAAGAACGCAAATGTGGACACCTTTCTTGATGAAGAAGGGATTTCACATGAGTTCTCGGCTACCTACGCACCTCAACAAAATGGAGTTGTTGAGAGGAATAACCGGACGCTTATCGAAATGGCGAGAACGATACTTGATGAGTACAAGACACCAAAGCACTTTTGGGCGGAAGCGGTTGAGACAGCTTGTCATGCGACAAATCGCTTGTATCTTCACAAGCTACTCGGCAAGACGGCATACGGGATCCTCACCAGTAACAAACCCCAAGGTGGATACTTTCGAGTATTTGGCTCAAAGTGCTACATTTTTTATAAGCATCGTCGCTCTAAATTTACTCCTAAGTCTCACGAGGGATTCTTACTTGGTTATGGCTCAAACTCTCACACTTACCGTGTCTACAATAATTTCACCCGAAAGGTTGAAGAGACGGTAGATGTGAAGTTTGATGAATCTAATGGCTCGCAAGTAGAGCAATTGCCAGTTGATGTAGGAGATAAAGATCCTTCGAAAGCAATCCAAGACTTGTCTATTGGCAAGGTTCGTCCAGCGGAGGTGAAGGAGAGTACCTCGTCCATCCAAGTGGAAGCTTCTACCTCACGACAAGGTGAACCAAGAGTTGATACGGAAGCATCCACAAGTGGGACACACCAAGGAGAAGAAAACGAGGAAGTACACCAGGATGAAGAAGATGTTCCACCAAGATCCAAGGAAAGGCTTTCATGAGTTCAAGCAAGAGTTGCCAGAGATCATCCTATTGAACAAATTTACAATGATATCGAAACCGGGAGAATCACTCGCTTTAAAACTCGTTTAGCTAACTTTTGTGAACACTATTCATTTCATTTCTTGCATTGAACCTATGAAGGTTGAAGAAGCATTGGAAGATCCGGATTGGATAAACGCCATGCATGAAGAGCTACACAACTTTGAGAGAAACCAAGTTTGGACATTGGTTGAGAAGACCGACAACAACCACAACATCATCGGTACCAAATGGGTGTTTCGCAACAAGCAAGATGAAGATGGACAAGTAGTTCGCAACAAAGCACATCTCGTCGCCCAAGGATACACTCAAGGCGAAGGTACGGACTATGGTGAGACATATGCCCCCATTGCTAGACTTGAGTCCATTCGCATCTTACTTGCATATGCTAATCTCCATGATATCACCTTGTACCAAATGGACATTAAAAGTGCCTTTCTAAATGGTGAAATAGAGGATGAAGTTTATGTTAAGCAACCTCCCGGCTTTATCAATCCTAAGAAACCTAATCATGTTTACAAACTTCGCAAAGCTCTTTATGGTCTTAAACAAGCTCCTAGAGCTTGGTATAAATGCTTAACCAAGTTCCTTATTAAAAAAGGCTTTGAGATTGGAAAGATTGATTCTACTCTTTTAACTAAAAGGGTTAATGGAGAATTATTTGTATGCCATATTTATGTCAATGATATTATATTTGGATCAACTAACCCTCATTTTAGTCAAAAGTTTGGAAAGCTAACGTGAGAGAAGTTTGAGATGTCAATGATGAGTGAACTCAAATTTTTTTCTCGGTTTGCAAATCAAGCAAACTAAGGAAGGAACCTTTGTCTCTCAAACGAAGTACACCAAGGACTTATTCAAGAAGTTCAATATGCAAGAATGCAAAGGTATGTCTACGCCCATGCCCACTAGTGGACACCTTGATTTGACCAAAGATGGCGAACCGGTTGATCAAAAGGTTTATCGCTCTATGATCGGTTCATTGTTATACCTATGTGATTCACGTCCCCATATTATGCTAAGTGTGTGCATGTGTGCATGATATCAAGCTGCTCCTAAGGAATGTCATCTTAAGGCTATAAAAAGGATAGTGAGATACTTAATTCATACACCAAATTTTGGCATTTGGTATCCAAAGAGGGCCTCTTTCGATCTTGTTATCTACTCCGACTCGGACTATGCTAGTGACAAGGTTGATAGAAAGTCCACTTCGGGTACCTATCAATTTCTTGGTAGATCCCTCGTGTCTTCCTCTTCCAAGAAACAATACTCGGTATCCTTATCCACCGCTGAAGCAGAATACATTGCCGCTGGTTCATGTTGTGCCCAATTACTTTGGATGACCCAAACTCTTAAGGATTATGGGATATATGTGAAACATGTTCCATTATTTTGTGACAATGAAAGTGCTATCAAGATTGCTCGCAATCCTGTGCAACATTCTCGAACTAAGCATATTGAAGTTCAACATCATTTCATTCGAGATCATGTTGCCAAAGGGGACATTGACCTTAAGCATGTTTGTACTGATAAACAATTAGCAGATATATTCACTAAACCACTTGATGAGAAAGTGTTTTGCAGGTTGAGAGGTGAATTGAACATCATTGATGCTTGTCGGGGGTTGGGTGCGACATATGCCAACGGATGGCTTATCATGGTGGGAGCGAGTAGAACGTCGCTGGTGCCTGGAAGCGGGACAAGGCGTAGACACGTACGCTGGAGAACTTTACCCAGGTTGGGGGCTCTCCGTGGAGATAATACCCCTACTCCTGCTCTGCGGGGTCTCTGCATGATCACTAAGGCACTAGTGCTACAAGTTGCTCCTTGAGCTGTGTCTAGAGGTAGGAGAAGGCACGGCTAGCCCTTCCCTGCCCTAGCCAACTGGCTAGTTCTATCAGAGTTGGAACCCTTTGCATGGGTGCCCTGGGGGGTTTATATAGGCCTACCCCCCAGGGGTACAATGATAATCTGTTTGGGTGCTGGGCCCGACTATTAGCGTCTCCATCCTTCGGCTTCTCCGCCGACCATTGGGGCCCGCCGCCTGGCGGGCCCCGTCGACTGGTGGGCGGCTGCTCACTATAGCCGTGCCGTTGGTGACGAGGGCTTGGTCATCTTCAGCGTGGCTACAGTCCCGCCGCCTGGTGGGAGATCACTGTAGCCACACCTGGTCTCATCAGCTAAATGACATGCTTGCCTCGGGGCCAGGGACGGCCGCCTGCTAGAGGCCGGCCCTGCCCGAGTCCGGCTGATTGGGATTGCGCCATCTTCTACGGAGTCTCTGCCCGATAGGGCCCGCCACCGGAAGGCCATACCGACAGGCCGTCGTGGGGAACAGGACTCCGCCTGCTCGGAGTGACGTCAAGGGAGTCATGCCACAGTGCCCCGTCATGCGGAGATCTCTGCCTGTACAAAGTACTGTAGACACACCTCTCGGGCATCGGGGGCGATGTGCTTCATTGCAGCCATGCCCTAACTTGTACTCTCGAAGGGGGCTCGGCTGTACTAACGCCACGAGGCGGCCGCCTGCTTGATGCCGCCCTCTCTAGAGGCCGATGGGCAGGAGCCAGCCAACCACAGCGTTGTTTGCTGGGGTCGGCCGCCCTCTGGTAGTCGGCCGTAAGGCCAGCCGGCCCCCAGAGGGTGGAGCTTCTGCTTAGGGCCCAGCTAGGTGGGGCTGGCCCAAAGTCTTGAAAAGTCCAGGTACCTGGGTGAGGCTACCCATGGCCCATTACTCCGACAGTAGTCCCCGAAGCCGGCTAGACGTCGCGGTCGAGGGGCCGTGAAGACTCAGCGGCTTTCCCCCCTCTCCGAGTTCTAGAAAGTGCTATGATCCGCCTTGTGGCGCACCGATATCTTGGTCCGACCTGTGGAGTGCCGTCCTTCTGAAGCCGGCCTCCACAAGGTGGGGTCATCGACCAATTTCAAACTTCTCGGCGGAAGGTAGGTGGCGTGCCTGTTAAGCTTCCTCCGGCGCCAGCCCGGCCAGCCTGCCATCCCACGCTCTTGATGGGACGTGACAGTGGGCCGGGCCCGCCATTACCGGGCCTCGGCCCGCGGGTTGATCCACTGTGCCGAGGCGGGCGGTTGCGGTTCCCGTGGTTATTCACTGTGCAGTAAGTATGCGTGGAGATCGTGGGGACATGGGGGCGTGGGCGCAGTTAATCCCATGTCCCACGCCCTGTTCCCTTGGCTTCATAGCCCAAGGGCTATAAGTAGGGGGAGGGAGGGGTGTGGCGAGGCTCGCGCGCCCCCTCCCACTTCTTCTTCTTCCTCCCGCACTCTCCATCATAGCTGCCTCTTCACCGTGGTGGTGGTGGTGCTGCCGCCGTTGCACTCTAGCCCCTCCCTCAGCTCCGCCGGCTGCCATGGCACGTGAGAAAGGCGGCGACTGGGATGGTTCGACGGTCATCGAGGACCATATCACTTTCCTCCACGACACGCGCCAGATGCCCAGCGCGGCATTCGTCAAGGCGCGGGTGCCGCCGGAGATGGAGATCTCACCGGAGCCGCAGGGGGACGAGCGGGTTGTCTTCCGCTAGCACTTCCTCCGCGGCTTTGGCCTCCCGGCGAGCGGCTTCTTCCGCTCATTCCTCGACTTCAACCACCTCCAACCTCACCATATGACGCCCAATGTCGTGACCCTGATCTCCACCTTGGTCACGGCATGCGAGGGCTACATCAGCATCCTCCCCACAATCAAGCTGTGGGGAGCGTTCTTCTACGGGAAGCTCGGCACCTCCGCCAAGGACAAGCCGGCTGAGTGCGGGGGCTACGTCACCGTGCACCGGCCAGCGAAACAGAATGCCTTCCCCACCATCAAGCTGGCCCAGTCGGTGAAGATGTGGCAGCAATCCTACTTCTACATCGAGAACGTAGATCCTGCTGCCGACTTCCTCAACCTGCCGCCCTACGAGGCCGGCCCCCCCACCGGGCTCCAGCCCAACTAGGGGTACAAGCCGAAGCCGGTGTCGGCGGATGCGGCGGCCTCCATCGGTCGACTCCGGGTGCTCCAAGAGTCGGAGGGCCTCGTGGCCTCTGACCTCCTCGTCGCCTTCGTCGAGCGCCGAGTCCTCCCGCTCCAGAGCCACCCCCATCCGATCTTTTGGATGGGGGGGCACCGAGATCCATGCCGGCTGTGCATGAAAGGGATTCCGCCTGCCGAGGTCGCGCGGATGGTGAACGAGATCTCTAACCTCAAGGTGCCGGAGGAGGACTGGCGGTACGGGAAGCGGCCGTACTCCCGGCACAATCTGCCGCCTGCCGTAAGTCCCTTGATTTCTTCCTTTAGATTTGTCTTTTGGTCTTACTTTCCTTGTGATTCGACTCCTTCTTCGGACGCAGAATTACATGTCTGCGGCGGCAGCCGCCATCATGGGGCCGGGTGGTAACTACCACCCGGACAGGGCGGTGAGCAACGAGGACGACCCCGACCTGGGGGAGGCCGCCCTGGCGGACGACGCAACAGGCGGCGGTAGCGGCGGTGCAGGCGACACCGAGGAAGGTTGCGGCGAGGGGACCTGACCCGACGACGACAAGGACGAGGACGAGCCACGCCCCACTCAGAGCACGGCCAACACCGGCGCCAGCCCCTCCACCAGGCCGCCCGCCCGCGGCGGCAAGCGGATGCGGAAGCAAGGTCCGCCTTGTTCCGCAGCGCGCCGAAAAAACCCCAAGAACCCGGCCGCAGCGACCAGGCGGCAAGAGACCGCCGCCAAGTCGGTCAGGTATCAGTGGAAGCCGAGGGTACCCGTTATGGTGTCGGCGTAAGTGTCTTTCTCCTGACTTTTACTCCTTCCGTCGATCCGGCCTGTCAGTAAATTCCTTGTTGTATCTTCATATCTCAGGGCCCCTCTCACCCTCAATAAGTCGGGTGCCGCCTCAGTCATCAGGTCGGAGACAACCTCTTACACCGGTCGGCGGATTGATCCGGCCGCCGACCTGCGTGAGGCGACGGAGCGGAACGCGCGGGTGGCACGTGATGAAGAGGCCGACCGTGTGGCGAAGGCGGAGGCGGACAGGGCCGCAACCTCCATGGCGAGGAGGTTGGCGCAGGCGGAGGCCGAAGCAGCAGAGAGGGAGTGACTCGTGGAGGCCGCGTGTCGCCAGGAGCCGCTGCTTGTGACGCCACTGAACACCGCGCCGCCTCCACCGGAGTTCGAAGCTACAAGTGGGGGAGTCGGCGGGGAGCACCAGGTCATGGAGAGGGAGGGCGGCGACGTGGCCATGCCTGACGTCTTCGTGCCGCCGCTGCCATCGTCTAGCGAAGCACGGGTCGAGCAGCCGACCGAGCCGCCAGTGCCGCCGGCTGAGAACGTGGTGGTGACGGACCTAACTCCTCCGGTCTGCACACCCGTGCATCGTCTTCTCGAGAAGGCGGCCTCAGCACCGTGACCGCTGGAGACCGGAGCTGCGAGCTCGTCGATCCCCGACACCGAAGCGTCCAGCGCCGCGCTATCCGGATGGGTGCGTGGAGGCGGGACGGGCGCCCTGAACCAGGCGTCCCTCGACGTCTAAGCCAAGCTCCGGGCTGAAGCTGAAGCCCTCAGGCGCTGCAACGAGGCGTTCCTGGACTCGCGAGCTGCTATCTGCGTAAGCCTCCTGGTTATTTTTCCTTTATTCTTCTTTCAATCCTTCGTGGGGGTGCGCCAGTGCACCCACTGGGTGTAGTCCCCGAGTTTTGGGCTGGCTGCTGAGCAGGCGGTCCAGAACTTCATTTTGTTGGAGCTGAGTGTTGATCTTGTCCGACATCCCCCCTTCCACAGGACTACCACAACCTCCGTGTGGTCTCCTACAACTCCAGGGTTCAGGAGCTGGAGACACAGACCGTCCATCTGTCCGAGAGCCGGAGTGAGTTTTTTGCTCCTTTATTCTGCGGGGGCGCGCCAACACACCCGCAGGGTGTAGTCCCCGAGGTTCCGGCTGACTGCTGAGCAGTCGGGCCGAATCTCCCCGGTTAGCTGCATGTGTTTTGTTATTTGACTAATGCTCTTCCTTCTCTTTCCTTTCTTCAGAGGCCAATGCCGCCTTGCAGTAGTAGCTAGGCGAAGCCAACACCACCCTACATGGCAAGGAGGCGGAGTGCAGCAAGCTGGCCGAAGAGCGGGACCGGCTGGTCGCTTAGCTTGCTGAACAAGCGGAGGCCCTCAAGGCAGCCCAGTCAGAGGTGAAGACGAAGGAAGCGGACCTCCTCACCGAGTTTGAAGTCAAGCGTTCCGCCTGGGCCGACAGGGAAGCCCAGATGACGGCCTGCTTCAGAAGCATTGAAGACTTGGTCGACGGTCAGCTTTATTCTCTTGGGTTTTTGTTTCGAACTGTCGGCCCTCATCTAGGCCGATCTCTTGCTTATAACGTTGGCCTTTCTCTTCTTTTGTCCAAAACAGACTTCTTCCCTGTCCACTCTGTTGTCGCGATCCAGATGATCGAGGCTCAGCGCGAAGAGCGGAGGGCGGAGGGCGTGCAGATCTATCACGCCCAATATGCGACCCTGCCCAAGAGGAACTCGAAGGTCCCACCAAGGATAGACCCGCATATTGAAACGCTTTTGCAAGGTGGATATCATTACATCAACAATACAAAATAGATGGGGATACATACAAAAGGCATATAATGCCACACGAATACAACATCGTCTTACATAAGAGCAACATTCGACTACGGATGAAACACAAACAGAAACTCAAACGACATCCACCCTGCTAGCCCAGGCTGCCGAGCTGGAACCTATCCCCTGATCGAAGAAGAAGCAGAAGAAGAACTCCAACACAAGCAAACATCGCTCTCGCGTCATGATCTTCGCAAAACCTGCACCTGCAACTGTTGTTGTAGTAATCTGTGAGCCACGAGGACTCAGCAATCCCATTACCATGGGTATCAAGACTAGCAAAGCTTAATGGGAAAGGAAGGGGTAAAGTGGTGAGGTTGCAGCAGCGACTAAGCATATATGGTGGCTAACATACGCAAATAAGAGCGAGAAGAGAAGCAAAGGAACGGTCGTGAAGCTAGCAATGATCAAGAAGTGATCCTGAACTCCTACTTACGTCAAACATAACCCAAAACCGTGTTCACTTCCTGGACTCCGTCGAAAAGAGACCATCATGGCTACACACGCGGTTGATGCGTTTTAATTCGGATCTGGTGTCAAGTTATCTACAACCGGACATTAACAAATTCCCATCTGCCACATAACCGCGGGCACGTCTTTCGAAAGTTTATACCCTGCAGGGGTGTCCCAACTTAGCCCATGATAAGATCTCGCGATCAACGAAGGATATTCCTTTTCCCAGGAAGACCCGATCAGTCTCGGAATCCCGGTTACAAGACATTTCGTCAATGGTAAAACAAGACCAGCAAGACCGCCCGATGCTCCGACATCCCGATAGGAGCTGCACATATCTCGTTCTCAGGGCAACACCGGATGAACACTACGTACAACTAAAACCAGACCTCAAGTTTCCCAGAGGTGGCGCTGCAAGTGGCTCTGGTTCGGACCAGCACTTAGAGAAGCACTGGCCTGGGGGGGCGCTAAAATAAAGATGACCATTGGGTTAATTACTCCCAAGGGAAAAGTAGGTGGTGGTGAGGCAAATGGTAAAACCAAGGTTGGGCCTTGCTGGAGGAGTTTTATTCAAAGCGAACTGTCAAGGGGGTCCCATAAATCACCCAACCGTGTTTGGGACGCAAAATCCGGGAACGTAATACCGATATGACGGAAACTAGGGCGGCAAGAGTGGAACAGAACACCAGGCATAAGGCCGAGTCTTCCACCCTTTACCAAGTATATAGATGCATTAATTAAATAAGAGATATTGTGATATCCCAACATAATCCTGTCCACCATGGAGCAATCTTTAACTTCACCTGCAACTAACAACGCTATAAGAGGGGCTGAGCAAAAGCGGTAACATAACCAGGCAATGGTTTACTAGGAAGGGTGAAAAAGGTTAGAGGCTGACATGGCAAATTGGGAGGCTTGAAGAGCAAAAGAGAGGTAGCCCACCAAAGCGATAGAATGAAGCAACTAGCATAGCAATGATAGTAATGAGATCCAAGGTGACGGTCATCTTGCCTGAAATCCCGCAAGGAAGAAGAACGAGTCCATGAAGAAGATGAAGCCACGAAGATGAACCAAGCGTAGACGAACGAATCCTCACGATCGCAACAAAACGGGAACTATCGAGAAGAAGCACACAACATGGTAAACACACCACACATATACATGACATGATGACCAACCAAGTATGATGCAAGACAAGGCTACATGAAGCTACTCATGGCAAGAGATGATGCAAACAAGAACAACACATCAAAGCAAGTTTAAATGAGGCCGGAAACAACATATAACAATTCTGGTAAGTCCTCATATGCAAAATTTCAAAATTGGTTCAGATCTGAATAAACATTATGTTCAAGTTGTTAAACAACAAGTTAATATGCACAAAGAGGATCTACACGAGATTCTAGTCAAGTTACATATAAAGTTTGTTTAATTCGGAGCTACGACCTAGAAGATATGAGCAAAACAAGTTAGACATGGTATTGATGCAAAATGCATACAAACATCAAGCAAACACGTCAAAACAAGGATGCAACATGATAATATGAAACTACATGCAAAATCAAGAAAGTTTCATATAGAGCACACTCAAAACGGAGCAACGGTTCAACACTCACACAAGAAACAATTTTAAAGGACAAGCTATCCAAAACAGCAACTAGGCATATTGCAAGCATCAAAACAACATGCTACAGCACCTCAACATGAAAACAAAAGGCATGGACATGATTTCCAGGTAAAGCATAACAAAACATGAACACTGAGCTATCTCCATAAATCACTAGAAGATGCTCCAAAACACATGGCAAGATTGCATATAATAACAGTTTCAGACTTACCAGAAATAACATCAGGATAAAATGTTTAGAGCTATCAAAAAACATGCTACAGGAACATATCATAGAAACTTAACGCATGGAATGATACTACTAAATGCATAGAACAAAAGTAATTTACTGATCATGAGCCAAAAAGGATCACAAGATATGATGGCATCCATGTAAACATGACAAATGATATGACAGATTCAAACATGGCGGGAACAACAATAAGTAGGCATGTTGGTGAGCTTGTACCACTCACCACATAGCAATACATGGGATGACATGGTGACCAACAGTAATATGACATATTTATGAAGCTATGAATGGCAAGAGTAAGTTCATAGGGTGCATGGATCACTAGCAAAGCTCATGGCAAAACTGAACTTAATGTTAACAGGCTGACAACAACATTATTTAGCAATTTGAGAGCAAGATAAGGACAAGCTACAGCAGGCTATAAATGCAACCAGGGGCATGGATGGATAGATCATGACATGTACAACAAAACATCCGTAGTGAACATCTTCGGATTATGCATAGAATGACTTGTAGCAGCAGGTTTACATAGCATCATGATATAACAGATTCAGCCTAGCAAACCAGCAATAGCAAGTACCCTACTTAACAAGCTCGATGCACTGGCTACACAACTCACAAAAATACGTGAATTGCACGTCTGTAAAGATGGCATGATGTAGCTCAAAACTCATGTAGACATCAAGCTCATAGGATGCACACACAAAATGCAACGAAAAAGACAAATCACCAAGTTTTATTAACAGACAACAGTTAACATCATATAGCACTCTTGCAACGATGATTAGGGCATCAAGATGAACTCAAACAAGAATGGCACAATAAAAAGAAATGTGGAGCATCTCACAGTGAACATTTTGATATATTATACATGCAAAGTGGATCTACGGATGAGGAGTTATGGCATGTTGAACAGGGCACCAGAATGTAACAATCTCGGGGACTTGGTGAGAAATTACCCACGTGAAAAGGGGATCCAAATCGCGGGAGTTCCATTCCTCGTACAGGATGCCTCTGGTGGAAGTCAATGGCGATGGTGGGCGGGCGTGGGACTCCGGTGGGCGTCGGGAAGGCCGGGAATGGGTGGATCCGGGCATGGGGCCTCCGGATCCGGTGGCCGAAGGGGTCCTTGGAGTCCGGATGGCCGGCGACGAGCTGAGGCAGGGCAGCGGTCTTCGGGCCCCATGGCTGTCGGGGAGCTCCTACAGGGAGCACGAGGAGTGGCTAGGTGAGAGGGAGAGCAGAGGCGGGACGGCACGACCTTGCTCCGGCAAGGCCCAGCGGCGCGCTCGCCGGCCGGCGCGGTGGGGCGGCGAGGAGCTCCTCCCTGGAGCTCGGGAGCGAAGCAGGAGGCTGGCGCAGAGGGGCGCGGGCGGCACGATCCGGGCCCAGATGGGCTCAGCGGGCTCCATGCGGGCCTGGGCGGGCCGCGCGGCTGGGAGGCGTAGGGAGCCCCGCGGCGTTCTGACTTGGCGCGCTCCGGTTGGCCGGGAGCGGCGGCGCGATGACGTGGCGGTGGCTGATTCGCCGGGGTGAGGTGGCTGGTGGCGGTGGACACGTCCGGCGGCGGGACGGACATGTCCGGCTGCGGGAGGAGGAAGATGACTAGGGTTTGGACTGCGAATTTCGGAGGGGGAGGTGTATTTATAGGTAGAGGGATCTAGGAGGCTCCAAATGGAGTGCGGTTTTTACCCACACGATCATGATCGAACGATCGAGAGCATGGAGGGGGTTTGGATGGGTTATTGGGTTCTGGTGAAGGGGTGCTGGTCTGCAAAGAGAGAGAGATTTTGGGCTACGTGGTTAACCGTTGGAGTATCAAACGGACTCCAACTGGCACGAAACTTGACAGGAGGTCTACCGATGGTGTACCAAGGCCGCTTGGCAAATCACGGTCCATTCCAAGAAAGTTTAACGCCCACAAACGAAAAGAGGCACAAGAGGGCGTCGGGGGACATAAGAGTGCCGGATTGTAAAACGGACAATGGGGAAAATGCTCGGATGCATGAAACGAACACGTATGCAAAACGAGATGCACATGATGACATGCCAAAATGCAGCACGCAAGCAAATGACATGGCAACGGTGGCGAATAACTGGCAGACACCTGGCACATCGAATCCGGGGCGCTACAAGATCGCTGCTGACGCCCCCCGGACTCTCAAAGAGCAGATCCTCAGCGTCCAGGCCCGCCTTCGGCCTGCTCATCAAATGCTGCACCGGCTTCAGCGTATTGGCGCCCAGGCTGTTTCCGCCCTCTGGCCTGGCCTGCCGGCTCCATGCACCCCAAGTTGGACTGCCGACTGGCTGGAGGTGCAGGCCGGCTGACTGGAAGCCTGGAAAGGCTCAGCAGCCCGGGCAGGAGCGCGCCGGGCCTTGGAGTTCGTCAAGGCGTGGTACCCTGGGCTAGATCTAGCCCAGTTGACCATGTTCCGGCTGGAGGCGCGGGAGGAGCTGGCAGCGGTGGGAGCTGAACTCATCAACAGGGCGGCGGCAATCGCCGACTTCACCAATACCAGCGTCTTCATCCCGGAGGTGGTTGAGGAGGGCGCCGAAGCGCCGCAGGAGTGGCTTGGGCTGAACCCAGAGGACAGCGAGGATTCAGCCAAAGTCATCGACTCCAACGATGAAGGAGAAGAGGAGGAGGGAAGGAGGAGGAGGAGGAGGAGGAGAGCGATGTCGACCTGCCGGAGGTCGGGGCGGACGGTCAGCCCCAGCCTAACCCGGCCTCAAGCAACGAGCCGCGCGCCAAGGCGCCGACTGCTACTAGAGATGGCCAAGGAGAGATCGACCAGCCGCCCGTTCCTGCGATGGTCGCCACTGACTCTGTCATCCAGCCCTCCGCCGTCCCGACCGCCACAACCGACTCTTCTACCCAGACGGAGCCGCGTGCCGCACCAGGTGGCACAGCCAACTCCAGCGTCCAGCCGGAGCCTTATGCTGCGCCAATCGGCACCGCCTAGTCGTAACCTTCTACTGCTCCTTAGGATTTTCTCTTTTCCCCTGTTTTACTTGAGTCTTGGACAACTTGGTTAAATTTCAGTTCCACCCGCGGGGTGTATGTCGAACTTTGTTTGAATGTCGGCCGGTAGGCCTTTATCTTTGTAAATATTCTATCATTGCTTATACTTGTTGTGCCGACCTCTAGCCTTTCTTCCCTTTTTCTCCTTGGTTTTTTCCTTTGCCGCCCTCCCTTGGCTATGCTCTTACCAGCCGAGCAGCCGCTCTGCGGACTATGGCTGGGTTGAGTACTTTACCTGTTTGTGGGAGGGCTAGTACTTAGCCGTTCGGAGCGTTTGATAATGAAAGCAAAGGCCAGCCGGCCGGCTGCTCGGCAGTCGGCCGACTAGGTGCGATGCCGGCCTCTACTATATGTGTTTCTTCCTTAGTCATTTTTTCGTGTGGGCTGTGGCTTCTGACAAAGGAAGTTTTTGGTGCTAACATGCAGTCGCTCTGCGAGCAGTGGCTTCTGACAAAGGAAGTTTTTGGTGCCGACACACTACTTGTCCGGCTGCAGGAGGCGGCATATAGTAGAAGGCGGCGAGGCTCCGGGCCGACTGGTCGGACCCGGTGCCAGGCGGAAGAAATAAAACTACTCTCTCTTGCGTGCTCTGGGATTTTGGGCATCGATCAGATAGTAGGAATCGCTGCCCAGAACCTTGTCGATGATGAAAGGGCCTTCCCAAGGTGCCAAGAGCTTGTCCTGTTCGGCTGTTCGCTGGATCAGCTAGAGCACAAGGTCTCCCTCTAGGAAGACTCTTGGTTTCACCTTGCGGTTGTAGTATCGCCGTAGACTCTGCTGGTAGATGGCCAATCGGCTGAGTGCCAGCAGCCGGCCTTCCTCCAGCAAGTCGACACCGTCTTCTCGTGCCTCCTTGGCGTCCGCCTCGGTGTACATGGTGAATCTTGGGGAGTCGAATTCAATGTCTGTCGGGATGACGGCTTCGGCACTGTAGACGAGGAAGAAGGGCGTGAAGCCGGTTGACTTGTTTGGGGTTGTGCACAGGCTCCAGAGGATGGCCGGTAGCTCGTCGAGCCAGCAGCCGGCCGAATGCTCCAGAGGCTCGACCAGTCAGGGCTTGAGGCCGGACAGAATGAGGCCGTTTGCACGCTCCACTTGGCCATTTAACTGTGGGGGGGCAACGGACGCTAAGTCTAGGCGGATGCCCTGCATTGTGCAGAAACGAGCCAAGGCTCCCTTGGCGAAGTTGGTGCCGTTGTCAATGATGATGCCCTTGGCGAAGTAGGCCTACTCCCCAGGGGTACAATGGTCGGGTGCTGGGCTCGACTGTCAGCGTCTCCGGCCTCCGGCTTCTCCACCGACCGTTGGGGTCCGCCACCTGGTGGGCGACTGCTCATTGTAGCCGTGTCGTTGGTGACGAGGGCTTGGTCATCTTCAGTGTGGCTACAGTCCCGCTGCCTGGTGGGAGATCACTGTAGCCACACCTGGTCTCATCAGCTAAATGGCATGCTTGCCTCGGGGCCAGGGACGGCCGCCTGCTGGAGGCTGGCCCTGCCCGAGTCCGGCTGATTGGGATTGCACCGTCTTCTACGGAGTCTCTGCCCGATAGAGCCCGCCGCCGGTAGGCCGTACCGACAGGCCATCGTGGGGAACAGGACTCCGCCTGCTCGGAGCGACGTTAGGGGAGTCATGGCACAGTGCCCCGTCGTGCAGAGATCTCTGCCTGTACGAAGCACTGTAGACACGCCTCCCGGGCATCGGGGGCGACGTGCTTCATTGCAGCCATGCCCTAACTTGTACTCTCGAAGGGGGTTCGGCTGTACCGACGCCACGAGGCGGCCGCCTACTTGATGCCGCCCTCTCCAGAGGCTAGTGGGCAGGAGCCAGCCACCTGCAGCGTTGTTGGCTGGGGTCGGCCGCCCTCTTGTAGCCGGCCGTAAGGCCAGCCGGCCCCCAAAGGGTGGAGCTTCTGCTTAGAGCCCAGCTAGGCGGAGCTGGCCCAAAGTCTTGATAAGTCCTGGGACCTGGGTGAGGCTAACCATGGCCCATTACTCCGACAGTAGTCCCCGAAGACGGTGAGACATCACGGTCGAGGGGCCGTGAAGACTCACCTGCTTTCCCCCTCTCTGAGTTCGAGAAAGTGCTACGATCCTCCTTGTGGTGCACTGATATCTTGGTCCGACCTGTGGAGTGTCGGCCTTCTGAAGCCGGACTCCACAAGGCGGGGTCGTCGGCCAATTTCGAACTTCTCGGTGGGAAGGTAGGTGGCGTGCCTGTTAAACTTCCTCCGGCGCCAGCCCAGCCAGCCTGCCACCCCACGCTCCTGATGGGACGTGACAGTGGGCCGTGTTGGAAATATTCCCTAGAGGCAATAATAAAATTATTATTATTATATTTCTTTGTTCATGATAATTGTCTGTTATTCATGCTATAATTGTGTTATCCGGAAATCGTAATACACGTGTGAATACATAGACCACAACATGTCCCTAGTGAGCCTCTAGTTGACTAGCTCGTCGATCAACAGATAGTCATGGTTTCCTGACTATGGACATTGGATGTCATTGATAACGGGATCACATCATTAGGAGAATGATGTGATGGACAAGACCCAATCCTAAGCATAGCTCAAAGATCGTGTAGTTCATTTTGCTAGAGCTTTTCCAAATGTCAAGTATCATTTCCTTAAACCATGAGATTGTGCAACTCCCGGATACCGTAGGAGTGCTTTGGGTGTGCCAAACGTAACAACGTAACTGGGTGACTATAAAGGTGCACTACGGGTATCTCCGAAAGTGTCTGTTGGGTTGGCACGAATCGAGACTAGGATTTGTCACTCCGTATGACAAAGAGGTATCTCTGGGCCCACTCGGTAATTCATCATCATAATGAGCTCAATGTGACAAAGTGTCTGGTCACGGGATCATGCGTTACGGTACGAGTAAAGTGACTTGCCGGTAACGAGGTTAAATGAGGTATTGGGATACCGACGATCGAATCTCGGGCAAGTAACATACCGATTGACAAAGGGAATTGTATACGGGATTGATTGAATCCTCGACATCGTGGTTCATCCGATGAGATCATTGAGGAGCATGTGGGAGCCAACATGGGTATCCAGATCCCGCTGTTGGTTATTGACCATAGAGTCGTGTCGGTCATGTCTGCATGTCTCCCGAACTCGTAGGGTCTACACAGTTAATGTTCGGTGACGCTAGGGTTGTAGAGATATTAGTATGCAGTAACCCGAAAGTTGTTCGGAGTCCCGGATGAGATCCCGAACATCACGAGGAGTCCCGCAATGGTCCATAGGTAGAGATTTATATATAGGAAGTAAGGTTTCGGCCATCGGGAAAGTTTTGGGGGTCACCGGTATTGTACCAGGACAACCGGAAGGGTCTCAGGGGTCCACTGGGTGGGGCCACCTATCCCGGAGGGCCCCATGGGCTGAAGTGGGATGGGAACCAGCCCCTGGTGGGCTGGTGCGCCCCCCTTGCCCCCCCCTGCGCCTAGGGTTGGAAACCCTAGGGGTGGGGGCGCCTCCACCTGGCTTGGGGGGCAAGTTTCCACCCTGGCCGCCGCCCCCCCTGGAGATTGCATCTCCTACGGCCGGCGGCCCCCCCCTAGGGGGCCTACATAAAGAGGGGGGAGGGAGGGCAGTCGCACCCATGCTCTTGGCGCCTCCATGTCCCCCTGCAACACCTCTCCCTCTCGTAGAGCTTGGCGAAGCCCTGCCAAGATCGCTGCTGCATCCACCACCACGCCGTCGTGCTGCTAGATCTTCATCAACCTCTCCTTCCCCATTGCTGGATCAAGAAGGAGTAGACGTCCTCCCAACCGTACGTGTTTTGAACGCGGAGGTGCTGTCCGTTTAGCATTAGGATCATCGGTGATTTGGATCACGACGAGTACGACTCCCTCAACCCCGTTCTCTTGAAGGCTTCCGCTCGCGATCTACAAGGGTATGTAGATGCACTCCTCTCTCTCGTTGCTAGATGAACTCCATAGATTGATCTTGGTGAAGCGTAGAATTTTTTTTTATTTTCTGCAACGCTCCCCAACAGTGGCATCATGAGCTAGGTCTGTGCGTAGTTTCTATGCACGAGTAGAACACAAACTTGTTGTGGGTGTAGATGTTGTCAATTTTCTTGCCACTACTAGTCTTATCTTACTCCGGCGGCATCATGGGATGAAGCGGCCCGGACCGACCTTACACATACGCTTACGTGAGACAGGTTCCACCGACTGACATGCACTAGTTGCATAAGGTGGCTAGCGGGTGTCTGTCTCTCCCACTTTAGTTGGAGCGGATTCGATGAAAAGGGTCCTTATGAAGGGTAAATAGAAATTGGCATATCACGTTGTGGCTTTCACGTAGGTAAGAAAACATTCTTGCTAGAACCCTATTGCAGCCACGTAAAATATTCAACAACAATTAGAGGACGTCTAACTTGTTTTTGCAGCATATGCCTTGTGATGTGATATGGCCAAAAGTTGTGATGAATGATATATATGTGATGTATGAGATCATGTTCTTGTAATAGGAATCACGACTTGCATGTCAATGAGTATGACAACCGGCAGGAGCCATAGGAGTTGTCTTAATTATTGTATGACCTACGTGTCAATGATTAAACGCCATGTAATTACTTTACTTTATTGCAAAACCGTTAGACATAGTAGTAGAAGTAATAGTTGGAGAGCAACTTCATGGAGACACGATGATGGAGATCATGATGATGGAGATCATGGTGTCATGCCGGTGACGAAGATGATCATGGCGCCCGGAAGATGGAGATCAAAGGAGCTATATGATATTGGCCATATCATGTCACTATTTGATTGCATGTGATGTTTATCATGTTTTACATCTTATTTGCTTAGAACGACGGTAGCTTAAATAAGATGATCCCTCACGATAATTTCAAGAAAGTGTTCCCCGTAACTGTGCACCGTTGCAAAGGTTCATTGTTTCTAAGCACCACGTGATGATCGGGTGTGATAGATCCTAACGTTCGAATACAACGGGTGTAAGCCAGATTTACACATGCAATACACTTAGGTAGACTTGAAGAGCCTAGCATGTACATACATGGCCTCGGAACACGGAAGACCGAAAGGTCGAGCATGAGTCGTATAGAAGATACGATCAACATGAAGATGTTCACCGATGTCGACTAGTCCGTCTCACGTGATGATCGGACATGGCCTAGTTGACTCGGATCATGTTTCACTTAGATGACTAGAGGGATGTCTGTCTGAGTGGGAGTTCATTAAATAATTTGATTAGATGAGCTTAATTATCATGAACTTAGTCTAAAAACCTTTGCAAAAATGTCTTGTAGATCAAATGGCCAACGCTCATGTCCACCTCAACTTCAATGCGTTCCTAGAGAAAACCAAGCTGAAAGATGATGGCAGCAACTATACGGACTGGGTCCGGAACCTGAGGATCATCCTCATAGATGCAAAGAAAGATTATGTCTTAGAAGCACTGTTAGGTGAAGCACCCATCCCAGAGAACCAAGACGTTATGAACGATTGGCAGTCTCGTGATGATGATTACTTCCTCATTCAGTGCGGCATGCTTTGCAGCTTAGAACCGGGGCTCCAAAAGCGTTTTGAGCAACTCGGAGCAAATGAGATGTTCGAAGAGCTGAAAATGGTTTTCCAAGCTCATGCCCGGGTCAAGAGATATGAAGTCTCCGACAATTTCTTCAGTTGTAAGATGGAGGAAAATAGTTCTGTCAGTGAGCACATACTCAAAATGTCTGGGTTGCACAACCGCTTGACTCAGCTAGGAGTTAATCTCCCGGATGACGCGGTTATTGACAGAATCCTTCAGTCACTTCCACTGAGCTACAAGACCTTTGTGATGAACTTCAATATGCAGGGGATGGAAAAGACCATTCATGAGGTATATTCAATGCTGAAATCTGCAGAGGTAGAGATCAAAAAGGAACATCAACTGTTGATGGTGAATAAAACCACTAAGTTCAAGAAAGGCAAGGGTAAGAAGAACTTCAAGAAGGACGGCAAGGGAGTTGCCACGCCCGGTAAGCCAGTTGCCGCGAAGAAGCCAAAGAATGGACCCAAGCCTCAGACTGAGTGCTTTTATTGCAAGGGAAGCGGACACTAGAAGCGGAACTGCCCCAATAATTAGCGGAGAAGAAGGCCGGCAACACCAAAGGTATATGAGGGAGTCCTAGACTAGGGGGTGTCCGGATAGCCGAACTATCATCATCGGCCGGACTCCAAGACTATGAAGATACAAGATTGAAGACTTCATCCTGTGTCCGGATGGGACTTTCCTTGGCATGGAAGGCAAGCTTGGTGATACGGATATGTAGATCTCCTACCATTGTAACCGACTTTGTGTAACCCTAGCCCTCTCCGGTGTCTATATAAACCGGATGGTTTAGTCCGTAGAATAACAACAATCATACCATAGGCTAGCTTCTAGGGTTTAGCCTCCTTGATCTCGTGGTAGATCTACTCTTGTAATACCCACATCATCAATATCAATCAAGCAGGACGTAGGGTTTTACCTCCATCAAGAGGGCCCAAACCTGGGTAAAACATCGTGTCCCTTGTCTCCTGTTACCATCCGCCTAGACGCACAGTTCGGGACCCCCTACCCGAGATCCGCCGGTTTTGACACCGACATTGGTGCTTTCATTGAGAGTTCCTCTGTGCCGTCACAATCAGGAAGGATGCCTCCTCCCGTCTTTAAAGACGGTACCATTGCCAAAGGAGCTTTGGCCGCCGGTCAAGCTATCCGGCTGGGTGGTTTTCTTATGACCGCCTGTCCGGCCACCGCTTCGACGATGACCTCTCGGGTCATCAAAAGCGATCTTCCCATCAACTCGGAACTCGCCGAGCAGCTGGATCCGATGGAGCTCTCTTCCGTAAACGAGCTCTTGGATCGCATCGCCGCCCTGGGAGTCGCTACAGACTACGATCAGATTGGGCTTAAAACCGATCTGAGAGAAATTAACTCTCCCAGGCTACCCACCATGTTGCTGTGGTAGAAGAACAACGCGGTGACTCTTCCCCTATGTTAAGAACCAGTTATGTCCGGATTCCCGATCCCTCCACGCCGGATTCCCGCGGAGTGACGGACGTCAATCGAGTATTGAACCTAAAGTTAGGCAGCGGACTAGATTCGTTGGACAGTCTCCAGCAATCCAAGCTTCCAAATCCGGAAATTCCTCGGCCTTTGAGCCTCAGATTGGGGGGGGGGGCTCCGAATTTAATTCCACCCGCCCACCCAAACACAAGCGATCTATCTCAAATACGGCAAGAGCCCGACGAAACAGTACATCATTACTGGGCCAGATTCCTCCTGGTTATGGACAGGATAAAGGACTGCCATGAGGAAAGCGCAGTCTCTATTTTCTGCAATAATTATACAGACAAGGGAATCATGAACGCCATAAGTCGTCGCGAGGTCACACGCTTCGCCGACCTGGCGACCATAGTACGAAAATACTGTGCGATGGAGAGTGCCTGGAAAACCGAAACTAGATTTTGGGACAATTCGGCCCTAAACGCAACCTTAGTCCGGAAGAAAAGGGTGCACCACGCTACAGCACCTGGGTTAAAAACCGAAAAGCAAAAACCCCCCAAAGGGTACGGAACCGTACAGGAAGAATGGCTCAGTGGACCCTGCAAAATCCATAATGCAGAAGGTGCCACTCCAACACATAGCCTCCGGGCATGTTGGATACTACGGCAGGTGGCCAAAAGTGGCGAAGGGCTTCTAGCCCCGGACAACCAGCCCAACAGCACCAGTACGGTATCAACAGTCTTCGAGACTTCCGCATCAAATAATATGCGGAAACGAACAATCCGCAACCTCGCCGAAGTCTACCAAGTAGCAACACCAAATCCATGGAGCGACACGGCTATCACCTTCAATGCCAGCGACGAGCCTAAATTCCGAACAGCCCGAGCACCAGCCGCATTGGTCCTCAGTCCCATAGTGGACGGCTTTGTCTTACCAAGGTACTCATGGATGGCGGCAGCGGATTAAACCTCATCTACGAGGAAACTCTCCAAAAAATGGAAATAGATTGGAGCCGCATTGAGCGAAGCAGCACAACCTTTAGAGGAATAATCCCTAGTCGGGAAATACGCTGCACAGCAAAAATCACACTAGATGTGGTGTTCGGCTCGCCGAACAACTACAGGTCCGAGGAAGTCACGTTCCAAGTGGCCCCGTTCAGCAGCGGATATCATGCTCTATTAGGGCAAGAGGCATTCACAATTTTCCAAGCCGTACCCCATTACGGGTACATGAAGCTCAAAATGCCCGGGCCCAATGGAATCATCACTCTGATCAGTGATCCGGACATAGCACTCCGCGCCGAAAACAAGACAGCCGCACTAGCCCTAGAGGCACTATCCGAAGCACTAGCGGCAGAAGAACTCACGGCACTACGCTCCACGATGAATAGGGACGATGTGATACTCGGCAAGAGATCTATGTCCACGTCTTTCAAACCAGCAGACGAAATAGTCAAATTCCAGGTCCATCCTACGGACCCCACAAAGACGGCCTCCATTGGGGCACAATTAAACCCTGATGTAGAAGCCGCACTACGAGAATTACTTCGGGAAAATTGGGACATTTTTGCCTGGCACCCTTCAGATATGCCAGGAATCCCACGCAGGCTGGTAGAGCACAGCCTAAATATCCTAAAAGGATTCAAGCCAGTCAAACAGGCTCTTCGACGATATTCCGACCCCAAAAGACAGGCAATGGGAGAGGAGCTAGCCAAACTATTGGAAGCCGGATTCATCAGAGATATAAAACATCCGGACTGGCTAGCAAACCTGGTAATGGTACCAAAAAAGGACAAATCCTGTCACCTTTGTGTGGAATTTAAAGACCTTAATAAGGCCTGTCCAAAGGATCCTTTCCCTCTCCCCCGCATCGACCAAATCACCGATGCTACCACGGGGCACGATTCATTGTGTTTCCTCGACGCATACTCCGGATACCATCAAATCAAGATGGCAGAAACAGACCAGGCCGCAACGGCATTCATTACTCCATATGGACCATTCTGCTTCAACACAATGCCCTTCGGACTTAAAAATGCCGACGCAACATATCAGCGCATGATTCAGACATGTCTGGCTACCCAGATCGGCAAAACAGTGGAGGCATACGTAGACGATGTGGTCGTCAAAACCAAACACGTCGAAACTCTAATAGATGATTTGAGACTCACATTCGACAACCTCCGAGCATATGACATTAAGCTTAACCCGGAAAAATGCGTTTTCTGCATACCAGCCGGAAAGCTCTTGGGCTTCATTGTATCCGGTAGAGGAATTGAAGCAAACCCAGCCAAGATCCGAGCTCTGTCACAATTGGACATCCCAAAAGACCTCAAACAAATACAAAAATTGACGGGATGTGTGGCGGGCCTAAGCCGCTTCATCTCCCGTTTGGGAGAAAAGGCATTGCCCCTCTACCGCCTCCTCTGGCGCACCGAACACTTCGAATGGATGGATGCTGCCACAGCCGGACTCGAAGACATAAAGGCCATACTGGCAACAAATCCGGTCTGGGCCGCGCCCAACTTGGGCGAACCAATGTTGTTATATATCGCGGCAACACATCAAGTTGTAAGCGCGGTGCTCGTCGTCGAACGAGAAACAGAAGGGCACAAATTCCCTCTTCAAAAACCAGTGTACTACGTATCCACTGTCCTAACTCCATGTAAGTCCCGGTACCCACATTATCAAAAGATAGCGTACGCAGTGTTCATGGCATACCGGAAGCTGCGACACTACTTTCAAGAGTGTTCGATAATAGTGGCCTCCGAAGTACCTCTCAACGACATCATAAACAATCGCGATGCGACGGGCAGGATTGCAAAATGGGCCATTGAGCTTTTACCATTCGATATAACCTACAAACCGCGGCGAGCTATAAAGTCGCAAGTTTTGGCTGACTACGTCGCCGAATGGACTGAAGCCGAACTCCCTAAAGAGTACGGCGCATACTCCAATTGGATTATGCACTTCGACGGCTCTAAAATGTTGGCCGGCTTGGGGGCTGGCATCGTCTTGACGTCCCCAACCGGACATACAGTCCAATACGTACTTCAAATAATGTACACGGACTCCAACAACGCAGCCGAATACGAGGCCCTTCAACATGGTCTCCGGATGGCCATCTCCATGGGCATTCAACGCCTAGAGGTCCGTGGGGATTCAAACCACGCAATATCCCAAGTAAATGGAGACTTTGACGCGAAGGATCCGAAAATGGCAGCCTACCGTAACGCTGTCTTAAAAATGTCAGCTCGGCTCGAAGGACTCGAATTCCACCACGTAGCCCGGGACAACAACCAGGCAGCCGACGTGTTGGCACGCATCGGTGCAAAACGCGACGCCGTCCCTCCAAACATCTTCCTAGAGCGGCTCTTTAAGCCATCCGTACTATGGGATGAGGAGTCCAGAAATAGCAACCCGGAACCAACCGCGCCACCCAACACGGAACAGTCTGACACAATCGGTGGCTTAGCCAATGAAATAACACCCTCAGCCCACAAAATAATGGCAGTAATCGCCCCGTGGACGGAACCATTCCTAGCCTACTTAACTAGGCAGGAACTCCCCGAAGACCAAAATGAGGCCCGCTGCATAGTTCGGCGATCTGAAGCCTACAAGGTCCATGAGGGAGAACTTCATAAGAAAAGCACAACCGGAGTCCTTCAAAGGTGTATCTCCGAAGAGGAAGGGCGAAATCTCCTGGCTGAAATTCACGCCAGACTCGGTGGGCACCATGCCGCAGCCCGGGCCCTTGTAGGCAAGGCCTTCCGTACAGGATTTTATTGGCCAACTGCCCGGGCAGATGCTCAGGACTTAGTCTAACGATGCGTCGGTTGCCAGCTCTTTGCTAATCAAAGCCACATGCCACCCACCGCCCTCAAAACTATACCCATCACCTAGTCGTTCGTGGTCTGGGGGCTTGATATGGTTGGACCCCTTAAAGGGGGAACCCACAAGCAAAAATACCTATTGGTCATGGTGGACAAATTCACCAAATGGATAGAGGCAAAGCCAGTTAAAACGGCCGAATCCGGATCCGTGATAGACTTCATATCCGGGGTAGTACACCGTTATGGTGTCCCCTACAGCATCATCACTGATAACGGCACGAACTTTATGGCCGACGAGGTTAAACTCTGGTGCAAAAATATGGGCATCAAGCTCGACTACGCTTCAGTCTATCACCCCCAAACTAACGGTCAAGTCGAACAAGCAAATGGTCTAATCATGAGCGGCATCAAACCCAGACTAGTGCGGTCCCTCAAGGAATCTAACATGCACTGGGTAGAGGAGCTCGACTCCATACTCTGGGGGCTGTGGACCACGCCAAACCGCACTACCGAATTCACCCCATTTTTTATGCTGTACGGCGCAGAGGCAGTTCTGCCCTGCAATATAATTCATGACTCACCTCGCGTGCGCATGTACGAAGAAAGAGAACCCGAGTTGGATCGGCAGGACAGTTTGGATGCCTTAGAGGAGGAGCGGGACGTGGCAAAAGCTCGTTCCACATTCTATCAGTAGCAGGCTCGAAGATATCAAAGCAGAGAAGTACGGGCCAAAACTTACAATGTTGGTGAACATTTTCTACGCCTGCCGGACAAGAAAAAGGACAAACTTAAGCCCAAGTGGGAAGGTCCCTTCATCATCGAGCAAGTCCTGACAGGTGGAGCATACCGTCTATGTAACGCACCTGACAACCGACTCGAGCCGAATCCATGGAACGCAGCCCGTCTCCGAAGATTCTACGCCTAACGCCGGACTTAGAGTTCGTCTCCGTCCTCCGTCCACCTTTTACATTTTCACTGTCTCTTGTCCCCCTCCGTCTTCTCACTTTTTTTTAGTAAAAGCCTTTGATAGGCTGATTTGCGCATTGTTCGCACACACTTGATGTGCTCCTAGCACTCATTATACCTGGGGGCTTCTTCAACAGAAGCTTATTCATACGGGCTTCATGCCCAACACATGTGTCATACTTCCACATGTACCTTTTATTCACCATTATATGCATCGATATGACTTAAGTTTTGGCCAAGCTGGGTTGCCTGGCTCCTATGCTTACCCATACGTTCCCGATTGTTCAGCTAGGAGGTAAAGGGAGCACCTCTGCGATTGTTACTGCCGGGTTAGCCGGATGTGTACCTCAGACTGGGTGAAGCCGAAAGCTAGCGTTCTTAAGGGAATATTCTGTCGGTGACTTGAAAGATGATTTATCACTTATTTAACTTATCTGCCCCAAATGCTTTTTCTGCTCTCTTCGCAGTACGGGCATGCACCTTAGGGCATGCCTCCCAGGGAAAGGAACCCCTAACGGAACTATTCTCCCGGGAAGATGTTTCTTACTAACCATGTAATATAACATAACTAGTTGGGCACTTGTCTGATAAAGCACTAATGACCCCTACGCCTGGTCTCCATGCATGCCCCGGTTTTTTCATAACTAAGAAGGTATTCGGACACACTCCGGACTCTAAGGTCCCGAGGTTGAAGCGAAAAAGTCGGCAAAGACAAATGATCTACAATCCGGCTAGAAGGCATTTTACATGTCATTTTAAAATACATCATCAAATTGACTGATTGTACTCCTCTTCAATCCCGTCTAACAGGCTGTCTAATTTACAGTCCTGTTGGGAATACATAGCGGCCAACTCTACTTGGCCGTACATTAAGCTCACAGGGATCTCCTTCCCATCGGGCCCCGCAGGTCCGACCTCGGCCATGCGGTTCGGGTCCGCCTTCTTGTACCACGTCTTCACCATGGCCCAGGCCTCCCTGGCGCCTTGACGGCAGGCCGATATCTTCCATAGACGGAAGCGCTGCCGTTCTCCCTGAAGCTTCTCGGCAAGCCCTTCAAGGCTTTCGGGTAGGGAGACGGATGGCCATAAGGCCTGGGCGACGCCACTCATCGCTTGCCGAACACGTTCGTGCAGTTACATTAGCTCGGGGAGTTGGTCACCCGTTGAACCGGGCATTCCCTCCGCAGGGCGACCTATGAGCACACCTAAAGACACATTTCTGTCAATCGACTTCCTCGCCGAACTCTTCTTTTCAAAGGAGTTTGCTCAAGCACTTACTATAAATGCCGCGACAAAGCCGCTGATTCTCCTTCACGGAGCCAGACAGCTGGGCCTGAACATCTTTCAGCTCTTCTCCTAGCTGGGTGTGGGCATCTTGGAGCTTGTTCCTCTCCTGGTGCACCTTCATAAGCACCCTCTCGCCGGCCTTCAGCTGACGCAGTAGCTGTTGCTTGTCTGGATCTAGTCCGGCACCCTCTGCAATATTATTGTCATATTTACGCACACGCTGCACTTTATTAACTACTTATCTTTTCGAAGTATGTATTACCAGCGGGGGTCTATGTTTCTCCCCCTGTGGCAGCCAGTGCGGCCTCAAGATGGGCCTTGCACTCTTGAAGCTCCTGAGACAGGTGGGTATTCTTCTCCGTAAGAACCTGCATAACAAATGATCCTTAAATCAGTTATTTTAACTATTTTAAGTCTCGGGGGCTACTGGCATATATAACTATTAAAATTGCTTACCCGTATGTCCTTCACATACTGCTCCGTGGCTCTGGTTAAACCATCTTGAGCAGCACGGAGGTGCGCGTCTCCCTCATTGAAGGCATTCAACGCCTCCGGGGAGAAACACGCGTCACGAAGAACTTTCTGGCGACGCCTGTGATTCATGGCGCTCTCCACCTCAGACCTGGTGGCGGACAGCCTGTCGGCATCCTCCGTTGGAGGAGCATCCGGCTCATGCCTTGTGTTCGCCTCCCCTTCCGGACCGCGCGCTGGAGCATGGCTGGCGGAGGCTTGATTGGAAACCTCTCCGGACACTGTCCGGCGAGTGCTCTTTCTCCTGGAAAAGTCATGAGCGTTAATATACCTCCTAAGGATCCTTCCCTTAAAAACAGCGGTGCGCTGTACTGTTGTGGCGACGTTTCAATTCACGTCGCACTCCTCTTCTGCCTGCTGGACCGAACTGACCCTTGCTGGTCAGCCGCCGCGGGTTCAGCTTCCCGCCTTAAAGACGCCTCCTGCGATGCACCATCGGTGTAAGATGGTCAGAAATGAGCATGGATAAAATGATGGTGTCAGGACTCCGGTCGTAGTCACCTGGGAAGCCGGAAATAAACCGGGGTAGTCAGCCGTAATGGCGACTAGAACATCGTCCATGCTAAGTTGGTGGAACACCCTGTCGATCAGCTCCACCTTTATGTCCGGATCCTCTTCGGAGGCCGGATCAAGGGATCGTCCCGGATCCTCGGGCTGTGGAGTCAGGCTTTGTATGCCCTCCACGTCCCAGCGCAGCTCCTGCGTCAAAATCACAAAGTAAGACACTTGACTTTGGAAATATGGATCGGATAGATAAACGTTCGCTTACCCAGCTCCGAGGGTTATTCATGGAGAATCCATTCAATGGACTCATGCGGAGAAAGTCCTCCTTCTCCCCCTTGTACAAGCCGGACAGGATCTTTACCAGATCGGCGGCCGAGCCCGGCCCTCTGCGGCCATGACGGGTGGCGTCATCTTCCCCGTTGAAATCCCACATAGGGTGGCCCCTATATTAGAGCGGCTGCACCCCTCGGATAATGCACGTGGCCATGATTCCAATCATGGTCAATCCGGAGTGGGCCAGTAACCTAATCGGGCCCATCAGATAATGGACGCTCCCATCATCTTCCTGTTGAGGGCTCCGCGGGCGCCAACTCAGGCGTTTCTTCGAGGGAGCATTGCTGAACTCCGGGAGGCTGATCCGAGCTGGATCCAGCAGAGGGGCGTCCTCCATGTAGAACCATTCCGAATGCCAGTCTTCGGACGCCTTCTTCGGGGTGCCGGATAGATATCTGGTCCCGGTGATGCGCCATATTTTGGCTCCGCCCACTTGATATATCGACCCCTCATGAGAACGGGGTACGAGGCAAAACAATCTCTTCCATAGCGCGAAATGGGGCTCGATGCCCAAGAACAGCTCGCAAAGAGCTACCAAGCCTGCGATGTGCAAAATGGAGGCAGGTGTAAGGTGGTGAAGCTGGAGTCCGTAGAACTCCAGGAGCCCCCGGAGAAACGGATGTATGGGAAATCTGAGTCCCCTTATTAGATAAGGGACGAAGCATACCCACTCTCCTTTGGAAGGGTTGGGGACGCTCTCCGCCTGCTTTCCACCCCGGAAGGTGGCCAGTCCGGCTCGAACCGGAACCATGAAGGCTGGGGGAAGATATCCCTCGGTTTGGAGCGCAACTAGCTCGCTGTGTGGAACTGAGCATCTCCCCCAATCTCCTGGCTGGGGGCTGGGACCGCGAGAGGAGGAGCCACATCGACTATCCATGATAGAATGGATTTTTGTCAGAGGCGCTTCGATGAGTACTTGCGGAAGGAGGATGGTGTGAGTTGGATCTAGATCCTCGCCTCTCTTATAGGCGGCTCGTTCGCATGGCTAGGGGGTAAAATGTAAAAATACCCTAGCTTTTCGCATTCATACCACACGTGGAAGAGGACCATTATTGGACATAGAAGCCAAGGAGCGCAACATTTATAAGTAAGTCGGACACTATTCAACAGGAACATGAAGTTTGAAGGAGAACCCGCCTTGCAACGCCAAAGACAATATACGCGCCGGACTCGTCGTCATTGAAGCCTGGTTCGGCGGCTACTGAGGGAGTCCTGGACTAGGGGGTGTCCGGATAGCCGAACTATCATCATCGGCCGGACTCCAAGACTATGAAGATACAAGATTGAAGACTTCGTCCCGTGTCCGGATGGGACTTTCCTTGGCGTGGAAGGCAAGCTTGGCGATACGGATATGTAGATCTCCTACCATTGTAACCGACTTTGTGTAACCCTAGCCCTCTCCGGTGTCTATATAAACTGGATGGTTTAGTCCGTAGAATAACAACAATCATACCATAGGCTAGCTTCTAGGGTTTAGCCTCCTTGATCTCGTGGTAGATCTACTCTTGTAATACCCACATCATCAATATCAATCAAGCAGGACGTAAGGTTTTACCTCCATCAAGAGGGCCCGTACCTGGGTAAAACATCGTGTCCCTTGTCTCCTGTTACCATCCGCCTAGACGCACAGTTCGGGGCCCCCTACCCGAGATCCGCCGGTTTTGACACCGACAGTATATGTGATATACATGTAATTGATGTGTACCTTACCAGTACTCGTAGTAGCTCCTGGGTATTTGATACCGGTGCGGTTGCTCATATTTGTAACTCAAAGCAGGAGCTGCAGAAGAAGCGGAGACTGGCGAAGGACGAGGTGACAATGCGCGTCTGGAATGGTTCCAAGGTCGATGTGATCGCCGCCAGCACGCTACCTCTACATTTACCTACGTGATTAGTTTTAAACCTCAATAATTGTTATTTAATGCCAACTTTGAGCATGAACATTGTATCTGGATCTCGTTTAATACGAGATGGCTACTCATTTAAATCCGAGAATAATGGTTGTTCTATTTATATGAGAGATATGTTTTATGGACATGCCCCGATGGTCAATGGTTTATTCTTAATGAATCTAGAACGTGATGTTACACATATTCATAGTGTGAATACCAAAAGATGTAAAGTTGATAACGATAGTCCCACATACTTGTGGCACTGCTACCTTGGCCACATTGGTGTCAAGCGCATGAAGAAGCTCCACGCTGATGGACTTTTAGAGTCTCTCGATTATGAATCATTTGACACATGCGAACCATGCCTCATGGGAAAAATGACAAAGACTCCGTTCTCCGGAACAATGGAGCGAGCAACCAACTTATTGGAAATCATACATACTAATGTGTGTGGTCCAATGAGCATTGAGGCTCGCGGAGGATATCGTTATGTTATCACTCTCACTGACGACTTGAGTAGATATGGGTATGTCTACTTAATGAAACACATGTCTGAGACCTTTGACAAGTTCAAGGAATTTCAGAATGGGGTAGAAAATCAATGTGACTGAAGGATAAAGATCTTACGATCAGATCGTGGAGGAGAATATTTAAGTCACGAATTTGGTACGCACTTAAGGAAATGTGGAATAGTTTCACAACTCACGCCACTCGGAACACCTCAGCGTAACGGTGTGTCCGAACGTCGTAATCGCACTTTATTGGATATGGGTGCGATCTATGATGTCTCTTACCGATTTACCGCTATCTTTTTGGGGATACACTCTAGAGATAGCTACATTCACGTTAAATAGGGCACCGTCTAAATCCGTTGAGACGACACCTTATGAATTATGGTTTGGGAAGAAACCTAAGCTGTCGTTTCTAAAAGTTTGGGGATGCGATGCTTATGTTAAGAAACTTCAACCTGAAAAGCTCGAACCCAAGTCGGAAAAATGTGTCTTCGTAGGATACCCTAAGGAAACCATTGGGTATACCTTCTACCTTAGATCCGAAAGCAAGATCTTTGTTGCCAAGAACGGGTCCTTTCTGGAGAAAGAGTTTCTCTCGAGAGAAGTAAGTGGGAGGAAACTGAAACTTGATGAAGTACAACCTCTTGAACCGGTAAGTAGCGCAGCTCAGGAGGATGTTCCTGTGGTGCCAGCACCAACTGAAGAGGAAGTCAATGATGATCAAGGTACTTCGGATCAAGTTACTACTGAACTTCGTAGGTCCACAAGGACACGTTCCACACCAGAGTGGTATGGCAACCATGTCCTGGAAATCATGTTGTTAGACAACGGTGAACCTTCGAACTATGAAGAAGCGATGGCGGGCCCAGATTCCAACATATGGCTTGAAGCCATGCAATCCGAGATTGGATCCATGTATGAAAACGAAGTATGGACTTTGACAGACTTGCCCGATGATCGTCAGCGATAGAAAACAAATGTATCTTTAAGAAGAAGACGGACGGGGATGGTAATGTTACCATCTATAAAGCTCAACTTGTCGCTAAGGGTTATCGACAAGTTCACGGGGTTGACTACGATGAGACATTCTCTCCCGTAGCGAAGCTAATGTCCGTCTGAATCATGTTAGCAACTGCCGCATACTATGATTATGAGATATGGCAAAAGGACGTCAAAACGCCATTCCTTAACGGCCATCTTAAGGAAGAACTGTATATGATGCAGCCGGAAGGTTTTGTCGACCCTGAGAATGCTAACAAGGTATGCAAACTCCAGCGATCCATTTATGGACTGGTGCAAGCATCTCGAAGTTGGAACATTCACTTTGATGAGATGATCAAAGCATTTGGGTTTATGCAGACTTATGGAGAAGCCTGCGTTTACAAGAAAGTGAGTGGGAGCTCTGTAGCATTTCTCATATTATATGTAGATGACATACTTTTGATGGGAAATGATATAGAACTTTTGGACAGCATTAAGGCCTACTTGAATAAGTGTTTTTCAATGAAGGACCTTGGAGAAGCTGCTTACATACTAGGCATCATGATCTATAGGGATAGATCGAGAAGCCTCATAGGTCTTTCACAAAGCACATACCTTGATAAGATATTGAAGAAGTTCAATATGGATCAGTCTAAGAAGGGGTTCTTGCCTGTGTTGCAAGGTGTGAAATTGAGCTCAGCTCAATGCCCGACCATGGAAGAAGATAGAGAAAATATGAGTGTAATCCCCTATGCCTCGGCTATAGGGTCTATTATGTATGCCATGCTGTGTACCAGACCTGATGTAAACCTTGCTGTAAGTTTGGTAGGAAGGTACCAAAGTAATCCCGGCATGGAACACTGGACACCGGTCAAGAACATCCTAAAGTACCTTAAAAGAACTAAGGATATGTTTCTCGTTTATGGAGGTGACGAAGAGCTTGTCGTAAAGGGTTACGTCGATGCTAGCTTCGACACAGATCTGGATGACTCTAAGTCACAAACCGGATACGTGTATATTTTGAATGGTGGGGCAGTAAGATGGTGCAGTTGCAAGTAAAGCGTCATGGCGGGATCTACATGTGAAGCAGAGTACATGGCAGCCTCAGAGGCAGCGCATGAAGCAATCTGGGTGAAGGAGTTCATCACCGACCTAGGAGTCATACCCAATGCATCGGGGCCGATCACACTCTTCTGTGACAACACTGGAGCTATTGCACTTGCCAAGGAGCCCGGGTTTCACAAGAAGACCAGGCACATCAAGCGTCGCTTCAACTCCATTCGTGAAAATGTTCAAGATGGAGACATAGATATTTGTAAAGTGCATACGGACCTGAATGTAGCAGATCCGTTGACTAAACCTCTCCCTAGAGCAAAACATGATCAACACCAGAACTCTATGGTTGTTCAATTCATCACAATGTAACTAGATTATTGACTCTAGTGCAAGTAGGAGACTGTTGGAAATATGCCCTAGAGGCAATAATAAAATGGTTATTATTATATTTCTTTGTTCATGATAATTGTCTGTTATTCATGCTATAATTGTGTTATCCGTAAATCGTAAAACACGTGTGAATACATAGACCACAACATGTCCCTAGCGAGCCTCTAGTTGACTAGCTCGTTGATCAACAGATAGTCATGGTTTCCTGACTATGGACATTGGATGTCATTGATAACGGGATCACATCATTAGGAGAATGATGTGATGGACAAGACCCAATCCTAAGCATAGCTCAAAGATCGTGTAGTTCGTTTTGCTAGAGCTTTTCCAAATGTCAAGTATCATTTCCTTAGACCATGAGATTGTGCAACTCCCGGATACCGTAGGAGTGCTTTGGGTGTGCCAACCGTCACAACGTAACTAGGTGACTATAAAGGTGCACTACGGGTATCTCTGAAAGTGTCTGTTGGGTTGGCACGAATCGAGACTGGGATTTGTCACTCCGTATGACGGAGAGGTATCTCTGGGACCACTCGGTAATGCATCATCATAATGAGCTCAATGTGACCAAGTGTCTGGTCACGGGTTCATGCATTACGGTACGAGTAAAGTGACTTGCCGGTAACAAGGTTAAATGAGGTATGGGGATACCGACGATCGAATCTCGGGCAAGTAACGTACCGATTGACAAAGGGAATTGTATACGGGATTGATTGAATCCTCGACATCATGGTTCATCTGATGAGATCATCGAGGAGCATGTGGGAGCCAACATGGGTATCCAGATCCCGCTGTTGGTTATTGATCGAAGAGTCGTCTCGGTAATGTCTGCATGTCTCCCGAACTAGTATGGTCTACACACTTAAGGTTCGGTGGCGCTAGGGTTGTAGAGATATTAGTATGCAGTAACCCGAAAGTTGTTCGGAGTCCCGGATGAGATCCCGGACATCACGAGGAGTTTCGTAATGGTTCAGAGGTAAAGATTTATATATAGGAAGTCAGGTTTCGGCCATCGGGAAAGTTTCGGGGGTCACTGGTATTGTACCGGGACCACCGGAAGGGTCCCGGGGGTCCACCGGGTGGGGCCACCTATCCCGGAGGGCCCCATGGGCTGAAGTGGGAGGGGAACCAGCCCCTGGTGGGCTGGTGCACCCCCCTTGGGCCCCCTGCGCCAAGGGTTGGAAACCCTAGGGGTGGGGGCGCCTCCAGCTGGCTTGGGGGGCAAGTTTCCCCCCTGGCCGCCGCCCCCCCTGGAGATTGGATCTCCTAGGGCCGGCGCCCCCCTAGGGGGCCTATATAAAGAGGGGGGAGGGAGGGCAGCCGCACCCATGCTCCTGGCGCCTCCCTCTCCCCCTACAACACCTCTCCCTCTCGTAGAGCTTGGCGAAGCCCTGCCGAGATCGCTGCTGCATCCACCACCACGCCGTCGTGCTGCTGGATCATCATCAACCTCTCCTTCCCCCTTGCTGGATCAAGAAGGAGGAGACGTCCTCCCAACCGTACGTGTGTTGAACGCGAAGGTTCTGTCCGTTCAGCACTAGGATCATCGATGATTTGGATCACGACGAGTACGACTCCCTCAACCCCGTTCTGTTGAATGCTTTCGCTCGCGATCTACAAGGTTATGTAGATGCACTCCTCTCTCTCGTTGCTAGATGAAGTCCATAGATTGATCTTGGTGAAGCGTAGAATTTTTTTTATTTTCTGCAACGCTCCCCAACAGGTCAGGCCCGCCATTACCGGGCCTCGGCGCGCGGGCTGATCCACTGTGCCGAGGAGAGCGGTTGCGGTTCCCGTGGTTATTCACTGCGCAGTAAGTATGCGTGGAGATCATGGGGACGTGGGGGCATGGGCGCACTTAATCCCACGTCCCATGCCCCGTCCCCTCGGCTTCATAGCCCAGGGGTTATAAGTAGGGGGAGGGAGGGGTGTGGCGAGGCTCGCGCGCCCCCTCCCACTTCTTCTTCTTCCTCCCGCACTCGCCACCGTAGCTACCTCTTCGCTGCGGTGCTGCTGCTGCTGCCGCCGTTGCACTCTCTCCCCTCTCTCAGCTCCGCCCGCCGCCATGGCGCGTGAGAAAGGCGGCGACTGGGATGGCTCGACAGTCATCGAGGACCATATCACTTTCCTCCACGACACGCGCCAGATGCCCAGCGTGGCATTCGTCAAGGCGCGGCTGCCGCCGGAGACGGAGATCTCGCCGACGCCGCAGGGGGACGAGTGGGTCGTCTTCCGCTCGCACTTCCTCTGCGGTTTCGGCCTCCCGGCGAGCGGCTTCTTCCGCTCATTCCTCGACTTCAACCACCTCCAACCTCACCATATGATGCCCAATGCCGTGACCCTGCTCTCCACCTTGCTCACGGTATGCGAGGGCTACATCGGCATCCTCCCCACAATCGAGTTGTCGGGAGCATTCTTCTATGAGAAGCTCGGCACCTCCGCCAAGGACACGCCGGCCGAGTGCGGGGGCTACGTCGCCGTGCACCGGCCGGCGAAACGGAACGCCTTCCCCACCATCAAGCTAGCCCAGTCGATGAGGATGTGGGAGCAGTCCTACTTCTACGTCGAGAACGTAGATCCTGCTGCCGACTTCCTCAACCTGCCGCCCTACGAGGCCGGCCCCCCCACCAGGCTCCGGTCCAACTGGGGGTACAAGCCGAAGCCGGTGTCGGCGGACGCGGCGGCCACCATCGGCCGACTCCAGGTGCTCCAAGAGTGGGAGGGCCTCATGGCCTCCGACCTCCTCGTTGCCTTCGTCGAGCACCGAGTCCTCCCGCTCTAGAGCCGCCCCCATCCGATCTTTTGGATGGGAGGGCACCGCAATCCGTGCCGGTTGTGCATGAAAGGGATGCCGCCTGCCGAGGTCGCGCGGATGGTGAACGAGATCTCTGATCTCAAGGTGCCGGAGGAGGACTGGCGGTATGAGAAGCGGCCGTACTCCTGGCACAATCCGCCGCCTGCCGTAAGTCCCTTGATTTCTTTCTTTAGATTTTTCTTTTTGTCTTGCTTTCCTTGTGATTCGACTCCTTCTTTGGATGCAGATTTACATGTCCGCGGCGGCAGCCGCCATCGTCGGGCCGGGTCGTGACTACCACCCGGACAGGGCGGTGAGCGACGAGGACGACCCCGACCTGGGGGCGGCCGCCCTGGTGGACGACGCGACAGGCGGCGGTGGCGGAGGCGCAGGCGGCATCGAGGAAGGCGGCGGCGTGGGGACCTGGCCCGACGAGGACGAGCCGTGCCCCACTCAGAGCACGGCCAACACCGGCGCTGGCCCCTCCACCGGGCCGCCCGCCCGAGGTGGCAAGCGGATGCGGAAGCAAGGTCCGCCTTGTTCGGCAGCGCGCCTAAAAAACCCAAGAACCCGGCCGCAGCGACTAGGCGGCAAGAGGCCACCGCCAAGGTGGTCATATATCAGAGGCAGCTGAGGGTACCCGTTAGGGTGTCGGCGTAAGTGTCTTTCTCCTGACTTTTACTCCTTCTATCGATCCGGCATGTCAGTAAATTCCTTGTTGTATCTTCAGATCTCAGGGCCCCTCTCACCCTCAAGAAGTCGGGTGCTGCCTCAGTCATCAGGTCGGCGACGACCTCTTCCATCAGTCGGTGGATTGATCTGGCCGCCGACCTGCGGGAGGTGACAGAGCGAAACGCGCGAGGCGCGAGATGAAGAGGCCGACCGTGTGGCGAAGGCGGAGGCGGACAGGGCCGCAGCCTCCGTGGCGAGGAGGTTGCTGCAGGCGGAGGCCGAAGCAGCAGAGAGGTTGCGGCTCATGGAGGCTGCACGTCGCCAGGAGCCGCTGCTTGTGACACCACTGAACACCGCGCCGCCTCCACCGGAGTTCGAAGCGACAAGCGGGGGAGTCGACGGGAAGCACCCGGTCATGGAGAGGAGGGGCGGCGACGTGGCCATGCCTGACTTCTTTGTGCCGCCGCCACCGCCGATTAGCGAAGCGTGGGTCGAGCAGCCGGCCGAGCCGCCAGTGCTGCCGGCTGAGAACGTGGTGGTGACGGACCTAACTCCTCAGGTTCGCACACCCGTGCGTCGTCGTCTCAAGTAGGCGGCCTCAGCACCGTGACCGCTGGAGACCGGAGCCGCGAGCTCTTCGATCCCCGACACCGAAGCGTTCAGCACCGTGCCGTCCGGCTGGGTGCGTGGAGCGGGACGGGCGCCCTGAACCAGGCGTCCCTCGACGTCCAGGCCAAGCACCGGGCTGAAGCCGAAGCCCTCAGGCACTGCAACGAGGCGTTCCTGGACTCGCGAGCTGATTTCCGCGTAAGCCTCCTTCTTCTTTTTCCTTTGATCTTCTTTCAATCCTTCGTGAGGGCGCGCCAGTGCACCCACTGGGTGTAGTCCCCAAGTTCCGGGACGGCTGCTGAGTAGGCGGTCCGAAACTTCATCTTGTTGGAGCTGAGTGTTGATCTTATCCGGCATCCCCCCTTCCACAGGACTACCACAACCTCCGTGCGGCCACCTACAACTCCAGGGTTCAGGAGCTGCAGACACAGACCGTCCATCTGTTCGAGAGCGGGAGTGAGTTTTTTGCTCCTTTATTCTGCGGGGGCACGCCAGCGCACCCGCGGGGTGTAGTCCCCGACGTTCCGGCCGACTGCTGAGCAGTCGGGCCGAAACTCCCTGGTTAGCTGCATTGTTTTGTTATTTGACTGATGCTCTTCCTTCTCTTTCCTTTCTTCAGAGGCCAATGCCGCCTTGCAGCAGCAGCTAGGCGAAGCCAACACCAGCCTGCGTGGCAAGGAGGCCGAGTGCAGCAAGCTGGCCGAAGAGCGGGACCGGCTGGTCGCTCAGCTTGCTGAACAGGCGGAGGCCCTCAAGGCGGCCCAGTCGGTGGTGAAGACGAAGGAAGTGGACCTCCTCGCCGAGTTTGAAGTCGAGCGTTCCGCTTGGGCCGACAGGGAAGCCCAGATGACGGCCTGCTTCAGAAGCATTGAAGACTTGGTCAACGGTCAGCTTTATTCTCTTGGTTTTTATTTCGAACTGTCGGCCCTCATCTAGGCCGATCTCTTGCTTATAACCTTGGCCTTTCTCTTCTTTTGTCCAAAATACACTTCTTCCCTGGCCACTCTGTTGCTGCGATCCAGATGATCGAGGCTCAGCGAGAAGAGAGGAGGGCGGAGGGCGTGCAGATCGCTGCTGACGCCCCCCGGACTCTCAATGAGCAAATCCTCAGCGTACAGGCCCGCCTTTGCCCTGCTCATCAAATGTTGTGCCGGCTTCAGCGTATCAGCATCCAGGTAGTTTCCGCCCTCTGGCCTGGCCTGCCGGCTCCGCGCACCCCAAGTCGGGTTGCCGACTGGCTGGAGGTGGCGGCCAGCCGCCTGGAAGCCTGGAAAGGCTAAGCAGCCCGGGCAGGAGCGCGCCGGGCCTTGGAGTTCGTCAAGGCATGGTACCTTGGGCTAGATCTAGCCCAGTTGACCACGTTCCAGCTGGAGGCGCGGGAGGAGCTGGCAGCGGTGGAAGATGAACTCATCAAAAGGGCGGCGGCGATCGTCGACTTCACCAATACCAGCGTCTTCGTCCCGGAGGTGGTTGAGGAGGGCGCCGAAGGGCCGCAGGAGTGGCTTGGGCTGAACCCGGAGGACAGCGAGGATTCAGCTGAAGTCATCAACTCCAGCGACGAAGGAGAAGAGGAGGAGGGGGAGGAGGGGGAGGAGGAGGAGGAGGAGGAGGAGAGCAACGTCGACCTGCCGGAGGTCGGGGCGGACGGTTAGCCCTAGCCTGACCCGGCCTCAAGCAACGAGCCGCGCGCCAAGGCGCTGACTGCTACTGGAGATGGCCAAGCAAAGATCGACCAGCCGCCCGTTCCTCCGACGGATGTCACCGACTCTGTCATCCAGCCCTCCGCTGTCCCGACCGCCGTAGCCGACTCTTCTGCCCAGACGGAGCCGCCTGCCGCGCCAGGCGGCATAGCAGACTCCAGCGTCCAGCCAGAGCCTTCTGCTGCGCCAATCGGCACCGCCCAGCCGAAACCTCCTGCTGCTCCTTAGGATTTTCTCTTTTCCCCTGTTTTACTTGAGTCTTGGACAACTTGGTTAAATTTCAGTTCCACCCGCGGGGTGTATGTCGAACTTTGTTTGAATGCGGGCTGGTAGGCCTTTATCTTTGTAAATATTCTATCATTGCTTATACTTGTTGTGCCGACCTCTAGCCTTCCCTTGCCGCCCTCCCTTGGCTATGCTCTTACCAGCCGAGCAGCCGCTCTGCGGACTATGGCTGAGTTGAGTACTTTAGCTATTTGTGGGAGGGCTAGTACTTAGCCATTCAGAGTGTTTGGTAATGAAAGCAGAGGCCGACCGGCCACTCGGCAGCCGGCCGACTAGGTGCGATGCCGGCCTCTACTATATGTGTTTCTTCCTTAGTCGTTTTTTGTGTGGGGCACTATTTTGCAACCTTTGCCTGCCATGCAGTCGCTCTGCAAGCTGTGGCTTCTGACAAAGGAAGTTTTTGGTGCCGACACACTACTTGTCCGGCTGCAGGAGGCAGCATATAGTAGAAGGCGGCGAGGCTCTGGGCCGACTGGTCGGACCCGGTGCCAGGCGGAAGAAATAAAACTACTCATTCTTATAGGCATAACACTTATCATATAGATAAAAGAGGGTAGTCCCAGAGCTCTTCTAGGGGGACCCGGAGTCTTTATACATAGTACAAAAGGTAGCGTGATACATACTGCTTTCAACTCTAAAACCTTTGGAGGAGGTTTGCGTTCCATGGCCTCTCCGTCTCTTTTCCTGAATCATCTCTCCTGCGCGCTCTGGGCTTCTGGGCATCGATCAGATAGTAGGAATCGTTGCCCAGAACCTTCCTGATGATGAAAGGGCCTTCCCAAGGCGCCGAGAGCTTGTGCTATCCTTCTGTTCGCTAGATCAGCCGGAGCACAAGGTCTCCCTCTAGGAAGGCTCTTGGTTTCACCTTGCGGTTGTAGTATCGGCGTAGACTCTGCTGGTAGATGGCCGATCGGTTGAGTGCCAGCAGCCGGCCTTCCTCCAGCAAGTCGACACCGTCTTCTCACGCCTCCTTGGAATCCGCCTCGATGTACATGGTGACTCTTGGTGAGTCGAATTCAATGTCTGTCGGGATGACGGCTTCGGCACCGTAGACGAGGAACAAGGGCGTGAAGCCGGTTGACTTGTTTGGGGTTGTGCGCAGGCTCCAGAGGACGGCCGGCAGCTCGTCGAGCCAGCAGCCGGCCAAATGCTCCAGAGGCTCGACCAGTCGGTGCTTGAGGCCGGACAGAATGAGGCCGTTTACGCGCTCCACTTGGCCATTTGACTGTGGGTGGGCAACGGACGCTAACTCCGGGCGGATGCCCTGTATTGTGCAGACACGAGCCAAGGCTCCCTTGGCAAAGTTGGTGCCGTTGTCGGTGATGATGCTATGTGATATGCCGTATCGCGTGGTGATGTCGGTGATGAAGGTCACGACAGTCGGCCCATTCAGTTTCTTGATTGGTTTTGCCTCTATCCACTTGGTTAACTTGTCCACATCAACAAGCAAATGAGTTATGCCACCACGGGCCGTCTTGAATGGTCCTACCATGTCCAGCCCCCAAACAACAAAGGGCCATGCTATGAGAATGGTCTTGAGTGCAAAAGCCAGCAGATGTGGCTTGGAGCGGAACCTCTGACACCCTTGGCACTTCTGATCTAGCTCCTTGGCTTCTTCTAGAGCAGTCGGCCAGAAGAATCCATGGCGGAAAGCCTTGGCCACAAGTGATCTTGAAGCTGCGTGATGGCCGCACTCGCCTTGGTGGATATCCCTGAGTATTGCTTGGCCTTGGTCCGGCTCCACGCAGAGCTGGTAAAGTCCGATGACACTTCTTTGGACTAGCTCTCTGTTGACTATGGTGTAGGCTGCAGCTCGCCTTTGCACTTGACGGGCCGAGATCTCATCAGTCGGCAGCTCTTTATTCAACAGGAACTTGAGAATTGGCTGAGCCCAAGACGGCGCTGCAATTTCTTCGACTGCTACCACTGCAACTTTTATGAGGGCGGTTGGGCCAGGAGGCGGCGGGCTGGCAGCTGCTTCCGTCTACTGTGCTAATGAAGTCCCCGGGCCGACTGCCGAAGTCCCCGGGCCGGGCACTGGAGTCCCCGAGCCGGGTGCGGCTGCAACATTCCCCGGGCCACCTGCGAAAATCTCTGCGCCGGCCTCTGGGACTGTCAAGTCGGATCCGACTGCTTCGGGAGGAGCCGCCACGAAGATGGAATCTGATTCGGGAGACGGCTTGACAGATGGCTTGAGAAGGCGGCGCAGGGCGACGCCGACTGGTATAGCTTGCCGGATGGAGCCAATCCATGCCAAGGCATCTACTTGCTCATTGTCGTTTCTTGGCACGTGAAGGAACTCGCACCTGTTAAAGTATCCGTTGAGTTGCTGTACGAGGAAGCGGTAGCTCGCCATATTTGCATCCTTGGCGGCCCAGTCGCCTGACGACTGCTGGACCACCAAGTCAGAGTCACCATAGCACAGGATCCGGCGGATACTGAGTTCCTTGGCAAGCCGGAGCCCGTGCATGAGTGCCTCATATTCGGCTACGTTGTTGGAGGCAGCGAAGTGGACTTGCAACATGTATTTGAGCTTGTCGCCTTTGGGAGAGGTGAGGACGACGCCGGCTCCCAGACCGGTGCGCATTTTTGAACCATCAAAGTGCATCCGCCAATGAGTAGAGTCTGGTGCAGGCGACAAATATTGGGTCTCGGCCCAGTCGACGAGAAAGTCGGCCAGCACTTGTGACTTGATGGTGGTGCGAGGCTGGTTGTGGATGGTGTAAGGGTCCAGATCAATGGCCCACTTGGCCACTCGGCCGGAGGCATCTCGGCTCCCAATGATCTTAGCAAGAGGAGCCGTGCAAATGACGGTTATTGGGTGCTCTTGGAAGTAAGGCTTGAGCTTCTTGGCGGCAAAGTGCACGCCGTAGCACATCTTCTGGTAGTGCGGGTAGTTTTGCTTGGAGGCGGACAGTACTTCGCTTAAGTAATACACCGGTCTCTAGACCGGCAATGCTCTGTCCTCCTCCTTGCGTTCCACCACCATGACTACGCTGACGACATGACTGGTGGCTGCAATGTAGAGGAGCATGGGCTCCTTCTCAATCGGAGCCGCCAAGATAGGCGATGTTGCCAACATCTTCTTGAGTTGGAGGACTGCTTCGTCTGCCTTGTCATTCCACTCAAAAAAAGTGGTCTTCTTCATGAGTTGGTACAAGGGAAGAGCCTTCTCGCCCAGCCGGCTGATGAAACGGCTAACTGACGCCCGGCAGCCGGTGAATTTCTGCATGTCCAGGAGTCGGGTGGGCACTTCCATCCTCTCAATTGCCTTGATGTTCACAGGGTTGCACTCTATGCCGCGCTCTGAGACCAGGAAGCCAAGAAGCTGGCCGGCTGGTACTCCAAAGACGCATTTCTCTAGGTTGAGCTCGATCTGGAATTGGCGCAGGTTCTCAAAGGTTTCCTTGAGATCTTCTAGCAGCGTTCCGTGCTTCTCCGTCTTCACCACCACATCATCCACATAGACATGGGCATTTCCGGGAGCTGCTTGAGGAGGCACTTCTGCATGCAATGTTGAAAGGTGGCACCGGCATTTCGCAAGCCGAACGTCATGGTCAGGTAGCAGAAGGCTCCAAATGGCGTGATGAAGGCACTCTTCAGCCTATCGGCCGGGTTCAGCTTTATCTGATGGTAGCCTGAATATGCATCCAAGAAACTCAACAGCTCGCATCCGGCTATGGAGTCTATCACTTGATCAATCCTTGGTAGGGAAAATAGATCTTTGGGGCAGGCCTTGTTAAGGCTGGTATAGCTAATACACATACGCCACTGCTTGTTTTTTTCAATACTAGGACTGGATTGGTGAGCCATTCTGGAAAGAATACTTCCATGATGAATCCGGCTGCCAGAAGCCGGGCTATCTCTTCTCCAACAACTCTTCTCTTCTCTTCCGACAAGCGGCACAAGGGCTGCCTGACCGGCTTGACGTCAGGTCGGACATGTAGTTTGTGCTTGGCAAAATCCGTCGGAACACCCAGCATGTCTTTGGGAGACCATGCAAAGATGTCCCGATTCTCACGGAGGAAATCGATGAGCTCGCTTTCCTATTTGCTGTCTAGGTTCGCACCTACGACAGCGTGCCTCTCCGGGTGCTCCGGGTCCAAGGGTATCTTCTTGGTTTCCTTTGCCGGCTTGAACGAGCCCTCCACATCCGACTCCTTGGGGGTGGGTGACATTTCCGGCTTCTTGCCTGCCATCGCCACCACCCGATCCAGGAGCCGCTTTTCGGCTGCAATTACGAGGGACTCGGCCAGCCGGCTACTATCTGCGGCGCAGGCGGCCGACTTCCTGTAGTCTCCGACTACTGTTAGGATTCCCTTGGTACTCGGCATCATCATCTTGAGGTAGGCATAGTGGGGGACTGCCATGAACTTGGCCAGGGTAGGTCGGCCAAGCAGTGCATGATAAGGGCTCTCTAGGTCCACCACCTCAAACCAAACTGGCTGTCGGCGGAAATGATTCTTGTCTCCAAAGAGGACATCGATCTTCGTCTTGCCGATTGGCGGGCTGGAAAGGCCAGGGACTATGCCATGGAATACAGTCCGACTGGGGAGGAGCTGTTTCTGCTTGATTCCCAACTTCTCCATTGTGTCACAGTACAGGATGTTTATGTTGCTGCCGCCATCTATCAAGACCCTGGAGAAGCGAGCCGCCCGCCTTTCCGTTGCAAGGGTTGCATCTAGGACTAAGGCGTAGGAACCGGGGGACGGCATCACTTCCGGGTGGTCGGCCCTGCTCCAACTGATGGGCTTTTCTGACCAGTGCACGAACTCTGGGGTACTTGACGCCACTACATGCACCTTTACTGTTGTTGACGTCTGTTGCGCCTATCATCGGCCACACTGGTGAACACGACATAGGCTCCGTGCTCTGCGGGATACTCATCTTGACTGGCGCCGACTGGTCGGGCTGCCGGCTGCTGGGGTGGAGGAGGCGACGGACCGGCAGGCGGAGGAGGTAGGAGGCCATCTCCCTTAGCAATCCTGGTGAGCCAGTGACACTTCCGAGTGGTGTGATTGGACGGCTTCGCGCCACTGTGGAATTTGTAGGGAGCGTCAAGGGTCTGCTCGTATGAGAAGGCGGGTAACCAGTTAGGCTTGCCGCCCTTCTGACGCTTGGGCGCTGGCTGCCCCTCCGGCTGCTGATCCTCAACTGTCGCCACCTGTCGGTTGTTGGAAGCCGGCTGGGTGGCCTTCCGCTTGTTATCGCTTGGGGGCTGTCTCCGACTGGTCTCACCAGCCGGAGTCCGAGGAGCTTGGGGTGCTACCTTGCTGGATGCATCGACTAAAATCTCCGCCTTCATGGATGAGTCGGCCGTGGCGTGCTTGTCGGTGATGATCAGTAGTTCGTCGAGAGTCGCAGGCTCATCGCAGAGAAGCCGGTGCTTGAGGAGGGTGCCTTCTCGGCACATGGCGGTGAAGTATTAGATGGCCTGCACCTTGTGCACGCCCTCGCAGGAGTTGCGCAGCTCGGCCCAGCGCGTGAGGTAGTCGCGAGTGGATTCGCTGGGCCCTTGGCCGCACAAGGAAAGCTGTCGTGGCTTGGGAGGCCGCTTGTACGTGCTGGTGAAGTTGCGAATGAAGGCCTCGGTGAAATCCACCCAGATGTTGATGCTGCAGGGCTTCAGGCTATTGAGACACATCCGGGCAGTGCCTTGAAGCATGAGTGGGACGTACTTCATGGCAACACGCTTATTGCCGTTCGTTATACTGACGGCTGTGGAGTAATCAACCAGCCAGTCCTCCGGCTTCAGGGAGCCGGTGTACTTGGGTGTATCTCACGGGAGAGTGAACCCTTTGGCAAAGGGCTCATCTCGGATTTGGGGGCCGAAGAAAGGCGGGCCCAACGCGTCTTCTTCTTCCAGCGCCAGGGATCGGTTAAGGCGATCGATCCAATGGCGGGCGTCGTTCTCTCCGACTCCCTCTCGGAGGCCAAGGCGGTCGCCGAGTGTCGCGTGCGTGACAGGAGGCGAAGTGGGGTGCCTCGCTCCACAAGGCGGAGGAGGCGGCTGATCGCCTCGCCGCTCCACCGCATGAGGGCAGCTGTCCTCGTCGCGCTCGATGGAGAGGCGCATCCGGCTACGGCTGGCAGCTGGCTCGTTGCCCTTTCCTCCGCGGGCGCCACCAGTCGGTGTCCGGGATGTCGCCCCTTGATCTTGGCGTGGGGGCGACTCGTTGTTTCGTTGGGCTAGAACTTCAGCGCGGTAGGCAGCTTCGTGCTGCGCGGCGGCCGCGTCTAGAAGCTGCTGGACTCGCTCCGTCATCTGGCGGCACTCGTCGCCGTCATATTTTTCCAACCCATCCGTCACCGCCTGGGCGGCCCGGATGTTCTGTGCAGGCGTGGCATAGACGGGGCGCTCCGCCCCGAACATACTGGCGACGGTCGCGCCATGCTGCCAAATCGTGCCGAGGCGGCTAAGCCCCTCAAGAGCCGGCGTGCCGCCAACGGGTCGATCCATCTCGCACCGGTAGGCGTCTGAGAGATGGCGCATGCTGGCCAGGCGGCCAGCGCTCTCGAGAAGCTGGATGCGGCAAGCCTCCAACACCTCAGCATCCGCGCCTTCTGGGGAGTCTCCGCTATTGATGACGAGCACCTCTGTGACGGTGCTTCTACCGTTGTGCTCGCGAGGAGGCGGATCGTCGTAGACCACCACGTTGGTGGGGAACGCATCGAGCGACGCCGCGTCGGAATCGACGATCATCGGGTCGGTGGAGCCAACGGACTCTAGGTCCACAGCAGGCTTGATGGTGACATGGAGCTGGTCGAGGAGGCTGACGAGGCGGCTCTCAGGGCAGCTGGTGCCCGCGTCAGAGGCCGGCTCGTCGTAGAGGTCGATCTCGCCGATGAGGTCGGTGAGGCAGCTCGCCGCGCAGGCGATCCCCGCACCGTGCAGCACGTCGGGGCTGACGCCGTCGGGCGTGCTGGGCTGGCTTTGCTCGCCAGGAAGGAACAGGGTTCCCGTCCAGAGCAGATCTCCGGGAGACGGTGCACCTCGCCCCATGGTGGGCGCCAAATGTCGGGGGTTCGGTGCGACATATGCCAATGGATGGATTATCATGGTGGGAGCGAGTAGAACATCATCGGTGCCTAGAAGCGGGATAAGGCGTAGACATGTACGCCAGCGAACTTTACCCAGGTTGGGGGCTCTCCGTGGAGATAATACCCCTACTCCTGCTCTGCGGGGTCTCCGCATGATCACTAAGGCACTAGTGCTACAAGTTGCTCCTCGAGCTGTGTCTAGAGGTAGGAGAAGGCACGGCTAGCCCTTCCCTGCCCTAGGTAACTGGCTAGTTCTATCAGAGTTGGAACCCTTTGCATGGGTGCCCTAGGGGGTTTATATAGGCCTACCCCCAGGGGTACAATGGTAATCTGTCTGGGTGCTGGGCCCGGCTGTCAGCGTCTCCGGCCTACGGCTTCTCCACCGACCGTTGGGGCCCGCCGCCTGGCGGGCCCCGCCGACTGGTGGGCGGCTGCTCAGTGTACCCGTGCCGTTGGTGACGAGGGCTTGGTCACCTTCAACGTGGCTACAGTCCCGCCGCCTGGTGGGAGATCACTGTAGCCACACTTGGTCTCATCAGCTTAATGGCATGCTTGCCTCGGGGCGAGGGACGGCCGCCTGCTAGAGGCCGGCCCTGCCCAAGTCGGGCTGATTGGGATTGCGCCGTCTTCTATGGAGTCTCTGCCCGATAGGGCCCGCTGCCAGCAGGCCATACCGACAGGCCGTCGTGGGGAATAGGACTCCTCCTGCTCGGAGCGACCTCAAGGGAGTCATGGCACAGTGCCCTGTCGTGCGGAGATCTCTGCCTATAAGGAGCACTGTAGCCACGCCTCCCGGGCATCGGGGGCGACGTGCTTCATTGCAGCCATGCCCTAACTTGTACTCTCGAAGGGGGTTCGGCTGTACCGACGCCACAAGGCGGCCGCCTGCTTGATGCCGCCCTCTCTAGAGGCCGGTGGGCAGGATCCGGCAACCCGCAGCATTGTTGGCTGGGGTCGGCCGCCTCTGGTAGCCGGCCGTAAGGCCAGTCGGCCCCCAGAGGGCGGAGCTTCTGCTTAGGGCCCAACTAGGTGGAGCTGGCCCAAAGTCTTGATAAGTCCTGGGACCTGGGTGAGGCTACCCATGGCCCATTACTCCAACAATGCTTCAAACTTGGAGTAGGAACTCCATTCAGATACATGCAAGGCTTGAGCCTATGACTAATCCTTGATATTTCTCTTATGATGAAATCTTATGTCTTGGATATATTTGCACCTTGCATGTCATCTAACTCTTGTAGGTACGTGGGTGAATCTAGATCTATGAGATTGCAACACACTCACATCTTGAGCAATCTCTACATCACCATGTCTCTACACAATGGGGGTTAAAGACAAGGAAGCACGAAACCCTTCAACATATCCTTTGAAAAACTCTATTTTGAACTCTATGATTGTCATTTTGGATACAGAAGTGCTCTTCCTTGCAAAAACTAACCCATGTAGGAAGATGAACTCACACTCCAAGTGGTGCTCCCAACTCTTGATGAGCTACATCAACCTAGAGCAATCCACACAAGTTCAATTACATGATCAACACCACCACCTAAGGTATGTTATTCCATCTTAGAGAAGCTTTACTCCAAGTCATGAGTCAAAGCAACTCAATGAGATGTGAATACATCAAAGTGCTTAAACGAAAAATGGTAACCCTATTTTGAGCTTAAACGATGAGTATGACCTATGATCAAGTGATCTCACTTGACTCCTATGTCAATATACTCTAACATAGGTGAATTCGTCGCCGACCATTTCTAGATGAAGTTCTCTCGAGTTTTTTTTGTGCTTTTGCATTTGTCTCATGCATATTTGTTTCCTCTTTTCAAAAAAACTTCATCTAGATTTCATTTCTTTTTTTCTTTTTTTTTGTATTTCCTTGCATCCAATTCATTGCAAATCTTTGAGAGATCTTACTTGACTAGTGAGCTGAGGTGACAAGTGTTCTCACTGTAATGAATTCGGTCAAACCGGTTTGTTATTTTGGTCCCACCGATCCCTTTCGGTGTTACCGAATCATACAACTCGGAGCCACTTGATCCGATGCTCTATTGATCCAGCTCCACTCAATGTATCTTATCCTCTACCAGCATCACATTTTTGTTGCTACTTTGATCTATGACTCAAGGACCAAACCCATTTGTGACAAAAAATCCAGAAGACCCTTCTTGGAAATTGATGTCAAAGGGGGAGAGAGAGATCACATCAAAACTTTATCATATCTAGAGAGAGAGATCACATCAAAACTTTATCATATCTCTAGTGGGAGAGAATACTCAAGAAGAGAGAGTAATATTCAAGGATCCCAGATGCTTGGTGTTCAAGAGGAGAGAAGTCACATGTCTTTAAGAGGGGAAAAGGCATGTTCATATTTATTTGGTTGCTATGCCTTGTGTTCTTTTGCTCTGATTTTCTATTTCCTATCTTCTCCCAGTATCCCATGCTACATTCAGGGGGAGCAAGACATCCAAGGGAAGAAAATCCTTGAATTCATTGCACATCTTTACCTTTGGGGACATGTCTATGTTCAATGTGGTACTTCATACTCACTCTACATATCATCCCAGTCTTGGTTCTCTTGTGGTTTCTTTTGTTTGATCTAGCTAGGAGGTGCATCTGTGTTATCTAACCTTGTTTACGCAGGTTCATTCCATCCTAAGCCAACTCAAGACCACAAGGTAAGTATATCCATCATAATCATGTGTATGAGGATCTCTTGCTCATGTACATACTGTTTGCAAGAGGGACTCATGAGCATGAAGGTATATTTCCCATATTTACATCCTTTGCTCTGATGCATATAGCCAAGATACATGTAACACATTGCCTTCTCTGTCATTCTTATGCATTCACATACTCCTATATTCCATATTTACATGATTGCATACATGTAGGGGGAGCCTATGCCTGTTACATGTCTTTCCAAAGCTTTACTTGTTATTCTCTATATCTTTATCTAAAGCTTTGATGTATGTTGTCATCAATTACCAAAAAGGGGGAGATTGAAAGCACAGGTGCTCCCTGGGTGATTTTGGTAGTTTATGTCAACATATCTCTTGTTGGACTAATACCTTTACCTAGTATGTTTTAGATAAGTTCAACAATGGAGTGGCATGGACTAGAGGAAGTGGATCCCTCAAAATGCCAAGGACAAAAGGATTGGCTCAAGCTCAAAGCTCAAGACTCTGCATTTTATATTTTAGTGATCCAAGATCACATTGAGTCTATAGGAAAAGCCAATACTATCAAGGAGGGATGAGGTGTTGCTTAATGAGGTTCTTGCTCAAATGCTTAGTGATATGCTCCAAAGCCCTCAACTACTTTCTCACATCCACATATGACCTAAACCAAAAGTCAAACTCAGCAACACCGATTCTTTCTATCCGGCGCCACCGAGTTCAAATGTCATAGCCACTGCCACAAACCCTAAGCAAATCGGTCTCTCCGATAGGGATCTCGGTCTCACCGAGATGGGATTGTAATCTCTCTGTTTCCCTTCGTAACGTTTCGGTCCCATCGAGATGAGCGATCGGTCCTACCAAGATTACAATGTAAACTCTCTGTTTCCCTTTCGTAACATTTCGGTCCAACCGAGATGAGTGAATTGGTCCCACCGAGTTTATCTGACCAACTCTATGGTTAGCTAATTACCAAAATCAGTCTCACCGAGTTTGTGTAATCGGTCTCACCGATATTACGTTATGCCCTAACCCTAACCATATCGGTCCTACCGAGTTGCATGTCGGTCCCACGGAAAATCCAAACGCTCACTAGATTTACTGAATCGGTCTGACCGAGTTTCTCAATTCGGTCCCACCGAGATTGGTAAGTTGTGTGTAATGGTTAGATTTTGTGTGGAGGCTATATATACCCCTCCACCTCCTTTTCATTTGTGGAGAGATCCATCAGAACATGCCTACACTTCCAACTTACATTTTCTGAGAGAGAACCACCTAACTTGTGTTGAGGTCAAGATATTCCAATCCTACCATATGAATATTGATCTCTAGCCTTCCCCAAGTTGCTTTCCACTCAAATCTTCTTTACACCAAATCCATATCCTGTGAGAGAGAGTTGAGTGTTGGGGAAACTATCATTTGAAGCACAAGAGCAAGGAGTTCATCATCAACACACCATTTGTTACTTCTTGGAGAGTGGTGTCTCCTAGATTGGCTAGGTGTCACTTGGGAGCCTCCGACAAGATTGTGGAGTTGAACCAAGGAGTTTGTACGGGCAAGGAGATTGCCTACTTCGTGAAGATCTACCCCTAGTGAGGCAAGTCCTTCGTGGGCGAGGGCCATGGTGGTATAGACAAGGTTGCTACTTCGTGGACCCTTCGTGGGTGGAGCCCTCCGTGGACTCGCGCAACTGTTACCCTTCGTGGGTTGAAGTCTCCATCAACGTGGATGTATGATATCACCACCTATCGGAACCACGTCTCAAAAATCTCCGTGTCTCCAAATTGCGTTTGCATACTCCAATCACATCCCTTTACATTCTTGCAAGTTGCATGCTTTACTTTCCGCTGCTCATATACTCTTTGCATGCTTGCTTGATTTGTATTGTGATTGTTAAACTTGTGCTAAAACTCCACTTAAACATAAAGAGTTTAAAAACTGCAACTTTGGTACATAGTGTCTAATCACCCCCCTCTCTAGACACCTCTTCTCGATCCCTTTCACCATTAGACTGGGGGTGAGCTACTGATGACACATCAAGTCGGATATGCTCTTGGTCACATAATTCTTTCATTGCTCCCTTAGATAGATTAGTACCATTGTCAGTGATGATACTATGAGGATACCCAAAATGAAAGATCACCTTTTTAATGAATTGAACCGCCGTGGCTGCATCACATTTGCTGACCGGCTCAGCCTCAATCCACTTTCTAAACTTGTCAACTGCCACCAAGAGGTGGGTATTTTTATCCTTGGACCTTTTGAAAGGCCCAACCATATCCATCCCCCAAACTGCAAATGACCAAGTAATTGGAATCATCCTCAATTCTTGAGCAGGCACATGAGCACGTTTTGAGAATTTCGGACAACCATCACATTTACTGACCAGATTTTCTGTATCAGCATGAGCTGTCAGCCAATAAAACCCATGACGAAAAGCTTTAGCAACGAGAGACTTAGAGCCGGCATGATGACCGCAATCTCCTTCATGAATCTCCCTTAGAATTTCACGGCCCTCCTCAGGAGAAACGCATCGTAGAAACACCCCTGTAACACTGCATCTGTGAAGTTTCACCTTTGACAATAGTCATTGACTTAGACCGTCGGGTTATCTGCCTGGCCAAAGTTTCATCCTCGGGTAACTCATCACGGGTCATGTAAGCCAAATATGGAACAGTCCAATTAGGGATAGCACGAAGAACCGCCACCAATTGTGCCTCCAGGTCAGGAACTGACAAGTCTTCCTCCGTAGGTAACTTCATTGATGGGTTATGTAAAATATCGAGGAAAACAATAGGGGGGCCAGCTTACACTGAGATCCCAGTCGGCTTAACGCATCAGCTACTTCATTTTTCCTGCGATCAACATGCTCCACCTGATATCCTTTGAACTGACCAGCAATAGTATCTACTTCTCGATGATAAGCCACCATGAGTGGATCCTTGGAATCCCAGGTCCCTGACACTTCTTGAGCCACCAGATCTGAGTCACCAAAACACCTTACCCGGCTTAAATTCATCTCTTTATCCATCCGAAGACCATGGAGTAAGGCTTCATATTCAGTTGCATTGTTAGTACAAGGGAACATCAACCTTAAAACATAACAAAATTTATCACCTCATGGGGAAGTCAATATAACTCCAGCCCCCAAGCCTTCCAACTGCCTGGATCCATCAAAATGAATGGTCCAATATGCATGATCTGGCTCATCCTCAGGCATCTGCAACTCCGTCCAATCATTGATGAAATCCACAAGTGCTTGAGATTTTATAGTCGTCCAAGGCACGTACTTTAGACCATGGGGTCCAAGCTCAATGGCCCACTTAGCTACCTGACCCGTGGCTTCCCTGTTTTGAATAATATCCCCCAAAGGGGCAGAGCTGACCAGAGTGATGGGATGACCAAGGAAATATTGCTTCAATTTACGACTAGCCATGAACACACCATAAACTAGCTTCTGCTAATGTGGGTATCTCTGCTTAGACTCAATGAGCACCTCACTAACATAATAAACCGGCCTTTGAACCGGGTGCTCCTTACCTGACTCCTTCCTTTCAACCACAATTGCTACATTGACAGCCCGACTGTTTGCAGCCACATATAACAGCAAAGGCTCCTTCTTAATGGTAGCTGCAAGAACCAGCGGCTCGGCCAGTTGCTTCTTAAGTGCCTTGAACACCTCATTAGCAGCATCGCTCTAGAAAAAATCATCTGTCTTCTTATCATCTGATACAGAGGGATGGCCCTCTCTCCCAGGCGACTTATAAACTGGCTCAAAGCCGCGATACGACCCGCCAAATGCTGGACATCATTGATACACGCCGGCTTAGCCAAACAGGTGATAGCCTTAATCTTCTCCGGGTTAGCTTCAATGCCTCTCTCAGATACTAAGAAACCCCATAACTTGCCTGCTGGCACACCAAAGACACTCTTGGACGGGTTAACCATCATCTTGTAGACCCGGAGGTTGTCAAAGGTTTCCTTCAGATCCTCAATCAACGTCTCCTTCTTCCTGGATTTCACAACAATATCATCCACATAAGACTGAACATTACACCCAATCTGGCCATGAAGGCAATTCTGGACACACCGCTGGTAAGTCGCATGGGCACTCTTGAGTCCAAAAGGCATAGACACATAGCAGAAGGCTCCAAAGGGAGTGATGAAGGTTGTCTTCTCCTGGTCCTTAACTGCCATTTTGATCTGATGATAACCAGAGTAGGCATCCAAAAAAGTCAAGCGCTCACAACCCGCCGTAGCATCAATAATCTGATCAATATGAGGGAGAGCAAAGGGATCAGCTGGACAGGCCTTGTTAAGGTTTGTATAATCCACACATATACGCCAAGTGCCATTCTTCTTAAGTACTAGCACCAGGTTAGCCAACCATTCAGGATGAAAAACTTCAACTATGAACCCTGTTGCCAAGAGCCGGGCCACTTCTTCACTAATTGCATTGCGCCTTTCCTCATTGAACCAGCGAAGAAACTGTTTGACCGGTTTAAACTTAGGATCCACATTAAGAGTGTGCTCAGCGAGTTCCCTCGGTACACCTGGCATATCAGAAGGCTTCCATGCAAAGATGTCTCGGTTCTCACGGATGAAACTCGATGAGCGCGCTTTCCTATTTCGGATCCATATTCGCACTGATGCTGAATTGCTTTGAAGAATCGCCAGGGACAAAATCAACCAGCTTAGTATCATCTGCCTACTTAAACTTCATTAAGGGCTCATTTTCTATCGTTGGCTTCTTCAAAGGTGTCATATCCACTGGGTCAACATTGTCTTTATAAAACTTCAATTCTTTAGTGGCACAAGCCAACTCAGCATAAGCAGCATCACCCTCTTCACAATCCAGAGCGATTTTTCTATTGACATGCACCGTGATGGTGCCCTTGTGACCCGGCATCTTAAGCTACAAATAAACATAGCACGGCTGTGCCATAAACTTTGCATAAGCCGGCTGCCCAAACAAAGCATGGTATGGTCTCTTAATTTTCACCACCTCAAAGGTTAATTTCTCAGCTCCGGAATCATTGTCATCTCCAAAGGCCACTTCCAGTGTTATCCTGCCCACCGGATACAACGACTTACCAGGCACCACCCCATGAAAGATAGTAGAAGATGGCCTAAGATCCTTGTTAGTCAAATTCATACGACAAAAGGTATCATGATAAAGAATGTTGATACTGCTACCTCCATCCATGAGCACCTTCATGAGTTATATCCCCCCACCCGTGGAGCAACCACCAAAGCCAACTGACCCGGATTATCAACCCGGGGCGGGCGATCTTCTCTGCTCCATGTAATAACTGCTTAGACCACCTTAAGTATCGGGGCACCGCCTGTTCAATAGAGTTCACCGCCCGCTTATGGATTTTCTAATCTCTCTTGCACAGACTCGTAGTGAACACGTGATACTGACCGCCGTTCAGCTGCTTCGGGTTGCTTTGATAACCAGACTGCTGCTGCTGGCTTCCTTGGTTAGAATGTTGATTAAAACCACCTTGATTGCCTTGACCCTGAAAGCCGGACCTTGAACCGCCACCACCAAAACCAGGTATGTGAGAGTCGGATCCTGAGCCGCCATGTGGACAATGATTGAAAATTTTTGCATTTCTAAACTCCTTCATTATGTAACAATCCCTCCACATATGACCAGATGGCTTATCACGCATGCCGTGCTTTGGACAAGGTTGATTTAGCATTGCTTCAAGGTTGAGTTTTTACCCTTGGGGCGGCTTTCCCTGGCAATGCTGATTATTATTCTGCACATTGGTGTTAGCCACAAAATCAAAATTACCATCAGCCTTTTGCTTACTATAGGTGTCAAAACCGGCGGATCTCGGGTAGGGGGTCCCGAACTGTGCGTCTAGGCGGATGGTAACAGGAGACAAGGGACATGATGTTTTTACCCAGGTTTGGACCCTCTCTATGGAGGTAAACCCCTACTCCTGCTTGATTAATATTGATGATATGGGTAGTACAAGAGTTGATCTACCACGAGATCAGAGAGGCTAAACCCTAGAAGCTAGCCTATGGTATGATTGTTGTTCGTCCTACGGACTAAAACTCTCCGGTTTATATAGACACGGAGAGGGCTAGGGTTACATAGAGTCGGTTACAATGGGAGGAGATCTTCATATCATATCGCCAAGCTTGCCTTCCACGCCAAGGAAAGTCTTATTCGGACACGGGACGAAGTCTTCAATCTTGTATCTTCATAGTCCGGGAGTCCGGCCAAAGGTCATAGTCCGGCCATCCGGACACCCCCTAATCCAGGACTCCCTCAGTAGCCCCCGAACCAGGCTTCAATGACGACGAGTCCGGTGCGCAAGTTTGTCTTCGGCATTGCAAGGCGGGTTCTTCTCCAAATTCCATGTACCTGTCGGATAGTGTCCGGCTTCTGGTGCGTGTTGCTCTCCTCAGCTTCTGTGCCCAATAATGGCCATCTTCCACGTGTCAAACGAATGCGAAAAGCCAGGTTTTTTTTTCATTTACCCCCCCCCCCCCCCAGCCGCATAAATGAGCAGCCCATAAAGGAGACGGGGGTTTAGATCCAATTCACACCACCTTCCCTCCGCAAGTATTCATCAGAGTGCTTTCGACAGAGATCCATTCCATCATGGTCAGTCGAAGCAGCTCCTCCTCTCGCCTCTCCAGCCCTCGGCCCGGAGATTGGGAGCGGTGTTCCGTCCCGCATAGCAAGCTAGTAGTGCTTCAATCCAAGGGGCTCCTCCCCCTGGCATATATGGTCCCAATTCAAGCCGGGATCGCCACCTATAGTGGCGGAGAGCAGGCGGAGAGCGTCCCTAATCCCTCTCAAGGAGAGCGGGTATGTCTGGTCCCTTATTTAATAAGAGGACTTGGATTTCCAATTCATCCGTTTCTCCGAGGGCTATTGGAGTTCTACGGCCTCCAGCTACACAACCTCACGCCTGCCTCCATTCTGCATGTTGCGGGCTTTGTGGCCCTCTGCGAGCTGTTTTTGGGCATCGAGGCCCATTTCGCGCTATGGAAGAGGTTGTTCTGCCTTGTGCCCCACTCTCAGGAGTGGTCAATTTATCAAGTGGGCGGAGCCGAACTATGGCGCATCGCCAGGACCGGATATCTATCTGGTACCCCAAAGAAGGCGTCCGAGGATTGGCCTTCGGAATGGTTTTATATGGATGACGTCCCCCTGCCGGACCCTGTACGGATCGGCCTTCCTGAGTTTAACAACGCTCCATTGAAGAAAGGCTTGAGCTGGCGCCCACGAAACCCTCAGATGGAAACTGATAGGGACGTCCTTTACCTGATGAGCCGAATAAGATTGTTGGCTCATTCCGGATTGACCATCATCGAGGTCATGGCCACATGCATTATGCGGGGGGTGCAGCCGCTTCAGTACAGAGGCCACCCCATGTGGGATTTCAACGGGGAGGACGACGCCACCCAGTGTGGTCGCAAGGGGCCGGATTCGGCTGCAACTCTAACAAAGATCTTATCCCCTTTATACAAGGGAGAAGAAGAGGAATTCCTCCGTGTCAACCCACGGGGTGGATTCTCTATGTACAGTCCTCCAAGATGGGTGAGTGAACACTTCCACTTGTCTACCCGCTTTCGAAATTCCCATAATTGAGTACTTAGTCTAGCGACATTAACGCAGGAGCTGCGCCAGACCGTGAAGGAGATAAACAATCCTCCTCCACAACCCGAGGACCCAGGATGGTCCCTTGATCCGGACTCCCAAGAGGATCCGAACTTATGCGTGGAGTTAATTGATGGGGTGTTTCATCAATTGAGTAAGGACAACACCTTAGTGGCCATTATGGCCGACTATCCTGGACTACTTCCGGCCTCAAAGGTAACCGAGACCGAAGTCCCAGTACCTTCAAGAGGATTCATCCATGGTTTATTTTGATTGTCGTGAACCAATAGTTTTTTCACTTTGCAGGGGAAATCCTTGAGTCGGAGGGCCGAGCCCGCGGTGGGTAGCCAACAAGGGCCATTGAAGCCAGGTGGGCTAAAAAGAAGTGCGGAACCGATCGAGATTCCGGCACAACGGTACGACATGCAATTTAAACGCCTAGGGTTTACGCCCTCACGTCACACTAACGCCCATGCTCTCTTTAGGAGGAAGAGCGCCCGCCGGACTATATCCACCGACCAGGCTTCAAGGTCGGGTCCGGAAGCGGAGGCGAACACGGGGGGCGCACCGTACGCTCCTCCGACAGAGGATGCGGACGGGATATCTGCCACCAATTCAGAGGTGGAGAGTGCTGTGAACCATAGGCGTCGCCGGGCCGTTCTTCGTGATGCATGTTTTTCCCAAGAGGCGTTGGACGCCTTTAATACGGGAGATGCATATCTTCGTGCCGCTCAAAATGGTCTAGCCAGAGCCAGAGAGCAGTATGTGAAAGACATACGGGTGAGTAAATCTGATGGTTATATATATCACTAGCCCCCGAGACTTGAAACAGTTAAGATAACTAATTTAATGATCATATGTTATACAGGATCTTTCAAAGAAGAACACGCAACTGTCCTAGGAGCTGGAAGAGTGCAAGGCCCAACTCAAGGCCGCACTGGCCGCTTCAGAGAATGCCAAGGGTACCCCCTCAGGTAATGTATGCTTCAAAAGATAATTCTGCTGTGAAGTGCGGCATATGTGCAATTCTGACAATAACAGTGCAGATGGGGCCGGAGTGAATCCGGACAAGCAGCAACTCCTACGCCAGTTAAAGGCTGGTGAGAGCGTGCTGACGAGGGTGAGGTAAGAGAAGAACAAGCTTCGAGACGCCAATACCAGTTGGGCGAGGAACTAAAGGATGTTCGTGCTCAGCTGTCTGATTCTGTAAAGGAGAATCGGCGACTTCAACGCGGCATTTTTAGTAAGTGCTTAAGCGAATCTTCGAAAAAAGAGTTCGGCGAGGAAGTCGATTGACATAGCTATGTCTGCAGATGTGCTGACAGGTCGTCCTGCGGAGGAGATGCCCGGTTCAATAGGAGACCCTCTTCCCGAGCTGTTGCAACTGCACGAACTAGTTCGGCAGGCGATGCAAGGCGTCGTCCAGGCTATGTGGCCATCCCTCTCCATGCCCGAAGGCCTTGGAGAGCTTGCGCAGAAGCTGGAGGGAGTGCGGCAGCGCTTCCAGTGGTGGAAGATATCGGCCTATCGTCAAGGTGCCAGGGAGGCCTGGGCCATGGTGAAGACTCGGTACACGAAGGCTGACCCGAACCACATGGCTGATGTCGTCCCTGTGGGGCCTGACGGAAAGGAGATCCCTGTCAATTTAGTGTATGGCCAGGTAGAGCTGGCTGCCAACTATTCTCAACAGGACTGTAAATTAGACAGCCTATTGGATGGTATTCAAGAAGAATATACCGAGTCAAATTGACTATGTAATTTAAAATGACATGTAAAATGCCTTCTAGCGGGATTGTAAATCATTTGTCATTGCGGACTTTTCGCTTCAACCTCTAGACCCGATAGTCCGGAGTGTGTCCGAATACTTTCTCGGTTATGTAAGAATCGGGGCATGCATGGAGACCAGGCGTAGGGGTCATAAGTGCTTTAGCAGACAAGTGCCCAACTAGTTATGTTATATTACATGGTTAGTAAGAAACATCTTCCAGGAAGAATAGTTCCGTTAGGGGTTCCTTTCCATGGGAGGCATGCCCTAAAGTGCATGTCCGAACTGCGAGAAAAAAGCAGAAAAGCATCTGGGGGCAGATAAATAAACAAGAAAAATCATCTTTTAGTTCACCGACAGAATATTCCCTTAAGAACGCTAGCTTTCCGCTTCACACAGTCTGAGGTACACATCCGGCTGACCCGGCAGTAACAATCGCAGAGGTGCTCCCTTTACCACCTAGCCGAACAAACGGGAACGTAAGGGTAAGCACAGGAGCCAGGCAACCCAGCTTGGCCAAAACTTAAGTCATATCGATGCATATAATGGTGTATAAAAGGTTCATGCGGAAGTGTCACACATGTTTTGGGCATGAGGCCCGTTTATATAAACTTCTGATAAAGAAGCCCCCAGGTATAATGAGCGCGGATGGCACGTCAAGTATGTGCGAACAACGCGCAAGCAAGCCCCTAAGGGCTTGGGAGAAAAAGTTAGGGAGAAGGAGAGAAATACCAGGCAGCTAATTTGAAAAAAGTAAAAAAAGAGATAGAGGAAGGAGACGAACATGAAGTCCGGCGCTAGGCGTAGAATCTTCGTAGGCGTGCTGCGTTCCATGGGTTTGGCTCCAGTCGGTTGTCCGATGCGTTTCGCAGACGGTACGCTCCACCAGTCAGGACTTGGTCGATTATGAAGGGACCCTCCCGTTTGGGCTTTAGTTTGTCCTTTTTCTTGTCCGGCAGGCGTAGAACTAGTTCGCCAACGTTATAAGTTTTGGCTCGTACTTCTCTGCTTTGATATCTTCGAGCCTGCTGTTGATAGAATGCCGAACGAGCTTTTGCCACGTCGCGCTCCTCCTCCAATGCGTCCAAGCTGTCCTGCCGATCGAGCTCGGCTTCTCTTTCTTCGTACATGCGCACGTGAGGTGAGTCATGAATTATGTCGCAGGGCAGGACTGCCTCTGCGCCGTATACCATAAAAAATGGTGTGAATCCGGTAGTGCGATTCGGCGTGGTCCGCAGCCCCCAGAGTATGGAGTCAAGCTCCTCTACCCAGTGCGTGTTAGATTCCTTGAGGGATCGCACTAGTCTGGGTTTGATGCCGCTCATGATGAGACCGTTGACTCGCTCGACTTGACCGTTGGTTTGAGGGTGATAGACTGAAGCGTAGTCGAGCTTAATGCCCATGTTTTTGCACCAGAGTTTAACTTCGTCGGCCATGAAGTTTGTGCCATTGTCAGTTATGATGCTGTGGGGACGCCGTAACGGTGTACAACCCCGGATATGAAGTCTATCACCGGTCCGGATTCGGCCGTCTTTACAGGCTTGGCCTCTATCCATTTGGTGAATTTGTCCACCATAACTAGTAGATATTTTTGCTTGTGGGTTCCTCCTTTAAGGGGTCCAACCATGTCAAGCCCCCAGACCGCAAAAGGCCAGGTAATGGGTATGGTTTGTAGGGCGGTAGGCGGCATGTGGCTTTGGTTAGTGAATAATTGGCAACCGACGCATCGCTGCACTAAGTCCTGAGCGTCTGCCCGGGCCGTCGGCCAATAAAATCCGATACAGAAGGCCTTGCTTACAAGGGCCCGGGCTGCGGCGTGGTGCCCGCCGAGTCTGGCAGGAATTTCAGCCAGAAGGTTTCGCCCTTCCTCTTCGGAGATACACCTTTGAAGGACTCCGGTTGTGCTTTTCTTATAAAGCTCTCCCTCGTGGACTTTATAGGCTCTAGATCGCCGCACTATGCAGCGGGCCTCGTTTTGGTCCTCGGGAAGTTCCTGCCTAGTTAGGTAGGCTTGGAATGGTTCTGTCCACAGGGCAATGACTGCCATTATTGTGTGGGCTGACAGTGTTGTTTCATTGGCGGAGCCACCAACTGTGTCCGAATGTTTGGTGAGGGGTAGTGTGGTTGTGTTTGGGCTGTTGTTTCCGGACTCTCCCTCCCATGATACGGATGGCTTGAAAAGCCTCTCTAGGAAGATGTTGGGAGGGACGGCATCGCGCTTTGCGCCAATGCGTGCCAACACGTCTGCTGCCTGGTTGTTCTCCCGGGCTATGTGGTGAAATTCGAGCCCCTCAAACCGAGATGACATCTTTAAGACGACGTTGCGATAAGATGCCATTTTCGGATCCTTGGCATCAAAGTCTCTATTTATTTGGGATATCACGAGGTTTGAATCCCCGTGGACCTCTAGGCGCTGAATGCCCATGGAGACTGCCATCCGGAGACCGTGTAGAAGGGCCTCGTATTCGGCCGCGTTGTTGGAGTCCGTGTACATTATCTGAAGTACATATTGGACTGTATCTCTGGTTGTGGACGTCAGAACAACGCCAGCCCCCAGGCCAGTCAATATTTTGGAGCCGTCGAAGTTTATGATCCAGTTGGAATATGCGTCGTGCTCTTTAGGGAGCTCGGCTTCAGTCCATTCGGCGATGAAGTCGGCCAAAACATGCGACTTAATAGCTCTCCGTGGCTTGTAAGTTATGTCGAACGGGAGGAGCTCAATGGCCCATTTGGCTACCCGGCCTGTTGTGTCGCGGTTGTTTATAATGTCATTAAGAGGTACTTCGGAGGCTACTGTTATTGAACACTCTTGGAAATAGTGTCGCAGCTTCCGGGATGCCATGAACACCGTGTATGCTATCTTTTGATAATGCGGGTACCATGACTTGCATGGAGTTAGGACAGTGGACACGTAGTAAACTGGTTTTTGGAGAGGGAACTTCTGTCCATCCGTTTCTCGTTCGACAATGAGCACCGCGCTTACAACTTGATGGGTTGCCGCGATGTATAATAGCATTGGTTCGCCCGTGTTGGGCGCGGCCAGGACCGGATTTGTTGCCAATATGGCTTTGATTTCGTCGAGTCCGACCGTGGCAGCATCCGTCCACTCGAAGTGTTCGGTGCGTCGCAGGAGGCGATAAAGGGGTAATGCCTTTTCTCCTAAGCGGGAGATAAGGCGGCTTAGAGCCGCCACGCATCCAGTCAATTTTTGTATTTGCTTGAGGTCTTTTGGGATATCCAATTGTGACAGAGCTCGGATCTTGGCTGGGTTTGCTTCAATTCCTCTATCGGATACGATGAATCCCAAGAGCTTTCCGTCTGGTACGCCGAAAACGCATTTTTCCGGGTTGATCTTAATGTCATATGCTCGGAGATTGTCGAATGTGAGCCTCAAGTCGTCTACTAGAGTTTCGACATGCTTGGATTTGATGACCACATCATCTACGTATGCCTCCACTGTTTTGCCGATCTGGTTTGCCAGACATGTCTGAATCATGCGCTGATATGTTGCGCCGGTGTTTTTGAGCCCGAAGGGCATTGTGTTGAAGCAGAATGGGCCGTATGGAGTAATGAATGCCGTTGCGGCTTGGTCTGTCTCTGCCATCCTAATTTGGTGGTAGCCGGAGTATGCGTCGAGGAAGCACAATGAATCGTGTCCTGCGGTAGCGTCGATAATTTGATCGATGCGGGGGAGGGGGAAGGGATCCTTTGGGCAAGCCTTGTTAAGGTCCTTGAAATCGACACATAGGCGCCAGGATTTGTCCTTCTTTGGTACCATTACCAGGTTTGCTAGCCAGGCCGGATGTTTTATATCTCTGATGAATCCGGCCACCAATAGTTTGGCTAGTTCCTCTCCCGTGGCCTGTCTCTTGGGTTCGGAGAAGCGCCGAAGAGTTTGTTTGACTGGCTTGAATCCTTTTAGGATATTTAAGTTGTGCTCGGCCAGCCGGTGTGGGATTCCTGGCATGTCTGAAGGGTGCCAGGCAAAGATGTCCCAATTTTCCCGTAGGAATTCTCGTAGTGCGGAATCTACATCGGAGTTTAATTGTGCCCCGATGGAGGCCATTTTTGTAGGGTCCGTTGGTTGGACGTGGAATTTGATTATTTCGTCCGCAGGTTTAAAAGAGGTGGACTTGGATCTCTTATCTAGTATCACATAGTCCCTGTCCACCGTGGAGCGCAACACAATTAGTTCGTCGGCCACTAGGGCTTCGGATAATGCCTCGAGGGCCAGTGCGGCTGTCTTGTTTTCGGCGCGGAGCGCTGTGTCCGGATCACTAGCAAGAGTGATGATTCCGTTGTGTCCGGGCATTTTGAGCTTCATGTACCCGTAATGGGGTATAGCTTGAAAAATTGTGAATGCTTCTCTCCCTAACAAAGCGTGGTATCCGCTGCTGAACGGGGCCACTTGAAATGTGACCTCCTCGGATCTATAATTATCCGGCGTGCCGAACACCACATCCAGTGTGATTTTCCCTGAGCAGCATGCTTCCTGGCTTGGTATTATTCCTCTAAAGGTTGAGTTGCTTCGCTCAATGCGGCTCCAGTCTATTTCCATTTTTTGCAGGCTTCCTCGTAGATGAGGTTCAGTCCACTGCCGGAAGCCGTTCACTATCGGACTGAGGACCAATGCGGCTGGTGCTCGGGCTGTCCGGAATTTAGGTCCGTCACTAGCATTAAAGGTAATAGCCGTGTCACTCCATGGGTTTATTGTTGCTACTTGGTAGACTTCGGTAAGGCTGCGGAGCGTTCGTTTCCTCGCATTGTTTGATGCGAAAGTCTTGAAGACTGTTGACACCGTACTGGCGTTTATGGGGTGTTGCTCTGCGGATTCTGGAGTTAGAAGCTCCTCGCCACTTCTGGCCACCTCCCGGAGTATCCAACATGCTCTAAGGCTATGAGTTGGTGTGACTTCCCCTGAACTATGAATTTTGCAGGGTCCATTGAGCCATCCCTCCAGTACGGTTCCATACCCTATAGAGGGTTTTTGTTTTTTGCTGTTTGGCCCAGGTGCCTGGCGATAATGCGCCCTTTTGTTTCGGACTGGGATTGTATTCAGGGTCGGATTGTCCCAGAATTTTGTTTCGGTTTTTCGAACGCTTTCTGTTGCACAGTACTTTTGTACTATGGATGTCAAGTCGGCGAAGCGTGTAATATCGCGGCGACTTATGGCCTTGAGGATTCCGATGTTTGTGCAGTTGTTACAGAAGAATGAAATTGCATCCCTCTCACGGCAGTCCTTTATCCTGTTTCTAACCAGGAGGAATCTGGCCCAGAATGGTGTACTGTTTCCCAGGCTCTTGCCGAATTTGGGATAGATCCCTTGTATTTGGGTGGGCGAGTGGATTTAAATCCGGAACCTCCGATCCAAGAGTCAGGGGCCAAGAAATTTCCGAATTCGGAATCTTGTTCTCTTGGACGTTATTCAATGAATCAGGCCCGCTGCCTGACTTTAGGTTCAGGACTTGGGTGACGTCCTTCCTTCCGCAGATGTCTGGCTCGGAGAGATCAGGAATCCGGGCACATCTGGTACTTAGGATGGGCGAAGATTCGCCGCATTGTTCCTCCACCACTTCAACTTTGTGGCTGACCTGGGGAGAGTCAATCTCTCTCTGATCGGGTTTAAGCCCAACCTGGCCGTAATCTGTAGCGACTCCCAGGGCGGCGATGCGATCCAAGAGCTCATTTAGGGAAGAGAGCTCCATCGGATCTAACTGCTCGGCAAGTTCCGAGCTGATGTGGAGATTGCTTTCGATGGCCCGAGAGGTCATCGTTGGCGCGGTGGCTGAACAGGCGGTCATCAAAAAACTGCCTAGCCGGAGAGTTTGGCCGACAGCCAAAGCTCCTTTAGCAACAGCGCCGTCTTTAAAGACGGGGTGCGGCATCCTTCCTGACGGTGAAGACACAGAGGAACTCTCAATGAAAGCACCAATGTCGGTGTCAAAACCGGTGGATCTCGGGTAGGGGGTCCCGAACTGTGCGTTTAGGCGGATGGTAACAGGAGACAAGGGACATGATGTTTTTACCTAGGTTCGGGCCCTCTCGATGGAGGTAAAACCCTACTCCTGCTTGATTAATATTGATGATATGGGTAGTACAAGAGTTGATCTACCACGAGATCAGAGAGGCTAAACCCTAGAAGCTAGCCTATGGTATGATTGTTGTTCGTCCTACGGACTAAAACTCTCTGGTTTATATAGACACCGGAGAGGGCTAGGGTTACACAGAGTCGGTTACAATGGGAGGAGATCTTCATATCATATCGCCAAGCTTGCCTTCCACGCCAAGGAAAGTCTTATCTGGACACGGGACGAAGTCTTCAATCTTGTATCTTCATAGTCCGGGAGTCCGGCCAAAGGTCATAGTCCGGCCATCCGGACACCCCCTAATACAGGACTCCCTCACTTACCGTTGCCGGCTTGAACCGCCGAGTTATGCTGCTGCCCTTTTACATTGTCGATCTTCTTTCCCTTCCCTGACTTATCATCATCAGACTCGGGATGCTTGGTACTGTCAGAGTCGGAGTATTTGATAAGAGCCGACATTAGCTCCCTCATATCATTAAAGTGACGCTTACACCGCCCCAGCTTTTGCTTAAGAGGGAGGAAATGTCAATTCTTCTCTAACATCAAGACTGCAAAACCAGCATTGATACTATCTGATGAATGTATGATTGACGAAATCCGGCGCACCCAATGGGTTGTTGACTCTCCTTCTCCCTGAATGCAAGAATCCAAATCTAGAATCGACATAGGCTGCTTGCATGTGTTCTTGAAATTTTGAATAAAAAGCCTCTTTAACTCTGCCCATGACCCAATAGAATTAGCGGGCAGTGTTTTTAACCACGTACGAGCCGGGCCATCCAACATCATGGTGAAGTACTTAGAACACACAACATCGCCGACATCAAGCATCTTCATGGCCATCTCATAACTTTCAATCCAAGCCTCTGGGGGCTGATCCGCCGTGTAATTGGGCACCTTACGGGGGCCTTTAAAATCCTTGGGCAAGCGCTCATTGCATAGAGCCGGCACTAAACATGGCACACCCAAGGTCCTAGAGGTCACTCCTGCTTCTGCGGACGCTGAAGGATAAACCGGAGGTTGCTGTTGAGCCGCCAGCTCTACCTCACGTCGCGCTCTGCCCTGGTCTACCAAAATCTGGGCATCATTGCCGACACGCGGTGGGTCAGGCCTGCGAGGCTGGTTGCGATGCCGCTCACTGCTTGACACGGTCAGTTCATCAATGTGCCTTCTATGACCACTACAAGAAATATGTGACATAGTGACCTTCTGTCAGTGACCCTGGAAGAATTGGTCATAGATCTATGACCATCTGAGACCAATTGGTCAAAAGCTGTTCGGGGGGCTCCAAACCCTAAACCATTGTGACCATTTTGGTCAGAAAGGTCGTAATTTCCTTACATGAAATGGTCACAAAGCAAACAGTGCTGGTCCGCTGCCTTATTTCTAGTTGTTAACGACCAATATAGATGGTCATAGCCTTGTAGATTGTGGTGGGTTGTGATGACTAGGCGCCATCTCATCAGTTTTGCCTATGTGTCATGTCCATGTGTCAATTTTTGCCCTAGGTTGTGAAGCAACCTATATTTCTGTTATTCCAAAAATTCCCAAAAAAATCTCATAAATTTTTTGGATCATATCTTCATCAAATATGTCAAAAACCTTCCTTGCCTAGTTCAAAAATAACTCAACAATATTCATTTTCCTATTCTGTTTAGAGCAACACTTTGTGAAGGAAGTGCTATTTATATATTCTTGATTTCCCTAAAAAATTGTGAAGACGGTCTTCTTAGTAACTGATCATCCTCAGCCAAAACTCACGCCCATTAGTCATGTGCATTTCCCGTACCGCAAATCAAATACTTGGCTGCTTATTCATGTTTGAGCATCGATCGGTCTCCTCGTCAGAATCTTATGTTATAATTTTCTTCCTAGCATCTACTTGGGGAGTGAACAACCCACTAGACATGCCTAGGCCGCCCAGAACGCATGGCAACGCCACGGTCACGCGATGACCACGCGGCGGGCATGCGAGCTTATGCGCTCTAGAGTTGGGGCCCTCAGCCACCGTCCAAACCTCGATGTATCGCCATCAAACCATGTATTTCTGATTAAATAGATACTTATTTACCTAGAAATGATTTTTGGAAAAAATAAAGATAAAACTATGAGGCACCTGCAGTTCAAATTTGACCCGCTTCCAGCTGAATCGGCGGGAATTTGTCTTTTTCACCAGAGGTGGATCAAAACTTTTGATACCCAACCATTTTGTCAATTGTGCATTAAATATGGCCTAGTATTTTATAAAATTGATTAGGTCCAATTTTGCAACAAATATATGGTAGGTCCTTCACAAAAAAACTCATTTCAGGCACTCGGAAAATGGAAAATGGTTTTTTCGTCCAAATAACATGAAAACTTCCTTAGGCAACATTGTTTGGAATTCCAAGATGCACCCTTGTACACAATATGAGATCATTTGAATAAACAATGCCATGAATGTGGCCATAAGATTGATCATTTGGCTTGAAAGCCATGAATCTTCACACTTGATAACTCATTGCTGAGAACACTTTTTTAAAATAATTACCGTATTACAAGTTTATTATTTTTCCTGGAAACTCGGTCACATATAATGACACAATGCGAAGGTTTTCCAATTTTTTGATTTTTTTTTGAATTTTTTATGCGTGTTTCAAAATGCGGTCAAAACGGCGGGCTTGACCGTTCCTAGCTAGTGGTTGAATCTTGGAATTTTCTTGGTGTTTCTATGATTAAATAGATACTTATGTACCTAGAAATTATTTTTGGATAAAATAAATAGCAAACTACGAGGCAGCTGCAGTTCAAATTTAACCCGCTTCCAGCTGAATCGACGGGAATTTGTCTTTTTCACCAGAGGTGTATCAAAACTTTTGACACCCAACCATTTTTTCAATTGTGCATTAAATATGGCCTAGTATTTTAGAAAATTGATTAGGTCCAATTTTGCAACAGTTATATGGTAGGTCCTTCACAAAAAAAAACTCATTTCGGGCACTCGGAAAATGGAAAATGAATTTTCCGTGCAAAGAAAATGAAAACTCCCTTAGGCAACATTGTTTGGAATTCTAAGATGCACCCTCGTGCACAATATGAGATCATTTTAACAAACTATGCCATGAATGTGGCCATAAGATTGATCATTTGGCTTGAAAGCCATGAATCTTCACACTTGATAGCTCATTTATGAGAACACTTTTTTAAAATAATTACTGTATTACAAGTTTATTATTTTTCCTGGAAACTTGGTCATATATATTGACACAATGCGAAGGTTTTTTGATTTTTTGATTTTTTTGAATTTTTTATGCCCGTTTCAAAATGCGGTCAAAACGGCGGGCTTGACCGTCCTAGCTAGTGGTTGAATCTTGGAAAACTTTTGATGTTTCTCTGATAAAATAGCTACTTATGTAGCTAGAAATGATTTTTGGAAAAAATAAATAGCAAACTATGAGGCAACTACGGTTCAAATTTGACCCGCTTCCTGCAGAATCAACAGAAATTTGTCTTTTTCACCACAGGTGGATCAAAGCTTTTGACACCGAACCATTTGATCAATTGTGCATTAAATATATCCTAATGTTTTATAAAAATGATTTGGTCCAATTTTTCAACAAATATTTGGTAGGTCCTTCACAAAAAAAACTCATTTCGGGCACTCGGAAAATAGAAAATGAATTTTCCGTGCAAAGAAAATGAAAAGTTCCTTAGGCAACATTGTTTGCCATTCAAAGATGCACCCTTATGCACAAGATGCACTTGGAAAATATTTTTGATAGCTGCTTCAAAAAATGCCTCTAGTTTTAGTACTTAGAACCATTTTATGTCAAATTTTCTGAACCAATCAGGGCTTTTCCCACGGATCATCCCATTGTAGCTGATCTGGACCGTCCACACCCAACGGGTCCAACGTCTCTCACTCATTCTCAAGTCTCAGCCACCCAACCCAAACCCTAGCAACCCAATCCGGATCTCTCTCCCTCTCCCCGATCCAGATCGACGACAATGTCCTCCTCCTCGCCCTGTCGCCGCCCCTCCTTCCCCTCCCAGTCGCTCCCCTTTGCCCTCCCGCAGCAGATCGAGCGCGCCGGCACTGGTGTTCGCCGCCTCCTTCCTAAGGCTGTCGTCCCGCAAGTCCAAGCAGCAGAAGCGCGACAGGGTTGACGCCATCACCACCTCCCCATCCCCGGCGTCCTTCCGCGACGCATCCCGCAGCGGCGCCCACCGCGGTGCCTACCGACCGCCCTCACGGCTGGCTGCTTGCGCGGCGACGACGGTGGCCTCGTCGTCCCCGGAGGCCGTGGTGCCTCAAGGCCGACCTGGCGCCCCCTCCTCGCCCTTCCGCCACCTCTGAGCTGGGGTTCGGTTTGCGTGCAATGGCGGTGGCGTACGAGGTGAAGAAGCCGCTGGCCGGCGTGTCCGCGTCAAGGTCCTCTCCACTGCGATCTGCCACACTGAGTACTACACCTGGAGCGGCAAGGTCCGTCATGCCCCATCCTCCTCGCCCTGCGCGTCCTCGAATCTAGGTTTCAATGGCCGCGGTTGCCCAGGGCCTGTAGCCAGCGCTGGCACTACTGGTAGTCACCACCTCCCCCAACCCCAGCGACTTATCCTTGGATTTTCCCTACCGTCAGTGTTATTCCACTGTGTCAGTGGTTGCGATGAGACTAAGTAATTGGGGATTCATTGACTTCCATGTAGCATTGTACGAGTTGTTCCTCATAGTGTCGGGTTAGGTGTAGAGTGATTTGACATGATGTACAGTAGAAAATGTTTGTGCAAATCTGAAAGCCTACTGCATGCTATAGAGATTTACTAGAATTTGTGTTCGTGTCATGAAAGGCTTAATTTTGCTATGCAGGATCCCGAGGGCCTCTTTCCTTGCATTTTCGATGACAAGGCTGCTGGGTAAGCCAACAAATATGTGTGATTTCAGGTATTATCATCCATAGCTAAAGATAACTGTGCATTGATAAGTTTGCTTCCATAGCTACTGATAGAATTGTTGAGTGTCGGCGAAGGAGTGACCGACGTGCAGCCAGGGGGACAGCAAGATGTGCACTAAGTAAGGATCCGATCTGATTGGGCTCTGCTCGTGCTCGTGGTAGATCGTGTGGTCTGCCACATGCCTGGCAAGATGCTCTTGTTGATTCATATTTTATAGGTTAGTTTATTTCCAGATTTTTATGCATGCCACCTTGTTGTGATTAAATAGGTTAGTTTATTTCCAGATTTCTAAAATATACTCTACTTACTATTCGGAGTTGATTGCAAATTAGTTCGGGTGCCTCCGCAGTGGAGTAGAGTGTGGGCAGCCAAGTAGAAAATAAGATTTATCTCTTTCAATTCATTTAATTTGCTTACTAAAATTAGGTGGCTGCCTTGATACAGTATTTTACAGTTGGTCAACCCCAACTCTGTTGAACTGAACCTTATAGATTGGGAGTTAGTTTTTAGCTGCCATCTAGCTCTTTAAATCGAGTTAATTTGCTTACGGAAATTAGGTTGACGCCTTGATGTAATGTTTTTCTTGATATGTTTGATGTTCATCCATCGTCCAAATTTACTAGCACACCAGATAGAAATCGGGACCGATGCCACTCCACAGAATTTTCTAGACATTTTATTGGATCGTCAGCTGGTTGGGGTGGCAGGGTGTGTTTGGCTAACAGATTGCATTGGAATTATATTCTCCATCGCCTAATGTTCTTGTTGTTGATAATAGGGCCTGTAGGTAGCAATTTATTTTCCTAGTGGTTACTTATGCTTATTGCGTCTCACACTGAAAGAAAATGCGCAATGAGCTTGTTTGACTTTTTTGATGCTTGTAGTATACTTGATCAGGGTAGTGCTGTTTCCTGTGATCTTTCCTATCATTTGCTAGTGTGATGCTTCAAGAAGAAACATTTTAAAACCCAAACTACTGTAAATAAGCGTTCTGCATCTTGAGGATTAAGTATTCATGATATGTCAATAGTGTAGTTGATCCTCACTGTTGCTAAATGCCATTGCTTGATATGATATAAGTATGAGCACTTAACCATTGTACAGCTGTTTGCATATTTTTTTGTAAATTTTTTTATAAATGATGATAGTTTGCGCAAGATGTACACATGTTTTTTTTTTTTGACTTGAATCTGTTATGCCCTTGATTTTTTGCTTAGCTTGACCAAGAACAGCAGCATCCTTGATGCTTACTAACCCCCACCTCGCTCTTGCTCTCTCAGACCCGAAGGAGCCCGTATGGAACGCACCTCCTCTCCGGGCGGTGAGAGCGTTGAGGGGTCGTGGGTGCAGCTAATGGCCATGTCCGTTGCCATGCCGGCCATTACCCTCTCTACAAGGGCACAACCAGGAAGACGCTCAGCAACCAGATCATCGTCCACTCCATGTGGAGGGGACAACTCAAGCGATAGTAAGTTTCTAGTACTCTCTAATGTGTTGATGTGGCTTGTTTACCTCATCCTTGTTACACTTGATTTCCTTATATGATTTCTACTCGACGGATCTGATAGAGATGATTCGTTCAAAGTAGTACTGTATATGATTCCTATTTTATTATAGTTTTTTTTGTTTGTCCCGGTCCCCTGTTGCATGGCTGCTATTTTCCCTTTCCCAGTCGCATTGCACATTCACTTTTGGTACTGGAAATGCGATAGTATACAGGCAATTTCAGTTCCTATAGTAGTCCAGCAGGCATTGCTTTGTAGTTGGACACTGGTAATTAAGAGAGGGTGTTGTATGCTCTTCCATTATTTGTCTAGTGATTGCCTGAAGCATCTATCTTCCAAGCTTTCAGAATGGAGAAACTCGTGTCATTTCATATATGATCTGAATGAAATGTCTAGGACTTGGGGCAGTTTATCTGATATTGTATATTGTACTAAAGAAACAACATATGCGCTCCTGAAACGTACTAAGTTCTTCGCTGCTCCATGTTCCCATTTAAGCTACGTGCTCGATTTAAATTTCAACAATGGTTTGTTTCGCATTCTTACTTGTTTAGTAAACCTTGTGCCATGCTTATTTCATGTAGGTAACAGTAACTTGCAAAAAATAATTAGCAAGTAAGATTTGTTCTGCTTGTCTGCTACAAAGTTTTCAAATAACTACTACTTAATTAGTAGCATGTAGTTTGGATATACAAAAGCATGTGTTGTCCAACCCATGTAGCAATCACTGCTAGTCTGTATTGAGCAAACAGTGCACCGCGCTGTAGCTAGCCGCACGCGGTAGCCGCCGCACGAGACGCTGGTGTGCGTCGTGTGAAGTATAGATTTTCCCATCTTATTTTTAAATGTCAGGAGTTGTATTAGTATTATGATGTTATCTTCTTAAATTGCTGCTACTAGGAAATCTATTCTTGAATAGTTCTCTTATAAAGTTTCCTAGTCATTCAGAACCAACTGCAATATATTGATGGACATAGAACTCTGCTCATGTGTACATCTTTCTTTAAATGTCAGGCTGACATGGAAAGTGCTATGGAACAAGAGGTACCAAAAGGTGGAGAACCAAAGAGTGATGTTGCTATTGTTGCTGAAATTCTCACTAAAGAATATCCCTCCAGCACATTCCTTCACTGGTTGTGTTGTGTTGGTTGGTGCCATCTTATGTTACTGGATACTAGTGCACAATATGGACATGGCCATATTATGAACATTGGTTTTGTTATTTTGTTTGGTGCATCTTATGAACCTGTGGTGTAAAGATAATGCTGGGCCTAAGTTATTGAAATCCTGGAGAATTATATTATTATTTTCATTATATTCTCCTGTGTTGGTTGACTGCCAAATTGTGCAATGTATTTTTCTTTTTGAGATACTGTTGGTTGTTGGTCACTCTTCAATAAGGGCTGAACAGAAAATACTAAATTGTGTTAGTGGGCTGGACCGTTTCAAGGCTCTTTGACAGAAAAAAAACAAAATGTTTTTGTTGGGTAGATAAAAGGGCTGGCCCAATTAATGCTGGATTAAATAAATGGGTTGCACAACTCAGCCCAAGAACTGATATGTTGGGCTTGGCCCATGCTTGTGGTCCAAAAGTAAATTTAAAAGTGGGCTGAATTATTGGGCCCAGCCCATTAAAACAACTGATTTGGACCGATCCTATATGGCATCCAGGTCATCGCATGTGCCACGTTGGCTCGGCCACATCAGATCCTACGTGGTCTGGGCTCATTAGTAATGACCATAATTTTGGTCAAAGATTTAATGACCTAAATTTTGGTCAAGGGTGGCCATGACAAATTTTTTGGAAAAGGTCACGTTTGTTCGTTCTTGACGGCCAACTGTTGACCTTCATAATTTGGTCAAAAAAAGGTCAATAAACGAAAGCAATGACGAATTAACGACAAAAATGGGGAGTCATAATTGGCCATATTTCTTGTAGTGAACTCTTCCTTGGACGAGGTGTTGAGTGGATACGATCACGACTATACGAATAAGCTGCCTGCTGGGCCACAACCGTCTGAAGAAGCTCTCTGGCTCTCTGTATTTCCATTGCCGCTGGCGACTCATCCTTGGCAGGGAGAGCCGCCAGCCGTGTTGCCGCAGCTATCATGTTATCCAAGGGGTTAGAAAAATGCCCCGGAGGTGTCAGAACATGCTAAGGAGGGGTTACGTTCAAACGTGGGGGATATATAGCCCCTGGCTGAACTGGTTCTCCTGCGGCCGGCGTCTCAGCGGCCGATTCACACCGGGCAGGTTACTGGATCCTGCCCCAGGCGTGTTGAAAAGATTCCTTGCATCGTAAGTCGGGGGTAGCCGTCTCACATGCCTTCTGTTGAAAATGGTGTTTGACGCATCCATGTCCAAGCTTAAGCGGAAGCTCTCCGCCTTAAGCCGCTGCACCTCCCTTGTAAGGCGGCTCACTCCGTTGCCATCCGGGTGTTCTCCACATTCAACTCCTCTTTGGCTTGTGCTATCTCTTCACATAATTTTGTAACCTCCGCATTATGCTGAGCTTGATTCGCCAGGTTAACCTCTGCCATTAACAACGTTGTCAGAGTATCCAACAAATCACAAAACTTGAGCCGGCGGGCGCATAGGGCCTCCTGCCCCGGAAGCCATCGATGTTGCTGACCCGGAGATCATTGCCGCTACAGTCGTAGAGTCCTGCGCTGGTTGTGTACCGGCCATGAAGACTGTGACCTGTTGTGGCGGCTTGTAAGGGTACAGAATATTGTCACCATCGGAACAGCCCCCAAGCCCGCCATCCTGAACCTGGTAGATGGAGTTGGTCTCACCAGCAGAAGACTCATCGCCTAAGTGAATAACCGTCTCACCACCAGATTCAGATCCTCCTTCTAGCTCCGCTCCATGAATGAAACCGACAAAAACATGCTTCGGGGCGGCCTTAGCCTTGGCAGGTCGCGTGCGCCGAGCCGACTCGGCGATGTTGGTGTAGATGTCCGGCTCAGCTTCCGACTCACCAATCTTGCAGACGAAGACATGAGTTCCACCAAAGGGGACCCGGTACCCGTACTCGATTGAGTCTGCCGCGGCGACTCTTGGTCATCCGGCCCATAGCGTACCCCTTGAGCCCTGCGAAGCTGCCCTTCAAGAACTTGAAACCACCGTGTGCTAGCCCCACGGTGGGCGCCAACTATCGTGGAATTATCGTGTCAGATGTCCTAGCATAAGGGTTGAAGGGGTTAAACAGTACAAGGGACACGGAGAGTTTATACTGGTTCGGCCCCTCGCGGTGGAGGTAATAGCCTAATCCAGTGTAGGGTGGTTATTGCTTGGGCTTCGATTACCAGGGAGCGAATACGCTTGACCTAGTTCTCGACCTCTTTCTTTCCTACCCTAACTCGCCGCCTGGTTGTCCCTTTATATACACAGGTTAACACCCGGCATCTTACAAAGTCCCGGCCGGCTCATAGACAACGTGCCCGGCTTTGTGACTAACTAAGTCTGCCTTACAATACAAGTTTATCCTCATGGCGGTTCATCCTTCTAGGCCCTAAGTCACCTCTGGGTCTTGCGCTGTGAGCGGGCTTGTTATGACCCCCCCCCCCCTCCTTCATGGGTTATTGCTAGTGGTATGACCCGGCCCCTACTGGGCAGTTCATACCCAGTAGTTATATCCCCAACAGTCCGTCTTCCTCTTGAAGATCCATTTATTTTCTATGGCTTGCCAATCATCGGGCAAGTCCACCAAAGTTCACACTTTTTTCTCATACATGGATCCCATCTCAGATTTCATGGCCTCAAGCCATTTCATAGAATCTGGGCTCATCATTGCTTCCTCATAGTTTGTAGGGTCATCATGGTCTAGTAACATGACTTCCAGAATAGGATTATCGTACCACTCTGGTGTGGACCATACTCTGGTTGACCTTGGAGGTTTGGTAGTAACTTGATTTGAAGTTTCATGATCATCATCATTAGCTTCTTCACTAATTGGTGTAGGAATCACTGGAACTGATTTCTGTGATGAACTACTTTCCAATTCGGGAGAAGGTACAATTAATTACCTCATCAAGTTCTACTTTCCTCCCTCTCACCTCTTTCGAGATAAAACTCCTTCTCTGGAAAGGATCCATTCTTAGCAACGAATATCTTGCCTTCGAATCTATGATAGAAGGTGTACCCAACAGTTTCTTTTGGGTATCCTATGAAGATGCATTTCTACAATTTGGGTTCAAACTTATCAGGTTGAAGCTTTTTCGCATAAGCATCGCAGCCCCAAACTTTAAGAAATGACAACTTTGGTTTCTTGCCAAACCATAGTTCATAAGGCATTGCCTCAACGGATTTTGATGGTGCCCTGTTTAACGTGAATGCAGTTGTCTCTAATGCATAACCCCAAAATGATACTGGTAAATCCGTAAGAGACATCATAGGTCGCACCATATCCAATAAAGTGCGGTTACAATGTTCGGACACACCATTATGCTATGGTGTTCCAGGTGGCGTGAGCTGTGAAACTATTCCACATTGTTTTAAATGAAGGATAAACCCTTAACTCAAATATTCTCCTCCACGATCAGATCGTAGAAACCTTATTTTCTTGTTACGATGAATCTCCACTTCACTCTGAAATTCTTTGAACATTTCAAATGTTTCAGGCTTGTGTTTCATTAAGTAGATATACCCATATCTGCTCAAATCATCTGTGAAGATCAGAAAATAACGATACCCGCCACGAGCATCAACACTCATTGGAATGGATACATCGGTATGTATTATTTTCAATAAGTCACTAGCTCATTTCATTGTTCCGGAGAACGGAGTTTTAGTCATCTTGCCCATAAGGCACGGTTTGCAAGTCTCAAATGATTCATAATCAAGTGATTCCAAAAGTCCATCTTTCTGGAGTTTCTTCATGCGCTTTATACCGATATGACCCAAACGGCAGTGTCACAAATAAGTTGCACTATCATTATCAACTTTGCATCTTTTGGCATCAATATTATGAATATGTGTATTACCACAATCGAGATTCAATAAACCATCAACATTGGGTATATGACCATAGAAGGTTTTATTCATGTAAATAGAATAACAATTATTCTCTGTCTTAAATGAATAATTTTATTGCAATAAACATGGTCTAATCATATTCATGCTTTAATGCAAACACCAAATAACATTTATTTTGGTTCAAATCTAATCCCAAAAGTATAGGTGGTGTGCGATGATGATCATATCAATCTTGGAACCACTTACAACATACATCGTCACTCCATCCTCAACTAGTCTCTATTTATTCTGCAAATCCTGTTTCAAGTTACTAATTTAGCAACCGAACAAGTATCAAATAACCAGGGGTTACTACAAGCACTAGTAAGGCACACATCAATCACATGAATATCAAATATACCTTTGTTCACATTGCCATCCTTCTTATCCACCAAATATTTGGGGTAACTCCGCTTCTAGTGACCATATCCTTTGCAGTAGAAGCACTTAGTTTTAGGCTTAGGTCCAGCTTTGGGCTTCTTCACGGGAGTGACAACTTGCATGACATTCTTCTTGAAGTTCCCTTTCTTTCCCTTTTGCCCTTTTCTTGAAAGTAGTGATCTTGTCAATCATCAACACTTGATGCTCTTTCTTGATTTCTACCTTCGTCGATTTCAGCATAACGGAGAGCTCGGGAATCGATTTCGTCATCCCTAGCATACTATAGATCATCACGAAGTTCCAATAACTTGGTGATAGTGACTAGAGAACTCTGTTAATTACTATGTTATCTGGAAGATTAACTCCCACTTGATTCAAGTGATTGTAGTACCCAGACATTCTGAGCACATGCTCACTAGTTGACCAATTGTCCTCCATCTTTTAGGCAAAGTACTTGTCAGAGGTCTCATACCTCTTGACACGGGCATGAGTCTGAAATACCAATTTCAGCTCTTGGAACATTTCATATGCTCCGTGGCGTTCAAAACGTTTTTAAAGTCCTGGTTCTAAGCCGTAAAGCATGGTGCACTTAAACTATCAAGTAGTCATCATATTGAGCTAGCAAAATGTTCATAACATCTGCATCTGCTCCTGCAATAGGTCTGTCACCTAACGGTGCATCAAGGACATAATTCTTCTGTGCAGCAATGAGGATACACCTAAGATCATGGACCTAGTCCGCATCATTGCTACTATCATCTTTCAACTTACTTTTCTCTAGGAACATATAAAAAGATAGGGAAACTATAACGCGAGCTATTGATCTACAACATAATTTGCAAAATACTATCAGGACTAAGTTCATGATAAATTAAAGTTCAATTAATCATATTACTAAGAACTCTCACTTAGATAGACATCCCTCTAGTCATCTAAATGATCACGTGATCCAAATCAACTAAACCATGTCCGATCATCACATGAGATGGAGTAGTTTTCAATGGTGAACATCACTATGTTGATCATATCTACTATATGATTTACACTCGACCTTTCGGTCTCCAGTGTTCTGAGGCCATATCTGCATATGCTAGGCTCGTCAAGTTTAACCCGAGTATTCTGCATGTGCAAAACTGGCTAGCACCCGTTGTATGTGAACGTAGAGCTTATCACACCCGATCATCACGTGGTGTCTCGGCACAAAGAACTGTCGCAACGGTGCATACTCAGGGAGAACACTTATACCTTGAAATTTTAGTAAGGGATCATCTTATAATGCTATCGCCAAACTAAGCAAAATAAGAATATAAAAGATAATCATCACATGCAATCAAAATATGTGACATGATATGGCCATCATCATCTTGTACCTTTGATCTCCATCTCCAAAGTACCATCATGATCTCCATCGTCACCGGCATGACACCATGATCTCCATCATCTTGATTTTTATCAACGTGTCATCACGTGGTCGTCTCGCCAACTATTTCTTTTGCAACTATTGCTATCGCATAGCGATAAAGTAAAGCAATTATATCGCGCTTGCATCTTATGCAATAAAGAGACAACTATAAGGCTCCTGGCAGTTGCCGATAACTTTAACAAAACATGATCATCTCATACACATCATGTCTTGACCATATCACATCACAACATGCCCTGCAAAAACACGTTAGCCGTCCTCTACTTTGTTGTTGCAAGTTTTACGTGGCTGATATGGGTTCTAGCAAGAACCGTTCTTACCTACGCATCAAAACCACAACGATTTTTTGTCAAGTGTGTTGTTTTAACCTTCAACAAGGACCGGCCATAGTGAAACTCGATTCAACTAAAGTTGGACAAACAGACACCCGCCAGCCACCTGTGCGCAAAAGCACGTCGGCAGAACCAGTCGCATGAACACGGTCATGTAATGTCTGTTCGGGCCGCTTCGTCCAACAATACCGCCGAATCAAAGTAAGACGTTGGTGGTAAGCAGTACGACTATTATCGTCCACAACTCTTTGTGTTCTACTCATGCATAAAACATCTACGCATAGATGGGGAACGTGGTAATTTCAAAAAAAATCCTACAATCACACAAGATCTATCTAGGTGATGCATAGCAACGAGAGGGGAGAGTGTGTCCACATACCCTCGTAGACCGAAAGCGGAAGCGTTTCAATAACGCGGTTGATGTAGTCGAACTTCTTCGCAATCCAACTGATCAAGTACCAAACGCATGACACCTTCGTGTTCAGCACACGTTCAGCTCGATGACGTCCCTTGTGCTCTTGATCCAGTTGAGGATGAGGGTGAGTTCCGTCAGCACGACGGCATGGCGATGGTGATGATGATGCTGCCGGTGCAGGGCTTCGCCTAAGCACTACGATGGTATGATCGAGGTGTATAACTGTGGAGGGGAGCACCGCACACGGTTGGGAGAGAAACTTGTGTGTGTTCTAGGGTGCCCCCCTGCCCCCGCATATAAAGGAGGGAGGAGGAGGAGGCCAGCCCATGGGTAGAGGACAAGGAAAGAGGGAAAGACAGAGGGAGTAGGAAAGGAAAAGGGGGCGCCGCCCCCTTTCCCTAGTCCAGTTCTGACCCATGGGAGGGCGCGCGCCACCTCCCCTTTGGCCTGCCTCCTCCTTTCCAGTATGGCCCAATAAGGCCCATTACTTCTCCCGGTGAATTCTCGTAACTCCCGGGTACTCTGAAAAATACCCGAATCACTCGGAACCTTTCCAATGTCTGAATATAGCCTTCCAGTATATCAATCTTTATGTCTCGACCAATTCGAGACTCCTCGTCGCGTCTGTGGTCTCATCCGGGACTCCGAACAAACTTAGGTCATCAAAACACATAACTCATAATACAAATCATCATCGAACGTTAAGCGTGCAGACCCTACGGGTTTGAGAACTATGTAGACATGATCGAGACAAATCTCCGATCAATAACAAATAGCGGAACCTGGATGCTCATATTGTCTCCTACATATTCTACGAAGATCTTTATATGTCAAACCGCATAATAACATACATTGTTCCCTTTGTCATCGGTATGTTACTTTTCCGAGATTTGATCGTCGGTATCATCATACCTAATTCAATCTCGTTACCGGCAAGTATCTTTACTCGTTCTGTAATGCTTCATCCCGCAACTAACTCATTAGTCACATTGTTTGCAAGGCTTATAATGATGAGCATTACCGAGAGGGCCCAGAGATACCACTCCGAAACACGGAGTGACAAATCCTAATCCCGATCTATGCCAACCCAATAAACACCTTCGGAGACACATGTAGAGCATCTTTATAATCACCCATTTACGTTGTGACGTTTGATAGCACACAAGGTGTTCCTCCGGTATTTGGGAGTTGGATAATCTCATAGTCTGAGGAACATGTATAAGTCATCAAGAAAGCAGTAGCAATGAAACTGTAACGATCATAATGCTAAGCTAACGGATTAGTCTTGTCCATCACATCATTCTCTTAATGATGTCATCCCGTTCATCAAATGACAACACAGTCTATGGTCAGAAAACATAACCATCTTTGATTAACGAGCTAGTCAAGTAGAGGCATACTAGGGACACTATGTTTTATCTATGTATTCACACATGTACTAAGTTTCCGGTTAATACAAATCTAGCATGAATAAGAAACATTTATCATGATATAAGAAAATATAAATAACAATTTTATTATTGTCTTTAGGGCATATTTCTTTCAAAGCCCACATTGCAGGTGGTGGAGTGGCCATCTCCAGTTGAGAGCTTGCACATGCTGCAATTGGTTTGGGACAATGCAACCAAGCGAACACTCTCACCCGCTGATTGTACTTACTGTACTTGAGGATGATAATGCATCATGATAAGATATTCATATAAGTATGGACTTGTCTTTGGCTGCTTTCTCTTGCATCGTAGGTGACATATATTCCACAAAGATAAGATTGTCTCTGGTCTCTACTCTCTACTCTGTCTGTACTAGGCACCTACCAAGTGCCAACTAAGATCCAGAGTGTGTGCATCCGGCGCCACCAGGAAAACATCCTTCAGACTGACTGTAAGCACTAGCTCGCCAAGGGACTTCGGGTTATAGCTAGCTGGCAACTCTATATATGCGAGATAAATACAATTGATCATTTAATTAACTTAATCCATCACATCAATCAACAGTTATCTGATAGATATTCTTGTGACTTTTGTAGGTTGCGACCAGATCACTTTTATTCTAGGATCGACACTGTACGTACCAAACATGTGGCGGTGTGGGTCACGGCAGTCAATGGGTCACTAGAAACGAAGAACAAAATGGTCCACTGGAGCTAGTGCCTACTCCTAGCCTCCCCTTTCTTTTCATCATCGCCATGTGCGTAGCTTCCCATCCGATCAGCGGCGGTGCCAGCAACAAAAAGCCGTGGCTTCAAATACACTAATCTCTCTAAAATCTTCTAATTTTTTGCACAAATATGAGTAGAACTGGTTTGCAATCCAAAAACCAGTGGGGTCAGCCGACCCCACAGGTTACACATGGAATCGCCACTGCATCCGATAGTCAGTCTATCATCTGCGGTCAGGGCCAATACCCTTTTTCTCTCCATTCAATTGTTGTTTCATTTCTGTTTGGGAAGCTGTAGTGAACAATTATAATTATGCTAGAGTTGCTCTAAGGACCGGAGACTTGACGACTTAACCAAATAGTACAGCCCCATCATCCTACCACGAGCATTTAGTGTGGTCAGTTGGCAAGTTGCTTGATCAGGTCCCGGTGGGCTACGACGCACGAGCAGAGGAGCGGCGCAGTTAGATCTGATGGTGATCTACGAGTACGCATGCCCAGTGCACATGCACAGCGGCCGGCGCCCGATCAACCAGGATCTAATATAACCGAAACTGGACTGTACGGTCCCATGCGACAGCAAGAGGGCCGGGTTTTCGTTAGCCGTCGTCGACAAAATCATGGCTGCTCGTGTCGTGCTTGCATGGCGCGAGCCATATGGGTCGTCGTCGCGCCGGTAGCCTTTCACACGCTCCAGACCAAAATACTACTCTCTCTAGCTCCGCATGCATGTCCTCGCATCAATGTGATGCACACACGCGAGCGCGCGTTTGCAGACGTCCCCATGCATGAGGCGGCCATGCATGACTTGTCCAGTGTAGTACGTCGAGCTTTCTTCCGTTAAAAGTTGATCGGTACGTTGAGCATGCGAATCCACGACTGGCATGACGCGCTGACCCGCGACGACCGACGAGCTAGCATGAACACACTTTGGGGAGGCTTGGTTTGCGGGGCCGCCGGCGGCGAACGCGAGTCTGCCCTTGACGAAGCGATATGGCTATTCGTGTCGTGCGTGCATGGCGTCAGCCATATGGGTCTTCGTCGTGCCGGCAGCCTCTTCACGCGCTCCGGACTAAAATATCTCCTCAGCTCCTCGTGTCATCGCATCAATTTGGTGTGCACACACGCGCATTTGCAGACGTCGCCATGAGACGGGCCATGGCTTGTCAAGTGTATGTCGAGCTTCTGTAAAAGTTGATCGATACTAGTGGTACATATGACTAACCAGCCAGAGCGACGACATGGTTCAAGATCTTGGCACGTACTACGTGCATACAAACCCACGACCGGCGACGAGCTGGCATGCGTGAGAACACCTGGGGTGGCAGATGTTTACGTGTACGGCCCCGTTACGGCCGACTTGCCCTGTGGGACACGCGAGCCGTCCTTTGACTCGAGGCAGCGAAACACACACGAGCCGTAGATCATACGTGTCATCCGATGACGTGATATGCCACCCACTTAACCTCCTTGTCACTGCATGCATCAAACGTGTGCGTCGACTAGCTGCCACGTGAGGGACAAGTGTGTCAAAGTAGTCACAATCTATGTCGGCCGATTCCCTTCAAAAAAAAATCTATGCCGGCCGATGCGTATGGAAAGAACCATGACAGGCATGCGTGATGAACAAGTGTCAAAATTCTCACAAATTGCCGGTGCGTATGTGTGGTAGTACAGTGACAGTTGGTGCGGAACAGCCTGCAAAGTTAATTAGCCATAGCCGTCTACTCTATGATTGTGTGGTTGCAGATTAGTTTCAACCAACAAATTTTGTATGCGGACACGGCAACGAAGATCAAGCCATCCTAAGTTACATCCGCATATGAGTTTTGTTGTGTTTTGTGTGAATGAATTTTAAGGTCGAGGGCAACGAGGGGAGATATCGATATAAAAGAAATAAGGAGAGGCAAAAGTTCCATCGAAGGAGACTCAAAAGTCTAAACTTGGGATGCACCGAAAGCATCCCCTCTTTTTTCATCAACAACTATCGATTTGTCTTGGTTGGACCTGTTTTTTAATTTGTTCACATGATATGTGCTATGCTTGAAGTGTCGTTTGCTTTTATTTGTTTGTTTTGCTTGCTGGTCTTTGCCATAATTGTGTTCTGGTCACACACCTTGAGAGAGATACACATGTGTCATGAATTTTTAGAACGCTCAGTGACCTTCACTTATGTCTTTTGAGTAGAGATAATTATATAATTGCTTTTGCACTTCACTTACACATGTTAGAGCACATCGGAATGACATGCTTTGGTAGAAAAGATTGGGACCCTCTAGCTTTGCTTATATCTTTCTATCGAATTGAATAGCAATTAATAGTTTGCATGAATTATATTGGACATAAAATTGATAGGTATACAAAGCAGGCTTATCCGGCCTGAGTGATATATTAAATTAAACAAATCAATCATTTTACATGGACGGTTTTAGAAAGATACATCACGGAAGACAGAGGGAGGATGAAGCATAGGCTAGATTCTCTCAACTGGGTTAAACAAAATAACCCTCGGGTCCTTGAGCAAGACTTTTGTACATTCATGCATGCATCTATACACCAAAGCATTAGACCATTAGCAGCGAAATGAACAGAGATATGAAGTCTTTGAATTTCGTAGCAGAAACTCTTCACGTTGCGCCTTCTATATGTTCCAAAGAATAGCCATGATAACGACGGTGGACCCCGTCTTGTGAAGGATGTCCTAACCCCATAGATGTGAAAGGTTTACTAGAGGGTCCGTGGCCAGGCATTTTAGATCATCTGAAAGAGGCCGCACGACCTCTTCAGCTAGTACAAGCACGGTCGGAACAAATTTGGTTCCCAGGACGAAATGAAATAAAGAGTTTTATACCAAAGTTTTATACTTATTCATTTTATTTTATCATACTATAATACTAATGAGTATGCATTTTATTACTAGATAGTATAGTTAACCGTATAATTTAATTGGTATAGTTAATCAATGTTCTTTGTTATCACCTATCAGTTGTAATGCATATCACTGTTCACTTTGTTTATGCCAAATTTAAATGATGTAAAAGAAGTTATTTCTGAATTCTTTATGTGACAACTCTGTAAATTATATAGTGCACACGCACATATTTGTATGTACATGCATATTTGTAGCGATGTAACAAAGGTTTCTAAAGAATAATGTCGAACTAATATCTTAAAAATTATTTCTAGTGTATTATTAGGTATGCATATTTATAGAACATTGTAGAGTATAAATTATACCATTTGCACATGTAATGCAAGTTAGATGGCGGATGGCTTCTATGAGCGACTATTTATGTTGGAATGTTCAACTCATGCAGAACGGGTCCTGGACCTTTTCGATGGAATGGTCACAGATGAAATGAATGCCAAGCTAGTTGCTCCTACATCATATGTAGAGATAGAACACGCACTCTTTCCATAGGGGACCTTCGAAGGCTTCGGGCCCGGATGGCCTTCCGGCGTTATTTTATCAACGACACTGGCCGTTGATATGGGATGATGTATGTAGAGCTTTGCACGAGTATCTTCAAGGGGCGGCGGCGCCCGATAATTTTAATGACACTATTATTGTTATGATCCCCAAAGTGAACTCACCAGAGCTTCTAACGCAATTTTGCCCCATAAATCTATGTAATGTATTGTATAAAACTGGGGCTAAAGTTCTGGCAAATAGGTCGAGGTTTGATCCTTCTGGTGCTTATATCTAAAGAGCAAAGTGCATTTGTACCCGGATGGCTTATCACTTACAATGTCCTTGTGGCGTACAAGTGTATTCAGAAACCTCCGAAAGTTAACCTAGATAGTTTTTCTGCCACCGCAAGTCTCTGTTCTGAAGTGATCTTGTCTGGAGTTCTTTTTCCGGCACCGTGCCGGAGAGGGAAAGCCATCAACATAGGTCATGTCCTTCATCCCCGTTGCCTCCATGACGAGGAGAGGGTAGTTCACCCCCGAGGCTGAGGGTATGTACCAGTAGCTATGTGTTTGATCTCTCTCTCTCTTTCTCCCGTGATCTTGATAGGCCACAATCTTAATGTATCATGAGCTTTGTTAGTATAGTTGGATTATATGGTGTTTTGCCCTGAGGATCGAGCAGCACAAGTCGCACCAAAAGGTGGCGGCGTGGACATGTGGGTGGCGACAGAAGGAAACGTGTCTCCTAAAATATAGGTTGCTACAATATCTAGGTAGATGGAAGGCGTTATGTCACCTCGTCCAAATACTAAATATGGAAACTCGTGAACTCGACTTGAAGCGGCCTCTAATAAATTATGTAAATCGCGAGACGATGATTCTGTTAAACAAATATTTTCAATCAAATTTGTCGTAAAAACAGTTATTATGACCATCGAAAAATATTTTCAATCAAAATCATCAAAATAAAAGCTATTACAATGATCCAGATGATACATGATTCTCCTAAATTGCTCTTAACTTGCTAGGCATAAGGCCATGCGTTTGGTAGAGGGTTCTGCAGCACGACACGACCAGCTAGGCCGTAGCCCTCCTAGCTTGAACAGTAGCTTCTTGCACAAGCTTCACCGTACCACCCAAATTCAAATAAGTTCTGCCATTTGTCCTTCGTCTTCACACCTATGCCATGTGTGCGTTAATGAAGCATCCAACGAGCTAGTACTATTCCATGTCCGTCTTCTTTTAACTAGTAGGACGAAGGCGCGGCGGCACGCCGTGCCCAAGTATGAGCCCATTGTTGTCTAAACTGTAGCTTAATTTGTTTGTCGGAGTAAATGACCACGGTTAGCCCTATCCGCTCCCCATGACGTTTCAAGACATCAGGGCCGGCTGCGCCCCTCAAGCATCCAAGACAAAGGGCCGCCTTCTTGTGGCTGGCTGTACCAAGCGGCCGGCTGCAAGAAGACGGCAAGGCCAAAAGAGCGGCCCCAGAGTGGGCCGACTCCTAGCAGGCAGCCACCAGAGTGGCCGACTCCTAGTAGGTGGCCCACCCTTGCACCCTCAAAGTTTGCACCCACATAACGGCGAAGTGCAGCCTGCCACACCCGAATCCCGGAATGGGCGTGGCCACAGTGCAATGTACCGGGCGGCCATCCCTAGCCCGGCGCGGCACTGTTGCCACACTGACCATGACATCATCCATGGCAGAGCAACCCTGCTCCCACGACGGGCTGTCGGTACAGCCCGCAGGCGGCGGGCCCTACCTATCAGCGAGATACCAGAGGGCGGCATGCCCAGGCCAGTCGGCACAGGGGAAGGCCTGTTCCAGAGTAGTCGGCCCTCCCCTTCCCTAGAAGTTTGTGCGCCATAAACCAGATAAGACGGGGTGTGGTTACAGTGAATGCCCACCAGGCGGCGGTACTGTAGCCATGCTCTCCCCGACCAAGAAATCATCATCAGAGGCGGGGCTACAGTAACGAGCAACCGACAGGGCCCGTAGGAGGTGGGCCCAACCTGTCGACCGAGAGCCCGGCAGCCATCGGGACCCACCAGGCAGCGGGCCCCAGCGGCCGGCGGAGAAGCCGACGACCATAGACACTGACGGCCTGGATCTACACCTAGCCAGATTACCATTGTACCCCTGGGGGTAGGCCTATATAAATCCCCCAGGGCACCCATGCAAGGGGTTTAACTCTTGGAGATACACACAGAGAGAGAGAGAGAGAGAAGTAGAGCTAGCCTTGCCCTTCTTCCTCCTCTAGCCAAAGAGCTCAAGGAGCAAGCTTGTAGCTGCTTGTTGATCTAGTGATCACGCGGAGACCCCGCAAAGCAGGACTAGGGGTGTTATCTTCTAGGAGAGCCCCGAACCTGGGTAAGATTCGCCGGCGTGCATGTCTTCTCCATATCCCGTTTCCAGGCACCGGCGGCGTCTTAATAGCTCCCACAATGATTAGCCATCCTTGGGCATATGTCGCACCAACCACCCGATATTTGGAGCCCACCGTGGGGCTAGGTGCACCGTCGTCCGAAGACCTGCTCTGGACAGGAACCTTGTTCCTCCCTAGCGAGCGCAGCCAGCCCGACACGCCCGACGACGTTTGCTCCGATGCGCTGCATGGCGCGGAAGTCGCCTGCGCCGCAAGCTACCTCGCTGATCTCATCGGCGAGATTCGCCTCTCCGATGAGCCCGCGCCAGGCGCGGGCGCAGCCAGCTCTGAGAGCTGCCTCATCGACCTCCTTGGCAAGCTTGACCTTGCCAACGAGCCCGCCTCCGAATTGGAGTCGATCGGCTCCACTGACCCGATGCTTATCGATTCCGACACATCATCCCTCGATGCCTTCCCCACCCACGTGGTGGTCATCGACGACCCGCTCCCTTTTGCCGACAGTGGCGGCAGCACTGTGACTGAGGTGCTCCTCATCAGCCATGGCGCAGCATCCAGCGCGTACGCCCGTGACCCACTGTAGGCGATGATGCGGGACATATCGGCACCCATCGCAGGCGACGCCGACGCGGAGACGTTGGAGGCCCACCTCCTTGAGCTCATCGAGAGCGGCAAGAAGCTAGCCACTATGAGACGCCTCAATGAGGCTTATTAGCGCGAGGTCGATCGTGCCGTCTGTGCCACGCCGGCTACTGGCGAGCCTAGCCGAGTGGGTGTTCTCAAACAACACGGCGTAGAGGAGATGTTGGTGTCGGTGTAGTCGGCGATCACCGCGGATGGTGAATAAGAGCAGGCCTCACCGCCACGAGCTCCTCGTGGGCCTCCTGTCGGAATGTGGCCAACTGGGCTAGATCTAGCCTAGGGTACCACGCCCTGACGAACTGCAAGGCCTGCCTTGCGCCTGCCCGGGCCAAGGAGGCCTTCCACGCCTCAAAGCGGCCGACTGCCACGTCCAGCTAGTCGGCTGTCCAGCTGGGGGTGCGTGGAGCTTGGACGCCTGGCCAGAGGGCGGAGATCACCTGGGCCCCGACACGCAGCAGCCGGCGGAGCATCCGATGAGCCGGCTAGAGACGGGCCTGGATGACAAGGAGTTGCTCGCTGAGCTACCGACGGGCATTCGGCGCGATCTCCATACCAGCCCGCCTCCGCTCCTCACGGTGAGCTTCGATAGCTTGGCTGGCGACGACGGCGTAGCCAGGGAAGTACTTTATGCAAGTTGAAAAAAGAAATATGATGTCAGAAGCCGGCACATATAATAGTCGGCGGTCGAAGGAAGGAAGAAAGCAAATCACCATCGACCATGTCCTCGATCCAGCCGTAGCCGTCGTTCAGCGCCCTCTCTGCATCGGCCCAGTTCAAGCACCGAGTCTCGAAACCGGCTTGGAGAGCGGCCTCGCGGTCGTTCGCCGCCTGAAGGGCCGCCTTGTGAAGCTCCTCCTGGTCGGCCAGCTTCTTGGCCAGGCAGTCGTGCTCCTGGGCCACCTTGCTGCACTCCTCCTCCTTGGCACGTAGCGCGGTTTGGGCCTCACCCAATTGTTGCTGCAGGGCGGCGTTGGCCTCTGCAAAGATAGCAAAGAAGGACAACCAGCAAGAAAGAAAGAAAGAAGTACCAAGAAAGATCCAGCCCGACTGCTCAGTAGTCGGCCCGGATCTCGGGACTACACCCAGCGGGTGCGCTGACGCGCCCCCACAAGAGAGAGAAGGTGGAGTGCTTACTCCGGCTCTCAGACAAGTCAGCAGTCTTCTGAGCAGCTACCAAACCTGGGAGTTGAAGGTGGCCACGCGGAGATTGTGATAATCCTGCAACAAAGACATACTGGAAAGAAAGCAAGTCAGCACCCGAGCCTGCTTGAAAGTTTCAGGCCGCCTGCTCAGTAGCCGGCCCAGAACTCGGGGACTACACCCAGTGGGTGCGCTGACGCGCCCCCACGGAAGAATACAAGAATGAAAAACAAGAAGCATAACCGGATGGCTGTTCACGACGCTAGGAACTCTTGGTTGTAGTGATGGAGGGCGATGGCCTTTGCCTGGAGCCGAGCCCGGACGTCATGTGCTACCACGTTCAGCATGGCTGTCCCGCCTCCAGGCGTCCACACTGGCGACCCGATGCTGGTGGCCTCCACCTCCAGGGCCGACGAACTTGCGGCCCCGGCCTTCGGTGGCAGTGGCCGGCTGGACCAAGCGGCTGGCTGCAGGAAGGCGGCAAGGCCCAAAGAGCGGCCCCAGAGTGGGCCGACTCCTAGCAGGCGGCCACCAGAGTGGCTGACTCCTAGCAGGCAGCCCACCCTTGCACCCTCAAAGTTTGCACCCACATAACGGTGATGAGACGGGGCATGGCTATAGTGCAGCCTACCACACCCAAATCCCAGAATGGGCGTGGCCACAGTGCAATGTACTGGGCGGCCATCCCAAGCCCGGCGCGGCATTGTTGCCATGCTGACCATGACATCATCCATGGCAGAGCAGCACTGCTCCCACGATGGGCTCTCGGTACGGCCCGCAGGTGGCGGGCCCTACCTATCAGCGAGATATGAGAGGGCGGCATGCCTAGGTCAGTCGGCACAGGGGAAGGCCTGTTCCAGAGCAGTCGGCCCTCCCCTTCCCTAGAAGTTTGTGCGCCATAAACCAGATAAGACGGGGTGTGGCTACAGTGAACGCCCACCAGGCGGCGGTACTGTAGCCATGCTCACCCCGACCAAGCCATCGTCATCGGAGGCAGGGCTACAGTAACGATAAGCCGACAGGGCCCACAGGCTGTGGGCCCAACCTGTCGGCCAAGAGCCCGGCAGCCGGCGGGACCCACCAGGCAGCAGGCCCGGCGGCCGGTGGAGAAGCCGACGACCATAGACACTGAAGGCCTGGACCTACACCTAGCCGGATTACCATCGTACCCCTAGGGGGTAGGCCTATATAAACCCCCAAGGGCAGCCATGCAATGGGTTGAACTCTTGGAGATACACGCACACATAGAGAGAGAAGTAGAGCTAGCCTTGCCCTTCTTCCTCCTCTAGCCGAAGAGCTCAAGGAGCAAGCTTGCAGCTGCTTGTTGATCTAGTGATCATGCGGAGACCCCGCAAAGTAGGACTAGGGGTGTTATATCCTAGGAGAGCCTCGAACCTGGGTAAGATTCGCCGGCGTGCATGTCTCTGCCTTATCCCCTTTCCAGGCACCGGCGGCGTCCTACTAGCTCCCATAATGATTAGCCATCCTTTGGCATATGTCGCACCAACCACTCGATATTTGGCGCCCACCGTGGGGCTAGGTGCACCGTCGTTCGAAGACCTGCTCTAGAGAGGAACCTCGTTCCTCCCTAGCGAGCGCAGCCAGCCCGGCACGCCCGATGGCGTTTGCGCCGACGCGCTGGATGGCGCGGAAGTCGCCTGCGCGGCAAGCTGCCTCGCTGATCTCATCGGTGAGATTCGCCTCTCTGACGAGCCCGCGCCCGGCGCAACCAGCTCCTAGAGTTGCCTCATCGACCTCCTTGGCAAGCTTGACCTTGCCAACGAGCCCACCTCCGACTTGGAGTCGATCGGCTCCACCGACCCGATGCTTGTCGATTTCGACACAGCATCCCTCGACGCCTTCCCCACCCACGTGGTGGTAATCGACAACCCGCTCCCTCGTGCCGACAGTGGCGGCAGCACCGTCACTGAGATGCTCGTTATCAGCCACGGTGCAGCATCTGGCGCGGACGCCCGCGACTCACTGTAGGTGAGATGCGAGACCTGTCGGCACCCATGGCAGGCGACGATGCGGGACCTGTCGGCACCCATCGCAGGCGATGCCGACGCCGAGACGTTGGAGGCCCACCGCCTTGCGCTCATCAAGAGCGGCAAGAAGCTAGCCACTATGAGATGCCTCAGTGAGGCTTATTAGCGCGAGGTCGATCATGCCGTTTGTGGCACGCTGGCTGCTGGCGTACCTAGCCGAGTGGGTGTTGTCAAACAGCACGACGTAGAGGAGATGCTGGTGTTGGTGTAGTCAGCAATCGCCGCGGGATGGTGAATAAGAGCAGGCCTCACCACCACCAGCTCCTCGTGGGCCTCCTGCCGGAATGTGGCCAATTGGGCTAGATCTAGCCTAGGGTACCATGCCCTGACAAACTCCAAGGCCCGCCTTGCGCCTGCCCGGGCTGAGGAGGCCTTCCACACCTCAAAGCGGCCGACTGCCATGTCCAGCCAGTCGGCTGTCCGGCTGGGGGTGCGTGGAGTTTGGACGCCTGGCCAGAAGGCGGAGATCACCTGGGCCCCGACACACTGCAGCCAGTGGAGCATCTGATGAGCCGGCTGGAGATGGGCCTGGATGGCAAGGAGTTGCTCGTCGAGCGAGCGACGGGTGGTAAGTGCGATCTCCATACCAGCCCGCCTCCGCTCTTCACGGTGAGCTTCGATGGCTTGGCTGGCGACGACAACGTAGCAAGGGAAGTACTATGTGCAAGTTGAAAAAAGAAATATGAAGTCAGAAGCCGGCACATATAACAGTCGGCGGTCGAAGGAAAGAAGAAAGCAACTCACGACCATGTCCTCGATCCGGCTGTAGCCGTCGTTCAGCGCCCTCTCCGCGTCGGCCCAGTTCGAGCACTGACTCTCGAACTCGGCTTGGAGAGCGGCCACGCTGTCGTTCGCTGCCTGAAGGGCCGCCTTGTGAAGCTCCTCCTGGTCGGCCAGTTTCTTGGCCAGGCGGTCGCCCTCCTGGGCCACCTTGCTGTACTCCTCCTCCTTGGCACACAGCACGGTTTGGGCCTCACCCAATTGTTGCTGCAGGGCGGCGTTGGCCTCTGCAAAGATAGCAAAGAAGGACGGTCAGCAAGCAAGAAATAAAGAAGTACCAAGAGAGATCCAGCCCGACTACTCAGCAGTCGTCCTGGATCTCGGGGACTACACCCAGCGGGTGCGCTAACACGCCCCCACAAGAGAGAGAAGGTGGAGTGCTTACTCCGTCTCTCGGACAAGTCAGCAGTCTTATGAGCCAGCTCTCGGACCTGGGAGTTGAAGGTGGCCGCGCGGAGATTGTGATAATCCTGCAACAAAGACATATTGGAAAGAAAGCAAGTTAGGACCTGAGCCTCTTGAAAGTTCCAGGCCACCTGCTTAGCAGCCAGCCCGAAACTTGGGGACTACACCCAGTGGGTGCGCTGACGCGCCCCCACGGTAGAATACAAGAATGAAAAACAAGAAGCATACTCGGATGGCTGTTCGCGACGCCAGGAACTCCAGGTTATAGTGATGGAGGGCGATGGCCTGAGCCTGGAGCCGAGCCCGGATGTCCTGTGCTGTGCTACCTCTCGAGCATGCATTGGTTTTTCCCTTGAAGAGGAAAAGGGTGATGCAGCCAAGTAGCGTAAGTATTTCCCTCAGTTTTGAAAACCAAGGTATCAATCCAGTAGGAGGGTCCTCAAAAGTCCCACGCACCTACACAAACAAACAAGAACCTCGCAACCAACACGATAAAGGGGTTGTCAATCCCTTCATGGAAACTTGCGAAAGTGAGATCTGATAGAGATAATATGATAATATAAATGATTTGGGTATTTTTATGATACATATTGGAAAATAAAAGATGCAAATAAAAGTAGATGGAAAACTTATATGATAAAAGATAGACCCGGGGGCCATAGGTTTCACTAGTGGCTTCTGTCAAGATAGCATAAGTATTACGGTGGGTGAACAAATTACTGTCGAGCAATTGATAGAAAAGTGCACAGTTATGAGAATATCTAGGCATGATCATGTGTATATAGGCATCACGTCCGCAACAAGTAGACCGAAACGATTCTGCATCTACTACTATTACTCCACACATCGACCGACTCCTGCCTGCATCTAGAGTATTAAGTTCATAAGAACATAGTAACACACTAAGCAAGATAACATGATGTAGAGGGATAAACTCATGCAATATGATATAAACCCCATCTTTTTATCCTTGATAGAAACAATACAATACGTGCCTTGCTGCCCCTGCTATCACTGGGAAAGGACACCACAAGATTGAACCCAAAGCTAAGCACTTCTCCCATTGCAATAAAGATCAATCTAGTAGGCCAAACCAAACTGATAATTCGAAGAGACTTGCAAAGATAACCAATCATACATAAAAGAATTCAGAGGAGATTCAAATATTTCTCATAGATAAACTTGATCATAAACCCACAATTCATCGGATCTCGACAAACACACCGCAAAAAAGTGTTACATCAAATAGATCTCCAAGAAGAGGAAGGAGAACTTTGTATTGAGAATCAAAGAGAGAGAAGAAGCCATCTAGCTAATGACTATGGACCCGAAGGTCTATGGTAAACTACTCACAACTCATCGGAGAGGCCTTGGAGATGACGGAGAGGGCCTCCGTGGTCGATTCCCCCTCCGGCGAAGCACCGGCGAAGGCTCCAAGATGGGATCTCACGGATACAGAAGGTTGCGACGGTGGAATTAGGTTTTCGTGCTGCTCCTGGATGGTTTCGGTGTACGTAGATATATATAGGAGGAAGAAGTAGGTCGGTGGATGCTCGAGTGGCCCACGAGGGTGGGGGGCGCACCCACCCCCCTAAGGGCGCTCCGGGCACCCTCGTGACCGCCTCGTCCGCTTCTTGACGTCCACTCCAAGTCTCCTGGTTTGCATTTGTTCCAAAAGATCGCTCCCGAAGGTTTCATCCCGTTTGGACTCCATTTGATATTGCTTTTCTTTGAAACACTGAAATATGCAAAAAAACAGCAATTCGGGCTGGGCCTCCGGTTAGTAGGTTAGTCCCAAAAATGATATAAAAGTGTAAAGTAAAGCCCATAAACATCCAAAACGGGTAATATAATAGCATGGAACAATCAAAAATTATAGATACGTTGGAGACGTATCAAGCATCCCCAAGCTTAATTCCTGCTCGTCCTCGAGTAGGTAAATGATAAAAACAGAATTTTTAATGTGGAATGCTACCTAGCATAGTTCTCAATGTAATTTTATTTATTGTGGCATGAATGTTCAGATCCAAATGATTCAAAATAAAAGTTAATATTGACATGATAAACAATAATACTTCAAGCATACTAACAAAGTAATCATGTCTTCTCAAAATATCATAACTAAAGAAATCTATCCCTACAAAATCGCATAGTCTGGCTATGCTCTATCTTCATAACACAAATTATTTAATCATGCACAACCCCGATGACAAGCCAAGCAATTGTTTCATACTTTAGTATTCTCAAACCTTTTCAACTTTCACGTAATACATGAGCGTGAGCCATGGACATAGCACTATATGTGGAATAGAATGGTGGTTGTGGAGAAGACAAAAAAAGGAAGATAGTCTCACATCAACTAGGTGTATCAACGGGCTATGGAGATGCCCATTAATAGATATCAATGTGAGTGAGTAGGGATTGCCATGCAACAGATGCACTAGAGCTATAAATGTAAGAAAGCTCAACAAAAGAAACTAAGTGGGTGAGCATCCAACTTGCTTGCTCACGAAGACCTAGGGCGTTTTGAGGAAGCCCATCATTGGAATATACAAGCCAAGTTCTATAATGAAAAATTCCCACTAGTATATGAAAGTGACTACATAGGAGACTCTCTATTATGAAGATCATCGTGCTACTTTGAAGCACAAGTGTGGTAAAAGGATAGTAGCATTGTCCCTTCTCTCTTTTTCTCTCATTTTTTTATTTGTTCTTTCTCTTCTTTTTTTGTAAAGTCCGAAGTCTCATCCCGACTTATGGGGGAATCATAGTCTCCACCATTCTTTCCTCACTTGGGACAATGCTCTAATAATGAAGATCATCACACTTTTATTTACTTACAACTCAAGATTACAACTCGATACTTAGAACAATATATGACTCTATATGAATGACTCCGACGGTGTACCAAGATATGCAATGAACCGAGAGTGACATGTATGAAAATCATGAGGGTGGCCTTGCCACAAATACGATGTCAACTACATGATCATGCAAGAGCAATATGACAATGATGATGCGTGTCATAATAAACGGAATGGTGGAAAGTTGCATGGCAATATATCTCGGAATGGCTATGGAAATGCCATGATAGGTAGGTATGGTGGCTGTTTTGAGGAAGGTATATGGTGGGTATATGGTACCAGCAAAAGTTGCACGGCATAAGAAAGGCTAGAAATGGTGGAAGGGAGAGAGTGCGTATAATCCATGGACTCAACATTAGTCATAAAGAACTCATATACTTATTGCAAAAATCTACAAGTCATGAAAAACCAAGAACTATGCGCATGCTCCTAGGGGGATAGATTGATAGGAAAATACCATCGCTCATCCCCGACTACCACTCATAAGGAAGACAATCAATAAATAAATCGTGCTCCAACTTCATCACCAAGCGGTTCACCATATGTGCATGCTACGGGAATCACAAACTTCAACACAAGTATTCCTTAAATTCATAATCACCCTACTAGCATGACTCTAATATCACCATCCCCATATCTCAAAACAATTATCAAGCATCAAATTGATCATAGCATCCAATTCACTTTCTATCTGATAGTTTTTATTATACCCAACTTGGATGCCCATCATTCTAGGACCAATTTTATAACCATAGCAAATACCATGCTGTTCTAAAAGACTCTCAAAATAATATAAGTGAAGCATGAGAGATCAACAATTTCTACAAAATTAAGCCACCACCGTGCTCTAAAAGATATAAGTGAAGCACTAGAGCAAAAATTATCTAGCTCAAAAGATATAAGTGAAGCACATAGAGTATTCTAATAAATTATAAATCATGTGGGTTTCTCCCAAAAGGTGTGTACATCAAGGATAATTGTGGTAATCTAAAAAGCAAAGACTCATATCATACAAGACGCTCCAAGCAAAACACATATCATGTGGCGAATAAAAATATAGCTCCAAGTAAAGTTACTGATAGACGAAGACGAAAGAGGGGATGCCTTCCAGGGCATCCCCAAGCTTAGGCTTTTGGTTATACTTGAATATCTTGGGGTTCCATGGGCATCCCCAAGCTTAGGCTCATGCCACTCCTTATTCCATAGTCCATCAAATCTTTACCCAAAACTTGAAAACTTCACAACACAAAACTCAACAGGAAATCTCATAAGCTCCGTTAGTGCAAGAAAGAAAAACCACCACATAAGGTACTGTAGTGAACTCATTCTTTATTTATATTAGTGTTAAACTTACTGTATTCCAACTTCTCTATGGTTCATACCCCCCGATACTAGCCATAGATGCATCAAAATAAGCAAACAACACACGAAAGACAAAATCTGTCCAAAACAGAACAGTCTGTAGAAATCTGTAACTTTCGAATACTTCTGGAACTCCAAAAATCCTACCAAAATAGGACATCCTAGGAAATTTGTCTATTGATATACAGCGAAAATAACGCAAAAGAACGTTTCTGTGGTTTATTGAATTTTTTCTCGTGAGCGCAAAGTTTCTGTTTTTCAGCAGAATCAAATTAACTATCACCGTAGGTTATCCTATAGGTTCTACTTGGCACAAACACTAATTGAGACATGAAAACAAAGCTAAACAGAAGCTAGATGAAATATTTATTACTCTCTCCGTTCCTAGATATAGGGTGTATAGTTTTTGGCACGGGAATTAAAGAACACACGAGGAGGAAAAATTTCACAAGTTTTGGGCGAGATTACACCTGACTAATTGACATGAGGAAATAGAGGAGCTTTCCCGATATAAGGAAATGTAATCAAATCCTTAAAAAAATTATCTAAACGAGTGGTGCAATGCAATACACCTTATATTTTGGACTTTTTCTCAAAAATATATACACCCTATATCAAGGAACAGAGGGAGTACTAAACAGAAGCAAAAAGCAAGGAAAAAAATAAAATTGGGTTGCCTCCCAACAAGCGCTATCGTTTAACGCCCCTATCTAGGCATAGAAGTGAGAATAGATCTAAGTGTTGCCATCTTTGGCATTAAATTCTTCAATAGAACACTTATAACCCATAGGAGTTTCTTTCTTTTTAGTAATGATTAAACTCTTAGGAAAAAATTCAAGATAATCTTTTGTAGCAAAAGGTTCCTTAATGAGAGCAAAGAAATTAGAATGAACGCTTATTGATTTGAGATCCGTATTTTCCTTACTAGAAGATTCACCCTTATTTTTAGGAACATACATTAATTTAGCATTTTTTGTAGGAGGAGTTGGTGTACTTTTCATGGATGAGAAGGGAGACCCTAAATTAGTAATAATATCCTCAAGTTTACTGATTCTTGTGGAATCTTGATCTATCCTTTCATTAACTATAAGTTCCTTCTCTTTAAAACTTTTCAAAGTAACTCCAACCTTAGATCCATATTGAGTAATTTGGTTGTGGATCTTTTTATCCAAATTTTCAATTAACTCGACAGTAGAAACTTTATTTTCAATAATTTCAAGTCTTTGCATCACATGTTCTAAAGTTAAAACTCTCCCATTAACCAAAAGAGGCGGTAGACCGAACAAATCTTTCATGGCATTATAAGCATCAAAAGTATGGCTACCCAAAAAATTCCCTACGGTAATGGTATCAAGAATGTATCTATTCCAAGGAGTAATGCCTACATAAAAATTGCGAAGAAGAACGGAAGTAGATTGCTTCCTAGTAGATCTATTTTGAGCATTGCAAATTCTATTCCAAGCATCTTTTAGATTTTCTCCCTCCCTTTGTTTAAAACTAAGAACTTCATGATCGGGAGTATTAATTATGATAGGAGGACTAGCCATGATAACGAGATAAACAACTGACACACGAGCACACAAAAGGCAAGCGAAAGATAGAGGAGAACGGGAAAGAGAGGGCGAATAAAATGGCAAGGGTGAAGTGGGGGAGAGGAAAACGAGAGGCAAATGGCAAATAACGTAATGCGATGGAGATGAGTTTGTGATGGGTACTTGGTATGTCTTGACTTGAACGAAGACCTCACCGGCAACAGCGCCAGAAATCCTTCTTGCTACCTCTTGAGCATGCGTTGGTTTTTCCCTTGAAGAGGAAAGGGTGATGCAGCAAAGTTGTGTAAGTATTTCCCTCGGTTTTGAGAACCAAGGTATCAATCCAGTAGGAGGCTCCTCAAAAGTCCCACACACCTACACAAACAAACAAGAACCTCCCAACCAACATGATAAAGGAGTTGTCGATCCCTTCACGGAAACTTGCAAAAGTGAGATTTGATAGAGATAATATAATAAGATAAATATTTTTGGTATTTTTATGATATAGATTGGAAAATAAAAGATGCAAATAAAAGTAGATGGAAAACTTATATGACAAAAGATAGACCCGGGGGCCATAGGTTTCACTAGTGGCTTCTCTCATGATAGCATAAGTATTATGGTGGGTTAACAAATTACTATCGAGCAATTGATAGAAAACTGCATAGTTATGAGTATATCTAGGCATGATCATGTGTATATAGGCATCACGTCCGCAACAAGTAGACCGAAACGATTCTGCATCTACTACTATTACTCCACACATCGACCGACTCCTGTCTGCATCTAGAGTATTAAGTTCATAACAACAGAGTAACGCATTAAGCAAGATGACATGATGTAGAGGGATAAACTCATGCAATATGATATAAACCCCATCTTTTTATCCTTGATGGAAATAATACAATACGTGCCTTGCTGCCCCTGCTGTCACTGGGAAAGGACACCGCAAGATTGAACCCAAAGCTAAGCACTTCTCCCATTACAAGAAAGATCAATCTAGTAGGCCAAACCAAACTGATAATTCAAAGAGACTTGCAAAGATAACCAATCATACATAAAAGAATTCAGAGGAGATTCAAATATTTCTCATAGATAAACTTGATCATAAACCCACAATTCATCGGACCTCGACAAACACACCGCAAAAAAGATTTACATCGAATAGATCTCGAAGAAGAGGAAGGAGAACTTTGTATTGAGAATCAGAGAGAGAGAAGAAGCCATCTAGCTAATAACTGTGGACCCGAAGGTCTGTGGTAAACTACTCACAACTCATCGGAGAGGTCTTGGAGATGATGTAGAGGCCCTCCATGGTCGATTCCCCCTCCGGTGAAGCGTCGGCGAAGGCTCCAAGATGGGATCTCGCGGGTACAGAAGGGTTGTGGCGATGGAATTAGGTTTTCGTGGTGCTCCTGGATGGTTTCGGGGTACGTAGATATATATAGGAGGAAGAAGTAGATCGGTGGACGCCCGAGGGGCCCATGAGGGTGGGTGGGGGGACGCCGGGCACCCTCGTGACTGCCTCGTCCGCTTCTTGACGTCCACTCCAAGTCTCCTGGTTTGCATTTGTTCCAAAAAGATCGCTCCCGAAGGTTTAATACCATTTGGACTCCATTTGGTATTCCTTTTCTTCGAAACACTGAAATTGGCAAAAAAACAGCAATTCGGGATGTGCCTCCGGTTAGTAGGTTATTCCCAAAAATGATATAAAAGTGTAAAGTAAAGCCCATAAACATCCAAAATGGGTAATATAATAGCATGCAACAATAAAAAATTATAGATACATTGGAGACGTATCATGATGCTGCGTTCAGCATGGCTGTCCCGCCTCCAGGCGTCCACTTTGATGAGCCGATGCTAGTGGCCTCCACCTCCAGGGCCGACGAGCTTGCGGCCCTGGCCTCCTGTGGCCGTGGCGCCGAGGCCTTCTTCGCTGCGCGCCGGCGTGCCGGAGAGCGGATCGCGGGGTCTGTCCCCGCCGCTAGTTCGCCGCCAGTCGGCGGCACCAACAGCGCATTGGGCTGGCCGCCTTGGTCCTCGACGGTCGGCGTCAGTGGAGGCACCTCCGCCCCCAAGGCGATGCCATCGCCCCCTCCCCATTCATTGCCGGCTGGTCGCCACCGGCTCCTTCAAGCTGCGCCAAGACCTCAGGCGCGGGTGGCACAGTGCGAAGGGGGATGACAAGCTGCAGAGTTTGGCCGCGCGTGGCCTCTTCCGCCTGTGCCTTGGCCGCGGCATCCTCCTCTGCCTTGGCCGCAGCGTCGGCTTGTGCCTTTGCGGCCTCGTCCGCCTCCTCCTGTGCCGCCTTGGCCGCCGCCACCTCCTGCCGCTCCGCCTCGTCCTGCTCCTCGCGTGCCTCTTGTGCATTCCTCATCGTCGCTGCATGGAGCTCCGCGAGCGGGTGTACGCAGCGGGTGCTGGCAGAGCCCTCAGCTGCTCCAACCACGGAGGCGGCGCCAGACCACTCAAGAGATAGCTGGCCCTGATCAAGCAAACAGAAAATAGTTCAAAATGACACACGCAAGGAAACAAGAAGAAAGAGTGTAAGAGAAATCAAATACTTACGCAGACACTGTCACGGGCTGTTTCACCGCCTTCTTAAATCGGTTCACCTTCGCAGCGGCCTCCTCCCACTTGGTCGCCGCCGCCGAGACCCTGGGCTTCTCCGGCCGACTGCCGAACATCAACAGCGCAGCTCGACATTTCAGTGCGCTGCCTAGGGCAGTTGGCGCAGCTGATAAGCCCGCGTCCGCCTGGTCAGTGGCCGGATGGCGGTGCGGCGCGTTTCCCTCTTCATCATCATCTGTCCAGTCTTCGAGGCCGCATCCACCTGTGGAGCCACCTGCTCCGCCACCACCGCATGTGGCGACGTCTTCTTCCAAGGCGGTCGCTCCCAAGTTCAGGTCGTCCACGTCACTCACCGTTCAGTCGGGGAGATATTCATGGTTCTGTCCCGCGGTGTCGGCTGCCGACTGGATGATGGAGCTCTGCTTCATGGCCGACTGGTCAGACGGCAGATGAGGACCCGACAACTAAAAGGAAAAGAGGAAGGAGGAAGAATTAAGGACTTACAATAGTGTTGGGGAACGTAGTAATTTCAAAAAAATTCCTACGCACACGCAAGATCATGGTGATGCATAGCAACGAGAGGGGGAGTGTATCTTCATACCCTTGAAGATCGCTAAGCGGAAGTGTTTATCAACGCGGTTGATGTAGTCATACGTCTTCACAATCCGACCGATCCAAGTACCGAACGTACGACACCTCTGAGTTCTGCACACGTTCAGCTTGATGACGTCCTCGCCTTCTCGATCCAGCAAGACGGGCGAAGTAGTAGATGAGTTCCGGCAGCACGACGACGTGGTGACGGTGTTGGTGAAGAACAATCTCCGCAGGGCTTCGCCTAAGCACTACGGAAACTATGACGGAGGATAAACTAGAGGGGACGTGGTTGCCAGCACACGGCTTGGTGTTTCTTGAAGTGTATTTGGTGCTAGCCCTGCCCCTCTATTTATATGATGAGCCTTGGGGTCGAAACTTGGAGTAAAAGCCTCCACAAAGTCGGTTTCACCCGAAAGGCAAGAGTCCTTCTCGGACTCCAGGGCCAGACGCCAGGGTTCCCGGCGTCTGGACCCAGATGCCAGGGACCCTGGCGTCTGGCCCCTGGACTCCGCAAAACTTCCTTTTGCGCTTTCCAAAAACCTTGTGGGCTTTCCCCTTTGGCCCAAATAGCATGTTCTCGTACCCAAACATTTCGGGAAACATCCGGAACCCCTTCCGGTGAATTCCGGAACCCTTCCGGAGACCAAACAACATTATCCCATATATTAAACTTCATCTCCGGACCATTCCGGAGTTCCTCGTTATGTTCGTGATCTCATTCGGGACTCCGAACAACCTTCGGTTACCAACATACATAACTCATATAATACTATATCGTCAATGAACGTTAAGCGTGCGGACCCTACGGGTTCGAGAACTATGTAGAAATGACCAAGACATCTCTCTGGTCAATAACCAATAGCGGAACCTGGATGCCCATATTGGCTCCTACATATTCTACGAAGATCTTTATCGGTCAAACCGCATAACAACATATGTTGTTCCCTTTATCATCGTTATGTTGCTTGCCCGAGATTCGATCGTTGGTATCTCAATACCTAGTTCAATCTCGTTATCGGCAAGTCTCTTTACTCATTATGTAATACATCATCTCGCAACTAACTAATTAGTTACAATGCTTGCAAGGATTATAGTGATGTGTATTACCGAGAGGGCCCAGAGATACCTCTCCAACAATCGGAGTGACAAATCTTAATCTTGAAATACGTCAACTCAACAAGTACCTTCGGAGACACCTGTAGAGCACCTTTATAATCACCCAGTTACGTTGTGATGTTTGGTTGCACACAAAGTGTTCCTCCGGTAAATGGGAGTTACATAATCTCATAGTCATAGGAACATGTATAAGTCATGAAGAAAGCAATAGCAACATACTAAACGATCAAGTGCTAAGCTAGCGGAATGGGTCAAGTCAATCACATCATTCTCCAATGATATGATCCCGTTAATCAAATGACAACTCATGTCTATGGCTAGGAAACTTAACCATCTTTGATTCAACGAGCTAGTCAAGTAGAGGCATACTAGTGAGATTATGTTTGTCTATGTATTCACACATGTACTAAGTTTCCGTTTAATACAATTCTAGCATGAATAATAAACATTTATCATAAAATAGGGAAATAAATAATAACTTTATTATTGCCTCTAGGGCATATTTCCTTCAGTGTCCCACTTGCTCTAGAGTCAATAATCTACTTCACATCATCATGTGATTTAGCACCAATATACACATCTATATGTGATTAACATTCATAGTTCACATCGTCATGTAACCAACACCCAAAGGGTTTACTAGAGTCAATAATCTAGTTCACATCACTATGTGATTAGCACCCAAAGAGTACTAAGGTATGATCATGTTTTGCTTGTGAGAGAAGTTTAGTCAACGGGTCTGTCACATTTAGAGCCGTATGTATTTTGCAAATATTCTATGTCTACAATGCTCTGCACGGAGCTACTCTAGCTAATTGCTCCCACTTTCAATATGTATCCAGATTGAGACTTAGATTCATCTGGATCGGTGTAAAAGCTTGCATCGACATAAATCTTTATGACGAGCTCTTTTATTACTTCCATAATCGAGAAATATTTCCTTAGTCCTCACTAAGGATAATTTTGACTGTTGTCCATTGATCTACTCTTAGATCACTATTGTACCCCCTTGCCAAACTTATGACAAGGTACACAATAAGACTAGTACACAGCACAACATACTTTATAGAACCTATGACTGAGGCATAGGGAATGACTTTTCATTCTCTTTCTATTTTCTGCCATGGTCGGGTTTTGAGTCTCACTCAACTTCACACCTTGCAACACAAGGAAGAACTCCTTCTTTGACTGTTCTATTTTGAAATACTTCAAAATCTTATCAAGGTATGTACTCATTGAAAAAATATTATCAAGCATCTTGATCTATCTCTATAGATCTTGATGCTCAATGTGTAAGCAGCTTCACCGAGGTCTTTCTTTGAAAAACTCTTTATTCAAGTATCCTTTTATGCTATCCAGAATTTCTATATCATTTACAATTAACAATATGTCATCTACATATAGTATTAGAAATGATACAGAGCTCCCACTCACTTTCTTGCAAATACAGGCTTCTCCAAAAGTCTGTATAAAACCATATGTTTTGATCAACTCATCAAAGTGTATATTCCAACTCCGAGATGCTTGCTCCAGTCCATTGATGGATCGCTGGAGCTTTGCACATTTTGTTAGCACCTTTAGAATTTACAAAACCTTCTAGTTGTATCATATACAACACTTCTTTAAGAAATATCCATTTAAGGAATGCAGTTTTGTCATCCATTTGCCAGATTTCAAAATTGTGGCAATTGCTAACATGATTCTGACAGACTTAAGCATCATTACGAGTGAGAAAATCTCATCGTATTCAACACCTTGAACTTGTCGAAAACCTTTCGCAACAAGTCGAGCTTAGTAGATAGTGACACTACTATCAGTGCCCGTCTTCCTCTTGAAGATCCATTTATTTAACATGGCTTGCTGATCATCGAGCAAGTCAACCAAAGTCCATACTTTGTTCTCATACATGGATCCTATCTCAGATTTTATGGCCTCAAGCCATTTCGCGGAATATGGACTCATCATCGCTTCCTCATAGTTCGTAGGTTCATCATGGTCTAGTAACATGACTTCAGAATAGGATTACCGTACCACTCTGGTGCGGATCTTAATCTGGAAGATCTATAAATTTTGGTAGTAACTTGATCTGAAGTTTCATGATCATCATCATTAGCTTCCTCACTAATTGGTGTAGGAATCACTGGAACTAATTTCTGTGATGAACTACTTACCAATTCGGGAGAAGGTACAATTACCTTATCAAGCTCTACTTTCCTCCCACTCACTTCTTTCGAGAGAAACTCCTTCTCTAGAAAGGATCCATCTTAGCAACGAATAACTTGCCTCCGGATCTGTGATAGAAGGTCTACCTAATAGTTACCTTTGGGTATTCTATGAAGACACACTTCTCCGATTTGGGTTCGAGCTTATCAGGTTGAAACTTTTTCACATAAGCATCGCAGCCCCAAACTTTAAGAAACAACAACTTTGGTTTCTTGCCAAACCACAGTTCATAAGGCGTCATCTCAACGGATTTTGATGGTGCCCTATTTAAAGTGAATGCAGCTGCCTCTAATGCATAACCCCATAACGATAGTGGTAAATCGATAAGAGACATCATAGATCGCACCGTATCCAATAAAGTGTGGTTACGATGTTCGGACACACCATAACATTGTGGTGTTCCATGTGGCGTGAGCTGTGAAACTATTCCACATTGTTTTATATGAAGGCCAAACTCGTAACTCAAAAATTCTTCTCCACGATCAGATCGTAGAAACTTTATTTTCTTGTTATGATGATTCTTCACTTCACTCTGAATTTCTTTGAACATTTCAAATTTTTCAGACTTGTGTTTCATTAAGTAGATATACCCATATCTGCTCAAATCATCTGTGAAGGTCAGAAAATAACGATAATCGCCATGAGCATCAACACTCATTAGATCGCATACATCGGTATGTATTATTTCCAATAAATCAGTAGCTCGTTCCATTGTTCCGAAGAACGGAGTTTTAGTCATCTTGCCCAAAAGGCACGGTTCGCAAGCATCAAATGATTCATACTCAAGTGATTCCAAAAGCCCAAACGGCAGTGCCACAAATAAGTTGCACTATCATTATCAACTTTGCATATTTTGGCATCAATAGTATGATTGCGTGTATCACTACGATCGAGATCCAACAAACTATTTTCATTGGGTGTACGACCATCGAAGGCTTTATTCATGTAAACAGAATAACAATTATTCTCTGACTTTAAATGAATAATCATATTGCAATAAACATGATCAAATCATATTCATGCTCAACGCAAACGTCAAATAACATTTATTTAGGTTCAACACTAATCCCGAAAGTATAGGGAGTGTGCGATGATGATCATATCAATCTTGGAACCACTTCCAACATACATCGTGACTTCACCCTCAACTAGTCTCTGTTTATTCTGTAACTCCTGTTTTGAGTTAGCAACCGAACAAGTATCAAATACCCAGGGGCTACCATAAACACTAGTAAGGTACACATCAATAACCTGTATATCAAATATACCCTTGTTCACTTTGCCATCCTTCTTATCCACCAAATATTCATGGTATTTCTGCTTCCAGTGACCATTTCCTTTGCAATAGAAGCACTTAGTTTCAGGCTTTAGTCCAGCTTTGGGCTTCTTCACGGGAGTGACAACTTGCTTGCCATTCTACTTGAAGTTCCCTTTCTTTTCCTTTGCCCTTTTCTTGAAACTAGTGATCTTGTTTAATCATCAACACTTGATGCTTTTTCTTGATTTCTACCTTCGTTGATTTCAGCATCACAAAGAGCTTGGGAGTCGTTTTCGTCATCCCTTGCATACTATAGTTCATCATGAACTTCCAGTAACTTGGTGATGGTTACTAGAGAACTCTGTCAATCACTATCTTATCTGGAGGATTAACTCCCACTTGATTCAAGAGATTGAGTACTCAGATAATCTAAGCACTTTCTCACTAGTTAAGCAATTCTCCTCCATCTTTTAGGCGAAGTATTTGTCAGAGGTCTCATACCTCTTGACACCAGCATGAGTCTGAAATACCAATTTCAGCTCTTGGAACATCTCATATGCTCTGTGACGTTTCAAAAACGTTTTTGTAGTCCCGGTTCTAAGCCATAAAGCATGGTGCACAAAACTATCAGTAGTCATCATATTGAGCTAGCCAAACGTTCATAATGTCTGCATCTGCTCCTGCAATAGGTCTGTCACCTAGCGGTGCATCAAGGACATAATTCTTCTGTGCAGCAATGAGGATAAACCTCAGATCACGGACCAAGTCCACATCATTGGTACTCTTGATAACCCGCAAGTATATGGGATTGCAACAGTTTTCGATAAGTAAGAGTGTCGAACCCAACGAGGAGCTAAAGGTAGAATAAATATTCCCTCAAGTTCTATCGACCACCGATACAACTCTACGCACGCTCGACGTTCGCTTTACCTAGAACAAGTATGAAACTAGAAGTACTTTGTAGGTGTGAAAGGCTAGGTTTGCAAGACAATAAAGAGCATGTAAACATAAACTAGGGGCTGTTTTAGATAAAGATGCAATGAAGTAAATATTAGTAGAGAGTTTTTTGTTACGAGAAAGTTATTTGTCCAAGGCAATCGATAACTAGACTGGTAATCATTGTTGCAATTCTATTTGAGGGAGAGGCATAAGCTAACATACTTTCTCTACTTGGATCATATGCACTTATGATTGGAACTCTAGCAAGCGTCCCCAACTACTAAAGATTCATTAAGGTAAAACCCAACCATAGCATTAAAGTATCAAGTCCCCTTTTATCCCATACGCAAACAACCTACTTACTCGGGTTTGTGTTTCAGTCACTCACGCAACCCACCATAAGAAAATCATAAACATATTGCAAACCTTACAGCGGGAATCCCTCGCGCTTGTGCGACACCGAGGGCATAATAGGACAGCACCAATAATAAAACATGCAACTCAAACCAATCACGATCATCAATTAACCCATAGGACAAAACGGATCTACTCAAACATCATAAGATAGCCATACATCATTGGGAAATATTATATAGCATTGAGCACCATGTTTAAGTAGAGATTACAGAGGGTAAGAGAGAGGTTACACCGCTGCATAGAGGGAGGAAGAGTTGGTGGAGATGTTGGTGAAGATGGCGGCGGTGTTGGTGAAGATCGCGGTGACGATGATGGCCCCGGCGGCGCTCCGGCGCCACCGGAAGCAAGGGGGAAAGGGCCCCCCTTCTTCTTCTCCTTCCTTGACCTCCTCCCTAGATGGGAGAAGGGTTTCCCCTCTGGTCCTTGGCTCCCATGGCTTGGGAGGGGCGAGAGCCCCTCCGAGATTGGATCTATCTCTCTGTTTCTGTGTTCCCTGATTCTACCCCTTCACCGTTTCTTAAATATCCGGAGATCCGTAACTCCGACTGGGGTGAATCTTTCGCCCAGATTTTTCTCATAAAATTATCTTCTTGCGGAAAAAGAAGGGCATCAACTGCCTTACGGGTGGCCCATGAGAGGCCAGGGCGCGCCTAGGGGTAGGGGGCGCGCCCCCCTGTCTCGTGGCCACCTCAGACACTGTTTCGCGTTGATTCTTCCTCCGGAAAATCCCAAATATTCCAAAATAATTCTTCGTCCGTTTTTATCCCATTTGGATTCCGTTTGATATTGGTTTTCTACGAAACATAAAACAAGCAACAAACAGGAACTGGCACTGGGCGCTGGATCAATATGTTAGTCCCAAAAAATAGTATAAAAAGTTGCCAAAAGTACATAAAAGTTGAATAATATTGGCATGGATCAAAAATTGTAGATACGACGGAGACGTATCAGCATCCCCAAGCTTAATTCCTGCTCGTCCTCGAGTAGGTAAATGATAAAAATGATAATTTTTGATGTGGAATGCTACCTAGCATAATCTTGATCATATGTCTAATCATGGCATGAATATTAAGACACGAGTGATTCAAAGCAATAGTCCATCATTTGACATAAAAACGATAATACTTCAAGCGTACCAATAAAGCAATCATGTCTTTTCAAAACAACAAGGCCAAAGCAAGATTATCCCTACAAAATCATATAGTTTGGCCATGCTTCATTTTCGTCACACAAAAATGCTCCCATCATGCACAACCCCGATGACGAGCCGAGCAATTGGTTCATACTTTTTAACGCGCTTCAGCTTTTTCAGCCCTCACGCAATACATGACCGCAAGCCATAGATATAGCACAATAGGTAAAATAGAATATAATGATGGAGGTTATGTGGAGAAGACAAAAAATGAGAAAGTCTCACATCGACGCGGCTAATCAACGGGCTATGGGGATGCCCATCAATTGATGTCAATGCGAGGAGTAGGGATTGCCATGCAACGGATGCACTAGAGCTATAAGTGTATGAAAGCTCAGACTGAAAACTAAGTGGGTGTGCATCCAACTTGCTTGCTCATGAAGACCTAGGGCATTTGAGGAAGCCCATCGTTGGAATATACAAGCCAAGTTCTATAATGAAAAATTCTCACTAGTATATGAAAATGACAACATAGGAGACAATCTATATGAAGAACATGGTGCTACTTTGAAGCACAAGTGTGGAAAAAGGATAGTAACATTGCCCCTTTTTTTCTTTGTTTTTCTTTTTTTTCTTTTTTTCGGTGGGCTTCTTTGGCCCCCTTTTTTATTTAGGCTTCTTTGGCCTTTCCTTTTTTTTCTTTTTTTCTTTTTTTTTCATGGGGCAATGCTCTATAATGATGATCATCACACTTTTATTTACTTACAACTCAATATTACAACTCGATACTAGAACAAAGATATGACTCTATATGAATGCTTCCAGCGGTGTACCAGGATGTGCAAATATCTAGCATAGCAATGACATAAAAAACGGACAAGCCATGAAAACATCATGCTATCTATCTTAGGATCATGCAAAGCAATATGACAATAAATGATCAAGTCATGTATATGATGATGATGGAAGTTGCATGGCAATATATCTCAGAATGGCTATGGAAATGCCATAATAGGTAGGTATGGTTGCTGTTTTGAGGAAGATATAATGAGGCTTATGTGTGATAGAGCGTACCATATCACGGGGTTTGGATGCACCAGCGAAGTTTGCACCAACTCTCAAGGTGAGAAAGGGCAATGCACGGCACCGAAGAGGCTAGCAATGATGGAAAGGTAAAAGTGTGTATAATCCATGGACTCACATTAGTCATAAAGAACTCATATACTTATTGCAAAAGTTTATTAGCCCTCGAAGCAAAGTACTACTCTGCATGCCCCTAGGGGGATAGATTGGTAGGAAAAGACCATCGCTCGTCCCCGACTGCCACTCATAAGGAAGACAATCAAAGAAACACCCCATGCTTCAAATTTGTCACACAACGGTTACCATACGTGCATGCTACGAGACTTGCAAACCCCAACACAAGTGTCTCTACAATCCACAACCACCCACTAGCATGACTCTAATATCACCATCCTTATATCACAAAACTATTGCAAGGAATCAAACATATCATATTCAGCGATCTACAAGTTTATGTAGGATTTTATGACTAACCATGTGATTGACCAATTCCTGTCATCTCTCTAAATAGATATAAGTGAAGCAAAAGAGTTTAATGATTCTACAAAATATATGCCCACGCTCTAACAAATATAAGTGAAGCTAAAGAACATTCTATAAATGGCGGTTTACTATGTGAAGAGAAACAGGCAATCCAAACTTCAAATGATATAATTGAAGCACATGAAGCATTCTATAAAGCCATACTCAAAAGATTTAAGTGAAGTGCAATGAGAATTCTATAAATCAACCAAGGACTATCTCATACCAGCATGGTGCATAAAATAAAAATGAAAACTAAATGCAAAATACGCTCCAAGACTTGCACATAATGCATGAACGAAACGAATTCGAAAACATACTGATACTTGTTGAAGAAAGAGGGGATGCCTTCCGAGGCATCCCCAAGCTTAGACGCTTGAGTCTCCTTGAATATTTACTTGGGGTGCCTCGGACATTCCCAAGCTTGAGCTCTTGCCTCTCTTCCTTTTCCTCATATTGAGACCTCCTTGTTTACACACTTCATCCACACAAAACTTCAACAGAAAACTTGGTAAGATCCGTTAGTATAATAAAGCACACCACTATAAGTACTGTTGCAAACCAATTCATATTTTGTTTTTGCATTGTGTCTACTGTAATATAACTTTTCCATGGCTTAATCCACTGATATAAATTGATAGATTCATCAAAACAAGCAAACTATGCATCAAAAACAGAATCTGTCAAAAACAGAACAGTCTGTAGCAATCTGAACATCCACCATACTTCTGGTACCCCAAAAATTCTACCAAATTAGGAAAAATAAACAAGTTGTACATAAAGACAGTGCAAAAGGAATCAGAACCAATTGACGTTCCAGATAAAAATGTAAAATTGAGCACTACAGCCAAAGTTTCTGTCCTGCACCATACAAACCAACAAGCATTGTAAACATCCTAAAGGCAAACCTTGGCACATTATTTTTATAATACAATGGAATTGTACAAGGGGATAATTATTTTTGATGAAAAGTTTCTGTAATCAAGATTCACAAAGTTTCTGTGAGCATGAACAAAGTTCAAGGAGCTCTCCCACTTCAACAATGCTTGTCTTTCTCACTTTCACTTTCCTTTTTGAAAAGTTTTTAGATTACCCTCTTTATTTTTTTGTTTTTAAACTATATGAAAGCACACAACAGAAATAAATGACTCTGTAAAACTTCTGGGTTGTCTCCCTGGCAGCGCTTTCTTTAAAGCCATTAAGTTAGGCATATAGTGCTCAAGTAATGAATCCACCCAGATCCCAAGGTATATCAAAGCCAATTTTAATTAACAATGATTTGTAATTTAGTAGTGAGCACAAAGTAACATATATCATGCAACAACGAAGTCTAACTCTCTTCCTATGCATCGGCATGTCATAAAAGAACAATTCATGCACACAAAGTAAAGGCCAATGCATAGTATAAACAGTTTCTTGCAATTCTATCATATTGGAAACATAGAGAGGTGGAGATATAGTTCCTCTCTCATAATAATTGCAAGTAGGAGCAGCAAGCACATGCATATTACATTCATCAAAATCATCATGTGCAATGGTAAAAGGCAACCCATCAATATAATCCTTAATAAGCACAAACTTCTCCGATAAAGTGTAGTAGGGAGAATTCAAAAAGATAATAGGACTATCATGTGTGGGTGCAATAGCAACAATTTCATGTTTAACATAAGAAACTATAGCAAGTTCATCTCCATAAGCATAATTTATATTGGCATCTTGGCCACAAGCATAGCAAGCATCATCAAAAAGGGATATTTCAAACAAATTCAAGGGATCATAGCAATCATCATAGCAATCATCCTTCGGTAAGCACGAAGGGGAATTAAACAATGTATGAGTTGGAGGGTTACTCTCATTAGAAGGTGGGCACGGATAGCTAATCCACTCTTCCTCCTTTTGTTCTTCGCTCTCCTCATCATCTTTTTCATCCAATGAGCTTACTGTTTCATCAATTTCTTCTTCCATAGCTTCCTGCAAAATAGTAGTCTCTTCTTGGACAGCGTTGACTTTCTTCATAAAAGCATTAATATAGTAATTGTATTCATAATTTTCATAGCAATATCCAAGTATAGCAAGATTTTCCAGCCTATAACCATCATCCTCAAAAGCTTCATACTTTTCAAACAAAGCTTCAATATCATAGGCAGCCTTAAAAGCAACAAATTCTTCTATTTGTTCCACATCATAGTAATCATATATACCATTAGCATAGGAAGCTAAGGTTTCATTATCGTTAAATTTGCATGAAAAGGGGAGGTGTGGAGCCTCCATCCTAGAGCAACAAGTAATATCATATCTCAAGCATAGATTCCAGGCATACCAACGCAACATAATAAATTGATCCCATAATAGTTTCCCTTTTTGTGTCGAGCGATAATCCCTAAAGTATTCACGTTGATCCAACGTGTCTCCCATTATAAAGTTGAATGGGGCTTTCTCAGGATTATCAAAGTAGTACATAATATCTCTCGCATAATGAGAGTCAGGGGTTTTAGGAGTTACCCCATCTACATGAGTAGCAAGCACATCTAATTTTTTTGGTATTTGGCGTTCCATATCCATAACTAAAGATAGAGAACAACTTAGAACAGCAAATAAAAATCACTTAGTGATAAAGCAAACAAGCACACACGAGAATATTCACCCCACGCTATGACTCCCCGGCAACGGCACCAGAAAAAGGTCTTGATAACCCGCAAGTATACGGGATCACAACATTTTTCAATAAGTAAGAGTGTCAAACCCAACGAGGAGCTAAAGTAGAATAAATATTCCCTCAAGTTCTATCGACCACCGATACAACTCTACGCATGCTTGACGTTCGCTTTACCTAGAACAAGTATGAAACTAGAAGTACTTTGTAGGTGTGAAAGGCTAGGTTTGCAAGACAATAAAGAGCATGTAAACATAAACTAGGGGCTGTTTTAGATAAAGATGCAATAAAGTAAATATTAGTAGAGAGTTTTTTTGTTACGAGAAAGTTATTTGTCCAAGGCAATCGATAACTAGACCAGTAATCATTGTTGCAATTCTATTTGAGGGAGAGGCATAAGCTAACATACTTTCTCTACTTGGATCATATGCACTTATGATTGGAACTCTAGCAAGCGTCCGCAACTACTAAAGATTCATTAAGGTAAAACCCAACCATATCATTAAAGTATCAAGTCCCCTTTTATCCCATACGCAAACAACCTACTTACTCGGGTTTGTGTTTCAGTCACTCACGCAACCCACCATAAGCAAATCATAAACATATTGCAAACCCTACAGCGGGAATCCCTCATGCTTGCGCGACACGGAGGGCACAATAGGACAGCACCAATAATAAAACATGCAACTCAAACCAATCACGATCATCAATTCACCCATAGGACAAAACGGATCTACTCAAACATCATAAGATAGCCATACATCATTGGGAAATAATATATAGCGTTGAGCACCATGTTTAAGTATAGATTCCAGCGGGTAAGAGAGAGGTTACACCGCTGCATAGAGGGAGGAAGAGTTGGTGGAGATGTTGGTGAAGATGGCGGCGGTGTTGGTGAAGATCGCGATGATGATGATGGCCCCCGGTGGCGCTCCGGCGCCACCGGAAGCAAGGGGGAGAGGGGCCCCCTTCTTCTTCTCATTCCTTGACCTCCTCCCTAGATGGGAGAAGGGTTTCCCCTCTGGTCCTTGGCTCCCATGGCTTGGGAGGGGCGAGAGCCCCTCCGAGATTGGATCTATCTCTCTGTTTCTGCGTTCCCTGATTCTACCCCTTCACCGTTTCTTAAATATCCGGAGATCCGTAACTCTGATTGTGGTGAATCTTTCGCCCAGATTTTTCTCATAAAATTAGCTTTCTTGCGGCAAAAGAAGGGCATCAACCGCCTTACGGGTGGCCCACGAGAGGCCAGGGCGCGCCCAGGGGTAGGGGGCGCGCCCTCGGTCTCGTGGCCACCTCGGACACTGTTTCGCGTTGATTCTTCCTCCGGAAAATCCCAAATATTCCAAAATAATTCTCCGTCCGTTTTTATCCCGTTTGGATTCCGTTTGATATTGGTTTTCTGCGAAACATAAAACATGCAACAAACAGGAACTGGCACTGGGCACTGGATCAATATGTTAGTCCCAAAAAATAGTATAAAAAGTTGCCAAAAGTATATAAAAGTTGAATAATATTGGCACGGAACAATAAAAAATTATAGATACGACGGAGACGTATCAGCTACTAACATTTTTCAACATAGTTTTTCTCTAGGAACATATAAAAAACATGGGGAAGCTATAACACAAGCTATTGATCTACAACATAATTTGCAAAATACTACCAGGACTAAGTTCATGATAAATTAAAGTTCAATTAATCATATTACTTAAGAACTCCCACTTAGATAGACATCCCACTAATCATCTAAGCGATCGCGTGATCCAAATCAACTAAACCATGTCCGATAATCACGTGAGATGGAGTAGTTCTCAATGGTGAACATCACTATGTTGATCATATCTACTATATGATTCACGCTCGACCTTTCGGTCTCAGTGTTCCGAGGCCATATATGTATATGCTAGGCTCGTCAAGTTTAACCTGAGTATTCCGCGTGTGCAACTGTTTTGCACCCGTTGTATTTGAACGTAGAGCCTATCACACCTGATCATCACGTGGTGTCTCAGCACGAAGAACTTTCGCAACGGTGCATACTCAGGGAGAACACTTATACCTTGAAATTTACTGAGAGATCGTCTTATAATGCTACCGTCAATCAAAGCAAAATAAGATGCATAAAGGATAAACATCACATGCAATCAATATAAGTGATATGATATGGCCATCATCATCTTGTGCTTGTGATCTTCATCTCTGAAGCACCGTCATGATCACCATTGTCACCGGCGCGACACCTTGATCTCCATCGTAGCATCGTTGTTGTTTCGCCACCTATTGCTTCTATGACTATCGCTACTGCTTAGTGATAAAGTAAAGCAATTACAGGGCGATTGCATTTCATACAATAAAGCGACAACCATATGGCTCCTGCCAGTTGCCGATAACTCGGTTTCAAAACATGATCATCTCATACAATAAAATATAGCATCACGTCTTGACCATATCACATCACAACATGCCCTGCAAAAACAAGTTCGACATTCTCTACGTTGTTGTTGCAAATTTTACGTGGCTGCTACGGGCTGAGCAAGAACCGTTCTTACCTACGCATCAAAACCACAACGATAGTTCGTCAAGTTAGTGTTGTTTTAACCTTCTCAAGGACTGGGCGTAGCCACACTCGGTTCAACTAAAGTTGGAGAAACTGACACCCGCTAGCCACCTGTGTGCAAAGCACGTCGGTAGCACCAGTCTCGCGTAAGCGTACGCGTAATGTCGGTCCGGGCCGCTTCATCCAACAATACCGCCGAACCAAAGTATGACATGCTGGTAAGTAGTATGACTTGTATCACCCACAACTCACTTGTGTTCTACTCGTGCATATAACATCTACGCATAAAACCAGGCTCGGATGCCACTGTTGGGGAACGTAGTAATTTCAAAAAAAATCCTACGCACACGCAAGATCATGGTGATGCATAGCAACGAGAGGGGGAGTGTATCTTCATACCCTTGAAGATCGCAAAGCGGAAGCGTTTATCAACGCGGTTGATGTAGTCGTATGTCTTCACGATCCGACCGATCCAAGTACCGAACGCACAACACCTCCGAGTTCTACACACGTTCAGCTCGATGACATCCTCGCCTTCTCGATCCGGCAAGACGAGCAAAGAAGTAGATGAGTTCCGGCAGCACGACGGCATGGTGACGGTGTTGGTGAAGAACAATCTCCGCAGGGCTTCACCTAAGCACTACGAAAACTATGACGGAGGATAAACTAGAGGGGGCGGGGTTGCCGACACACGGCTTGGTGTTTCTTGATGTGTCTTTGGTGCTAGCCCTGCCCCTCTATTTATATGTTGAGCCTTGGGGTCGAAACTTGGAGTAAAAGCCTCCACAAAGTCGGTTTCACCTGAAAGGCAAGAGTCCTTCTCGGACTCCAGGGCCAGACGCCAGGGTTCCCGGCGTCTGGACCCAGACGCCAGGGACCCTAGCATCTGGCCCCTGGACTCCGCAAAATTCCTTTTGCGCTTTCCAAAAATCTTGTGGGCTTTCCCCTTTGGCCCAAATAACGTGTTCTCGTACCCAAACATTTCGGCAAACATCCGGAACCCCTTCCGGTGAATTCCGGAACCCTTCCGGAGACCAAACAACATTATCCCATATATTAAACTTCATCTCCGGACCATTCCGGAGTTCTTTGTCATGTTCGTGATCTCTCGGGACTCCGAACAACATTCGGTTACCAACATACATAACTCATATAATACTATATCGTCAACGAACGTTAAGCGTGCGGACCCTACGGGTTCGAGAACTATGTAGACATGACCGAGACATCTCTCTGGTCAATAACCAATAGCGGAACCTGGATGCCCATATTGGCCCCTACACTACGAAGATCTTTATCGGTCAAACCGCATAACAACATACATTGTTCCCTTTGTCATCAGTATGTTACTTGCCCGAGATTTGATTTTCGGTATCTCAATACCTAGTTCAATCTCGTTACCGGCAAGTCTCTTTACTCGTTAGGTAATAAATCATCTCGCAACTAACTAATTAGTTGCAATGCTTGCAAGGCTTATAGTGATGTGTATTACCGAGAGGGCCCAGAGATACCTCTCCAACAATCGGAGTGACAAATCCTAATCTTGAAATACGTCAACTCAACAAGTACCTTCGGAGACACCTGTAGAGCACCTTTATAATCACCCAGTTACGTTGTGACGTTTGGTTGCACACAAAGTGTTCCTCCGGTAAATGGGAGTTACATAATCTCATAGTCATAGGAACATGTATAAATCATGAAGAAAGCAATAGCAACATACTAAACGATCAAGTGCTAAGCTAACGGAATGGGTCAAGTCAATCACATCATTCTCCAATGATATGATCCCGTTAATCAAATGAGAACTCATGTCTATGGCTTGGAAACTTAACCATCTTTGATTCAACGAGCTAGTCAAGTAGAGGCATACTAGTGAGATTATGTTTGTCTATGTATTCACACATGTACTAAGTTTCCGGTTAATACAATTCTAGCATGAATAATAAATATTTATCATGAAATAAGGAAATAAATAATAACTTTATTATTGCCTCTAGGGCATATTTCCTTCAAATAGGCGGCGTATGCACGCGGGAGTACGGCTCCTTGCCGAACTGCCACTCCTCCTCCGGGAGCTTGCAGTTCAAGATGTAGTTCACCAGATGAGCCACTTCCTCGTGCGGCATGTCTTTGGTGTGCATCCAGCACGGGTCTCGGTGCCCGCTCATCTGGCAGATCATATGAGGCCGGCCTTACAGGGGGAGCACCCGGCCCTCCACGAAGGCGGTCAGCAGGTCCACCCGCATGAGGCCTTCCATCCTCGTCATCATCTTGAGCCGCACGACGGCGGCGGCAGAGGCGGCCGACAGTGTCTTTGGTCGGTACGCCCAGTTGGCGTGGGGTTCAGCCGGCGGGCCGACTGCGTAAGCCAGTAGGCTGATGAAGTCGGCCGACGGATGGACGTTCTTGACGTAGAAGTATGACTATTGCCACAACTTGACCGACTGCATCAAGCTAATGGACGAGAAGGAATTGTTGGCAGCCGGCCTCCGCACTGCGACGATGGCGCCGCACTGGGCCGCCTTCCCCTTGGCATAGGTATCGAGCTTGGTGTAGAAGAATTCTCCCCAGAGCTAGAGGGTGGGGAGGATGCCGAGGCAGCCTTCGCAAAGAGTAACGAAGGCCGACAGCAGCACCACCGTGTTCGGCGTGAGGTGGTGCGGCTGAAGTCCATAGAACTGGAGGAAGGAGCGAAGGAAGCTGCTCGCCGGCAGGTTGAAGCCGCGCAGGCAGTGCGACCGAAAGATGACGCGCTTGCCTTCTTCCGGTGCCAGCAAGATCTCCCTCACGGGCGCTAGGCGTACCTTCACGAAATCCTCACCGGGCAGCCGTCGCGTCTGGCGAAGGAAAGTGATGTGATCCTCATGGATGATGGATCCGTCCCACACTCCGGAGCGCGCCATGAGCGATTGAAGCTTGGCGGAGGAAAGGTGTGGCGACGAGTACGCGACCCCGCGGCGAAGCAGCAGTACTGCGGGGTGGCTGGAGGCGGCGGCGGCGAACTGCAGCGGCAGCAGAGAGAGGAAGGAAGAAGATGGCGATGGAGGAGGAGGGCGCGCGTGCATCTGCCGCTCCCCTCCTCCCCTACTTATAGCCCCAGGCGGCAAAGCCGAGGGGGCGAGGTGTGGGGGTCATGGGATTAACTGCGCCCACATCCCCACGACCCCGTGTTTATCATGCCATAATGGCGTGCATTTACCGCGCCCAGAATGCCAACCATCCGCCTCGGCCACAGCGGATCCGCGCGTGGGTCGAGGCGCGGTAGTGGCGGGCCCCAGCCTGCGGCAACGTCCCATCACGCGCGTGGGCTAGCAAGCTAGCCTAGCCGGCTGGCGCCGCATGGCGCGCAGGCAGCGGGCGGCCAGCTCGGCGCCTGGCGAGCACGCCACCTCGCTCCCGCCTTCGTGTTTCGAAATCATCAAGACGGCGTGCCTGGTCGTGGCCGACTGCTGGCTGTCGGTTTCTTCAGAGTGGGAAATTGCTGAGGCTTCTCGCCTTTTTCGCCACGATGCCCCACCAGCTTCGAGGACTACTGTTGGAGTAAATGACCACGGGTTTCCCTATCCGCTCCCCATGACGTTTCAAGACATCGGGGCCGGATGCACCCCTCAAGCATCCAAGACAAAGGGTCGCCTTCTCGTGGCCGGCTGGACCAAGCAGCTGGCTGCAGGAAGGCAACAAGACCCAAAGAGCGACCCTAGAGTGGGCCAACTCCTAGCAGGCGGCCACCAGAGTGGCCGACTCCTAGCAGGCGGCCCACCCTTGCGCCCTCAAAGTTTGCACCCACATAACGGCGACGAGACGGGGCGTGGCTACAGTGCAGCCTGCCACCCCCGAATCTCAGAATGGACGTGGCCATAGTGCAATGTACCGGGCGGCCATCCCGAGACCGGCAAGGCACTGTTGCCATGCTAACCATGACATCATCCATGGCAGAGCAGCCCTGCTCCCATGACGGGCTGTCGTTACGGCCCGCAGGCGGCGGACCCTACCTATCAGCGAGATACCAGAGGGCGGCATAGGTAACCTGACAACAATCAGTAGCACATTATCTACTCCTTTAGAGCATGCATAGTAAAGCTACAAGGTGTCGGTACTAAAACCGGCTGATTTTGGGTAAGGGGTCCGAGCTGTCTATCTCGGATCGATGGGTAACATGAGACTACCTCCTTAGCTACAACTATGCAGGTAGAGTCCCTGGTTTCCCCTTCCTCCTCTACCTGCTCTGGGACTAGCTTTCGAGACTGCTTTGCTCTCGCCATCGAGCCGATGATATAGTTGGGGCTTGTGGTCTGTGGCTGATGTTACTGTTGACATGTTTAGGCTTTGGCAGCACTGGTTTTTGGATACCGTAGTGATCCGAAACGTCAGTTTTCCTGTGCGTGTTCAATAAATACTTTGGTTTCAATCGACTGTATTTTTCTCAGTTTTAGCAAAACCACTGATGCATATCCCAAGTTTGTTTTAGGCTAATTTGACTCGCAACACCTAACTCACATATTTTGGCCTTATATGTTTACCTGGGTATCCCTGGTGCTAACATTTTGAAATAGTTTGATTAGTAGATGAGGTAGATAGTCTTCAAGTTACCAGGATATAATGTATCACGCTAGTGTGTTCCTTATTTTCCATCCAGACAGTAATGGATAATAACACTGAATTCCTTGAGGAATAAAAATTATACACAATTTATCCTTGTTTAATTTTGGTTGCGATAGTTTGAAGTAGATATAGTCGGAAAAATGATTGAACATGCATGAGGAGTTGTTGGTTATCTTGTTTGTTCCTTGCTCGTAGAGCAGCAATTTTTCAAGTTTAGTCTCGATTTGGTACTATAGAGTTAAATGCACCACATGTGCCTTAACTTGTCCATCATGCTCAATTTGGTACTTGAATTTGAAAAACACACATAACAGGTGCTACAACTTGTCTGAGCATTCAAATACAATGTCTTTATCAGTATGCTTGCGTATAGACAAGCCACATGGCACGCCAGCTGGCCATTGGCACATGTCAGTGAGAGTTAGCTGGAGAGCCGTTGGGTGACCCAAGGGTGAGGAATTGCAGAGCGATACTGAGAATGAATATATAAGATTTCTATCTAACGTTATACGCAAAGCATAGGATGACCAGGCGGCTCGTGTCGCATTTACGAGGAGGGCTAGGGTTCGATTTTTTTTCTCTCCCGCATAGACTGTCGGGACCCATGTTCCTAATTGATGGCTTCTCTATGTAATTAAATGAAATATGAGGGGTTATTTGCAAAAACAAATCCTCACCCAGCGGTTTTCCACCTAACTCTCACTGACATGTGGGTCAAAGGCTAGCTGGTGTACCATGCGAGCAGTCTATACACACCCATATGGATGAAGGCGTCATATTTGAACACTCAAACAAGTTATAGCACCTGTTTTGTGTATTTTTCAAGTTTAGGTACCAAACTGATCATGACGGACAAATTGAGATACCCGTGCTGTATTTAACTCAAGATAATTTTCTAGAATATCTTTTCCTCCTTCTCTTGTTTCTTGTCCTTCGTCTCATTAGGTAAACTCACGATGAAGTGATGATGGAAAACGCTGAAAACAATCCATGAAACCCTAACCTCGGAGGCATTCTAGTGTCGGCCACATCGACAAGGACGCACCAGTGACATGTCATGGGATTTTTATTTCGTGCTATGTCCATACCTTATTGTTTCCTTCCAACACACAGTAACCATCTGCGACAACTCATTTGTTGTGCCTTCTTCTTCTTCTTCTTCTTCTTCTTCTTCTTCTTCTTCTTCTTCTTATTCTTCTTCTCCTCCTCCTCCTCCTCCTCCTCCTTTCTTGTTATATTTCTTTTTTTTTCTTTTTTTTCTCATTCATTTTTTATGTGTGCAAACTTTTTTAAAATTCGAAAACTTTTTTCATATTCGTGAACTTATTTTCATAACACATAAACTTTTTTCAAATTCATGAACCTTTTAAAGACACAATTTTTTCAAACTAGTGTACTTTTTGCGAATCCGCAAATCTTTTTTCAAATTTGTGATTTTTTAGAAATCTATGAACATTTTCCAAATTCATGATATTTTGCCAAGATCCAAGAACTATTTCCTAGTCCATGTACTTTTTTTCCAAATCCATTAACCATTTCCAAATTCGTGAACGTTTTTCTTCCAAAATTGATGAACCTTTTTCCATATTTGTGGACATTTTTTCATATCGGTGAACATATTTTAAATTCATGAACTTTTTTTTTCCAATTCCATGAACTTTGTTTCAAAACCGGTGAATTTTTCCCAAATTCCATTTATTTATCGTGAACTTTTTTTCAATCCATGAAGTTTTGCATAAAATTGAAGAACCTGTTTTCAAATTCGAAAACTTTTCCTGATTCCTAAACCTTTTTCAAATTCATGATTTTTTTAAATCAGTGAACTTTTCTGAAAGTACTTGTACTTTTTCTAATTGGCAAAAAAATATTCAAAATCGATGAATTCTTTTCAAATTGGTGAATTTTTTTTTTCAAAATCCATGACTTTTTCCAATTTATGATTTTTAAATACATGGACTTTTTTGAATTCGTGAACTTTCCTGAAAAGCGATTGTTGGGTGCTTTTCATGAGCGAGTGATAGGTTTTTTTTGGACTAGGAGCGACATGTTTTTCTTACGAACAAGCGAGCAAGCTAGTCACTCGCAGCTGGGACAGCCCACCCGAGGGAAAGCGCGGGCACTACTTTTGTGACCTGGCGCTAAAAGCACTGAATAGGACTTTCATGCCAATCAACCTGTGGTTGAGTTGGTTAGGTGGACAGTACTGTGTGTGGGCGGGGGAGATGTGTTAGCGCAAGATATCAAATTTCTAGAAAGCTAATTTCGACTGGAAATTCGCCAACAGATCCGAACGACCCGCCCGTCGTTGGATCTAGATCCCACGATCACCAGCGAACCCACGTCCTTCTACTGCGCCATCGAAAAAATTATGCACTGAGTGGGTATCGAGCACACGACTTCTAACTTAACGTGCAGGTTGCCCACCAGCTGAACTATCTCTTTTGTCTGTCCTGAAGAAGGCTAAGTTCTTTTTCTAGTCTAGTTTAAATGGTCTTCTGAAAAAAACGCACGCACTGAAGGCACTAGTAACGGCTTCCACTAATTTAGGCCTTAACCTCTCCTAGCCCATGCATGCATGCTGGATTGTTGATTGCGCACCTCCCACGCTAATCTTGTGATTTAAATGACCACCTCCGCACTAATTGTGATCTAAATTAATTCGCGAGGCCCACCTCCCCACTAATTCCACGATCTCCCGCACGTCCTCTTATGTCGATTTTTTCTCGTGATTGATGGCCACCGCTAGAAAACAAGAGATCGAGAAAAATAATTTGTGAGGAGAGTGACTTGAACTTGCGACCCATCAAACTAGGTAGCACTGCCCAAACCATCCCACCAAATGAAGCTATTTGACCGGTTTCTATGCATGTCAATTTCTTTACTTGACTTAACTAGTGCTACAAAATAGAATGGTAATGTTTGGAGCAGCCTAGATTTTCTCCCATTTTTGGTGGCTCTTGCCATTTACTCCTTTTCCGACAAAAAAAATCTATTTTCATCACTTTTTTTCTTTGTTGCGAGAATTTTTTTGCGAAAGCAGAAACAAGTTGTTGAAATATAACCCGGTAATTGTTTTGTGAATGAAATGATAATTTATGATCGTAGACTTGATAACTTATGTACCATCATCATGAAAACTTTAGCCCAAAGAAAAGAAGTTCACACCCCAGAAACCTCCATGTGGATAGCATGGTAATATAAGCATCACAATTTTTTTATCTCACGTGCAAACACCACAAAAAAACCCAAAAAAAAGTTATTGAAGAATGTACTCCCGGTAATTTGTGTATAAATAGTATGATAAGATACGCATCGCTTACTTGATAACTTAAGTACAAACTACACGGTAACTTTGACCGGGTGAGTTGTTGAGAATATACCCCGGTAACTTTCATGTAAATGCATGGTAATACACTCACGACATGGCTGATAATTCACACACAAATACTATGATAACCTTTTGATCACAGAAAAAAATTGTTGACAAACATACACGGGTTACTGATACGGAAAAATAACATGGTAATATACGTGCAGCAGAGCTAATAACTTACTTAGTCGAAGTGTGATAATATTTTGACCAGGGAAATAACTTATTGAATCGCCCTCCCTGGTAACTCATGTGCCTAGAATGGTAATATACACACAACAGTGTTGATAACTTACTTAGCCCCATACATGGTAACTATTTTTGACTTGGGGGGGGAGTGGGGTTGTTGAAAAATAGCATTGTAAATTCTGTATAAAAGCACGGTAACATACGCACAACATACCTGATAACTCACGCACAAACAACACAGCAAGTTTGACCTTGGTGCGTTTTTTGAAAGCATACCCCTGATAACTTTCGTGTAAATAGCTTGGTACTATACGCACCATAAACATGATAACGCACGCACAAACAACCGGTAACTTTGACCTGGGGAGGGTCGATGAGGGGAAGTGAGGAAGTTGTTCGAAAACATACCCTCTCCTGATAATTTCTGCATAAAGCAAAAGGTAATATATGCACTGTAGACTTGATAACTCACGTATAAACATCGTGCTAATTTTGACCGCGACAGGATGAAGTTGTTTGAAAACATACACTCATTAACTTATGTGTAAATAGCGTGGTAATCTACAAACCGCGGGCGTGATAACTCATGGACAAACACCGCCGTAACTTTGCCTCGGTAAAAAAAAAGTTATTGAAAATATACCATGGTAACTCACGTGTAAACAACATGATAATACACACACAGACACACAAAGGAGCTGAGAACTTACTTAGCTCGGGCCGGTAACTATTTGCACGGAAAAAAGGTCATCAGAACATATCAACATGAGATTTAGTTTCATAGGTCTCGTCGCAGCGGATTTTTTATGTGACAAAGATTTTTTGATCGGACTGATGATTTAAGCTATAAACTGAAGTTTCGAAATATGGGAGAATGTGTGATGATATCAGATTTTTTTCTCTCCCTCTAATGCATGCACACATGTGCATGGGAAGAGAAAGTTAAAGGAACCATTTTCATGTCCGGTAATTTTGTATGTAAACAACATGACAATTTATGTACAACAACGTGATAACTTACATTGCACAGACGTGGTAACTTTTTACCTGGAAAAAAAAACATCAGAACATACCAACATAGGATCTAGTTTTGAAGGTCTCGTCGCAACGAATCTTTTATGTGAAAATGGTTTTTCAATCGGACCAACGGTTTGAACTACAGAACATTTTCAATTTTATATTTTAGATGGATTCTTTGTGACATCATCTTTTTTGTCTTTTTTGCATGCAGCTTTGCTTATTAGAAGAAAGCTGAAAAATTACACACGCATGGAGCGGGTCTCTCTGCATGCGCAGCCACATGGTCGGAGGAGAAAGATGGAGTAGGATAGTGCGGATCTGTTGCTAACGACCAGTCGACCGGTCGTTAGCACAGTCCATCAAATTTTAAGGACTCTGATATGAGAGAACAAATGCAATCCCATAAGAAATTTGACTTTTTAAGATAAGAAGGAGATTTTGAACCTTTAGAACAGGAATCTGCTAGAGATTTTGAATAGTTGCATTGATGGTGGACTGGACGACCAATTCTTGTGCACAATTCAATGTCGAAGCCCCCATCGCAGGTGGAGGAGTGGCCGTTTCCACTTCAGGGTCTGCATGTGCTGCACCTGGTTTGGAGCTCTGAAAGAACACAACCAAGCCAACAGTCTCACCGGCTGATTGTACTTTGATGATTATCATAATATCTATCGACTACCGTCATGTTCATCTAGTGTCTCAGAGTTAGAATAATCCTCGCTACTTCTGTGTACATGGATATATGAACTCGTTGTGTGCTTTCTATTGGATCTTAGGTGATATATTCCACAAAGATAAGATTGTGTCTCTGCTCTACTTAGCGTGTACTTCTGTACTATTCACCTACGAATTAAGTGACAATTAAGAGCATCTACAACCAGACTTATTAAATCCGGTCCCTTATACATTCGCGGATGCGTCCGGGGGCGGATGGGCCCTCATATTCCGCTCCCAGCATCCATATATCTCAAATCTGAACTCTCAAATCCATGCACGTCAATCATACCAAGCCAATGTCGCACATAGATAACATTTGTTGGTACCAAACATAAATAGTGTTTACATCAAACTTATTTTGAGTGCGCAATTCAAACATCAGCTCTTTCGTTTTCGTCATGTATGCTCCACAAGATCATTGAGTAGTTGCGCGTGCACCTCATGATCTCGAAGATTCTGATGCATCTACAGTAAGTTCATCAGCTGAGTCGCAACTTGATCTTCTGGGATTTCAACTTGTTCTCTAGGTGCTTCAAATTCATTGGTTTGAGCTCAACCCGGCAAACCTACCTATGGGTGGCCGCGCCCATGGGCACCCGACCCGAATGGGTAGGGTATGGGTCACCATCTTCACATGTGGGTAAGCCTGATGGGTAATTCGATTAGTCATGGGTAGGATATGAGCATAAGGTCATGCCCATGGGTTACCCGATAGGTCACCCGATTAACTAACATGTGGGTCTCGGTATAAAAATACCGTAAATTATTGACGTGGTCTCGCACTGCCCCATTATCTTCGTATGTTACATATATGGCGCACTGCAACTTTTTTGAGACAAATATGGCTCACTGCTGCCATTTGCTAGCCACTCAATATACAGCCCACTTTGTTTTAGTAGATTACACAGCCCACATCACTTAGTAGTACGCTAGTAGCAGTAGCAGGCCCATGCTGCTCCTTTTTATACGCTGCTCCTTTCCTTTTTTATCGGCCCAAATTCATAAGTCATGTGATGCCACTGTTTCTAGTATGATGGTGACATCTTTGGTGTGATCTTGATACATTTCCTGTAAACTTTTGGGGCAATTCTTCCATTCCCAATGCATGCAGTTAATTGATCCAAGCATTCTTGAAACCCCCAGGCCTCTCTAATAGCCAATAGTTTCTCCGTGTCCTGTGCATTTGCTTCTTTGAGATACTCAGGTCCAAACACCTCCACCACGATGCGGGCAAACTTGACAATAGTCTTCAGGCATGTGCTCTCCCCCATCCTGACCATCTCACCAGCGGCATCTGCACCAGTACCAAGTGCAAGCATCCTCACAGAAGCCGTGCACTTCTGCTTGGCAGAGAACGAGAGTTGTCTGTATCAATCCCTTGTGAGGTTGAAGTAGTCATCGTGTGCCTCCATTCCCTCCACAATACGCAAAAATAATGGTTTTCGCATGCGAAAACGGCGAAAAAATCATGGATCATCTGAGAAAGTATGCTTGGGAGCAAAGTAGTCCTTGTGCAGTAGCTTTTCTCCGGATACCCTATCCCGATTGATCACGCTTCTCCCTTTGATTGAGCCTCTGAAATTGAGAATATGCTACACTTGCCGGTCCATTTTTTCTTGCATGCTCATGAGCATGATGATGTCCGCTTCTTCGTTCGAATCCGAGGAATCGAAGAACTCATCTTAAATCATTTGATCAAGCTCCGTCGATCTACACTCCAACGAATCATCGGAATCCATCGTTTTCCCCAACAAAATCACACAAAAATTCGGTCAGACAATGTGTCGAACACATGAAGCGCAAGGCAGAGCCCGAGAGTTGCCAGATGTACCGTGGTGGCGTCAGGGCCGCCGCCGACGTCCCCCGAGGCGAGGATGGGAGAGAGGACTGCTCTGCCGGAGCAGGCGGCGTAGAGGCTAGGAACGGATGCGGAGCCCGCGCGGCAGCGGAGCTACGAGACGGATAGCGCGGTGGATAAAGAAGAGAGGAGATAGCAAATGGATCCGACAGATCTGGATGGTGGATTTGGTGCAATTTACGGTGGGTCGGGTTGTCGGGTTCGACATGGCGTGCCTGCCCACACGCTCCCATGTCCGCCCCCTATTGGGTTGGATATGAGGGGCACTGGTCAACCCAGTTGTTTGAAGCCCTTTGAGGCACCCGTCTGGGTCAAAATTTCAACTGAACATATGAGACGGGTGCCCAAACATAGGAGATGGGTTTGAGGCGTCCGGCCATAGATGCTCTAAGAACCACATTTCATAGTGCGTGATGTCACAAAGGAAACCAGAAAAACAACAATCCAGAGCGTGTACATCCTTCAGGCAAAGATAGTTCTGACTCTAACCAAGGATTCATTTATTTAACTCGTAAATCGTAATGAATAGTAGTAGGTACTCTTCATGGGATTCTCCAGCTAATAAGTTTGTGACTAGAGGTCTCGTGACTTTTGTAACTTGCGACCATATCCCTTTTATTCTAGGGTCGACACTGTACGTACCAAACATGTGGTGGTGTGGCCGGTCTGCACTGCAGTCAATGGATGATTCGCTGGAAAAGAATAAGACAAATGATCTATCCAGCTAGTGGCCGCTCCTACTACTTCTCCTTCTCTGTTCATCATGCGCCATGTGCGTCCCTTCCAAGTTCCAATCCACTATCTCATTTGAGTCATCTCCAGCTTGCCAATCGTACGTACGTGGCGTTGTCTTTTCGGGAACTTGTAGCGAAGTGCATGCATGAAAGTGCAGCTAGGGATATGACCTGCTACCTGACTAATTTTGCAAACTGCGATGCAGCTTCGTTCCATCATCATGCAGGCCTACGGAGACAATACAATATGTAGGAGAACAGGATTAACATAGCTAGGCATAACTAGGAACAGTATGAGCATCTACACCCGCATATATAGCTAATCCCACCCTTCAAAGTCCGGACACTGATCAGTCACCCCTCAAAATTTTGTTTCCACAACTGGGTACCTCATTTAGCGAACCCTAAATTCATATAACCACATGCATCATAAAATACATCCGGGATCCCACACAAAGTGTCCGGCTACTACATTAATACATGACACCAGATTACCAAAAAATTGGCATGTTCAACATACATAGTAAACTATGTACAAAGCTCGTCCACGGCTACCCTTGCCCTTGCCGGCACCTTTCTCGCGGAAGAACGCTCGACGATGCAAATGGATCAAGCCGGATTTGCTGATCGCCGAAGGTGTACGACCCGCCACTATCCTCCTTCTCCTCTTTGGGAGGCAATCCGCGGTCATGGCACATACCGCCAGGCTTTGCTCTCGGGGCGAGGGCACGTGTGTTCCTCGTTTTCCACATTTGGAGAATGTGGGCACGGACAGCTTCCTCGTCCAAGGCAGTGGGTGATGACTAAGGGAGTCCTGGATAAGGGGTTATCCGGACAGCCGGACTATATACTTTGGCCGGACTGTTGGACTATGAAGATACAAGATTGAAGACTTCGTCCCGTGTCCGGATGGGACTCTCCTTGGCGTGGAAGGCAAGCTTGGCGATTCGGATGTAGATCTCCTCCTCTGTAAACCGACCCTGTGTAACCCTAGTCCCCTCCGGTGTCTATATAAACCGGAGGGTTTAGTCCGTAGGACACATCAACAATCATACCATAGGCTAGCTTCTAGGGTTTAGCCTCTCTGATCTCGTGGTAGATCAACTCTTGTAATACTTATATCATCAAGATCAATCAAGCAGGAAGTAGGGTATTACCTTCATCGAGAGGGCCCGAACCTGGGTAAACATTGTGTCCCTAGCATCCTGTTACCATTAGCCTTAGACGCATAGTTCGGGACCCCCTACCCGAGATCTGCCGGTTTTGACACCGACATTGGTGCTTTCATTGAGAGTTCCATTGTGTCGTCGCTGCAAGGCTAGATGGCTTCTCCAACCTTCAACCACACTGTCCTGGGTGAGGCCTTCCTCCCCGGACAGATCTTCGTATTCGGTAGCTTCGCACTGCGGGCCAACTTGTTTGGCCATCTGGAGCAGATCGATAGCTACGCCCCTGGCCGTCAGGTCAGGTTTGGAAACCTAAACCACACTGCCGACATCTGCGGAGACTTGATCTTCGACGGATTCGGGCCCGTGTCAGGAGCGCCCAACAATCACGATGTGCATGACTTAGATCTGCAGTCGAACAGTATTCGGAACATCGCACCTGCTACAGCTCCGGACTTTGCTCCAGAGCAGGTTGTGCCTTCTGAGGACGGGTGGATGGACCCCGCCCCAAAGGCCACACACTCATCGGCTTTGGAGCCGAACACAGACTCCTCTCCTAAAGGGATCTGTGTCTCCGGACACCCGGACTCGCCTCCGGTCGTGTGTTCCGGACCGCGCGCATCCGAACCCGTTGAATCTAACTGGGCTTCGGTTATGGAATTCGCCACCGCGGATATCTTTCAGCACTCACCCTTCGGAGACATGCTAAATTCATTAAAGTCTCTCTCTCTCTCTCTCTCTCTCTCTCTCTCTCTCTCTCTCTCTCTCTGTCAGAAGACTCCTGGCCAAACTATGTCCGGCCCGTGTGGGATACGGAAAACGAAGAAAATCGCAACCCACCCACCACCCACTTTATAACCACTGTCGATGACTTAACAGACATGCTTGACTCCGACCCCAATAACATCGACGGTATGGACGTTGATATAGGGAACGATCTGGAACCACCGCCCACAAGGCGCTGGACAGCCACTTCATCATACGACGTCTACATGGTGGACACCCCCAAACAAGACAATGTTGACAAAAAGGACACAACGGAGGATAAACCCCCCGGGCAAAAGCAAAAACGACGGCGTAGGCGCCGCCTTAGGTCCAGTCACGGTAAAAATAGCGATAACAACCCAAAACAGGATGACACTCCGGTTGATTTCGAAGACAACAACGACCATAGGGACCCTGTGATGGAGCAGGATAAACCAGGTCATGCCGAACACAGCCCGGAGCAGACGCCCGAACATAATTCAGAGGGCCGATCTCATCATGCTACCTCCAAAGAAGAGAACAGTCCGGTTGACGATGCATTCATCATCCCGGAAGAACACTCGGAACAAGATAACCTCCGCAGAAAACTCTTGGCCACAGCGCGGAGCCTGAAGAAGCAGAAGCAAAGGCTTAAGGCCGCGCAAGATACGCTCAACCGAAGATGGAATAAGGTGCTGGACACCGAAGGGAAACTTGGAAATAATCGCCACACAAAGAGCTACCCAAAGCGCAAATTGCTACCCGAATTTGACGATGAATCCGCAGCACCCGTTCGGCCCAAAAACAATACGGTTACTCAACCAGACCAACCACCTCATGGTCGCGATAGAGCAGCCACCGATGCCGCACACAATTTACGAGAGCTCCTGGACAAAAAAGCCAATGCGGCCAGATCCTTGTATGGGTCCAGAGGACATGCTCCGACGCGGGATTATGGTCACCACAACGATCATACTGATCAAATACCAGTCCGGAATCAACACCAGGAACAACAGCAGCCGGCAGCATGCCGCGACACGGCTAGATACAGAGGGGCTGCGCACCCCTTGTGCTTCACGGACGAGGTGCTGGATCATGAATTCCCACAGGGATTCAAACCCGTGAATATAGAGTCATACGACGGAACGACGGACCCTAGGGTCTGGATTGAAGATTTTATCCTTCACATACACATGGCTCGTGGGGACGACCTCCACGCCATCAAATACCTCCCCCTCAAGTTAAAAGGACCATCTCGTCATTAGCTGATAAGCCTCCCCGAAAACTCAATTGGAAGTTCGGAGGAACTTGAGGATGCTTTCAGGGCCAACTTTCAAGGGACCTATATCCGGCCTCCAAATGCTAACGATTTAAGTCACATAATACAGCAGCCCAGAGAGTCAGCCTGCAAACTTTGGAACAGATTCCTCACTAAAAAGAATCAAATTGTCGACTGTTCGGACGCCGAGGCCTTAGCGGCCTTCAAACACAGTATCCGAGACGAGTGGCTTGCCAGACACCTCGGCCAAGAAAAGCCGAGAACAATGGCAGCCTTAACAAGCCTCATGACCCGATTTTGTGCGGGCGAGGATAGCTGGTTGGCCCGTAGAGGCACCAGCGACCCAGGCACATCCGAAATCCGAGATGGCAACGGGAAGCCATGACACACTAAGCACAAACGTCGGAATAACAATAGTCCGGACAACACAGCGGTCAACACCGGATTCAGGGGCTCTTGACCTGGTCAAGGAAAGAAGCTATTTAAAGGCAGTAAAGAGGAACCATCCGGCCTGAACAAAGTCCTGGACAGATTGTGCCAAATCCATGACACTTCCGACAAACCTGCAAATCATACCCACAGAGAATGTTGGGTTTTCAAGCAAGCCGACAAATTAAACGCCGAACACAAGGAAAGGGAAACACCAAGCGAAGACGAGGATGAGCCTCGCCAGCTGAACACCAGGGGCCAGAAACAATTCCCATCGTAAGTCAAAACGGTAAACATGGTACACGCAACTCACGCAGAGTTCGTAGCCCCCCAATTCAATCCCTGGGCAGCTTGCCCGATCACTTTTGATCACAGGGACTACCCGGCCAGTATCCGGCACGGAGGATCGGCTGCCTTGGTGCCCGTCCCAATAGTTGATGGATACCATCTTACTCGTGTCCTAATGGACGGCGGCAGTAGTCTTAATTTGATATATCAAGACACCATCCACAAGATGGGGGTAGACCCATCCAGAATAAGTCAAAATAACGTCACCTTCAATGGAGTGATTCCAGGCGTAGTAGCCCACTGCTGGGGCTCCCTCGTATTAGAAGTGACATACGGTTCTTCCGACAACTTCAGAAGCGAGAACCTACTCTTTAACATCGCCCCCTTCAGCAGCGATTATCATGCATTGCTTGGAAGAACGGCCTTCGCTTGCTTTAACGCAATACCGAACTACGCCTACCTTAAACTCAGGATGCCCGGTCCACGCGGCGTCATCACGGTTATCGGAAACATAGAGCAGTATGCCGCAGTTCCCGCTGCCGGACTCTAGGCGGCCTCTCCCACTGGAACGCATGACCGGTCGTCCAGACCACGGACATGGTTAGACGAGTCCAATACACCATTCTTCACAATGGCTCGGATAAACCCGAGCCAGGGGTTGTACATGTGTCACCATAAATAATACGAGGGGCTGCAAACATGTAACAAAAGCCCACAATTCGGCTCGCCTCATTGATAGGTCGGATCTCAAACATTTCTTGAGCATAACTAACTTTTCGCACGTTTTCTTTTTTCTTTCGTTCGTACAGACACTACCAGTGCGACACGCTTCCTGCATATGACACAATGGAGACACAGGCGCAGACGTGCAGCAGGGCCCCGCCCACAAGTTTCTCTTTAGATTAAGCCCCTGCGTAAACCTTCTTTACTATCTCTTGTTGCTCTAATTCCCATGGGTATTTCATAAACCTATAAGGGATACTGGCGTTATAGGCTTTTTGCCACGACAGATCAGTGCACGTACCTAGAATCACAGGGTCAAGGGCGTCATTCAGCCCAATATATGTTATAAAGTCCGAATACCTTCGGGAGTGTTCCGCGTCACGAGTTTGGCCTTATATGCATCAGCTCTGAATCATGTCTTTGGTCAAATGTTGGGTTAGCCCGGCTCCTGGGTTTGCTGCCTTACGTTCCGTTCTATCGGCTAAGGCGGCCAAAGGAGAACTACTGCGATTGTGCCCTGGTTATTACAGATGAGCACCTCAGTAGAGAAAGCCGAAAATTGACTGTCATGATACAGCGAGAGACTGGTCAACCACTCGAGGACTCCCCGGAATCTATAGGATTCCTCCGCATTAACGAAGGACCGGTTTTCCGGTCAAGTGCACGCACCGTATCCGGATGCATGCGGAAGTACCAGCTAAGTGAAGGCGTTACAGCTATATAGTCCGGTTGCCTGGTTCGACGTGCGATCACCTCCTTAATGGACCAAGACGTTGGATCAAGTGTGTTACGCCTATCTTGTCTAACACCCCCGCATTATATGCGTGGGGGCTGAAGCCAACGACTGCTAACTTTCACGTTATATGCATACATTAATGGCCACACAGGAGACATCATAATACTTATAGGCAAAAGTATAAATAACAGCCTCTATATGTAACACATAATTGTTTACAACTCAGTGACTCGTCACTCGAACACAACATTCTTCGAGCACTGAGCCTCTATTCTACGGGCACCTTCTATGAGCTGCTCGAAATACTGCTCGGCTAGGTCTTGGCTTCCCGCCGGACCCTAGGTCACAACGCCGGTGGCCTCCATATCTGCCCAATATGTCTTAACACGGGCAAGAGCCATCTGCGCACCCTCTATACATGCCGACCTCTTCATGGCATCGATTTGCGATCTGGCGCCAAATAATCGTTGCACCAAACCAAAGTAACTGTCCGGCCTCGGCTCCCTCGGCCATAGATGGTCTATTACAGACCTCATCGCAAGGCCGGACAATCTATGGAGCTCGGCTATAGCAGCCATCTTCTCATTTAACAGTAATGAGCGCGCTGGGGCATTAAATTGCGACCAGAACAGCTTCTCCATTTCGTTATCTTTATGATCCTTGAACAACTTGGCCGCATCTGCCGCGCTCTTCGCCAAGTCCGCATACTCATCTGCAGCGCTAAACAGCTTATCCAACGGAGCATACTTGAGATCTAAAAACTTCATCCGCAACAAGTAAGGATTCCCAGCCGCGATTTCTCCGGCCTGTCGAAGTTCCTCCCGCGCGCCCCTAATTTCAGGGTGCATCTCCTTTGCCGAATCCAGCACCTTCTTCAGGTCAGCAGCCTTTGCCTGATTCTCCTTCTCGAGAAGTTCATACCGGGCGGCGGCGGCCCTCAGCTCAACAGCCATCTCGGCTATCTTCTCTTCGCTTCGAAGACGAGCGGCATGTTCGGCTTTCAAGTCTTCGGCTGCCCTTAAAGCAGCCGCATTGCTGATCCGGGCTTGTTCCTTGGCTAGAGCCAGCTCTGCCTTCAGGGCCTCAATGACAGCAGCTCCACCTGCAGCAAACATCATATTACATTAATACTTCAAATACTTTCCACGGTTCCTAAAAACCAAATACAGAAACACCGAGCGCATACTCTATGACTCGTCCAATCGCTTGTTCATAAGCGTGATGTCGGCATCCACCACATCAATTTTGCCCCAATTCGGCGACTTCAGCAGTCCGGTCTACCGCCGGACCCTTATCAACTTGCGCATAAATACAGTTCGATCAAACCTGGGAATGTGATCCTCTGTTTGTCGCTTATGTCTGGTAACCAGAGTCTCAGGGGCTACCATCTATACAGAGCACATCTATCACAAAACTGCGCATTGCGTACCTCAAAGCCTTTGAGCAAGCTCCTAAAAGCTTCATTTAACCCGCTTGTGGCGGAGGAGATTCTCTCCAACACCGTACCCATTAGTATACGATGATCCTCCAAGAGAGCAGATGACCCCAGGAGGCCCATCAGCATGTTCGGCTGGACACCGGTGTTGGGGAACGTAGTAATTTCAAAAAAAATTCCTACGCACACGCAAGATCATGGTGATGGCATAGCAATGAGAGGGGAGAGTGTAGTCCACGTACCCTCGTAGACCGTAAGCGGAAGTGTTATGACAACGCGGTTGATGTAGTCGTACGTCTTCACGATCCGACCGATCCAAGTACCGAACGTACGGCACCTCCGAGTTCAGCACACGTTCAGCTCGATGACGATCCCCGGGCTCCGATCCAGCAAAGCTTCGGGGATGAGTTCCGTCAGCACGACGGCGTGGTGACGATGATGATGCTCTACCGGCGCAGGGCTTCGCCTAAACTCCGTGACGATATGACCGAGGTGGAATATGGTGGAGGGGGGCACCGCACACGGCTAAGGAACGATCCGTAGATCAACTTGTGTGTTATGGGGTGCCCCCCTACCCCCGTATATAAAGGAGCAAGGGGGAGGGGGCGGCCGGCCAAGGGAGGGTGCTCCAGGGAGGAGTCCTACTCCCACCGGGAGTAGGATTCCCTCCTTTCCTAGTACAACTAGGAGACCTTCCATGTAGTAAGAGTAGGAGAGAAGGAAAGGGAAGAGAGAAGGGAAGGAAGGAGGGGGTGCGGCCCCTCCCCCTAGTCCAATTCGGACTAGGCCTTGGGAGGGCGCGCGGCCTGCCCTAGGCAGCCCCTCTCTCTTTCCCGTATGGCCCAATAAGGCCCAATGCTTCTCCCGGCGAATTCCCGTAACTCTCCGGTACTCCGAAAAATACCCGAATCACTCGGAACCTTTCCGAACTCCGAATATAGTCGTCCAATATATCAATCTTTACGTCTCGACCATTTAGAGACTCCTCGTCATGTCCCCGATCTCATCCGGGACTCCAAACTCCTTCGGTACATCAAAACTCATAAACTCATAATATAGCTGTCATCATAACGTTAAGCGTGCGGACCCTACGAGTTCGAGAACTATGTAGACATGACCTAGAACTATTCTCGGTCAATAACCAATAGCGGAACCTGGATGCCCATATTGGTTCCTACATATTCTACGAAGATCTTTATCGGTCAAACCGCATAACAACATACGTTGTTCCCTTTGTCATCGGTATGTTACTTGCCCGAGATTTGATCGTCGGTATCCAATACCTAGTTCAATCTCTTTACCGGCAAGTCTCTTTACTCGTTCCGCAATGCATCATTCCGTAACCAACTCATTTGGTCACATTGCTTGCAAGGCTTATAAAGATGTGCATTACCGAGAGGGCCCAGAGATACCTCTCCGACAATCGGAGTGACAAAACCTAATCTCGAAATACGCCAACTCAACATGTACCTTCAGAGACACCTGTAGTACTCCTTTGTAATCACCCAGTTACGGTGTGACGTTTGGTAGTACCCAAAGTGTTCCTCCAGTAAATGGGAGTTGCATAATTCTCATAGTTACAGGAACATGTATAAGTCATGAAGAAAGCAATAGCAACATACTAAACGATCAAGTGCTAGGCTAACGGAATGGGTCATGTCAATCACATCATTCTCCTAATGATGTGATCCCATTAATCAAATGACAACTCTTTTGTCCATGGCTAGGAAACATAACCATCTTTGATAAACGAGCTAGTCAAGTAGAGGCATACTAGTGACACTATATTTGTCTATGTATTCACACACATGTATTATGTTTCCGGTTAATGCAATTCTAGCATGAATAATAAACATTTATCATGAAATAAGGAAATAAATAATAACTTTATTATTGCCTCTAGGGCATATTTCCTTCAGTCTCCCACTTGCACTAGAGTCAATAATCTAGTTCACATCGCTATGTGATTTAACACCAATATTCACATCTGCATGTGATTAATACCCATAGTTCACATCATCATGTGATCAACACCTAAAGGGTTTACTAGATTCAATAATCTAGTTCACATTGCTATGTGATTAACACCCAAGAGAGTACTAAGGTATGATCATGTTTTGCTCGTGAGAGAAGCTTAGTCAACGGGTCTGTCATATTCAGAGCCGTATGTATTTCACAAATATTCTATGTCCACAATGCTCTGCACGGAGCTACTCTAGCTAATTGCTCCCACTTTCAATATGTATCCAGATTGAGACTTAGAGTCATATGGACTGGTGTAAAAGCTTGCATCGTTGTAACTTTTACGATGGGCTCTTTTATCACCTCCATAATCGAGAAACATCTCCTTAGTCCTCACTAAGGATATTCTTGACCCATGTCCAGTGATCTACTTATTAGATCAAAATTGTATTCCTTTGCCAAACACAGAGCAAGGTATACAATAGGTCTGGTTCACAGCATAGCATACTTTATAGGACCTATGACTGAGGCATAGGGAATGACTTTTCATTCTCTTTCTATTTTCTACGATGGTCGGGTCTTGAGTCTTACTCAACTTCACACCTTGTAACACAGGCAAGAACTCCTTCTTTGACTGTTGTATTTTGAACTATTTCAAAAATTTATCAAGGTATGTACTCATTTAAAAATCTTATCAAGCGTCTTGATCTATCTCTATAGATCTTGATGCTCAATGTGTAAGCAGCTTCACCAAGGTCTTTCTTTGAAAAACTCTTATTCAAGTATCCTTTCATGCTATCCAGAATTTCCATATCATTTCCAATTAACAATATGTCATCCACATATAATATTAGAAATGCTACAGAGCTCCCACTCACTTTCTTGTAAATACAGGCTTCTTCAAAAGTCTGTATAAAACCATATGCTTTGATCAACTCATCAAAGCGTATATTCCAACTCCGAGATGCTTGCACCAGTCCATTGATGGATTGCTGGAGCTTGCACACTTTGTTAGCATCTTTAGGATTGACAAAAACTTTCTGGTTGCATCATATACAACTCTTCTTTAATAAACCCATTAAGGAATGCAGTTTTGACATCCATTTGCCAGATTTCATAAAATGTGGCAATTGCTAACATGATTCAGACAGATTTAAGCTTCGATACGAGTGAGAAAATCTCATCGTATTCAACACCTTGAACTTGTTGAAAACATTTCGCAACAAGTCGAGCTTAGTAGATAGTAACACTACTATCAATGTCCGTCTTCCTCTTGAAGATCCATTTATTTAACATGGCTTGCTGATCATCGAGCAAGTCAATCAAAGTCCATACTTTGTTCTCATACATGGATCATATCTCAGATTTTATGGCCTCAAGCCATTTCGTGGAATCTGGGCTCATCATCGCTTCCTCATAGTTCGTAGGTTCATCATGGTCTAGTAACATGACTTCCAGAATAGGATTACCGTACCACTCTGGTGCGGATCTTACTCTGGAAGACCTACGAGGTTCTGTAGTAACTTAATTTGAAGTTTCATGATCATCATCATTAACTTCCTCACTAATTGGTGTAGTAGTCACAGGAACAGATTTCTGTGATGAACTACTTTCCAATAAGGGAGCAGGTACAGTTACCTCATCAAGTTCTACTTTCCTCTCACTCACTTCTTTCGAGAGGAACTCCTTCTCTAGAAAGGATCCATTCTTAGCAATGAATAACTTGCCTTCCGATCTGTGATAGAATGTGTACCCAGTAGTTAACTTTGGGTATTCTATGAAGACGCACTTCTCCGATTTGGGTTTGAGCTTATCAGGTTGAAACTTTTTCATATAAGCATCGCAACTCCAAACTTTAAGAAATGACAGCTTAGGTTTACTGCTAAACCATAGTTTATACGGTGTCGTCTCAACGGATTTAGATGGTGCCCTTTTAAACGTGAATGTAGCTGTCTCTAATGCACAACCCCAAAACGATAGTGGTAAAACCAATAAGAGACATCATAGATCGCACCATATCCAATAAAGTGCGGCTACGACGTTCGAACACACCATAACGTTGTGGTGTTCCAGGTGGCGTGAGCTGTGAAACTATTCCACATTGTTTTAACTGAAGACCAAACTCGTAACTCAAATATTCGTCTCCGCGATCAGATCGTAGAAACTTTGTTTTCTTGTTATGATGATTTTTCCACTTCACTCTGAAATTCTTTGAACCTTTCAATTATTTCAGACTTATATTTCATCAAGTAGATATACCCATATTTGCTCAAATCATTTTGTGAAGGTCAGAAAATACGATACTTGCCACGAGCATCAACACTCATTGGATCGCATACATCAGTATGTATTATTTCCAATAAGTCAGTAGCTCGTTCCATTGTTCCGGAGAATGGAGTTTTAGTCATCTTGCCCAAAAGGCACGGTTCGCAAGCATCAAATGATTCATAACCAAGTGATTCCAAAATCCCATCAGCATGGAGTTTCTTCATGCGCTTTACACCAATATGACCTAAACGGCAATGCCACAAATAAGTTGCACTATCATTATTAACTTTGCATCTTTTGGTTTCAATATTATGAATATGTGTATCACTACGATCGAGATCCAATGAACCATTTTCATTGGGTGTGTAACCATATAAGGTTTTATTCATGTAATCAGAACAACAGTTTATTCTCTTACTTAAATGAATAACCGTATTGCAATAAACACGATCAAATCATATTCATGCTCAACGCAAACACCAAATAACATTTATTTAGGTTCAACACTAATCCCGAAAGTATAGGGAGTGTGCGATGATGATCATATCAATCTTGAAACTATTTTCAACACACATCGTCACTTCACCCTTAACTAGTTTCTGTTTATTCTGCAACTCCCGCTTTGAGTTACTACTCTTAGCAACTGAACCAGTACCAAGTACCGAGGGGTTGCTATAAACACTAGTAAAGTACACATCAATAACATGTATATCAAATTCACTTTGCCATCCTTCTTATCCGCCAATCACTTGGGGTAGTTCCGCTTCCAGTGACCAATCCCTTTGCAGTAGAAGCACTTAGTCTCAGGCTTAGGACCAGACTTGGGCTTCTTCACTTGAGCAGCAACTCGGTTGCCGTTCTTCTTGAAGTTCCCCTTCTTCCCTTTGCCCTTTTCTTGAAACTAGTGGTCTTGTCTACCATCAACACTTGATTGTTTTTCTTGATTTCTACCTTCGTCGATTTCAGCATCACGAAGAGCTCGGGAATTGTTTTCGTCATCCCTTGCATTATAGTTCATCACGTAGTTCTACTAACTTGGTGGTGGTGACTAGAGAATTCTGTCAATCACTATCTTATCTAGAAGATTAACTCCCACTTGATTCAAGCGATTGTAGTATCCAGACAATCTGAGCACATGCTCACTAGTTGAGCGACTCTCCAACATCTTTTAGCAATAGAACTTGTTGGAGACTTCATATCTCTCAACTCGGGTATTTGCTTGAAATATTAACTTCAACTCCTGGAACATCTCATATGGTCCATGACATTCAAAACGTCTTTGAAGTCCTGATTCTAAGCCGTTAAGCATGGTGCACTAAACTATCAAGTAGTCATCATATTGAGCTAGCCAAACGTTCATAACGTCTGTATCTGCTCCTGCAATAGGTTTGTCACCTAGCGATGCATCAAGGATATAATTCTTCTGTGCAGCAATAAGGATAAACCTCAGATCACGGATCCAATCCGCATCATTGCTACTAACATTTTTCAACACAATTTTCTCTAGGAACATATCAAAATAAACATATGAGAGCAACAACGCAAGCTATTGATCTACAACATAATTTGCAAAATACTACCAGGACTAAGTTCATGATAAATTTAAGTTCAATTAATCATATTACTTAACAACTCCCACTTAGAAAGACATCTCTCTAGTCATCTAAGTGATCACGTGATCCAAATCAACTAAACCATAACCGATCATCACGTGAAATGGAGTAGCTTTCAATGGTGAACATCATTATGTTGATCATATCTACTATATGATTCACGCTCGACCTTTCGGTCTCCGTGTTCCGAGGCCATATCTGCATATGCTAGGCTCGTCAAGTTTAACCTGAGTATTCTGCGTGTGCAAAACTGGCTTGCACCCGTTGTAGATGGGCATAGAGCTTATCACACCCGATCATCACGTGGTGTCTGGGCACGATGAACTTTGGCAACGGTGCATACTCAGGGAGAACACTTCTTGATAATTAGTGAGAGATCATCTTATAATGCTACCGTCAAACAAAGCAAGATAAGATGCATAAAGGATAAACATCACATGCAATCAATATAAGTGATATGATATGGCCATCATCATCTTGTGCTTGTGATCTCCATCTCCGAAGCACTGTCGTGATCACCATCGTCACCGGCGCGACACCTTGATCTCCATCGTAGCATCGTTGTCGTTTACGCCATCTATTGCTTCTATGACTATCGCTACCGCTTAGTGATAAAGTAAAGCAATTACAGGGCGTTTGCATTTCATACAATAAAGCGACAACCATATGGCTCCTGCCAGTTGCCGATAACTTCGGTTACAAAACATGATCATCTCATACAATAAAATATAGCATCACGTCTTGACCATATCACATCACAACATGCCCTGCAAAAACAAGTTAGACGTCCTCTACTTTGTTGTTGCAAATTTTACGTGGCTGCTACGGGCTTAGCAAGAACCGTTCTTACCTACGGATCAAAAAACCACAATGATAGTTTGTCAAGTTGGTGCTGTTTTAACCTTCGCAAGGACCGGGCGTAGCCACACTCGGTTCAACTAAAGTGAGAGAGACAGACACCCGCCAGCCACCATTAAGCACGAGTGCTCGTAACGGTGAAACCAGTCTCGCGTAAGCTTACGCGTAATGTCGGTCCGGGCCGCTTCATCTCACAATACCGCCGAACCAAAGTATGACATGCTGGTAAGCAGTATGACTTGTATCGCCCACAACTCACTTGTGTTCTACTCGTGCATATAACATCAACGCATAAAACCTAGGCTCGGATGCCACTGTTGGGGAACGTAGTAATTTCAAAAAAATTCCTACGCACACGCAAGATCATGGTGATGGCATAGCAACGAGAGGGGAGAGTGTAGTAACCGTACCCTCGTAGACCGTAAGCGGAAGCGTTATGACAACGCGGTTGATGTAGTCGTACGTCTTCACGATCCGACCGATCTAAGTACCGAACGTACGGCACCTCCGAGTTCAGCACATGTTCAGCTCGATGACGATCCCCGGGCTCCGATCCAGCAAAGCTTCGGGGATGAGTTCCGTCAGCACGACGGCGTGGTGATGATGATGATGCTCTACCGACGCAGGGCTTCGCCTAAACTCCACGACGATATGACCGAGGTGGAATATGGTGGAGGGGGGCACCGCACACGGCTAAGGAACGATCCGTAGATCAACTTGTGTGTTATGGGGTGCCCCCCTGCCCCCGTATATAAAGGAGCAAGGGGGAGGGGGCGGCCGGCCAAGGGAGGGCGCGCCACGGAGGAGTCCTACTCCCACCGGGAGTAGGATTCCCTCCTTTCCTAGTCCAACTAGGAGACCTTCCATGTAGTAAGAGTAGGAGAGAAGGAAAGGGAAGAGAGAAGGGAAGGAAGGAGCGGGTGCGGCCCCTTCCCCTAGTCCAATTCGGACTAGGCCTTGGGGGGGCGCGCGGCCTGCCCTAGGCAGCCCCTCTCTCTTTCCCGTATGGCCCAATAAGGCCCAATACTTCTCCCGGCGAATTCCCGTAACTCTCCGGTACTCCGAAAAATACCCAAATCACTCGGAACCTTTCCTAACTCCGAATATAGTCGTCCAATATATCGATCTTTACGTCTCGACCATTTCGAGACTCCTCGTCATGTCCCCGATCTCATCCGGGACTCCGAGCTCCTTCGGTACATCAAAACTCATAAACTCATAATATAACTGTCATCGTAATGTTAAGCGTGCGGACCCTACGGGTTCGAGAACTATGTAGACATGACCTAGAACTATTCTCGGTCAATAACCAATAGCGGAACCTGGATGCCCATATTGGTTCCTACATATTCTACGAAGATCTTTATCGGTCAAACCGCATAACAACATACGTTGTTCCCTTTGTCATCGGTATGTTACTTGCCCGAGATTTGATCGTCGGTATCCAATACCTAGTTCAATCTCGTTACCGGCAAGTCTCTTTACTCGTTCCGTAATGCATCATTTCGTAACCAACTCATTTGGTCACATTGCTTGCAAGGCTTATAAAGATGTGCATTACCGAGAGGGCCCAGAGATACCTCTCCGACAATCGGAGTGACAAAACCTAATCTCGAAATACGCCAACTCAACATGTACCTTCGGAGACACCTGTAGTACTCCTTTATAATCACCCAGTTACGTTGTGACGTTTGGTAGTACCCAAAGTGTTCCTCCGGTAAACGGGAGTTGCATAATTCTCATAGTTACAGGAACATGTATAAGTCATGAAGAAAGCAATAGCAACATACTAAATGATCAAGTGCTAGGCTAACGGAATGGGTCATGTCAATCACATCATTCTCCTAATGATGTGATCCCATTAATCAAATGACAACTCTTTTGTCCATGGCTAGGAAACATAACCATCTTTGATAAATGAGCTAGTCAAGTGGAGGCATACTAGTGACACTATATTTGTCTATGTATTCACACACATGTATTATGTTTCCGGTTAATACAATTCTAGCATGAATAATAAACATTTATCATGAAATAAGGAAATAAATAATAACTTTATTATTGCCTCTAGGGCATATTTCCTTCAACCGGACTCTCCCGGACCCTTTTCATGGTCCGCCATGGGAGCCGAACGCGCTGGGCTCGGGGCGGCCGAAGTGTTAACTTCTGGCCCAAGTGGATCTGGAATCCTCCGTGACAATACCCCAGGGTCGCCCGCCTCACGGGGAGGAGAAGTAGGCGGGGTTTCACTCTCCATCATCTTCGGAAGAAGATCCCCCGAGGACGAGCCCTGTTGAGATGAACTGCTGACTGGACTACAAAAAATAGGTCCTGGTTATTACTCTCAAAGGAAAAAGCAATAAGCTCCTTGTTTAATCACACTTACAGCTCGATGGAGGGCTGGCCCGTTAGTGGGCACTGTGCGGTGAGGATGCCCTTCGGGGCAGGGCCCTTTGGTGAAGTTCTCTTCCCTTGTTTAGGCGCCCCCGTCTCCAAGTCTTCGGAGGCGGCCCTCTTCTTCCCGCGAGGGGAGGAAACCTCAGATCCGCCTCCCGGATTCTCCTCCGTGGAGACGTTAATTCCCCCGGTTCGGATGCTCAATGTGTGAGGCCCACTCTTGGCCTCCCCATTCTTCCCTTCAGCTTTCTCTGGTGGCACTTGACTTAATGTCCGTTTAAGAATCCTGGCCATTGCCGGACCAGGCGAGCCTTCGGGAAGCGGGGTCGGACACCTAATCCGCCTTACTAAGCCAATCATGGTTGCAGACAGTATTCAGAACAATGCTATGACAAATATGAGCAAGGTGTTCAGTTATAGTGTTACTTACTTGGGTATCTAGGCGATTGCAGCTCGGGCCCGCATCCTCGGTGCTGTCCGGACACTTTATTCGTGGTCCGAAGAACAAGTTATACATCCCTTCAGGCGTCATGCCAAAGAAATGCTGAATGGTTCGCGGACCTTCTGGATTGAATTCCCACATCCGGAGAGGCCGACGTCTGCACGGCAGGATCCGCCGAACTACCATTACCTGGATTATTTTAACAAAACTAATGTCCCTCTCGAGGAGCTCCCGAATGCGGCTTTGTAGCATTGGTACATCATTCACAGGCCCCTAGTTTAGTCCCACATTGGCCCACGATGCCAGTTGAGGTGGAGGGCCCGAGCGGAAGGCGGGCGCGGCCGCCCACTTTGAGCCTCGAGGAGCTGTGACATAGAACCACCTCTGATGACATAAATCAGATACCTCCGGGAAGGAGCCTTCGGGCCACGAGGCATCGACGTTCCTACTTATTATGGCGCCTCCGCACTCTACGTGTCGCCCATCAATCATCTTCGGCTTCACATTGAAAGTCTTGAGCCATAAGCCGAAGTGGGGGTGATATGAAGGCAGGCTTCACACACAACGATAAACGACGAGATATGGAGGATGGAATCCGGAGCTAGATCGTTGAAATCTAGCCCGTAGTAGAACATGAGCCCCCTCACGAAGGGGTCGAGAGTAAGACCCAAGCCCCGGAGGAAGTGGGAGACAAATACGACGCTCTCGTTGGTCTTGGGAGTGGGGATAACCTGTTCGGGAGCAGGAAGCCTATGCTTGACATCGGCGGTCAAATACCCAGCCTCCCTGAGCTTCGCAATATCCTCCTCTGTGACAGAGGAAGCCATCCATCGGCCTTGATGGTCAGATCCGGACATGATTGAAGATCCAGGGTGCTTAAGCTTGAGCTTTGGGTGTTGGAACTCAGGGTGCGAGATGCGCGAGCGTGGAGACAGAGGGATAGGCCTCGGCTCCTTTATAAAGGGGGAAGAATATCAAGCGTCCCTGAACGTGGTCGTTCGGGACTTGCCTAAAAAGACGGGGTCATGCCAACAGACACGGTTGGATTACCCATACCCGTATTGATGAGAATCCCGTAGTAAGGGGGACACGATCTCTGCTCTAACATGACGTGCCAAGGAAACCGCCTCGTGGTGTGTGCGGTAGCAAGTTGTAAAAATGGTTCGAATAAAAACCGGACCGTGGCGTGATGTCGCTTTTCAAAGAATTGTCTGCAGATTAGATTCATGGATCATTATTATATCTACGGTGGTATATGGAATTTATTTTGCAGAGCCGGACACAGTCCTTGTGTTCAGAATTAATTTTGGAGTATTCGGAGGTGGAACCCGCCTCGCAATGCCGAAGACAATCTACGCGCCGGACTCATCGTCATTGAAGCCTGGTTCTGGGGCTACTGAGGGAGTCCTGGATAAGGGGGTATCCGGACAGCCGGACTATATACTTTCGCCGGACTGTTGGACTATGAAGATATAAGATTGAAGACTTCGTCTCGTGTCCGGATGGGACTCTCCTTGGCGTGGAAGGCAAGCTTGGCGATTCGGATGTAGATCTCCTCCTCTGTAAACCGACCCCGTGTAACCCTAGCCCCCTCCGGTGTCTATATAAACCGGAGGGTTTAGTCCGTAGGACACATCAACAATCATACCATAGGCTAGCTTCTAGGGTTTAGCCTCTCTGATCTCGTGGTAGATCAACTCTTGTAATACTCATATCATCCATATCAATCAAGCAGGAAGTAGGGTATTACCTCCATCGAGAGGGTCCGAACCTGGGTAAACATCGTGTCCCCAGCCTCCTGTTACCATTAGCCATAGACGCACCGTTCGGGACCCCCTACCCGAGATCCGCCGGTTTTGACACCGACAATGAAGCCTCCGCCTCCGCCATGTCGGCAACGAGGCAGGCATCTGCCTTCCGCACCCTCTGCTTCGCACGCGGCCACACCGGTCCCTGTAACACTCATACACCTCTGCACCGGAGATGGGACAGTAGATAGACCTTGAGCCTCCTGCCTCGGCGGATCCAAGCGCCAATTGCGCTGTCACAATGGATTCCCGCCTGATCGAATCTGACCACATTCAGGCGCACTTCTCCTGGAACCGGTGGAGGGCATGCGGACGGCGATTGCCTCCTCGTCTCCGCATGAGACGATGGCCCACAGTTGATGGATCGGGAGTGGTCGGAGTCGGATCTTCTTCCCGCCATGCCAGAGATGGTCGAAAGGGTGTTGGGGCCGGAATGGAGTGAAATGGAGTGGCTAGGGTTTGGTATGGGATGCGGATGAAGATGAATATATGTCGGGGTCAAGATGGGGTAGTGTAGGCCGGATCCGACGTGACGGACGCGTCTGAGCCTCCCCATATCCATCCTATACTGGGGCTACATATGAGGGGTGTCAGTCAGTCCAGATGTATAGAACCAGTATGAGGAGCTCATCTTTTTTTTGAGACAGTATGAGGAGCTCATCTACGGCGGGATTATGTGACCGGTCAGTGGCCGAACCTGGGCATATAAAGGGTTTAGGGAGCCCAGCTATGGATACTCTAGCAGGCTAAGGCCTTATACAATGCAAAGTGTTTATGAGAGGTGTTTGGAGGAATAAACCAGATTTTTTTTAAGCACGGGTGTTTATTTATACAGAGTAGGCGCTTAATTAGACATTTATTTAAAAATAGGCATTGGTGCTTCTGAAAAACCTAGTTTATTTTTCTAAGTCACTCTCTAAACACCTAGCATTGTACTAGGCCTAAGAGCTATGACTGCTAGCTTATTGCTAGCTAGGCACAATGTTCCATTCGATCGGTTCAGCCTCACGGTGAAAAAAAAGTTTAGTACGGCATACGGGGTAGAACAAAGCAGATTTAGCAGTTGGAATTCATTCCAGCATGGCATGGCATCGATGCTACGCTCATGGCCGGCGCCGCATATAGGAGAACCAAAAGCTTATCAGTGGGTGGAACACCTATGACGAATTATGGCGGTCGATGGATAGGACTGAGCCAATGATGAAAGGGTGATCATCATCATATTAGCCAGACAGATGATGAGCGCATGCAGATGCAGTGAGCGACGTACCAAAAAGCATGGGGCAAAATGCGTGCACGGGGCTCCGGCCAGACAGGCATGCAATCTGTTAGGGAAAATCTACATAGATTGTGCAGCACTGACAGGCAAGCAAAGCTCTGTCTTGCAATAATTTTCTCAGGCCATGGTCGATCTTTTGAACCCTTCGATTTTGATCCATCTTTTCCTTTATCATCTCCGTGGATGCTCGTCGTTGGCGGCTCTGTCACCTGTGGTGAAATAAACCGAGTCTATCAAGCCTGGCCGTATGCCATCACAAATCGGCCTAGCTGGCCTCGGTGCTGCCGGCCACCACGACCGATCGAGCAGCAAGAGTCTGATCCTGGGCCTGCGAGTGCGCGAGCGCGCCCACTGCACCAGTGCACCTCTGCACGGCGGTCTCGGCGTCTCGCGCGGATGCGGTAGCATCTCTGGATGCAGGTTCGTGGAAAGAAAGTGTAGATATTTTGACCGGAGCATGATAGTGTCCACGGCCACGGGCTAAGGCGAAACCCGGCCCCGATCGGTAGTAATGACAAATGCACGTGGGACCGTATGTGCAGTTCGACCACCCGATCACACAGCGACGGCCGGATTGATTCGACGGGACCCTCAAAACACTCACGAATATTCGAACCGAGGTCATTCAACAAGGTACTTCATCGATCTATCGCGTGTTCTCTTGTTCAAAATCCTACAAACTGAAATCATTAATTAAGGAGTACATTTTGCAGAGATCACTCTAACTTCCTTAGGTTGCGACAAGTGACGTGCTGCATGTGCGTCACTTTTCGCAACCTGACAGTTTTTCCTTTTTTCGTATATCCGTTTATTCAAAACGTTTTATCTCTTAAATTATGCTTCAAATCTCGAACTGCTTTCGTCCTTTGATTCCTCGCGTCGAGATCTTCAAAACTAAACCCCATGTTGATAGGTTTTGATGAATTTTTTTCATAAAAAAACCGGACGAAGAAACCGAACCGGGAGCACGGATTTTTCCCTTTCCGAAAGAGGCACGCCTGTGCCTCTGACGAAATCACAGCCGTGCCTCCCGCGGAAGCAAAACCGTGCCTCTCGCGAAAGAAAAAAAATAAAAAATGCATTTTTTTTCGATTCCGATGAGGCACCGCCGTGACTCTCGCGAAAGCACAACCGTGCCTCTCGCGGAAGCTAAACCGTGCCTCCCGCGAAAGAAAAAAAATAGAAAAAGGGTTTTTTCCGTTTCAAAGAGGCACGGCCGTGACTCTCGCAAAAGCACAACCGTGCCTCTCGTAGAAGCAAAACCGTGCCTCTCGCGAAAGAAAGAAAAAATAGAAAACGCGTTTTTTTCGTTTTCAAGAGGCACGGCTGTGCCTCTCGCGAAAGTACAACCATGCCTTTCGCGAAAACAAAACCATGACTCTCGCGAAAACAAAATGCGTTTTTTTGCGCAAATTTTTTTTTTGAATTTTTTTTGTCAAAAAGATAGGAAAGACTGGTGGAAAGCCAAAACGTAAAAAAATACTAAAAAACCCGTTTCAAAAGTCAAAAACGCGTTCAGAAAAATAAAAAAAATAAAATCTGAAGGGAGTTCCCAGAGCGCGACACGCGGCGAATGGTGCCAAACGGCGCTGATCGTTGCGAGATTCCCGAAGAAGCGCTCGTTATTTAGTTGCTCTCCCTACAAACTGGATACAAATTAGAAAAGGTTTGCGGGCATTCGGACCAGGGCCGGGCCCATAGATGTGCGGAGTGTGCAGCCCCGCATAGGGTCTATAAATTCAGGGGGGTTCCGAATTTTTAGATAGGCCTACTTATAACATGTTCCTGTCTTGTCCTCCTGATTAACTTCGGCTTCTGCAGTCCTATTCCTAATTTCTAAATCCTAATTAACTTTTGGCCGGATTGTTACTGTGTTAGAGGTCGGTTCTTGCCTCCTTGGTTAAAGATCACAGTATAGGAATTCAATCAGGACACAAGTCTAGGGTATAACTTTTTCATGTATCCAATTATTATGTCAAAAAATATATCATATACATTATAATTGATAGTTAGTTCGTTCTGTCTAGTAAGATATGACCCATTTTTTAATTTTACACATGACCCATATTCGGACCGACCGCCACCTACGGGTCTGACCGCCATCTCCCACTCCACAGCCCTCTCTATCCGGAAACCCCTCTCAAAACGTAGCGGTTGCAGTTCAACCACCCAATCACACAGCGGGACGGATCGATCCGACCCGGACCCGGCGGGCTCAACTCAACGCGCGCTAACATAACGGCATGTACAATGATTCTATCTTAACAATGCCACATAGGATAAATAATGTGGTGAAGGAGAGAGAAATTATAAGAAAAGACTTGTCTTTTCTTATTTAAGAGAAGATAAGAGGTGATCTCTTAGCACAATATGTCTTATCATGTTTTTAGGAATAACTACTTATTTAAGATAAGGCTAATATATAATCCATTGTAGACATAATTTTTTGTCATCTCTAAATTACATGCAAGACTTAAGATAAGATTATCTTATCAACCATCGTACATGCCCTAAGTTGCTCGCTATCTAGCTGGCCATATTCTCTTACCCTTTTGTCCATCGATCACGTATTGCACACACACCTACTGATATTTTAGAACACATAGCTACCGGTTGCTGTAATAAGTTTAAAAATAGGATGCCGATATTCACCACACATGTGGCATAATAGGCATTCGGCCACACATCATGTGTGGCATGAGCGGGGGGCAGCCCACACGGATTGTGTATGGACGAAGAGTAGAATTGCCATTGGAGTGGGCGCAATTACTTCGTGCCACACACCAACAAGTACTACTCATCCCCATCATGTGCGTGTGCCACGAAGCAAATATACCCACACGTCTTGGCGCGGCTACAATAGGTACCCGCGGGATGACGATTTAGTTGACATCCGAGATGGTAAATATGGTTGTAAAAGCATGGCTACTCTCTCTATTATGGTTAAATATAGTTGCCATGTCTAATTTATGGTAGTTGATGTAATCAAACGATAGTTATCGTGTGTGATTAACTACTTGCCACATATGGTCAAACAATAGTTGCCATGTGTGTTTACCTAGTTGCCACGTGTGGTTAATCACAGTTGCCATGTATGTTTACCTGATTGCCATGTACGCGCAACTGCCGTTGCGGTCTAACAGACGAATCATAGTTGCCATGTGTGTTTACCTAGTTGTCATGTACACGCAACTGCAGTTGCCATCCAACAACGTACGACTGTTGTGTGGGCGAAAAGCAGTTCGCGCACACGTGCGTGGACTAGGTGATGGCTGTGTGGGCAGAAATTAGTTCGCTCACACAGCGCAGCTGGCAACGGCGTGCTGGAGGCATGTGGGCGACCTCTCCGACGCCCACACACCGGCCTTGTCCTACATGGCATGCGAAAACTGCCTCGGTGTGTCAAGATTCGTGCAAATTTAACTGGACGGTGATCCAGCCGTGTGAGCGAGTTGCAATGTTGCCACACGTGTGGGCGTTAGTGTTTTCATAAAAATATTGGTTGCATCATCTTTGTACTACCTGTATCATGCACGCATGCTCCACGTAACCTAACACTGTGTAACTACGTGTACGTGAAGAGCCGCTGTGGCGCAGTGGTTACCGGTCTATGCTTTTCAACCGAAAAAAAAAACGTGTACGTGGCCGTGTTGTGGTAAGCGCGCTATTTGGCAGATTGGTGCACGCCCGCCGTCCAGTTGACGTGTGCATGGTTAATTGCATGTGTTTGTCAATGGGGGGCAGGTGAAAGTGAAAGCGACGACCAGCAACGAGTTACCACATTTCCTTTTTTTTTTGAGGGTACGAGTTATCACATCTCAATTTCTCTTTCCTCACGTATGTGCAGAAGCAACTATTACGTGTACGGCCCCGTTACGGCCGACATGATTTGTGTGGGCCAAGCCAGGCCGGCACGCGAGCCGGCCTTTGACTGTGGTAGTGAAAATAACGTTACATGATCGGTACGCAGACGTGTCATCCGGTGATGAGCTGCTACCTAGACTCTGCATGCATCAGCGCGAGGAAACGTGTGTGCCATCGAGCTGCCACGTAAGTGGCGAGCAAGGATGACAGCAGGGGCCAGTTCGTGTGCAATGCGCATTGCTTGCATAGGCGATTTTTTTATGGTACGTGTGAATGTATGATTAGCAGGTTCAACAGATCAATATTCATGTGCACATAGCAACAAAAAATCAATCAGTGGCGCACGTGGAAATGGACTGGTTCGGTGTACATGCACCGGCGTCTGTGTTTACCGGCCAGATTCGGAGCTGTTCGCCCTGATTGGGGATTTTGGAAGCATCGACCAAAGGTGCGTTGCTCCATGCTCGCGTATCTCTGCTGGAATCGGCGCGGCGGGCATATATGGTGTCCGTGCCAGCTCGATCAAACAAATCTTGCACCTTGGAGACGAATTTGCGTCCCATCTTGCAACCTCTGCAGTAATCTTGCTACTGCGAGGAGCCTTTCTAGCTAAATGTCACATGTAATGTGGTTGTTTATGCCGTTTGGACGAGCTCCTTCGTTCCGTCCGGCTGTTCCTTCCTTCACACCAAAATTGACTGACCCGAATTATAAATTCAGGCGACTTATGTATAACTATTGTGAAACTTGATACTTATTGATTCTGGCCCTGCTACTTTAACTAGGCTTGAAAGCCGGGAACAGTAGTTGTTTTTGCTGCCTCATTCTAATTAAATGGGGTGGGAAATCCCGTTTCTTCAAATTATATCTGATTACTCACGATTACAATCAAGCAAACACTAATAATATTGTTCCCCTTAAAAAATCATATAATAATATTATTAGTGAGCATTGGCTAGAAAAATGTTTTGTTTTGCAAAATCATAGAACCATCCTATTTAATCACCCTGATTAAGCACACAACATGTTTTTTGGCAAGTTATCGTCCGCCAACGCATGACCACAAATGGACATTTGTTTTGTCCGGATTTCGTCCGTTTGAGGGTGACAATGGGCGGCATCCGTCCGGATTTCTGGATGCGTCGATCGTGCTCAACCAAGTCATCCCGAAGCTCCATATGAGTATGCCAATCACACATTTCACGATGAAAATAGACAAATTGTTCATAAGTTGCAGCAGGAGGGTGCTCAGGCTCAACATTTTCACCCCGAAAATCGAACCCTTGGTTGTAGGTGCTATCAGCACGCTCATCCTCCACGATCATCTTGTGCATGATCACACAAGTAGTCATCACCTCCCAAAGCTTCTGAGTGCTCCATCCCAATGGAGGGTTTCAAATGATACCCCATCGAGATTGAAGCACACCAAAAGCACGCTCCACGTCCTTCCTAGCACTCTCCTACATTTGGGGAAATCTTTGTCTCTTCTCTACTTGCGGATTGGGTATGATCTTCACAAAAGTGGACCACTGAGGTTAGATATCATCAGCTACGTAATATCCCTTATTGTAATGGTGGGCATTGATCTCAAGGTCGACGAGTGGCCTTCCGCAATCCTTCGAACACTGGAGAACGCTGAAGCACGTTGATATCACTGAAGGAACCAGCAAATGCCGAAGAAATAATGCCATATCCACAGACCTTGTGAAGCCACCGCTTCTAGTATGACAGTGGCACCTTTCACATGCCCCCTGTACTGCCTCTACCAAGCAAATAAACAGTTCTTTCATTTCCAGTGCATACAATCTATACTACCAAGCATGTCCGGAAAGTCCCTATATCAGTGACAGTTGGCTCTCTCAGGTACTCAACGCCGAACACTACCACCACGGCCTTGCATACACTAGTAGAAAAACACTTAATAGTCCCGGTTCGTAAGGGCCTTTAGTCCCGGTTCATTAACCGTGACTAATGGGTCGTTACTAATACCTCCACCCATTAGTCCCGGTTCAAGCACGAACCGGGACCAATGTTCCTCCACGTGGCCCTGTGCGCCGAGCCCAGTCAAGGGGCCTTTGGTCCCGGTTGGTGGCTCCAACCGGGACCAAAAGGCATCCACGAGTCAGCATTCCTGTGGCTGGGGTTTTTGTTATTTTTTTTGAAAGGAGGGGGGGTTGGGGGTTTTGGGTGGTTAATTTAGGTGTTTCATATATTGTGTTAGCTAGCTAATTAATAGAGAGAAGTGTCCTCTCTTATGTCCGTGCTTGGTCGACGCTATGTACTATATATACATAAGTGATCGAGAGAACCATTCAGTACAGAAGTTCGTCATGCATACCGAGAGAAGTGATTGATCGACCTCTCCTTCTCTGAGAGATTGGTCGAACAACAAGTATCTGACGCTACTGGCTACATACATGTACAATATGTATAAGATCTCTTAATTACAATCCCCTAGCAATTAAAATAAATTTCCACATGGTATTCTCCGGCTTTATTGATGACGTGGTCAAGAAAGTATCCCGTCAATTCCTCTTGAATTCCTTTCATGCGATCTGGTTCTAGGAGTTCATTCCGCATCTGCCATGTCTAATTTGAAGAAGGGGGTTAATTAATACATATATATGAATGAAACTCAACAAAAATGATGGTGTAATAAAATGAAATTGTGAATATTATTGCTTACGCACTTCATATTGTCTTCGAGAGTAACCCCGCTTGTTTTTCAAAGTCGCGTTGTGGATGAACTCGCACACGTAGTATCCACAGAAATCATTCCCTTCTTCCTGCCACAAGCACTTTACGAGAAATAGAGGTCAATCAAACTGATAATGAAGCATTATAAATGGCATTGATGAAAGTATAGCTATAGAATCAACGGGAGATGCGCGCAACTAGCTAGCCAGCAGTACTTACTTTCGGGTATGTATATCGCAACTCCTTCGGCAGTCCCGGAGCTTGTGCGGTGAAATGTTTCCAAACCCTGCAAGACAAAGAAAATAATAATTATTACTTGAGATATCAAGAAATGAACAAAAAGTTGCCGATATGGTGCGATAATGATCGATTGAACTTACCTGCTGAGCATTTCAGTCATGTCCGCATAGGATTTGCGATCTTTCAGTCTCGAGTCTAAGACAATAGTGGTACTTACGCACGCATGCATATAGTGGTACCTACGCACGCATGCATAACTCATCAATTACATTACTATAACCTCGCTCGAGCAATAAGGGAAACCGAATATGCACACGACAGTAACACTCACTTGCCGTTGTAAGGAAAGAGTATGGTATCTTTGTTTTGATTTTTGATCAACGATTGTAGCACGTTGTCCTCGGCCTCTTTGATGTCCTTTTTAACCAGAAATTCATCTATGATATTTGTGTTAATGAACCCAATATCATAAATTTCTTGTTTTTTGCACTCGACGATCTTCAATCTGCATAATATATTGAGGATAATTAATTATAAATACATGAAATGAAAGAGCCGAGCTATATATAGAGACTTAATGACAGAAATAGTACTTACAGACAGTAGCAAAAGACCATTAGTTTATCGAGGGCCTTTTGATTGAAGAACGCGAAGAACTCATCAAATGGAACAGTCAACAGATCATTTGCAACGAGATCGTGCTCCACTTTAATATGCAGATACAAAGCATTCGTACCCTCAGACTCTCTGCAGGTTTCCATGTACCAATTATGGAATCTTCGCATCATTGTTGTCAGAGATTTTTCATCTTTGACGAGAGGCTTCCCGTACTCGTATTTGTGTTCTTCCACCTCCAAGAAATCAGGAAGTGCATCGTCAGGCAGGTAATCTTCAAGATTGCCATAACCGGCCACCGTCCCCGGAGCATTAGACACATTGAGCGGGGGGCACGATTGCTGTGCTTGTTCACCGAGCTGGGCAATTTTTTCCCCTTTGCTCGTTCTTTTGACCTTTTAGCACTGACGGTAGTTCCCGACCGCTTGGCTTGGAGATATGTCTGTTCAGTAATGCGCTCATAGTTGGTTCTCGGCGGAGACTTTGGTGGTTTCCTCAGGGCATCGATAGTGCGCTTTTCTTTCACCGGATCTACCTTCTCCTTCGGAGGTGGATGTCTCTTTGCTTTCACCCCTTCAAAGAACTCCTTCACGTGGGTCCGCACAATCGTATCGTTTTCCTCCTCGGACCTCTTGTACGGTAACTTGTCTAGAGGCTTGAGAGATGGACCGTATTTGTATTGCCTCCCGCCTCTGATTGTGCTGCTAGATGTCGGAGCAGACGGAGCGGCTGCGGCGTCTGTCTTCTTTCGTGCTTGCTTACGAGGCGGAGGAGAAGGAGTACGACGCGCCGGAGCAGCCGGGGCGGCGGCGGGTCTCTTCCGCCCTTGCTGGCGAGGCGGAGAAGGAGGACGTTGCTGGCTGCTCGGGAGCGCCGGCGCAGGCGGAGAAGGAGGCGGAGTGCCGCCATGCGCCGAAGAAGGAGGCGGAGTGCCGCCACGCGTGCCCTGATCGTCACTCGCCGGAGGAGGAGGCGGTGGAGGAGGCGGAGTGCCCTGACTCGCCGGAGGAGGAGGGGGAGGCGGAGGCATCTAGTTCAGAAGGTTGATGAGCTCCTTCCGCCATAGGCATGGAGTCTTCAGAGCACAACCCATCTTAGTCTCCCCTTCACCGGTAGGGTGCTCAAGCGGGAGGTCCTCAAATCCCTCCGTTATTTCATCCACCATCACCTTAGCACATCCTTCTGGAATGGGCTGGAAGTGATAAGTTGTGCCGGGTCCACTAGGATAAACTTGGCCAACAGCCGCCTTGACCTTCAAATTCGTCCATCACGCCATAATGTGGCAATTTTGAGACTCCGTGATACCATCCACGGGATAGCTGGCAGGAGCCGTCAAGACATGCTTCGGCTGAAGCAGCTCGGTGGAAGCCACGCTGCTTCTCCGCTGAGATGGCGGGGTAGCTTCGGGGGATGCTTCGGCAGGTCGTTTGCTGCGATCTACTACTTCTCGTTCCTCTTCTCGATCCTCTAGCCCCATTACCCTTTCGTGCAGCGCCTACAGTTGGTCCTGCTCCAGTTTCTTCCTCCTCTCGTGGGTTTTGTAACCCCCTGCGTCCGGAAAACCAACCTTCCATGGAATGGAGCCTGGCGTGCCTCGTGTCCGTCCAGGGTGCTCAGGATTCCCAAGGGCCATTGTGAGCTTGTCCTTCTCCCTGTTTGGAAGGAACGTCCCTCGCTGCACTGCATCGATATAGTGTCGAAGGTTCTTGACTGGTATTTCCAGTTGCTCGGACGTCCACTGGCACAACCCTGTTACAGGGTCCAAGGTTCCGCCAGCCCCGAAGAACCAAGTCCGGCAATGGTCTGGCTAGTACATTGTCTCTGGTTCGATCCCTTTTTCAAGCAGATCATGCTCATCCTTGGACCACTTAGGCCGGGCTTTGAGGTAGCCACCTGACCCCGTGCGATGGTGAAGCTTCTTCTTCACAGCATTTTCCTTGTTTGTCTCCGACATCTTCTTACTCTTTTCCAATGTCTTGTGGGCCACAAATGCGGGCCAGTGATCTTTGATCTTCTCATATTTGCCGATGAATTTTGGTGTCTTTTTTTCGACAAACTGGTTCAGCTCTTTCCTCCACCTCCTCATTAGGGTTGCCATCTTCTTAAGAGCACAAGACTTGATTAATTGCTCTTTAACTGGATTCTCCGGATCCTCCTCTAGCGGTAGGGTGAAATTTGCCTTTAGCTCAGTCCAAAGTTATTCTTTTTGCATATCATTGACATAAGACACCTCAGGGTCTTCCTCCTTAGGCTTATAGGATGCTGATCGGGATCTTCTCCCTAACAAGAACCCCGCACTGAGCAGAAAACGCCTTCCTTGTCCGGATGGGTTCAATCGGTTCGCCGTCGGGCGCGATTTCTATGATCTCAAACTTTTCATCCGAGCTGAACTTTTTCTTCGGGCCTTGTCTCCTTACCGAAGTTGTGCTCGATCCGGAGGGCTAGAAATTATAAGGAAGAAAGACGAGGGTAATTAATATGTGTACATATACCAAAACAATGGAAGCATCAATTAACTAGTCAGCACAGGCTTAACTAATATATATATATACCTAGCCGGGCTCGGTTCGGTCACCGGAGCAGTCAGCACGGTCTCCTTCTTGTACCTCCATTGTGTCACCGGAGCCATCATGAACATAGTCCTCTTCTTGTACCGGCATTAATGGGCCGAAGCCATCATGAACATAGCCCTCTTCTTCACCCAGTTCATCCAGCTGACCAACGGTGTCGAGGAGAAATGACGCAACTTCATCCCTTCCATTTGCGATTATGTCCCCCAATATCGCTTCTGTTTCTTCGTCTCGGGAGTGCTCCATAGTTTCTGCAAATATTTACAACATGTCAATTATTATTCAAACATGGTACAGATGGATATATATATATATTTAGTGGCCTCGACGCTGCTTCTCTAGGGTTTGGGGTTGCCTTGACACAACAACACTTCAAGGGTTTGGGATGGCCTCGACGACAACGCTCTTTTAACTTGGTAAATTTGGGTGGCCTCGAGAGAGTTAATTTGTCGGGTAGGGGCGCGGCGGGAGGGGGTAGGAGACCAACATCGTTTTCTCTCTAGGGTTTGGGTGTCCTCGAGAGTTTTGGTCGAGCGAGAGGGCCAAGGGGGGGTGCTGCCGTTGTATAAGTTATCACGGTCGAGAGGGGGTATATATATCGACCACCCCTCATGTCGAAGTTATCTCGAGGGGGTTATATCGACAACGACAGGAAAGGAAAATAACTAAGGAAAAGGAAGAAAGAGGAAGAAGGAAGAAGGAAGAAGAAGAAGGAAAAAAAGAGGAGAAGAAGAAAGGAATAGAGGAGAAGGAGAAAAAATAGAATTTTCTATTTTTTCTTCTTCTCCTCTATTCCTTTCTTCTTCTCCTGTTATTTTTCTTCTTTTTTCCTCTTCTTATTTATTTCTACTCTTCTTCCTCTCCTCTTCTTCCTCTTCTTATTTTCCTTTTTCCTCTCATTCTTTTGTTCTTCTTTCTTCCTTCTTCCTTCTTCCTCTTTTCTTCCTTTTCCTTATTTTACTTTCTCCTCTACACTAACCTAAAATGCACTAACCTAAAATCGATATCTACTAACAACCTAAATAAAAAATCAATACATATATGAAAAAACATATATAAACAAAAAATGCTACGAACATTATATTCATACATACATATATATATATAGCCACATCCATTCATCATATATATAGCTACCACATACATATATACATTATATATATGAAAAAAATGCAATGAACAAAAAAATACACTTATGAAAAAAAATACTATGAACATGTACACATATATATATACACATACAAACACATATACAAAAAAATGCAAAAAATAGCTATGGAAATTGCAGGGGCGGTGGGGCGGCGCGCGGTGGCCGCGCAGGGACAGGGGCGGCGCGCAGTGGCCGCGCAGGGGCGCGGGACGGGAGGGGCGCGGGAGCAGGCTCTGCTCACAGGGGGCGGCGGCGACGGCTCAGGCGAGCAGCCTGATGGCGTCGGTGGCGGCGGCGACGGCAAGGTGGAGCAGGGGCGTCGGGCGGCGACGGCGACGAGGAGGAGCAAGGAGCGTCGGGGGAGAAGTGGGCGATTTGGCCGGAAACTGCTAAGTGTTGCTTATATAGCAAACCCTTTAGTCCCGGTTGGTGGCACCAACTGAGACTAATGCACCCTTTAGTCCCGGTTGGTGCCACCAACCAGGACCAAAGGCCTCTTTTTCGGCAGCCCAAAGGGCGGGAACCGGCGGCCTTTGGTACCAGTTGGTGGCACCAACCGGGACTAATGCCTCCCCCTTTAGTTCCGGTTGGTGCCACCAACCGGGACCAAAGGCCCCTGTGCTGCCCGCCTAGGGGCCAAAGTTTAGTCCCACCTCGCTAGTTGAGAGGGGCTCGCACTGGTTTAGAAGCCCCACTGTCGCACCCCTCTCGAGATCCTCTCCACCGCAGGCTTTCGGGCCTACTTGCTATTGCTTTGCCTAATGGGCCTTCTAGGCCTACTGCGGGCCTGAATCCTGGCCCATAGTAGGGTTTCATGTCGTATTCAGGCTGTGGGGTCCCAGTAGGAGGATTTTTTTTTGTTTTTTTGTTTTCTTTACTTATTGTTGCTATATTTATTTTTTTCCAGTTTTTTGTTTTGTTTTCTGCATTATTTATTTTCTTTTATTTTTTGCTTTATTTTTTAATTGTTTTTGCTTTTAGTTTTAGTAAAATTATAAACTTTCTGTTAGTGCCATTAGTTTTCAAATTTGAAAACACTTTTTCTGTTTTTTTGTTTTCTTTCTTGCTTTATTTATTTTATTTTGTTTCTACTTGCAACAAAATACTTATTGTTGTTTTTTTGTTTTGTGTTTTGCATTATTTATTTTCTTTTGTTTTTTGCTTTATTTTTTAATTGTTTTTGCTTTTAGTTTTAGGAAAATTATAAACTTTCTGTTAGTGCCATTAGTTTTCAAATTTGAAAACACTTTTTTTCTTTTTTTTTCTTTCTTGCTTTATTTATTTTATTTTGTTTCTACTTACAACAAAATACTTATTGTTGCTATTTTTAATTATTACGCAGGCCGAACCATAAGACATTAAAGCATTTCAAATGAACTCTGAAAAAGTTGAAAGTTGACATGGTATCATAAATTGTCCCACATAACGGACAATGGTATCATACTCGTCAGTTACAAAGTTGGCATGGTATCATCATAATAGTTGCGGGAGAAAGTCTTCACTTTTTCTTCGCTTGTGTCATTTGCTTATTGCGCCGTAACCATGGATAATCTTCATTGTTTATCAGGATGCTGGGGCCAGCCTTGACTTTGAAGGGAGGAATTTCATGAAACTTTTCATAATCTTCAAACATGTCTGTCTTGTCCTCCACTCCCACGATGTCCCTTTTTCCTGAAAGAACTATGTGGCGCTTTGGCTCATCGTATGATGTATTCGCTTCCTTATCTTTTCTCTTTCTCGGTCTGGTAGACATGTCCTTCACATAGATATCCTGTGCCACATCATTGGCTAGGACGAACGGTTCGTCAGTGTACCCAAGATTTTTCAGATCCACTATTGTCATTCCGTACTGTGGGTCTACTTGTACCCCACCTCCTAACAGATTGACCCATTTGCACTTAAACAAAGGGACCTTAAAATCATGTCCGTAGTCAAGTTCCCATATGTCCACTATGTAACCATAATATGTGTCCTTTCCCCTCTCGGTTGTTGCATCAAAGCGGACACCGCTGTTTTGGTTGGTGCTCTTTTGATCTTGGTCAATCGTGTAAAATGTATTCCCGTTTATCTCGTATCCTTTCCAAATCAATACAGTCAAAGATGGTCCCCTGGACAACAAGTACAGCTCATCACAAACAGTGTTGTCACCTCTGATACGTGCTTCCAACCAACTGCTGAAAGTCCTGATGTGTTCACATGTAATCCAGTCGTCGCACTACTCCGGGTGTTTGCAGCAGACTGATCTTGTGTTCATTGACATATGGAGTCACCAAGGTAGAGTTCTGTAGAACCGTGTAGTGTGCTTGAGACCAAGAATATCTGTCCCTGCATATTATTGAGTCCCTTCCAAGCGTGCCTTTTCCAGTCAGTCTCCCCTCATACCGCGATTTAGGGAGACCTATCTTCTTAAGCCAGGAATGAAGTCAACACAAAACCTGATGACATCCTCTGTTTGATGGCCCATGGAGATGCTTCCTTCTGGCCTAGCATGGTTACGGACATATTTCTTTAGGACTCCCATGAACCTCTCAAAGGGGTACATATTGTGTAGAAATACGGGGCCCAGAATGACAATCTCGTCAACTAGATAAACTAGGACGTGCGTAATGATATTGAAGAAGGATGGTGGGAACACCAGCTCAAAACTGACAAGACATTGCACCACATCACTCCTTAGCCTTGCTATGATTTCTGGATCGATCACCTTCTGAGAGATTGCATTGAGGAATGCACATAACTTCACAATGGCTAATCGGACGTTTTCCGGTAGAAGCCCTGAGGGAGTCCTGGACTAGGGGGTGTCCGGATAGCCGAACTATCATCATCCGCCAGACTCCAAGACTATGAAGATACAAGATTGAAGACTTCGTCCCGTGTCCGGATGGGACTTTCCTTGGCGTGGAAGGCAAGCTTGGCGATACGGATATGTAGATCTCCTACCATTGTAACCGACTCTATGTAACCCTAGCCCTCTCCGGTGTCTATATAAACCGGATGGCTTTAGTCCGTAGGACGAACAACAATCATACCATAGGCTAGCTTCTAGGGTTTAGCCTCCTTGATCTCGTGGTAGATCTACTCTTATAACACACATCATCAATATTAATCAAGCAGGACGTAGGGTTTTACCTCCATCAAGAGGGCCCGAACCTGGGTAAAACATCGTGTTCCTCGTCTCCTGTTACCATCCGCCTAGACGCACAGTTCGGGACCCCCTACGGCCTTGTTCGGTTAAGCCACTCCTCAAGTGGATTGGAGTGGAATGGAGGGGATTTGAGGAAATTTTGAACTAGATGGGATTTAATCCCTGCCAATCCCTCTCATTTTTCATGGAACCAAACAAGGCCTACTCGAGATCCGCCGGTTTTGACACCGACATTGGTGCTTTCATTGAGAGTTCCTCTGTGCCGTCACCGATAGGCTCAATGGCTTCTTCGGTCATCATCAACGACGCAATCCAGGGTGAGACCTTCCTCCCCGGACAGATCTTCATATTCAGTGACTTTGCATTGCGGGCCAATTCGCTTGGCCATCTGGAGCAGATCGAAAGTTACGCCCCTGGCCGTCAGGTCAGATTTGGAAGTTTGAACTTCACGGCTGACATCCGTGGGGACTTGATCCTCGATGGATTCGAGCCACAGCCGAGCGTGCTGCACTGTCACGACGAGCATGATTTAGCTCTGCGGTCGGACAGTACCGTGGAGGCCGCACTTGAGCCCGCTCCGATCTTCAATTCAGAGCCGGCTGCGCAGATCAAGGACGGATGGTTAGACGCCGCCTCGGGGGCTGCAACCTCTACGGCGATAGAGCCGAACACTGACCTTGTCCCTCACGAAGCTCGTGACTCCGAGGTGCCGGACTCCGAACCTCCCGCGCCCCCATCAATCGTATCCGGTTGGGCGCCGATCATGGAGTTTACTGCCTCGAACATCTTTCAACATTCACCTTTTGGCGACATCCTGAGTTCGGTAAAGTATCTCTCACTATCGGGAGAGCCCTGGCCGGACTGCAGCCAGGACGGTTGGGATGCGGACGACAAAGAAATTCAAAACCCACCCACCACCCACTTGGTAGCCACTGTCGATGATCTAACCGACATGCTAGACTACGACTCCGAAGACATCGACGGTATGGATGACGATGCCGGAGACGACCAAGAACCAGTGCCTACCGGGCACTGGAAAGCCACCTCTGAAGGAAATATGCCCTAGAGGCAATAATAAAGTTATTATTTATTTCCTTATTTCATGATAAATGTTTATTATTCATGCTAGAATTGTATTAACCGGAAACATAATACATGTGTGAATACATAGACAAATATAGTTTCACTAGTATGCCTCTACTTGACTAGCTCGTTTATCAAAGATGGTTATGTTTCCTAGCCATGGACAAAAGAGTTGTCATTTGATTAATGGGATCACATCATTAGGAGAATGATGTGATTGACTTGACCCATTCCGTTAGCCTAGCACTTGATCATTTAGTATGTTGCTATTGCTTTCTTCATGACTTATACATGTTCCTGTAACTATGAGAATTATGCAACTCCCGTTTACCGGAGGAACACTTTGGGTACTACCAAACGTCACAACGTAACTGGGTGATTATAAAGGAGTACTACAGGTGTCTCCGAAGGTACATGTTGAGTTGGCGTATTTCGAGATTAGGTTTTGTCACTCCGATTGTCGGAGAGGTATCTCTGGGCCCTCTCGGTAATGCACATCTTTATAAGCCTTGCAAGCAATGTGACCAAATGAGTTGGTTACGGAATGATGCATTACAGAACGAGTAAAGAGACTTGCTGGTAATGAGATTGAACTAGGTATTGGATACCGACGATCAAATCTCGGGCAAGTAACATACCGATGACAAAGGGAACAACGTATGTTGTTATGCGGTTTGACCGATAAAGATCTTCGTAGAATATGTAGGAACCAATATGGGCATCCAGGTTCCGCTATTGGTTATTGACTGAGAATAGTTCTAGGTCATGTCTACATAGTTCTCGAACCCGTAGGGTCCGCACGCTTAACGTTACGATGACAGTTTTATTGTGAGTTTACAAGTTTTGATGTACCGAAGTTTGTTTGGAGTCCCGGATGTGATCACGGACATGATGAGGAGTCTCGAAATGGTCGAGACATAAAGATTGATATATTGGACGACTATATTCGGACACCGGAAGTGTTCCGGGTGATTTCGGAGAAAACCGGAGTGCCGGAGGGTTACCGGACCCCCCGCCCCCCCCCCCCCCGGAGAGTTAATGGGCCACATGGGCCTTTGTGGGAAGAGAGAGGGGCGGCCAGGAAGGGCCGCGCGCCCCCTCTCCCTCTGGTCCGAATTGGACTAGGAGGGGGGGCGGCGCCCCCCTCTTTCCTTCCCCTCCTCTCCCCCTTCCTTCCCCTCCTAGTAGGAGTAGGAAAGGAGGAGTCCTACTCCTACTAGGAGGAGGATTCCTCCTCCTGGCGCGCCCAACAAGGGCCGGCCGGCCTCCCCCCTCCCTCCTTTATATACGGGGGCAGGGGGAACCCCATATATATACAAGTTGATCTACGGATCGTTCCTTAGCCGTGTGCGGTGCCCCCCTCCACCATATTCCACCTCGGTCATATCGTCGCGGAGTTTAGGCGAAGCCCTGCGCCGGTAGAGCATCATCATCATCACCATGCCATCGTGCTGACATAACTCATCCCCGACACTTTGCTGGATTGGAGTCCGGGGATCGTCATCGAGTTGAACGTGTGCTGAACTCGGAGGTGCCGTACGTTCGGTATTTGGATCGGTCGGATCATGAAGACGTACGACTACATCAACCGCGTTGTCATAACGCTTCCGCTTACGGTCTACGAGGGTACATGGACAACACTCTCCCCTCTCGTTACTATGCCATCACCATGATCTTGCGTGTACGTAGAATTTTTTTTGAAATTACTACGTTCCCCAACAGTGGCATCCGAGCCTAGGTTTTATGCGTTGATGTTATATGCACAAGTAGAACACAAGTGAGTTGTGGGCGATACAAGTCATACTGCTTACCAGCATGTCATACTTTGGTTCGGCGGTATTGTGAGATGAAGCGGCCCGGACCGACATTACACGTACGCTTACGCGAGACTGGTTTCACCGTTACGAGCACTCGTGCTTAAAGGTGGCTGGCGGGTGTCTGTCTCTCTCACTTTAGTTGAACCGAGTGTGGCTACGCCCGGTCCTTGCGAAGGTTAAAACAGCACCAACTTGACAAACTATCATTGTGGTTTTTTGATGCGTAGGTAAGAACGGTTCTTGCTAAGCCCGTAGCAGCCACGTAAAATTTGCAACAACAAAGTAGAGGACGTCTAACTTGTTTTCGCAGGGCATGTTGTGATGTGATATGGTCAAGACGTGATGCTATATTTTATTGTATGAGATGATCATGTTTTGTAACCGAAGTTATCGGCAACTGGCAGGAGCCATATGGTTGTTGCTTTATTGTATGAAATGCAAAAGCCCTGTAATTGCTTTACTTTATCACTAAGCGGTAGCGATAGTCGTAGAAGCAATAGATGGCGTAAACGACAACGATGCTACGATGGAGATCAAGGTGTCGCGCCGGTGACGATGGTGATCACGATGGTGCTTCAGAGATGGAGATCACAAGCACAAGATGATGATGGCCATATCATATCACTTATATTGATTGTATGTGATGTTTATCCTTTATGCATCTTATCTTGCTTTGTTTGACGGTAGCATTATAAGATGATCTCTCACTAATTATCAAGAAGAGTTCTCCCTAAGTATGCACCGTTGCCAAAGTTCGTCGTGCCCAGACACCACGTGATGATCGGGTGTGATAAGCTCTACGTCCATCTACAACGGGTGCAAGCCAGTTTTGCACACGCGGAATACTCAGGTTAAACTTGACGAGCCTAGCATATGCAGATATGGCCTCAGAACATGGAGACCGAAAGGTCGAGCGTGAATCATATAGTAGATATGATCAACATAATGATGTTCACCACTGAAAGCTACTCCATTTCACGTGATGATCGGTTATGGTTTAGTTGATTTGGATCACGTGATCACTTAGATGACTAGAGAGATGTCTGTCTAAGTGGGAGTTCTTAAGTAATATGATTAATTGAACTTAAATTTATCATGAACTTAGTCCTGGTAGTATTTTGCAAATCATGTTGTAGATCAATAGCTTGCGTTGTTGCTCTCATATGTTTATTTTGATATGTTCCTAGAGAAAATTGTGTTGAAAAATGTTAGTAGCAATGATGTGGATTGGATCCGTGATCTGAGGTTTATCCTTATTGCTGCACAGAAGAATTATGTCCTTGATGCACCGCTAGGTGACAAACCTATTGCAGGAGCAGATGCAGACGTTATGAACGTTTGGCTAGCTCAATATGATGACTACTTGATAGTTTAGTGCACCATGCTTAACGGCTTAGAATCGGAACTTCAAAGACGTTTTGAACGTCATGGACCATATGAGATGTTCCAGGAGTTGAAGTTAATATTTCAAGCAAATACCCAAGATGAGAGATATGAAGTCTCCAACAAGTTCTATTGCTAAAAGATGGAGGAGAATCGCTCAACTAGTGAGCATGTGCTCAGATTGTCTGGATACTACAATCGCTTGAATCAAGTGGGAGTTAATCTTCCAGATAAGATAGTGATTGACAGAATTCTCTAGTCACCACCACCAAGTTAGTAGAACTTCATGATGAACTATAATGCAAGGGATGACGAAAACAATTCCCAAGCTCTTCGTGATGCTGAAATCGACGAAGGTAGAAATCAAGAAAAACAATCAAGTGTTGATGGTAGACAAGACCACTAGTTTCAAGAAAACGGCAAAGGGAAGAAGGGGAACTTCAAGAAGAACGGCAAGCGAGTTGCTGCTCAAGTGAAGAAGCCCAAGTCTGGTCCTAAGCCTGAGACTAAGTGCTTCTACTGCAAAGGGATTGGTCACTGGAAGCTGAACTACCCCAAGTGATTGGCGGATAAGAAGGATGGCAAACTGAATTTGATATACATGTTATTGATGTGTACTTTACTAACGTTTATAGCAACCCCTCGGTACTTGGTACTGGTTCAGTTGCTAAGAGTAGTAACTCGAAACGGGAGTTGCAGAATAAACAGAAACTAGTTAAGGGTGAAGTGACGATGTGTGTTGAAAGTAGTTTCAAGATTGATATGATCATCATCGCACACTCCCTATACTTTCGGGATTAGTGTTGAACCTAAATAAATGTTATTTGGTGTTTGTGTTGAGCATGAATATGATTTGATCGTGTTTATTGCAATATGGTTATTCATTTAAGTAAGAGAATAAACTGTTGTTCTGATTACATGAATAAAACCTTATATGGTTACACACCCAATGAAAATGGTTCATTGGATCTCGATCGTAGTGATACACATATTCATAATATTGAAACCAAAAGATGCAAAGTTAATAATGATAGTGCAACTTATTTGTGGCACTGCCGTTTAGGTCATATTGGTGTAAAGCGCATGAAGAAACTCCATGCTGATGGGATTTTGGAATCACTTGGTTATGAATCATTTGATGCTTGCGAACCGTGCCTTTTGGGCAAGATGACTAAAACTCCGTTCTCCGGAACAATGGAACGAGCTACTGACTTATTGGAAATAATACATACTGATGTATGCGATCCAATGAGTGTTGATGCTCGTGGCAAGTATCGTTATTTTCTGACCTTCACAAAATGATTTGAGCAGATATGGGTATATCTCCTTGATGAAATATAAGTCTGAAATAATTGAAAGGTTCAAAGAATTTCAGAGTGAAGTGGAAAAATCATCGTAACAGGAAAATAAAGTTTCTACGATCTGATCGCGGAGACGAATATTTGAGTTACGAGTTTGGTCTTCAGTTAAAACAATGTCGAATAGTTTCATAGCTCACGTCACCTGGAACACCACAACGTTATGGTGTGTCCGAACGTCGTAACCGCACTTTATTGGATATGGTGCGATCTATGATGTCTCTTATCGGTTTTACCACTATCGTTTTGGGGTTGTGCATTAGAGACAGCTGCATTCACGTTTAAAAGGGCACCATCTAAATCCGTTGAGACGACACCGTATGAACTATGGTTTAGCAGTAAACCTAAGCTGTCATTTCTTAAAGTTTGGAGTTGCGATGCTTATATGAAAAAGTTTCAACCTGATAAGCTCAAACCCAAATCAGAGAAGTGCGTCTTCATAGAATACCCAAAGTTAACTATTGGGTACACCTTCTATCACAGATCGGAAGGCAAGTTATTCATTGCTAAGAATGGATCCTTTCTAGAGAAGTAGTTTCTCTCGAAAGAAGTGACTGGGAAGAAAGTAGAACTTGATGAGGTAACTGTACCTGCTCCCTTATTGGAAAGTAGTTCATCACAGAAATCTGTTCCTGTGACTACTACACCAATTAGTGAGGAAGTTAATGATGATGATCATGAAACTTCAAATTAAGTTAATACAGAACCTCATAGGTCTTCCAGAGTAAGATCCGCACCAGAGTGGTACGGTAATCCTGTTCTAGAAGTCATGTTACTAGACCATGATGAACCTACGAACTATGAGGAAGCGATGATGAGCCCAGATTCCACGAAATGGCTTGAGGCCATAAAATCTGAGATATGATCCATGTATGAGAACAAAGTATGGACTTTGATTGACTTAATCGATGATCAGCAAGCCATGTTAAATAAATGGATCTTCAAGAGGAAGACGGACATTGATAGTAGTGTTACTATCTACTAAGCTCGACTTGTTGCGAAATGTTTTCAATAAGTTCAAGGTGTTGAATACGATGAGATTTTCTCACTCGTATCGAAGCTTAAATCTATCTGAATCATGTTAGCAATTGCCACATTTTATGAAATCTGGCAAATGGATGTCAAAATTGCATTCCTTAATGGGTTTATTAAAGAAGAGTTGTATATGATGCAACCAAAAAGTTTTTGTCAATCCTAAAGATGCTAACAAAGTGTGCAAGCTCCAGCAATCCATCAATGGACTGGTGCAAGCATCTCGGAGTTCGAATATACGCTTTGATGAGTTGATCAAAGCATATGGTTTTATACAGACTTTTGAAGAAGCCTGTATTTACAAGAAAGTGAGTGGGAGCTCTGTAGCATTTCTAATATTATATGTGGATGACATATTGTTAATTGGAAATGATATGGAAATTCTGGATAGCATGAAAGGATACTTGAATAAGAGTTTTTCAAAGAAAGACCTTGGTGAAGCTGCTTACACATTGAGCATCAAGATCTATAGAGATAGATCAAGACGCTTGATAAGATTTTTAAATGAGTACATACCTTGATAAATTTTTGAAATAGTTCAAAATAGAATAGTCAAAGAAGGAGTTCTTGCCTGTGTTACAAGGTGTGAAGTTGAGTAAGACTCAAGACCCGACCATTGCAGAAAATAGAAAGAGAATGAAAAGTCATTCCCTATGCCTCAGTCATAGGTTCTATAAAGTATGCTATGTTGTGAACCAGACCTATTGTATACCTTGCTCTGTGTTTGGCAAAGGAATACAATTTGGATCTAATAAGTAGATCACTGGACATGGGTCAAGAATATCCTTAGTGAGGACTAAGGAGATGTTTCTCGATTATGGAGGTGATAAAAGAGCCCGTCGTAAAAGTTACAACGATGAAAGCTTTTACACCAATCCAGGTGACTCTAAGTCTCAATCTGGATACATATTGAAAGTGGGAGCAATTAGCTAGAGTAGCTCCGTGCAGAGCATTGTGGACATGGAATATTTGCGAAATACATACGGCTCTGAATATGACAGACCCGTTGACTAAGCTTCTCTCACGAGCAAAACATGATCATACCTTAGTACTCTCTTGGGTGTTAATCACATAGCGATGTGAACTAGATTATTAACTCTAGTAAACCCTTTGGGTGTTGATCACATGATGATGTGAACTATGGGTATTAATCACATGCAGATGTGAATATTGGTGTTAAATCACATAGGGATGTGAACTAGATTATTGACTCTAGTGCAAGTGGGAGACTGAAGGAAATATGCCCTAGAGGCAATAATAAAGTTATTATTTATTTCCTTATTTCATGATAAATGTTTATTATTCAGGCTAGAATTGTATTAACCGGAAACATAATACATGTGTGAATACATAGACAAATATAGTGTCACTAGTATGCCTCTACTTGACTAGCTCGTTTATCAAAGATGGTTATGTTTCCTAGCCATGGACAAAAGAGTTGTCATTTGATTAATGGGATCACATCATTAGGAGAATGATGTGATTGACATGACCCATTCCGTTAGCCTAGCACTTGATCGTTTAGTATGTTGCTATTGCTTTCTTCATGACTTATACATGTTCCTGTAACTATGAGAATTATGCAACTCCCGTTTACCGGAGGAACACTTTGGGTACTACCAAACGTCACAACGTAACTGGGTGATTATAAAGGAGTACTACAGGTGTCTCCGAAGGTACATGTTGAGTTGGCGTATTTCGAGATTAGGTTTTGTCACTCCGATTGTCGGAGAGGTATCTTTGGGCCCTCTCGGTAATGCACATCTTTATAAGCCTTGCAAGCAATGTGACCAAATGAGTTGGTTATAGAATGATGCATTACAGAATGAGTAAAGAGACTTGCTAGTAACGAGATTGAACTAGGTATTGGATACCGATGATAAAATCTAGGGCAAGTAACATACCGATGACAAAGGGAACAACGTATGTTGTTATGCGGTTTGACCAATAAAAATCTTCGTAGAATATGTAGGAACCAATATGGGCATCCAGGTTCTGCTATTGGTTATTGACCGAGAATAGTTCTAGGTGATGTCTACATAGTTCTCGAACTCGTAGGGTCCGCACGCTTAACGTTACGATGACAGTTTTATTATGAGTTTACAAGTTTTGATGTACCGAAGTTTGTTCGGAGTCCCGGATGTGATCACAGACATGACGAGGAGTCTCGAAATGGTCGAGACATAAAGATTGATATATTGGACGACTATATTCGGACACCGGAAGTGTTTCGGGTGATTTCAGAGAAAACCGGAGTGCCGGAGGGTTACCGGAACGCCCCCCCCCCCCCCCCCCCGAGAGTTAATGGGCCACATGGGCCTTTCTGGGAAGAGAGAGGGGAGGCCAGGAAGGGCCGTGCGCCCCCTCTCCCTCTGGTCCGAATTGGACTAGGAGGGGGGCGGCGCCCCCCTCTTTTCTTCCCCTCCTCTCCCCCTTCCTTCCCCTCCTAGTAGGAGTAGGAAAGGAGGAGTCCTACTCCTACTAGGAGGAGGATTCCTCCTCCTGGCGCGCCCAACAAGGGCCGGCCGGCCTCCCCCCTCCCTCCTTTATATACGGGGGCACGGGGCACCCCATATATATACAAGTTGATCTACGGATCCTTCCTTAGCCGTGTGCGGTGCCCCCCTCCACCATATTCCACCTCGGTCATATCGTCGCGGAGTTTAGGCGAAGCCCTGCGCCGGTAGAGCATCATCATCGTCACCACACCATCGTGCTGACATAACTCATCCCCGACACTTTGCTGGATCAGAGTCCGGGGATCGTCATCGAGCTGAACGTGTGCTGAACTCGGAGGTGCCGTACGTTCCGTACTTGGATCGGTCGGATCGTGAAGACGTACGACTACATCAACCGCATTGTCATAACGCTTCCGCTTACGGTCTACGAGGGTACGTGGACAACACTCTCCACTCTCGTTGCTATGCCATCACCATGATCTTGCGTGTACGTAGGAAATTTTTTGAAATTACTACGTTCCCCAACAACCTCATCGTATGATATATACATGGTGGATATCCCAAAGGATGGGAATGGCGAAGGGGCAGCGGAGGATGACCCCTCCAAGAAACAGCCCAAGCGCGGACGTCAGCGGCGTCACTCTAAATCCCGACATAGCAAGAATGAAGATTCCGGCACCGGAGATAATAACACCCCAGATAGTGCCGAAGACAACCCACTCCAGCAAGATTCAGCACAGGAGGACGGGGACGCCAACCCTCATGAGAGAGCGGCAGAAGAAGAGGTAGAGGACTATATGCCTCCCTCCGGAGACGAGGCAAGCCTCGACGACGACGAATTCGTCGTGCCTGAGGATCTCGTCGAACAAGAGCGTTTCAAACGCAGGCTTATGGCCACGGCAAACAGCCTAAAGAAAAAGCAGCAACAGCTTAGAGCTGATCAAGATCTGCTAGCCGATAGATGGACTGAAGTCCTCGCGGCCGAAGAGTATGAGCTCGAACGCACCTCCAAAATTTACCCTAAACGCAAGCTGCTCCCCCAATTAGAGGAGGAGGCGTATGAACCTGCATCACCAGCAGACAATACGGCTGACCGACCACCCCGTGGTCGCGACAGAGAGGCCCCTAGGCCCTTCACTAGAACCGTACCCCGGCATTACTCGAAGAGCACAAAGCCACAGGGGAGCGCTCCGGACTTGCGAGATATATTGGAGGATAAGGCAAGACAATCAAGATCGATCTATGGATCGCGTGGGCGCCCCATGATATGTGACGACAACCGTCGTGCCGGACACAGTAAGTCCGGCCGGGCCGAACAAAATAGACAAAGCTCTTTCGAGCTCCGTCGCGATATCGCCCAGTACAGAGGCGCCGCACACCCACTATGCTTCACAGATGAAGTAATGGATCATCAAATCCCCAAAGGATTTAAACCCGTGAATATTGAATCTTACGACGGCACAACAGACCCCGCGGTTTGGATTGAAGACTATCTCCTTCACATCCACATGGCCCGCGGTGACGATCTTCACGCCATCAAATATCTCCCCCTCAAGCTTAAAGGACCAGCCCGGCATTGGCTTAACAGCTTGCCAGCAGAGTCAATTGGGAGTTGGAAAGACCTGGAAGCCGCATTCCTCGATAACTTCCAAGGCACATATGTGCGACCACCAGACGCTGACGACCTCAGCCACATAATTCAGCAGCCAGACAAATCGGCCAGACAATTCTGGACACGGTTCTTAACCAAGAAAAACCAAATCGTCGACTGTCCGGATGCGGAGGACCTAGCAGCCTTCAAGCATAATATCCGAGACGAGCGGCTTGCTCGGCACCTGGGACAGGAAAAGCCAAAATCCATGGCAGCCCTCACATCACTCATGACCCGCTTCTGTGCGGGTGAGGACAGCTGGCTAGCACGCAGCAACAACCTCAGCAAAAATTCTAGCAGTCCGGATATCAAGGACCGTAATGGCAGGTCGCGTCGTAACAAAAACAAACGCCGTGTTAACGGCGACAACAGTGAGGATACGGCAGTCAATGCCGGATTCAGAGGCTCTAAACCTGGTCAGCGGAAAAAGCCATTCAAAAGAACTACTCCGGGTCCGTCCAATTTGGAACGAATACTCGACCGCTTGTGCCAGATACATGGCACCCCCGAAAAGCCAGCTAACCACACCAACAGGGACTGTTGGGTATTCAAGCAGGCAGGCAAGTTAATTGCCGAAAACAATGACAAGGGGCTGCATAGCGATGACGAGGAAGAGACCCGACCGCCGAACAATAGAGGACAGAAGGGTTTCCCCCCACAGGTGCGGACGGTGAACATGATATACGCAACGCACATAGCCAAAAGGGAGCGGAAGCGTGCACTCAGGGATGTATACGCGATGGAGCCAGTTGCCCCGAAGTTCAATCCATGGTCCTCCTACCTGATCACTTTTTACCGGAGAGACCACCCCACCAGCATCCGCCATGGCGGATTCGCCGCATTGGTTCTAGACCCAATCGTCGATGGATTTCACCTCACCAGAGTCCTGATGGACGGCGGCAGCAGCCTGAACCTGCTTTATCAGGACACAGTACGCAAAATGGGCATAGACCCCTCAAGGATTAAACCTACCAAGACGACCTTTAAAGGCGTCATACCAGGTGTAGAAGCCAATTGTACAGGCTCAGTTACATTGGAAGTGGTCTTCGGATCCTCGGATAACTTCCGGAGCGAGGAATTAATCTTCAACATAGTTCCGTTCCGCAGCGGCTATCATGCTCTGCTCGGACGTACCGCGTTCGCAAAGTTCAACGCGGTGCCGCACTACGCATACCTCAAGCTCAAGATGCCAGGCCCTCGAGGAGTCATCATGGTCAATGGAAACACTGAACGTTCTCTTCGCACGGAGGAACATACAGCGGCTCTCGCGGCAGAAGTACAATGCAGCCTCTTAAGGCAATTCTCGAGTTCGGCCGTTAAGCGGCCGGACACAGCTAAGCGCGCCTGGAGTAACCTATAACAAGACCACCTAGCACATGCCGAGCACGCGTAGCAGTGCGGCCCCAACCCCAGCCCCTGTAAAACGTCAAGATAGGTCCTTCGCGTACACCATTACTCTCTGAAGATACCATGGGCATGGGGAGAGGGGCACGACCACGATAGGCCCAGACTGCAGCTCAACCACACCAGGGGCTCTCAAGTGTGTCGTTATTTTTTTCTCTTTCTCCTTTTTTTTTACCCATAGGACTCCGTTCGTCAGAGGGCCTGTCCGGCAATAGACCTGCCGAACTCACGATGCAACAGCCAGGGAAGAAGAAAGGCTACAACGAATATCCAGATGGTCTCCATTATGAGCATTAAATCTGTTTTATGCACCATTCCGCAGCCTACCCCTGGAGGGGGACATGTTTAACAGTCCCATCCCTTGCTTATCGCACCATTTGTATCGTTCTGCACTTACAGCAGTTTTTCTTTAATAAGTAATGCAGCACCTTTTTTTGCTTGCAAGTGCATTTCTTTTTCATACATATGTTCATTTGTGACATTACGCATCCGTACGTTTTGGTACGGCTAAATACACCAGGGGCTTATGTTTCCCGCATCATGGTGTGATAAGTCCGAACACTTTCACAAGTGCGGCACCCCAAACTTATAGCATTATATGCATCAGCTCCGAATCATGTCTTGGGTCAATAGTTGGGTTTGCCCGGCTCCCATGTTTTGGTACCTTATGTTCCGTTGTATCAGCCAAGGTAGCACTGGGAGAACCACTGCGATTGCGCCCCAGTTGAGCTGGGTTAACACCTCAGTGGAGAAAGCTAAAACTGACCGTCATGATGAGGCGAGAGCTGGTCGCTGTTCGAGAGGTTTTTTGCGAGTCCCTAAAGACTTATGCCGCTTAGAGCGAGGAGCCGGTTTTTGTCCGGCCAAGGCGTGGATAGCGCCTCAAATTCGGCCTTCCAAAGATAAGGGGCTTCGCCGAAATTTAAAATTATAGAATTCTATGGCTAAGTGAGAGAGTTCAAGCATTATAAGTCCGGTTGCCTTGTTCATTGTGTTGAGCGCCTCCCTAGATGGACCCAAATATGGGAACAAGAGTGCTCAAGTTTATCCCGAACACCCCAGCACTTGTGGCATGGGGGCTGAAGCCGACGACTTGCCATCTCTCAGATTTGATAAACAGCCGCACAGAAGGTAATATTTTAAATCAAAATGCATTGCTTAGCACAAATGAACTAAGTTTTCGGCGCACAGGATAACAAAATGCGAGTCTACTCAAATATTACATCTTTGGAGCACTCACCCGCAATAGTGCGGGCGCCCTTCAGCACACTCTTATAATACATCTCGAGCGTGCGATGCTCCTTGCCCTCCGGTGGTGGGTCCGTCACGAGCTTCTTGGCATCCATCTTGCCCCAGTGCACCTTTGCGCGGGCAAGGGCCCGACGGGCACCTTCAATATAGGCGGAGTGCTTGATGACTTCGACCCACGGGCACGCATCCACCAGCCGCCGCACCAGGCCGAAGTAGCTCCCAAGCATGGCCTCCTTAGGCCACAGCCGAACTATGAGGCCCTTCATGGCCTGTTCGGCCGCCTTGTGGAGCTCGACCAGCTGCTTTAGCTGGTCGCTAAGGGGCACCGGATGCCCGGCCTCAGCATACTGAGACCAGAAGACCTTCTCCGTCGAGCTCCCCTCCTCGGCCCGGTAGAACGCGGCAGCATCGGACATGCTGCGAGGAAGATCTGCGAACGCTCCTGGAGAGCTCCGAATTCGGGTAAGCAATAGGTAATTAACACTCACATGCTTACTTTGCATGAAAAATGCCTTACCCGCTGCTATTTTCTTCAACGCCTCGATTTCCTGGAGGGCCTTGTAGGCTTCGGCCTTAGCGGCTTTGGCACTCTCAAGAGCCGTTGCAAGCTCAGACTCTCGAGTCTTCGAGTCACGCTCCAGGCTCTCATGTTTTTTCACGAGATCCTGGAGCTCTTGCTGTACCTCCGCCACCCGCGCCTCCTGCTTCTCTCGCTCGGTGCGCTCCGCGCCCGCATTGCATTCGGCCGCAGCCACCGCCTCTTTCAGGGTCGCCACCTCGTTAGTGGCCCCTGCAATACCCACGTTATCCTTGTCTTTCATTTTGCAACCAAAATCCTTTTCTGTAAGGTACAATTTTAATAAGGTGTTACTCACCTTCCTTGTCCTCGAGCTGCTTCTTGGCACGGCCGAGCTCGTTCTCGGACCTCTTGAGGCCTTCCTTCAAAGTATTGACCTTCGCAGTCAGTGCGGCAGAGGTCAGCAGCGCAGCCTACAATCCCATATCGACATATTTTTTATGACTCCTGCATATATCTTCTTAGATCCTCGGTCCGGCTTTTCTTTCCGAACACCGAACCGAGCATCAGGGGCTACTGTCTATGCGGTACTATTTTACATATATCAAAATTCTTACCTCAAAGCCTGTTAGAAGGCTGCTGCAGGCTTCGATCAGCCCGCTCTTGGCGAGCTGCACTTTCTGAATCACCGCACTCATAACAGTGCAGTGTTCCTCTTTGATGGAGGCGCCATTGAGCACCTCCAGCAAGCTATCCGGCGCCTCCGGTTGGACGGAGGCTGCCGGTGTCACGGTCTTGCACCTCCGGGGCCTCCTTCTCCTGGCGGGTCCCTTCCCGGGATCCCACCTCGGCATCGTCCGTGTCACGGATGGTGGAGGCGGTCGGAAGAGAATCCATATCCGACGCACCTAAGGACCCGCTCGACGAAGCGGGAAGATCATCCTTGGGCGGACTGCAGGGTTGTATGCGGTATTAGAAAGACATTGTGTGGCAAAAAAGATAAACCATGAAGTTATTCGGGAGTCCGGATATTCAAGATCTTGCCAGAGGCCTGGCCCTTGGAGGCCAGTCCTCGTCGTCATCACTGGCGTTGGCAGAACAGTCCGGGGGAAGAGTTTTTCCCTTCTTGGACCGTTCGGCCTCCCTCGCTGGGGAGGCCTTCCTTTTCTTCTCTCCCCCCGCTGGGGAAGAGGCTTTCTTCTTCTCCTCCTCACCTTGGTGAGAGGAGTCGGCCTCAAAGTCGTCATCCGATAGCACCTGAAAACGGGAACTCTTTCGAGTCCCCGTGGCCTTCTTCTTGGCCTTCTTCTCCGGCACCACATGGGGTGCCGGAGCCAGCAGCCCCGTCAAACGGGCGTCCGCTGGGTCATCTGGCAATGGGGCCGGACAGATAGCCTTTTCGGCCTTCTTCAGTCAGTCCTGTCAAAGGAAAGGGAGTTTAGATCCCGCATAGAGTCAAACTATGGAAAACAAGCGTCAATTAAAGGACAAAATCACTTACCTCATCAACTGGACGCTCCAAGCTGAATCCGCGATCTTCGGTAGCGGATGCGGGAGCCTCGGCGCCCTTGAACATCACCTTCCAGACATCTTCGTACGTAGTGTCGAAGAGCCCGCTCAATGTCTGGTGCTGCGCCGGATCAAACTTCCACATGTTGAAGCCCCGTCGTTGGCACGGGAGAATCTGGCAGATGAGCATGACCTGGACTACGTTGACGAGCTTGAGCTTCTTGTCCACTAGCTTTTGGATGCAAGCTTGGAGTCCGGTCAGTTCCTCCGAATCACCCCATGTCCGGCCGCTCTCTTTCCAGGAGGTGAGCCGTGTGGGGATGCCGGATCTGAATTCGGGGGCCGCTGCCCATTCGGGGTCACGCGGCTCGGTGATGTAGAACCACCCCGATTGCCACCCCTTGATGGTTTCCACGAAAGTGCCCTCAAGCCAAGTAACGTGGGTCATCCTGCCCACCATGGCGCCTCCGCACTCCGCTTGGCTGCCCTTCACAGCCTTCAACTTGACACTGAAGGTCTTGGGCCACAAGCCGAAGTGGGGCTGGATGCAGAGGAAGGCCTCGCACACGACGATAAACGCCGAGATGTTGAGGATGAAATTCGGGGCCAAAGCATGGAAATCCAGGCCGTAGTAGAACATGAGCCCCCGGAAAAAGGGATGGAGTGGGAAGCCCAGTCCATGGAGGAAATGGGGAAGGAATACTACCCTCTCATGGGGCTTGGGGGTGGGGATGAGCTCTCCCTCGTTGGGGAAATTGGTGCGCGATGTCGCTAGACAAGTATCCGGCGTTGCGCAGCTTCTGGATCTGCCCCTCCGTGACGGAGGAGGCCATCCACTTGCCTCCTGCTCCGGACATAGTTGGAGAAGGTTGAGGTGAGATGTGCGGGCTTGGGCGCTAGAGCTCGAGCTCGCAGAGATGGATAAGCCAAGGAGGAAGAAGGCGCAGGAAATAGGGTTGGATCTTTATCCCCTTATATGGGTGGACGAAAACATGCGTCCCCACCGGCCTGATAAAACTCGCTTATCCCCCAAGCGCCGCAATCAATGTCACGGTTGGGTTACCCACGTTCGTATTGATGGGAATCCCGGAATAAGGGGAACACGATCTCTGCTTCGACAAGACGTGCCAAGGAAACCGCTTCGCTAAATGCGCTGAGGTGGTACAATAAAAACGATTTAAGTAAAGGCTTGGTAGCGGTGTGACGTCACACCATCAAATACGTCAGCATATTGTACTTGTGTAAATATTATTCTCTCTACGGTGGTATGTGGAAATTATTTTTGTAGAGCTGGACACTATCCTGGTGTTCACAATCTTCTATAAATTATTCGGAGGAGGAACCCGCCTTCCAATGCCGAAGACAATATGCGCGCCGGACTCGTCGTCATTGAAGCCTGGTTCAGGGGCTACTGAGGGAGTCCTGGACTAGGGGGTGTCTGGATAGCCGAACTATCATCATCGGCCGGACTCCAAGACTATGAAGATACAAGATTGAAGACTTCGTCCCGTGTCCGGATGGGACTTTCCTTGGCGTGGAAGGCAAGCTTGGCGATACGGATATGTAGATCTCCTACCATTGTAACCGACTCTGTGTAACCCTAGCCCTCTCCGGCGTCTATATAAACCGGATGGCTTTAGTCCATAGGATGAACAACAATCATACCATAGGCTAGCTTCTAGGGTTTAGCCTCCTTGATCTCGTGGTAGATCTACTCTTGTAACACACATCATCAATATTAATCAAGCAGGACGTAGGGTTTTACCTCCATCAAGAGGGCCCGAACCTGGGTAAAACATCGTGTCCCTCGTTCCTATTACCATCCGCCTAGACGCACAGTTCGGGACCCCGTACCCGAGATCCGCCGGTTTTGACACCGACAAGCCCCCTCAATGCAACCGGAAGCAGTTGCATCATAATCACGTGGCAGTCATGAGACTTTAGGTTCTGAAACTTTTTCTCTGCCATATTTATTATTCCTTTTATATTAGACGAGAAGCCAGTCGGGACCTTCATACTAAGCAGGCATTCAAAGAAGATTTCCTTCTCTTCTTTGGTAAGAGCATAGTTGGCAGGATCCTCATACTGCTTTGGAGGCATGTCATCTTTTTCGTGCAAACGTTGTAAGTCCTCCTGTGCCTCAGCTGTATCTTTTGTCTTCCCATACACGCCCAAGAAGCCTAGCAGGTTCACGCAAAGGTTCTTCATCACGTGCATCACGTCGATCGAAGAGCGGACCTCTAGGTATTTCCAGTAGGGTAGGTCCCAAAATATAGATTTCTTCTTCCACATGGGTGCGTGTCCCCCAACGTCACTCGGAACAGCTAGTCTGCGGGGACCCTTTCCAAAGATTATGCGTAAATCATTGACCATAGCAAGTACGTGATCACCGGTACGCATGGCGGGCTTCTTCCAGTGATCTGCCTCGCCTTTGAAATGCTTGCCTTTCTTTCGACATTGATGGTTGGTCGGAAGAAATCGGCGATGGCCCAGGTACACATTCTTCCTGCAGCTTGCCAGGTATATACTATCGGTGTCAAGTAAACAGTGCATGCATGCGTGGTATCCCTTGTTTGTCTGTCCTGAAAGGTTACTAAGAGCGGGCCAATCGTTGATGGTCACGAACAACAACGCCTTTAGGTTAAATTCCTCCTGTTTGTGCTCATCCCACGTACATACACTGTTTCCATTCCACAGTTGTAAAAGTTCTTCAACTAATGGCCTTAGGTACACATCAATGTTGTTGCTGGGTTGCTTAGGGCCTTGGATGAGAACTGGCATCATAATGAACTTCCGCTTCATGCACATCCAAGGAGGAAGGTTATACATACATAGAGTCACGGGCCAGGTGCTGTGATTTCTGCTCTGCTCCCCGAAAGGATTAATGCCATCCGCGCTTAAAGCAAACCGTGCGTTCCTTGGCTCACTTGCAAACTCATCCCAGTACTTTCTCTTGATTTTTCTCCACTGCGACCCGTCAGTGGGTGCTCTCAACTTCCCGTCTTTCTTATGGTCCTCACTGTGCCATCGCATCAACTTGGCATGCTCTCTGTTTCTGAACAGACGTTTCAACCGTGGTATTATAGGAGCATACCACATCACCTTCGCAGGAACCCTCTTCCTGGGGGGCTCGCCATCAACATCACCAGGGTCATCTCGTCTGATCTTATACCGTAATGCACCGCATACCGGGCATGCGTTCAGATCCTTGTACGCACCGTGGAAGAGGATGCAGTCATTAGGGCATGCATGTATCTTCTGCACCTCCAATCCTAGAGGGCATACGACCTTCTTTGCTGCGTATGTACTGTCGGGCAATTCGTTATCCCTTGGACGCTTCTTCTTCAATATTTTCAGTAGCTTCTCAAATCCTTTGTCAGGCACAGCATTCTCTGCCTTCCACTGCAGCAATTCTAGTATAGTACCGAGCTTTGTGTTGCCATCTTTGCAATTGGGGTACAACCCTTTTTGTGGTCCTCTAACATGCGATCGAACTTCAGCTTCTCCTTTTGACTTTTGCATTGCGTCCTTGCATCGACAATGACCCGGCGGAGATCATCATCATCGGGCACATCGTCTGGTTCCTCTTGATCTTCAGCAGCTTCGCCCGTTGCAGCATCATCGTGCACATCGTCTGGTTCCTCTTGATGTTCAGTAGCATCACCATATTCAGGGGGCACATAGTTGTCATCGTACTCTTCTTCTTCGCCGTCTTCCATCATAACCCCTATTTCTCCGTGCCTCGTCCAAACATTATAGTGTCGCATGAAACCCTTGTAAAGCAGGTGGGTGTGGAGGATTTTCCGGTCAGAGTAAGACTTCGTATTCCCACATATAGGGCATGGACAACACATAAAACCATTCTGCTTGTTTGCCTCAGCCACTTCGAGAAAATCATGCACGCCCTTAATGTACTCGGAGGTGTGTCTTGAACCGTACATCCATTGCCGGTTCATCTGCGTGCATTATATATAATTAAAAATCATTACAGAACATCATGAATAGATAATTAAGTGACCAAATTAATAGAAGTTCATCATCATATTAAAACCAAAGTACATACATAGTTCTCATCTAACAACATAAAGCTCTGCAGAGCATCTAAATTAATTAAACCATACACTGAAACTATGTAAAACATTTCAATGCGAAAACAAATGCGATCATAATCGCAACCAATGTAACAACTGATCCAACGGCATAATGATACCAAGCCTCGGTATGAATGGCATATTTTCTAATCTTTCTAATCTTCAAGCGCATTGCATCCATCTTGATCTTGTGATCATCGACGACATCCGCAACATGCAACTCCAATATCATCTTCTCCTCCTCAATTTTTCTAATTTTTTCCTTCAACAAACTGTTTTCTTCTTCAACTAAATTTAACCTCTCGACAATAGGGTCGGTTGGAATTTCCGGTTCAACAACCTCCTAGATAAATAAAATCTATGTCACATTGGTCGGCATAATTGTCATAAACAATAAATGAACCAATAGCTATGAAAAGATAATATATACCACATCAGAATCATAGACAGGACGAGGGTCGACGGGGGCGGATACCAAAACCATCGCACTATATAAGATGCAATAATAAAAGTAAGAAAATTATACAAGTATCTATATAAATATACAAGTAAGAATTTTTTTTCCTTTCAAAAAGAAGATAAGAACAAGAGGCTCACCACGGTGGTGCCGGCGACGAGATCGGCGCGGGCGATCGACGGCGGTGAAGACGGGGACGGGACGTGACGGACCGCTAAACCTAGACAAATATTGAGGAAAATGGAGCTTGGAGGTCGAGCTTGGAGAGGAGAAAGCTTAAGTAGTGTGGCTTAGGCATTCCATCGAACACCTCGTGTGCATAGGAGGTGAGCTAGAGCACCACAAAGCTCTCCCCTCACCGGCCACAAAAAACAGAGCACTGGGAGTGCTCTGCTCGCGGGGTAGATATAGGCAACTAATTGGTCCCGGTTCGTGCCACGAACCGGGACTAAAGGGCAGCCTTTGGTCCCGGTTCAAGCCACCAACCGGGACCAATGGTGGTGGGCCAGGAGCGATGCGCATTGGTCCCGGTTCGTCCCACCAACCGAAACAAATAGGTCCACCCGAACCAGGACCAATGGCTCACGTGGCCCGGCCGGCCCCAGGGGCTCACGAACCGGGTCCAATGCCCCCATTGGTCCCGGTTCTGGATTGAATCGGGACTAATGGGCTGACCCGTCCTGGACCATTGCCCCCTTTTCTACTAGTGATATCAGCGACAGTTGGCTCTCTCAGGTACTGAAGGCCGAACACTACCACCATGGCCTTGTAGGACTATACATTGAGAGGAGACATGTGGACTCACTCATACGCACATATTCATCCACAAGATCACTAGGAATTCCATATGCAAGCATGTGAATAACCGCAATGCATTTTTGATAAGAAGAGAACACTACTAGGAAAAGGCCTGCTAGTGGCGCACCTGTTTTGGCCATTGTCGGTGTCAAAACCGGCGGATCTCGGGTAGGGGGTCCCGAACTGTGCGTCTAGGCGGATGGTAACAAGAGACAAGGGACACGATGTTTTACCCAGGTTCGGGCCCTCTTGATGGAGGTAAAACCCTACATCCTGCTTGATTAATATTGATGATGTGTGTTACAAGAGTAGATCTACCACGAGATCAAGGAGGCTAAACCCTAGAAGCTAGCCTATGGTATGATTGTTGTTCGTCCTACGGACTAAAGCCATCCGGTTTATATAGACACCGGAGAGGGCTAGGGTTACACAGAGTCAGTTACAATAGTAGGAGATCTACATATCCGTATCGCCAAGCTTTCCTTCCACGCCAAGGAAAGTCCCATCCGGACACGGGATGAAGTCTTCAATCTTGTATCTTCATAGTCTTGGAGTCCGGCCGATGATGATAGTCCGGCTATCCGGACACCCCCTAGTCCAGGACTCCCTCAGTAGCCCCTGAACCTGGCTTCAATGACGAAGAGTCCGGCGCGCATATTGTCTTTGGCATTGCAAGGCAGGTTCTCCCTCCGAATAATTCATAGAAGATTGTGAACACCAGGATAGTGTCCGGATCTGCAAAAGTAATTTCCACATACCACCGTAGAGAGAATAATATTTAAACAAGTTCAATCTGTTGACGTATTTGATGGTGTGACGTCACGCCACTACCAAGCCTTTACTCGAATTGTTTTTATTATACCACCTCAGCGCGTTTAGCGAAGCAGTTTCCTTGGCACGTCTTGTCGAAGCAGAGATCGTGTTCCCCTTATTCCGGGATTCCCATTAATACGGACGTGGGTGACCCAACTGCGCCCGTTGCCACGCCCCCTCCATCGAAGGCGGGTTCCAAACGGTGACGGGGACAGATCTCGGTATTCTTCCTCTTTATAATGAGACCAAGGCCAGTTCCTTTTCTTCAATCCTCAATCGAATCCGCCCCTCGCCCTGAGTTCCAACACCCAGGGCTCCATATTCGGGTACCTTCGACCTTCGACAATGTCCGGCTCTGATCTACAGGGCCGGTGGATGCCCTCCTCCATCATGGAAGAGGACGTGTTAAAGCTGAGAGAGGCCAGGTACTTGACCTACGAGATTTCGCATAGGTTGCCTGCCCGAGGGCAAGTTATTCCTACCCCCGAGCCCGGCGAGAGCGTTGTGTTCGTGTCTCACCTCCATCGGGGTTTAGGCTTCCCGACGGACCCCTTCGTGAGGGAGCTCATGTTTTACTATGGGCTGGAATTCCATGACTTGGCTCTGGAGTCCATCCTCCACATCTCATCGTTTATTGTCGTTTGCGAAGCCTTCCTCCATACTACCCCTCACTTCAGCTTGTGGCTCAAAACCTTCAATGTGGAGCCGAAGATGATTGAGGGGCGTCAGGCGGAGTGCGGAGGGGCGGTCATAAGCAAGAGGGCCGATGCTCCATGGCCCGAGGGCTCTTTTCAGGAGGAGCTCGGCTTGTGGCAACAGGAGTGGTTCTATATCACCGCTCCCAGGGGCAGCAGGCAGAGGCCGCCGCCCGTTTTCCGCTCGGGCCCTCCACAACAGTTGACGTCATGGGTCAACAAGGGGCGTGACTGGGGGCCGTCCAAAGACGTACCCCTGTTGCAGGACCGGATTCGAGGCCTCCAAGAAAGGGAAATCAATCTAGTCGCAGTGGTACAGGTTATGTTGATCCGGCGCCTACTGCCCTGCAAACATCGCCCCCTCCGCCTGTGGGAATTTAATCCGGAGGGGCCAAGAGCTCTTCAACACTTCATGGGTTTGACACCCGCGGAGATGTACAAACTGTTCTTCGGATCGTAGAAGATGCGTCCAGACTTGACCGAGGATGCTGGCCTAAGCTGCAATCGCCCTAATACTCAAGTAAGTAGCCCTGTGTCCAGACACATTGTCCATCAATTTATCGTCAGTTTGCCTTTTGACCAACTATCCCTTGGACAGGAGTGGATAGCGCAAGCAAAACTGATACGGTGTCCGGGCCCCCTCCCTGAGACCATGCAGGATCCCGTGTTAATCAATATGTTGGAGGTTGCACCTTCGAAGGAGGGTGAAGGGGGGCACAGGGGAACTACCACCTTTGCCAAGGAGGCCTTTAATAAGGGAGGGATCAAGAGTCCCTCCTTCCAGGGGGAGAAGAGGACAGCTTCCGAAGACTCGGATGCCAAGTCCTCAAAGCGGGGAAGGAAATCTGTACCGGAAGGTCCTGTGCCGGGAAAAGCCCCGGCCGTACTATCTCCTCGGAGGAATCAGCCCTCCAGCGAGCCGTAAGTAATAAGGGGAAATTTTGTAATAGTGGGTACCCCTGCTTAATTTCTGAGGATAACCGAAGTTTTCATCTTGTAGTTCGGATCTTAGCCTGTCTCAGCACAGCTCATCTTCGGGAGACCTTCGTCCGGAGATGATGGAGAGTGAAACGCCTCCATCTGCCGCCCAATCATGCGGGGTGGACGACCCTGAGGTGTCGTCGCGGAGGGCCTCCCCGAGTCCGGTGGGGCCAGAGAGTTCGACACCCAGTGGAGTACGGCCGGTGGAGCTGCAGGATTTGCTTAAGAGGGCATCTATCTCAGAAGATCACCGCACATTAATGAGTAAGGTGATTGAAAAGATCTTGTCCGCCGAGAGCGGGTTGTGTGAGGCCGTCGGAAGCTTGCTGACGGGTTTTGAGGTACGCAAAAAATGATATACCTTTTGACTGTTTTGCACATAAAGTGCGCCCTGTATAGATAGTAGCCCCTGAGACTTGGTATGCTATCGAAACCGATAGCGTGCCAAGGATCATAATCTCAGTTTTAGAATGTCGCCTTTCCTATGCAGGTGGCAGAATGTTCGGTGGCCAGCCGGACTGATGGAGCTGCCGAACTGAAGAGGCAACTCGATGTTGCAGATGCGGATATCTCGCTGGTCAATAAACGTCTTGATGAGTCACAAGGTATGTGGTTGCTCCGCGGTCGCCTAGTAAGGGAGCTGATGCCCGTTCCTTACAATTTGTATGCTTGATGCAGATGGTGCTGCTGCTGTGGAAGACCTTCGAGCAGAACTTGTTCGGGCCAAGGAGCAAGCCAGAAAAAGCGAGGCGGTTGCCTTGAAGGCAGCGGAAGAGTTAGAAACCGAGAAGGCTGCTCACTGCCAAAGCAGGGAGGAGATGGCCGGAATGGCCGCGGAATTAAAAGTTGCTACCGATCGCCAGGAGGTTCTTGAGAGAGAACGCCGAGCGGAGCAAGAGGACCTGAAGAAGGCCGACGTCGAAGCCAAGGATGCCCGAAGTAAGATGCGGGCTATGAAGGAGGAACTGCGTCAGGTCAGAGACATTGTGGCTGGAAAGCCCTTTATGCTCCGTAGGAAGTTCACGGATCCGAAGTATGCTCAGCTGGGCCGTTTGTATGGTGCGTAGGATCCTTATCTGGACTTGGCAGCGAGTGCGGCGGACGCAGTCGTGCACTTCCGAAGCCAGAAGGATCACGAAATGGAAGAGCTTTTCTGGTCTCAATTCCATAGTCCGGAGCATACACTTCCGTTGAGTGATCGGCCGGTTGAGTGGGCTGAGCTTAATAGATTGTCCGGACTTGCCATGACGGATGTGGTCGCTCATCTGTGGCCGGGAAGGCCCAAGCCGAAGAGTTACTTTGGCTTGTTGCAGCAATTCCTTGGGGCGGTGCCGCGTATTGGGGCGATGAAGCGGTCGGCGTGTATAGAAGGTGCACGGATGGCCCTCACCCGTGGTAAGACATACTGGGCAGAGATGGATGCCACCGCTGTTGCATCCCGGGGTTCGGACAAAAGCCGATTCCCCACCGAGCACTATTTTGAGGAAGTCCTGCAGGGCGCTCGTTTAATAGAGTCGCAGTGCTCGAAAAATGTTATGTTTGAATGACATGTATGATTTCCGAGATCATGTTTATAATAATACAACTTTTTATACTTGTGTGTTCAAGTACTGAACTATCTCCTGTGCGGCCGTATATGTATGTGTAATCTGAAAGATGGCAGTCTTTGGCTTCAGCCCCCACGCACATGGTGCGGAGGTGTTTGCAAATAAAAAAGCGCTTTGTCACACTTAATCCAACATTTTGGTCCTTTTAAGGAGGTGGTAGCGTAGCAAACTAGGCAACCGGACTATAATGTTTTATCACTTTCACTTAGCCATAGGAGCTCGAATGTGGGGCTACTATATAGCCCCTAGCGGCACCGCGCTTCTCCGAACTCGGGGCGCGTATGTGCCTGACCGGGAAGCGGTCCTTCGTCAAAGCAGAGGAATTCTAAACATTCCAATGGTCGATCGACTGGTTGACCAGTCTCTCGCTATATCATGACAGTCAGTTTTCGGCTTTCTCTACTGAGGTGCTCGCCTAGCCGAACTGGGGCACAATCGCAGTAGTTCTCCTGGTGCCGCGTTAGTCGATGATACGGAACGTAAGGCAGCAAAACACAGGAGCCGGGCAAACCCAACATTTGACCAAAGACATGATTCGGAGCTGATGCATATAAGGCCTAACTCGAGACGCCAAACACTCCCTGAGGTGTTCGGTCTTTATGATACCGGGCAGAACAATGCCCTAAGCCCCTAGTGTCCAGGTACAGGCGGGAACTTCTGACGCGGCCGATGAGAAAACGCCAGCCTCCTCCTCGGCTATGGTAGGAAACCGGGGGATGTGTATCAACAAGAGACAGTAAGAAAGGTTTACGCAGGGTCTTAATCTGAAAAGAATCCTTGCAACGGGTCCCTACTGCACGTCTGCGCCTGTGTCTCCGTTGTGCTGTATCCTGGACGGGTGTAGCACGTGCTTCATCTGTAAAAGAGAAGGACTTAGTTTCTAAGAAATATCGTGCAAAAGTTGTACTAAAGTATAATTTGGCAAATAGAGAAAGTTGAGCTTTATTAGCTCTCATCGTTTAGACGTGCGGCCCCTTATAAAAGGGGGTATGCGGCTGAGAAGCCCCTTGTTTATTTACGCCGGACTTGCCTAACCGTGTCCGGGGTCTGAATGACCTCTGTTTAGGGGTCTTGACCTGCAAGGTCGGAGTGGCTGTTAAAGCAGCCCCACGCTCTCCGTGGTCGAAGGACACTCGGAGATAGTCTTTAATGAGATTATGCCGCGTGGACCGGGCATTGTAGGTATAAGAGACGTGTAGTTTGGTATTGCGTTAAAGCGGGCGAAAGCTTTGCATCCCAATAGTGCTCAAAGGCCACTGTAAAATGGGGCGATATGGAGAGTGAGCTTTCCGCGACGAAGGTTGTCGAATGAACCGAACACAACCTCTAGTGGTACCGAGCTCGTATGATTGGCTTGAAGGCTTGGTGTCACTCCTTTGAAGGAACTGCTGTTATGGCGAATTGCGGTAGGGTCTATCCCCATTCTGTGGACGGTGTCCTGGTATGGCAGGTGCCGCGCTGTGCTTTCGTGTTATCACATGAAGTGAGTTCACTGTTCTGACTTCTAGTGGGAAAGTCTTCTGTTTTCTGGAGTCCTGCCTTTGGGGTTCGTCACTTTCGCTTGGTGTGTCGAGCCCTTTGTGTTCGGCGTTAAGTCGGCCGGACTGTTTGAAGACCCAACAATCTCTGTGGGTATGGTTTGCAGGCTTTTCGGAGGTACCGTGTATTTGACATAGCCTGTCCAGGATCTTGTTTAGGTTGGATAGCTCGTCACTGTTGTCCTTGAGGGGCAGTGTTTTGTTATTCGGCCGAGGGCTTTTGAATCCGGCGTTGACCGCCGTACTGTTTGGGCCATTTTCCTTATTCCGGCGCTGATCTTTTCTGCGTCGTGATTTCCCATTTCCATCCCTGACTTCGGATGTACTTGGGTCGCTGGTGCTGCATCTAGCTAGCCAGCTATCTTCCCCCGCGCAAAAGCGGGTCATGAGGCTTGTTAGTGTGGCCATTGTTCTTGGTTTTTCCTGGCCGAGGTGTCTGGCAAGCCATTCGTCTCGGACGTTGTGTTTAAAGGCTGCTAAGGCTTCAGCGTCCGGACAGTCGACTATTTGGTTCTTTTTAGTGAGGAACCTGTTCCAGATTTTGCATGCTGACTCTCCGGGCTGTTGAGTTATGTGACTTAAATCGTCGGCATCCGGAGGGCGGACATAAGTCCCTTGAAAATTTGCTTGAAACGCATCTTCAAGCTCTTCCCAACTTCCAATGGTATTTTCTGGGAGGCTTTTAAGCCAATGCTGAGCTGGCCCTTTGAGCTTGAGGGGTAGGTATTTTATGGCGTGGAGATCGTCTCCTCTGGCCATATGTATGTGTAGGATATAATCCTCAATCCAGACTCCGGGGTCTGTTGTTCCGTCATATGCCTCTATGTTTACGGGTTTGAATCCCGCTGGAAATCCATGATCCAGTACCTCGTCGGTGAAACATAGTGGGTGTGCGGCGCCCCTGTATTTGGGTGTGCCGTTGTCTTCAAATGCTTGGCGGGTTATATTGCTTCCTGGAATCTTCTTTTTTGGCCCATAGATAGACCTGGCTGGGACAACCTTTTTCCGAGGATCTTTAAGCTGATCGTGTGCCGGCTTGTGTGCGGCGCCCTTTGTTGCTCTTGGCCTGGCATCTGGTCGTCTATCCGGCTAGGCAGCTTCTTTCTTTTTGGACTGCAGGGGCTATAAGGCCTCCTCGTCAAATTCGGGCAACAGCTTGCGCTTCGGGTAGCTCTTTGTCTGGTGACTAGCGTCATATTTATTTGCGGTGTTGAGTACTTTGCTCCATCCCATTCTGAGTGCATCCTCCGCTGTTTTGAGCTTCCGCTTTTTCTTCTTCAAACTTCTTGCAGTGGCGACGAGCCTTTTGTGAAGGTTCGTATGCTCTGGTGATGTGAGATCGTCTACGCCGGGGATGGGTTGCTCGTCTAGTTCATCATGTTCGGATGGCTGCTTGGTGACGTGTGCGTCATCCACTGCTTCGCCCTGCTCTAGGGCCGGGTCCGTATGGGGGCCGTTTTTATTGAGGCCGGTCTTCGGGCGGCGCTTGCGTCGCCGTTTTGGTTGTTTGTTGGGGGAGTTGTCCTTCGCCACGTCCCGTTTTTCCTCATTGTCATTTCCTTTTGGTGTATCCACCATGTATACGTCGTGAGTTGGGGTGGCTTTCCAGTGCTCGGTAGGCGCTGGTTCTTGGTCGTCTCCGGCATCGTCGTCCATACCGTCGATGTCTTCGGAGTCGTAGTCTAGCCTGTCGGTTAGATCATCGACAGTGGCTACTAAGTGGGCGGTGGTTGGACTTTGAATTTCTTCGTCGTTCGCATCCCAACCGTCCTGGCTGCAGTCTGGCCAGGGCTCTCCTGATAACGAGAGATACCTTAGCAAACTCAGGATGTCGCCAAAAGGTGAGTGTTGAAAGATGTCCGAGGCAGTAAACTCCATGATCGGCGCCCAACCGGATTCGATTGGTGGGGGCGCGGGAGGTTCGGAGTCCGGCAGGGAGTCTGGCACCTCGGAGCTTCGAGTTTCGCGAGGGATAAGATTAGTGTTTGGCTCTACCGCCGTAGAGATTGCATCCCCCGAGGCGGTGTCTAGCCATCCGTCCTCGATCTGCGCAGCCGGCTCCGAATTGAAGATCGGAGCGGGCTCGAGTGCGGCCTCCAGGGTACTGTCCGTCTGCAGAGCTAAATCATGTCCGTCGTGACAGTGCGGCGCGCTTGGCTGTGGCTCGAATCCATCGAAGATCAAGTCCCCGCAGATGTCAGCCGTGAAGTTCAAACTTCCAAATCTGACCTAACGGCCCGGGGCGTAACTTTCGATCTGCTCTAGATGGCCAAGCAAATTGGCTCGCAGTGCAAAGCCGCCGAATACAAAGATCTGTCCGGGAAGGAAGGTCTCACCCTGGACTGCGTCGTTGATGATAATCGAAGAAGCCATCGAGCCTATCGGCGACGACACAGAGGAACTCTCAATGAAAGCACCAATGTCGGTGTCAAAACCGGCGGATCTCGGGTAGGGGGTCCCGAACTGTGCATCTAGGCGGATGGCAACATGAGACAAGGGACACAATGTTTTACCCAGGTTCGGCCCCTCTTGATGGAGGTAAAACCCTACAACATGCTTGATTAATATTGATGATGTGTGTTACAAGAGTAGATCTACCACGAGATCAAGGAGGCTAAACCCTAGAAGCTAGCCTATGGTATGATTGTTGTTCGTCCTACGGACTAAAGCCATCCGGTTTATATAGACACCGGAGAGGGCTAGGGTTATATAAAGTCGATTACAATAGTAGGAGATCTACATATCCGTATCGCCAAGCTTTCCTTCCACGCCAAGGAAAGTCCCATCCGGACACGGGACGAAGTCTTCAATCTTGTATCTTCATAGTCTTGGAGTCCGGCCGATGATGATAGTCCGGCTATCCGGACACCCCCTAGTCCAGGACTCCCTCAGCCATTAATGGCGCACTATAGGTGCGCCACTAGCATCACGTCATTAGATTTTTTTACTAATGGCGCACCACTGGTGCACCATTAGTATGCCTAGAGGTGTGTCATTACTATCTAACTTAGTAATGGCGCACCACATAGAAGTGCGCCATTACTAACAAATTTTTTTCAAAAAAAAATTCAAAAAAATTTCAGATTTTTTTTCATTTTTTCCTTAATATCAGGTCACTATGGCTTAATCTTGGGTCAAACTTCCCAAAAGGTCACCCATCCTCACACTACTCCAGCCAAAGCATGCTTAACTTTAGAGTTCTATCCAACCCCAGCACCAGCTCACTTAACAGGCACTTGTTGATATATCTAACATATCAATCCTATTACACCTTGTTGATGTTTAGGACTTTGTTCATGTTCATGAGTGTGATGAAATTTTGAAAAAATATTTCAAACTTCTGTTCATATTTTGAAAAAAAATTGAAACTAATTTATTTTTTCTGTTACTAGTGGGGCACATAGCAAACGGTGCGCCACTAGTAAGTTTGAATTTTTTTTCCATTTTTTCCCCTCTAGATCTTAAAAGCCCCGTAACTTTTTTTCTGTTAGGTTTTTGAGGATTTTGAAAATGTTTAATGGGGTTCCCCCAGTTAAATTCGGATGTAACTTTTCGAGTAGATGATTTTTCATATAAAAAACTTTTGCATCCGAGTTCGTATGCAAAAGTTATGCCCGTTTTACAAATTCTAGAGAGATTTTGCAAATAAAGTCGAAATTCATATTTGTAAATTTTCCCAACAACTAGACCACATATCACATGGGAAACTTATTTTCTTTTATTCTTTCGACATTTCCATCATTTTCTTTTATTTTATTTTTAAAACTGAAAAGGCGGTCCGGGGGGGTGCATCCGGGGGAATTTCTGGTCAAAGTTAGTAATGGCGCACCATGGGTTTGGTGCGCCATTACTAGTTAAAACTAGTAATGGCGCACCACACCCACGGTGCGCCATTACTAACTTTGAAAAAAAATAAAAAAATTGATAGTAGTGGCGCACCGAGGGTGTGGTGCGCCATTACTAGTTTTAACTAGTAATGGCGCACTATCCACTGGTGCGCCGTTACTAGTTACAAAAAAATAAAAAATATTTTTGTTAGTAGTGGCGCACTGAGGGTGTGGTGCGCCATTACTAGTTAAACTAGTAATGGCGCACTATCCCCTGGTGCGCCAATACTAGTTTTGAAAAAAGAAATAAACAAATTGTTAGTAATGGCGCACCGTGTATGTGGTGCGCCATTAGTATTTGGAGTTTAATGGCGCATCTATATATGGTGCGCCACTGCTATATAGCAGTGGCGCACCACATATGTGTTGCGCCATTAATGTCCATTTCATCTATAGCCGTTTTCCTAGTAGTGGAAGTCAAGCTTGCCAAGAGCATCCTCTTTGCACTCAAAGTATGGGTCATATCCTACCACTCCCTCCCCAATATGATTGAACACATGTCTCCCCATTCGGAATCGGCAACGAAATTGATGTGGTTTGAGGAGTGCGGTATTCTCAATGTAATCGACATAGAGAAGGCTGTGGCCTTTCTCCCTATTGCGGTTCAAGGCCGGAGCTTTCATGGGGATTGATCCCCTAAAACGAGGTCGCTGCCTACTAATGTGGTCATGGACGACCAATGCAAACACCACAAGCTCTTCGTCATCCGAGGATGAATCATCTGATGAACAAATGAAGTTAAAGAAATACTCATCCCCGCTATCCATTATACCTTGTGAGCAAAGCGTCGAACACCTATCGGTCGTGGTGGAGACGCGACCGAAAAGAGCACGTCGAGCTCTCCTCGTAGGTAGCAAAGCAAGGTTGGTGTTGGCGGGTGGGCGCCTTGCGGCAATGCAGCGCCTGCCGGAAGTTGTTGTGGTCGATGGGCGGCGCCGGTGGTCGTACCTTCTCTCCCACCGACAACAAGAACCACGAATGCCAGCAAAAAGCTCTTCCAAAAATGGGCGTGGGACGGCTATGGCATGGCGTAGTCGTGGTTTGGACGGCCTTGTACACTACAAGGGAAAAGCCTATACACAGAGGTATAGCAGTAGCGCCAGTTAAAATAGGGCGCTACTGCTAATTTGTAGTAGCGCGTTCACGCAAAGCGCAATATAGCTCAAAATTTAGCAGTAGCGCATGTCCGAAAACAAGCGCTACCACTATAATTCCCACGGCTTTCCCGATAGGCTACACATAGTAGTAGCGATCCATATAGAACAGCGCTACCGCTACTTACTTTGTAGCAGCGCGTTTTCTTCTAAACACGCTATTGCTAAAGGATATAAAATTAAATGGAAAGCAAATAGAAAGGTAATTGAAAATGAAAGGAATAGAATAAGGTGAAAGGAAAAAAATAAAATGTGAAGAAAAATAAATGAAAAAGGGAAAAAGGAGAAAGGAGTAGCAGTAGCGAGTATACCAGAACGCGCTGTAGCTAACATAGCAGTAGCGCCCTTTCTGGAACGCGCTACTGCTACTTCTGAATTAACCACCCGCCCCGGCTCAAAATTTGGCTAAGTCCTCCATTCCCCCCCTTTTCCCATACTCCTCTGTCGCCGCCGCCCGAGCCTGCCCTCAACGCCGCCGCCCGCCCTCAACCTCAACGCCACCGCCCGCCGCTGCTCTCGACCTCACCATCGCCGCCCTCGACCTCACCGCCGCCACCGTTGACCTCACCACCGCCGCCAGAGCCTGCCCAGCACCGCCGCCTCCCGATGGTCTCCCCAGTGACTATGGCATCCAGCTTCTGGTTGTTGGAGAACTCCGTGATCATCATCTGGTTAGCGTTGAGTCCACGCTCCACCATCCCTTGACACTTGAAAACTTCTTGCTCCATGGCTTCGAGCTTTGTCTCCATGCTCCCGGTACGCCTTGGTCCCTACACATCGCGGATGTGCAGCACCCCCTCATGCATCTCAATGGTTTGAGGGTGATGCAGCACCTCCGCGAGATAGGGGTTGATAACCCTCTCGAAAAACTTGTCCTTGGGAGCGCTTGGAGACGACATGATGCTCTAGATCTGAAACAGAAACAGATCGAAACAAAAATAGAGGATATTTGCGTGATACGGTGGTCAAAACCTTCGGGAGTATATATAATGAATTTTTACCGACCAAAATACGTAACATACAAGAAAACGGAGTCCGGGAGGCACACGAGGTGCCCACGAGATAGGGGGCGCGCCCTACAGGGGGGCGCGGCCTCCTCTCTCGTGGGAGCCTCGTGTCCCTTTCGGACTACTTCTTTCTTCCTAAAATTCTTAAATAATCAAAAACTGATAAAAATTGCCATTAGAGTTGTTTTGGAGTCGGTTTACTTACCGTACACGTACCTATACCTTTTCGGGGTCTGGAACGTTCTGGAAAGTGTCTCTTATGTATTCCTCGGGGGTTATGGTTTCAATAATATTAGTTTCAACATTGATAGGATTACCTGAAATATAATGTTTAATTCTTTGACCGTTAACCACCCTCGGATTTGTGCCTTCGAAGTTGTTGATTTTTATAGCACCAGAACGATAGACCTCCTCGATAACGTAGGGACCTTCCCATTTTGAGAGAAGTTTTCCTGCAAAAAATCTTAAACGAGTGTTGAATAATAACACATAATCTCCTACGTTAAACTCACGCTTTTGTATCGTCTTATCATGCCAGCGTTTGACTTTTTCTTTCAAAAGCTTGGCATTCTCATATGCTTGGGTTCTCCATTCATCAAGTGAGCTAATATCAAACAACCTCTTCTCACTGGCAAGTTTGAAGTCATAATTGAGCTCTTTAATAGCCCAATATGCTTTATGTTCAAGTTCAAGAGGTAAATGACATGCTTTTCCATAAACCATCTTATATGATACATTCCCATAGGATTTTTGTATGGAGTTCTATAGGCCCATAATGCATCATCAAGTTTTTTGGACCAATTCTTTCTAGATCTATTCATAGTCTTTTGCAAAATTAATTTGAGCTCTATATTGTTCAATTCTACTTGACCACTAGACTTCGGGTGATAAGGAGATGCGATTCTAGGATTGACATCATACTTAGCAAGCATCTTACGGAAAGCACCATGAATAAAGTGTGAACCACCATCAGTCATCAGATATCTAGGGACTCCAAACCTCAGAAAAATAACTTCTTTAAGCATTTTAATAGAAGTGTTATGATCAACACTACTAGTTGGAATAGCTTATACCCACTTAGTAACGTAATCAACAGCAACCAAAATATGTGTATAACCATTGGAGGCAGGAAAAGGTCCCATATAAGCAAAGCCCCAAACATCAAACGGTTCAATAACAAGAGAATAATTCATAGGCATTTCTTGACGTCTACTAATGTTACCTATTCTTTGACATTCATCACAAGATAAGACAAACTTACGAGCATCTTTGAAGAGAGTAGGCCAATAAAAACCAGATTGTAGTACCTTGTGTGCAGTTCTATCTCCAACGTGGTGTCCTCCATAAGATTCAGAGTGACACTTGCGTAGGATTTGTTCCTGTTCATGCTCGGGCACACAACGTCTAGTAATACCATCTACTCCTTCTTTATAAACATGTGGATCATCCCAGAAGTAATGTCTTAAATCTTGAAAGAAATTTTTCTTTTGCTGGTATGTGAAACTAGGCGGTATATATTTAGCAACAATATAATTAGCATAATCAGCATACCAAGGAGCAGTACGAGAAGCATTGACAACCGCTAATTGTTCATCAGGAAAACTATCATTAATAGGCAGTGGGTCATCAAGAACATTCTCTAACCTAGACAAGTTGTCAGCAACGGGGTTCTCAGCTCCCTTTCTACCAATAATATGCAAGTCAAATTCTTGGAGCAAGAGAACCCATCTAATGAGTCTAGGCTTAGCATCTTTCTTTTTCATAAGATATTTAATAGCAGCATGATCAGTGTGAATATTAACTTTGGAATCAACAATATAAGGTCTAAACTTATCACATGCAAACACAACTGCTAAGAATTCTTTTTCAGTAGTAGCATAATTCTCTGGGCAGTATCAAGAGTCTTACTAGCATACTGGATAACATTCAATTTCTTATCGACTCTTTGTCCTAATACAACACCTACAACATAATCACTAGCATCGCACATAATTTCAAAAGGTAAATTCCAATCACGTGGCTGAACAATAGGTGCAGTGATCAAAGCTTTCTTAAGTGTTTCAAATGCTTTTACACAATCATCATCAAAGACAAAAGGAATATCGTTTTGCAATAAATTAGTCAGAGGCCTAGAGATTTTAGAAAAGTCCTTAATTAACCTCCTATAAAAGCCGGCATGACCAAGGAAACTTCTTATACCTTTTATGTCCTTGGGACATGGCATATTTTCAATAGCATCAACTTTGGCTTTATCAACTTCAATCCCTCTCTCGAAGATCTTGTGCCCCAAGACAATGCCTTCATTAACCATAAAGTGACACTTTTCCCAATTCAGGACGAGACTAGTGTCTTCGCATCTCTGCAAAACTCGATCAAGGTTTCTCAAACAATCATCAAAAGCGGATCCATAGATGAAGAAGTCATCCATGAATACCTCACAAATCTTTTCACAAAAATCAGAAAATATAGCCATCATGCATCTTTGAAAGGTAGCAGGTGCATTACATAAACCAAAAGGCATACATCTATAAGCAAAAGTACCAAAAGGGCAAGTAAAAGTAGTTTTAGATTGATCCTTCGCGGACACAGGTATTTGAGAGAAGCCAGAATAACCATCTAGAAAGCAAAAATGTGTGTGTTTGGATAGCCTTTCTAGCATTTGATCAATAAAAGTTAAAGGGTAATGATCTTTCTTAGTAGCTTTATTTAACTTACGGAAATCAATTACCATCCTATAGCCTGTAATAATTCTTTGCGGGATCAATTCATCTTTATCATTAGGAATAACTGTAATACCTCCCTTTTTAGGGACACAATGGACAGGGCTTACCCATTCACTATCAGCAACGAGATAAATAATACCTGCCTCAAGGAGTTTTAGAATCTCCTTTCTCACCACTTCCTTCATTTTGGGGTTTAATCGTCTTTGAGGATCTCTAACTGGTTTGGCATATTTTTCCACTGAAATTTTGTGTTGACATAATGTGGGACTAATGCCCTTAAGATTGTCCAGAGTATATCCAATAGAAGCTCGGTGCTTCTTCAGAGTTTTCAATAATCTTTCTTCTTCTTTCTCTGAAAGGTTAGCACTAATAATAACAGGATATATTTCTTTTTCATCAAGATAAGCATACTTGAGATTATCAGGTAAGGGTATGAGATCGAACACGAGATCACCCTTGGGTGGAGGGAGATCCCCAAGAATTTCAACGGGAAGGTTATGTTTTAACATGGGTTCTTGTTTAAGGAACACTTCATCTATTTCTTCCCTTTCCTTCATAAACATATCGTTTTCATGGTCTAACAAATATTGTTCTACCGGATCAGTTGGAGGAACAGCAATGGAAGCAAGACCAATAATTTCATCCTTATTAGGTGGTTCCTTTTCACGAGGTTGTCTACTAAACTTAGCAAAATTAAACTCATGAGACATACCATCTATGCCAACAGTGACAATATTCTTTTCACAATTAATCTTAGCACTAGCAGTATTCAAGAAGGGTCTACCAAAAATAATGGGACAAAAATCATCTTGTGGGGAACCAAGAACAAGAAAATCAGCAGGGTATTTAATCTTCCCACACAAGACTTCAAAATCTCTAACAATCCCAATAGGTTTAATGGTGTCCCTATTAGCAAACTTAATAGTAACATCAAGTCTTCTAATTCAACAGGTGCAATATCGTGCATAATTTCTTTATAAAGATCATAAGGTATCGCATTAGCACTAGCACCCATATCACATAAGCCATGATAGCAATGATCTCCTATTTTAACAGAAATAACAGGCGTGCCTACAATAGGTCTACGCGTCTTAGTATCGGGTCTAGCAATATTAGCAGTTTCACCCAAGAAAGAGATAACATGCCCATCTAAGTCCTCATCCAAGAGATCTTTAATCATAGCAATACCAGGTTCAACATTAATTTGCTTAGGAGGTGTATAAGTCCTAGTATTACTCTTATGAACAATAGTCAAAGCTTTAACATGATCTTTTATCCTAACAGGAAAAGGAGGTTTTTCGACATAAGCAGTAGGAATAATAGGATTACTATATGTAATAGTCTTTTCTTCGACTGTAATAGGTGCAACTACTTTCACTTCAACAGGAGGATTATATTTAAACCACTTCTCTTTAGGGAGATCAACGTGAGTAGCAAAAGTTTCACAAAAATTAGCTACTATCTCAGAGTCAAGTCCATACTTAGAGCTAAATCCACGGAAAGCATCGGTATCCATAAAAGACTTAACACAATCGAACTTAGGTGTCATACCTAACTCCTTACCATCATCGGAACCCCAATATTCAGAGTTGCATTTAATTCTTTCCAATAAGTCCCATTTGAAATCAATAGTCTTCAGCATACACAGAAAGTATCAAGCAGGTTGCGATTATCAGGAGAAAGCCGAGCATAAAAATTCTGAATAATCATTTCTCGAGAGAGCTCATGATTGGGGCATGAATATAACATTGACTTAAGCCTCCCCCAAGCTTGAGCGATGCTTTCTACTTCGCGAGGCCAGAAATTATATATGTAATTACGATCATGATGAACAAGATGCATAGGATAGAACTTCTGGTGAAATTCCAACTTCAATCGCTTATAATTCCAAAATCTCGTATCATCACATAGCCTATACCATTTCATTGCATCTCCCTTCAAAGATAAAGGGAAGACCTTCCTTTTGACAACATCATAGGGGATACCTGCAAGCTTAAATAATCCACAAACTTCATCCACAAAGATAAGGTGTAAATCGGGATGCAATGTTCCATCTCCTGCAAAAGGATTAGCTAGCAGTTTTTCTATCATACCTGAAGGAATCTCAAAGTGAATATTTTCATAAGATTCAGTAGGTTGAGGAGCATCTCTTTGCTTTTCTGGTTGGGGTGAAGATACCCCAAACAAGCCCCTCAAAGGATTAGTTTCCATAGTGACAAGTAACAAAAAATTTCAGCACACTATATAAATGTTTCCTTACCAAGTTCCACTCACCAAAAGCGCTACACTCCCCAGCAACGGCGCCAGAAAAGAGTCTTGATGACCCACAAGTGTAGGGGATCTATCGTAGTCCTTTCGATAAGTAAGAGTGTCGAACCCAACCAGGAGCAGAAGGAAATGATAAGCGGTTTTCAGTAAGGTTTTCTCTGCAAGCACTGAAATAATAGGTGATAGATAGTTTTGTGATAAGATAAATAGTAACAAGCAAAAAGTAAATAAATTAAATAAAGTGCAGCAAGGTGGCCCAATCCTTTATGTAGCAAAGGATAAGCCTGGACAAATTCTAATAATGAGGAAGGAGCTTCCGAGGACACATTGGGAATTATCGTCAAGCTAGTTTTCATCACGTTCGTAAGATTCACGTTCGGAACTTTGATAATTTGATATGTGGGTGGACCGGCACTTGGGTACTGCCCTAACTTGGACAAGCATCCCACTTATGATTAACCCCTATTGCAAGCATCTGCAACTACAAAAAGGAGTATTAAGGTAAACCTAACCACAACATTAAACATATGGGTCCATATCAACCCCTAACGAAGCAACGCATAAACTAGGGTTTAAGCTTCTGTTACTCTAGCAACCCCATCATCTACTTATTACTTCCCTATGCCTTCCTCTAGGCCCAAATAATGGTGAAGTGTCATGTAGTCGATGTTCACATAACACCACTAGAGGAAAGACAACATACATCTCATCAAAATATCGAACGAATACCAAATTCACATGACTACTAATAGCAAGACTTCACCCATGTTCTCAGGAACAAACGTAACTACTCACAAAGCATATTCATGTTCATAATCAGAGGAGTAATAATATGCAAAAAGGATCGGAACATATAATCTTCCAACAAGTAAACCAATTAGCATCAACGACAAGGAGTAATCAACACTACTAGCAACCCACAGGTACCAATTTGTGGTTTTGATACAAGATTGGATACAGGAGATGAACTAGGGTTTTGAGAGGGGATGGTGCTGGTGAAGATGTTGATGGAGATTGACCCCCTCCCGATGAGAGGATCGTTGGTGATGACGTTGGTGATGATTTCCCCCTCCCGGAGGGAAGTGTCCCCGGCAGAACAGCTTCGCCAGAACCCTAGATTGATTCCGCCAAGCTTCTGCCTCGTGGTGGCGGAGTTTCGTCCCGTAAGCTTGCCCACGATTTTTTCCAGGGGAAAAGTGATGATATAGCAGAAGATGGACGGCCAACCAGGGGGCCCAGGAGATAGGGGGTCGCGCCCTACAGGGGGGGGCGCCCCCCTGTCTCCTGGATAGGATGTGGGCCCCTTGGCCTATTTCTTTCGCTCATAAATTCTTAATAAATCCAAAAGGTTGTTTCGTGGAGTTTCGGGACTTTTGGAGTTGTGCAGAATAGGTTTCCAACGTTTGCTCCTTTTCCAGCCAGAATTCCAGTTGCCGGCATTCCCCCTCTTCATGGTAAACCTTGTAAAATAAGAGAGAATAGCCATAAGTAATGAGATATAATGTGTAATGACAGCCCATAATGCAATAAATATTGATATAAAAGCATGATGCAAAATGGATGTATCAGGGATCAATTCATCTTTATCATTAGGAACGACGGTAATACCTCCCTTTTTAGGAACACAATGGATAGGGCTTACCCAATCACTATCAGCAACGGTATAAATTATACCTGCCTCAAGGAGCTTTAGTATCTCCTTTCTTACCACTTCTTTCATCTTGGGATTTAGTCGTCGTTGAGGATCTCTAACTGGTTTGGCATCATCCTCCAATTAAATTTTGTGTTGGCATAACGTGGGACTTACGCCCTTAAGATCATCCAGAGTATATCCAATAGTAGCTCGGTGCTTCTTTAGAGTTTTCAATAATCTTTCTTCTTCTTGCTCTGAAAGGTTAGCACTAATATTAACAGGATATATTTTCTTTTCATCAAGATAAGCATACTTAAGATTATCAGGTAAAGGTTTGAGTTCAAACACGGGATCACCCTTGGGTGGAGGGGGATCCCCAAGATTTTCAACGGGAAGATTATGTTTCAGCACAGGTTCCTGTTTAAGGAATACTTCATCTATTTCCCTTCTTTCCTTCATAAACATATCATTTTCATGGTCTAACAAATATTGTTCTAACGGATCAGTAGGAGGCACAACAATGGAAGCAAGACCAATAATCTCATCCTTACTAGGTGGTTCTCTATCACAAGGTTGTCTACGAAACTTAGCAAAATTAAACTCATGAGACATACCATCTAAGCCAATGGTGACAATATCTTTTTCACAATCAATCTTAGCACTAACTGTATGCAAGAAGGGTCTACCAAAAATAATTGGACAGAAGCAATCTTGTGGGGAAGCGAGAACAAGAAAATCAGTAGGGTATTTAACTTTCCCACACAAAACTTCAACATCTCTAACAATCCCAATTGGTTTAATGGTATCCCTATTAGCAAGCTTAATAGTAACATCAATGTCCTCTAATTCAACGGGTGCAATGTCGTGCATAATTTCTTTATATAAATCATAAGGTATCGCACTAGCACTAGCACCCATATCACATAAACCATGATAACAATGATCTCCTATTTAAACAAAAATAACAGGCATGCCTACGACAGGTCTATGTATCTTAGTATGTGGTCTTGCAATATTAGCAGTTTCATCACAGAAATAAATAACATGCCCATCTAAATCATCATCTAAGAGATCTTTAACCATAGCAATACTAGGTTCAACATTGATTTGCTCAGGAGGTGTATAAGTCCTAGTATTACTCTTACGAACATCAGTCGAAGTTTTAGCATGATCCTTTATCCTAACAGGAAATGGGGGTTTCTCAACATAAGTAGTAGGAACAATAGGATCACTATAGATGATAGTCTTTTCTTCAACTGTAATAGGTGCAACTACTTTCACTTCAACAGGGGAATTATATTTAAACCACTTCTATTTAGGGAGATCAACATGAGTAGCAAAAGATTCACAGAAATAAGCTACTATCTCAGAGTCAAGTCCATACTTAGCGCTAAATCCACGAAAAGCATCGGTATCAATAAAAGATTTAACACAATCGAACTTAGGTGTCATACCTGACTCCTTACCATCGTTGGAACCCCAATCTTCAGAGTTGCGTTTAATTCTTTCCAATAAGTCCCATTTGAAATCAATAGTCTTCAGCATATAAGAACCAGCACAAGAAGTATCAAGCAGGTTGCGATTATTAAGAGAAAGCCAAGCATAAAAATTTTGAATAATCATTTCCGGGAGAGCTCATGATTGGGGCATGAATATAACATTGACTTAATCCTCCCCCAAGCTTGAGCGATGCTTACTCCTTCGCGAGGCCAGAAATTGTATATGTAATTACGATCACGATGAACAAGATGCATAGGATAGAACTTCTGGTGAAATTCCAACTTCAATCGCTTATAATTCCAAAATCTCGTATCATCACATAGCCTATACCATGTCAATGCATCTCCCTTCAAAGATAAAGGGAAGACCTTCCTTTTGACAACATCATCGGGAATACCTGCAAGCTTAAATAATCCACAAACTTCATCCACAAAGATAAGGTGTAAATCGGGATGCAATGTTCCATCTCCTGTAAATGGATTAGCTAGCAGTTTCTCTATCATACCCGAAGGAATCTCAAAATAAATATTTTCATAAAGTTCAGTAGGTTGAGGAGAACCTCTTTGCTCTTCTAGTCGGGGTGAAGATACCCCGAACAAGCCCCTCAAAGGATTAGTTTCCATAGTGACAAGTAACAGAAAATTTCAGCACACTATATAAATGTTTCCTTACCAAGTTCCACTCACCAAAAGCGCTACACTCCCCGGCAACGGTGCCAGAAAAGAGTCTTGATGACCCACAAGTGTAGGGGATTTATCATAGTCCTTTCATTAAGTAAGAGTGACGAACCCAACGAGGAGCAGAAGGAAATGATAAGCGGTTTTCAGTAAGGTTTTCTCTGCAAGCACTGAAATTGTAGGTGATAGATAGTTTTGTGATAAGATAAATAGTAACGAGTAACAAGTAAATAAAGTAAATAAAGTGCAGCAAGATGGACCATTCCTTTATGTAGAAAAGGATAAGCCTGGACAATTTCTAATAATGAGAAACGAGCTCCTGAGGACACATGGGAATTATCGTCAAGCTAGTTTTCATCACGTTCATATGATTCGCGTTCGGTACTTTGATAATTTGATATGTTGGTGGACCGGTGCTTCGGTACTGCCCTTACTTGGACAAGCATCCCACTTATGATTAACCCCTATTGCAAGCATCCGCAACTACAAAATGAGTATTAAGGTAAACCTAACCACATCATTAAACATATGGATCCAAATCAGCCCCTAACGAAGCAACGCATAAACTAGGGTTTAAGCTTCTGTCAATCTAGCAACCCATCATCTACTTATTACTTCCCTATGCCTTCCTCTAGGCCCAAATAATGGTGAAGGGTCATGTAGTCGACGTTCACATAACACCACTAGAGGAAAAGACAATATACATCTTATCAAAATATCAAACAAATACCAAATTCACATGACGACTAATAACAAGACTTCACCCATGTCCTCAGGAACAAACGTAACTACTCACAAAGCATATTCATGTTCATAATCAGAGGAGTAATAATGTGCATAAAGGATCTGAACATATGATCTTCCACCAAGTAAACCAATTAGCATCAACTACAAGGAGTAATCAACACTACTAGCAACCCGCATGTACCAATTTGTGGTCTTGATACATTGGATACAAGAGATGAACTAGGGTTTGGATAGGAGATGGTGCTGGTGAAGATATTGATGGAGATTGACCCCCTCCCGATGAGAGGATCGTTGGTGATGATGTTGGTGAAGATTTCCCCCTCCCGGAGGGAAGTGTCCCCGGCAGAACAGCTCCGCCAGAGCCCTAGATTGGTTCCGCCTCGTGGCGGCGGTGTTTCGTCCCGTAAGCTTGCCCATGATTTTTTCCAGGGTAAAAGCCCTCATATAGCAGAAGATGGACATCGAAGGGCCACCAGGGGGCCCAGGAGATAGGGGGTGCGCCCAGTAGGGGTGGGCGCGCCACCCACCCTCCTGGCCAGGGTCTGGTCCCCCAGAGGTGTTTCTTTCGTTCAATAATTCTTAATAAATCCAAAAATAAGTTTCGTGGAGTTTCAGGTCTTTTGGAGCAGTGCAGAATAGGTTTCCAATGTTTGCTCATTTTCCAGCCAGAATTCCAGCTATCGGCATTCCCCCTCTTCATGGTAAACCTTATAAAATAAGAGAGAATAACCATAAGTATTGATATATAATGTGTAATAACATCCAATAATGCAATAAATATTGATATAAAAGCATGATACAAAATGGACGTATCACGCCCCCTCCTAGGCTTCCTCCTCCTCTATTCCACTAAGGCCCAATAAGGCCCATACACTCCCCGGCGAATTCCCATAACTCCCCGGTACTCCGATAAATACCTGAATCACTCGGAACATTTCAGATGTCCGAATATAGTCATCCAACATATCAATCTTTATGTCTCGACCATTTTGAGACTCCTCGTCATGTCCCCGATCTCATCCGGGACTCTGAACTACATTAGGTACATCAAAACACATAACTCATAATATAAATCGTCACCGAACGTTAAGCATGCAGACCCTACGGGTTCGAGAACTATGTAGACATGACCGAGACAAATCTCCGGTCAATAACCAATAGCGGAACCTGGATGCTCATATTGGTTCCCACATATTCTACGAAGATCTTTAACAGTCAAACTGCATAACAACATACATTGTTCCCTTTGTCATCGGTATGTTACTTGTCCGAGATTCGATCGTCGGTATCTCAATACCTAGTTCAATCTCGTTACCGGAAAGTCTCTTTACTCGTTACGTAATGCAACATCCCGCAACTAAGTCATTGGTCACATTGCTTGCAAGGCTTATAGTGATGTGCATTACCGAGAGGGCCTAGAGATACCTCTCCGACAATCAGAGTGACAAATCCTAATCTCAAAATACGCCAACTCAACAAGTACCTTTGGAGACACCTGTAGAGCACCTTTATAATCACCCAGTTACGTTGTGACGTTTGGTAACACACAGAGTGTTCCTCCGGTAAACGGGAGTTGCATAATCTCATAGTCATAGGAACATGTATAAGTCATGAAAAAAGCAATAGCAACATACTAAACGATCAAGTGCTAAGCTAACGAAATGGGTCAAGTCAATCACATCATTCTCTAATGATGTGATCCTGTTAAACAAATGACAACTCGTGTCTATGGCTAGGAAACTTAACCATCTTTGATTCAACGAGCTAGTCAAATAGAGGCATACTAGTGACACTGTTTGTCTATGTATTCACACATGCATTATGTTTCCAGTTAGTACAATTCTAGCATTAATAATAAACATTTATCATGAAATAAGGAAATAAATAATTACTTTATTATTGCCTCTAGGGCATATTTCCTTCATACGCACCATATTGGAAGTAGATTGAACCTCGTCTCCTTCTTAGTAGTGTAGTGTCTTTAGCGTGAGCTTTCTCCTCAACATCAAGAGACATTATCATATTTTTTGATTTATATCTCCTACGTTTTATGTTTCAGGGTAGTGAAAATATTTCCTCCATGAAGAAGACAACTTTGCAGTCATGCACCCAACAATAAATTTATCATGTAAATCACACTTAAGGATTTCTTGTTCCTTCACAATGCACTGTATCTCATGAGCTTGTTCAACTACAGAACTGTTATTCACCATCTTGTAGTCATGGAAATTCTCCATGATGTACAGTTCACTTTCTTCATCTGTTGCACCAAATTTCACATTAACTGCATCCCACGACGTCTTTCCATCTTGTATGTGCATATACACATCACACAGACGGTCAAAAAGAACACTCCCAACGCTTACCACAAAAATAATAGTTGTTGCCTGAAACTTTCTCAGATCTTCATCAGAAGACCCCTCTTGGATGCCAGTACTAACATGGAAAATTTTCTAAGTGGTGGATTTCACCAGTCACCTCTTAAAGTGCACATTGGTAAACTTATCCAGCCTCGATGCATCAGAGAATCCAGGCATAGTTAATTCAGGAAATTGCCTACAATAGATTTTTAGATTGTTGGAATATTACACAAATTCGTGATTTAATTTCATTACATAATTCATGAGTAGAACAGTAATTAGCATGCAACAGCCTAGCATACTAGATGAATAGAGCATGCATGGAGACATCAACTACACATAGAGACGTGTAAAATCACGGTGGATGTACAGTTTGTTAGTAGCCGTTGTCGTGGTCCTAAGACTGACAGTAGAAAGGGGGGTAGGTATGGAGAGGCAAGATCTTAGCTATGGTGAAGGTGTACACACGAGGTTTACGAGTTCGGTCCCTTCTCAGTGGAAGTAACAGCCGTACGTCTCGGTGCCCGGAGGCGGTCCATTGGATTATGTGTGTTGTATTACAGGGGGTGTGAACCCTTATCCAAGAGGAGGGGGTGGCTTATATAGAGTGCGCCAAGACCCCCGCCCGCCTCCATTACAAGGGGCTTAATGTACATAAAGTAAGGGGCGTTACTGGTAACGCCAGCCTTAAGTGCTCTTAATGCTTATAAAAGCTAAGGGGTGAACGTCCGGCCGTTGAGTGTCCTTCTAACTCCTGGTCTTTGATAAGTCGAGTGACTCTCCATATGGTCGAGCGATGTGGCCGTCGAGTGGATTGCACTCGACGCACTCGACCAGTGTTCTCCTGTTGTCTCTTGGTCTTTTTATCCTCCAGGGTAGTGACCTTGGGTGGGACATATAGGTCAGGCCTATGACCCTACCCCAAGTCTGTATCCTCGTTAGTAGCCCCCGAATGGATCAAGGTGCTAGTGGAAAGTAGGTAGAAGTTGAACCTGCTCCGAGCTTCGTGTCTTCGCGAGTGTTTTCTGCAAGACCGAATGCCCGCGTTGGTACTTCGGTGTCGTCTCAGGCGCCTTGATCCATTCAGTGATCTGTCGACTGAACTGGTGACCTCATGCGTCGAGTGTTGTGTCTAAGCACGAGATCTTAGGCGCGATTGTCTGTGGTGTATCCCGGATTTCACGGGATACGAAATTTCGGGGAAGAGCGCGGGCCAGAGAGCGCCAAACGGGCAGTCTGGATAAGTCGAGATGCCTCAATTACCGTGATGCCTTTTTCGCCATGTACGTTGCGTGCAACTGTTCGCGATTTGACGGGATTTCCTGGTCCCATGCGTCAGTCACTCGGAAGTGACCCTTTATAAGGTGACGAGGCCGAGGCGCCTGTACTGTGCACGCTTGCTCCCCCTTCTTTCTCCTCCACTACTCCACCACGCCCAGCGCTTCCGCTCTCGACGCTGCTGCCCCCACGCCATAGTGAAGGACAAGACGGCGGCGCTAGAGCATGCTAAGAAGGCGACGGGGGCGGTGAAAGGCAAGAAGCAGAGACGCGGGTCATCGTCGCGTGCGGGGCTGCCGCTGGGCTGGATCCAGGGCAATTGGATCCGGTCTTCGGTCCGGCAGGAGGATCTGACCGAACTGGAGGAGTCCGGGCTGATTGCTAAGGGAGCGGCGAGGCTGCCGAAGGGGGAGACCGAACCACAACCTCGACCGGGTGAGTGTGTTCTGCTTGCCACTCACGTCGACCGGGGTTTCTCGCTCCCTCTGCACCCTTTCTTCTGGGGATTTTTGAACTTCTTCGACGCGCAGCTCCACCACTTCTCTCCCAACACCATCACGTATTTAGCTGCATTTGTATCGATGTGTGAGAACTTCTTAGGGTGTCAACTTCACTGGGGTCTCTTCAAACATATCTTCACCATTCGTTCCCAGTCGGTTAAAAAGGCAAAGTCGAGTGACTCGAAAACCCACGTCATCCAGATGTGCGGGGGTTTAGGTATCCAAAAGAGGAATAGGAGTGCCTTTCCTGTTGGGACTCTCCCTGAATCTGTTAGAGGTTGGCAGTTGTCCTGGTTCTACTGCCAGGACGTCGTAGCTCGAGGTTAGTCGACCGGTCTTCCCCACTTCTCGTTCGACCATGTTCAGACTCCTTCTCCACTGAAAGTAACCGCTGATGAGACCGTGGAGACAAGGATGTTGGTGGACAGAGTGGTCCAGCTCATCAAAGATGGCGTTACCGACCTGGACTTGCTGGAAGTGTTCCTCAGTCGGCGCATCCAGCCTCTCCAGGCTCGTCATCACCCGATGTGGTTGTATTCCAGACCGGACGACACTGCTCGGGTCCATCCAGAAGAGGTGTCATCCGAAACCGTAGCTTTCTGGCTGAGGGGTATCACAGGCAAGCAGGACAACCTTAGAGGATCCATGCGAGTCGTCCCTTTCAGCGACGACAACCCGCCTGACAAGGTATACACTTTGTTCCGACTGCTTCCCGCTCGCGTTCCGACTGTACTTGATGTTGGCTGACTCTTACTCGATCGATTTGCTCTGCAGGTATTCACTGAGATGCATTTGATGCCCAACGGCGAACAGGCTTTGGAGCAGGACCAAGAGGGGGAGGACAGTGCGGAGGAGAGTGGCGAGTGGGAGTCCCCGGGAGAATAGGAGGAGGAGAGCGAGGAGTCGGACGAGGAGGAAGAAGTCGACTCGCTGCCACGCTCTGAACGCCAATCCAAACAGCAGCATGATCTGTCTGGCGGGCGTGGGAAAAGCGTGGCTCCGAGTCCCAATACTCAGAAGCACACTCGGACGTCGACTCCGGAGCCGGCGGAGAAGGTGGCCAAGCAGCTTAAAGTTGCTCCTCCCAAGGCTCGGAAGACATTGCCGCGGATCAAGATGGACGTCCCTGTTGCTTCAGGGTGAGTATCTCGTTTGTGTTTTCGTAGGTCGACTGAAGATTTACTTGTTCTGACCAACCAATTCATGTGTCTTTCTAGTCCCACCTCTGCTGCCACTGATATGGACATTGACAAGGAGCCAGGAGACGAAGAGGCCACCTCACGAGTCGGTAAGTCTGATCGACCAAGATTTGTTAAGTTGAGTAGATCGCCAATCGGCAGAGTTTCTGACATTTCTCTCTTTCTGTAGTTCTGCAAGAAGTTGTTGTGCTCCCTGATGATGAAGAGGCACCTCTATAGGAGAGGAAGAAGAAGAGTGGGAGCTCTGGCAGGAGGAGGCTTGAAGTTCAGGTCCCTCAGTCGACGCCGGCGCTCGAGGCGGTGGTCGAATGCTTCGGAGAGCCTGTTCGGACCAGCATCACATTCGCCAGCCCGCTGACGACTGATCGTCCGGCGGGTTCGACTGCTCCGACTCCTGCTGCTCCAGTGCAACCTCACGGCTCTGACTCGATGACTGCTCTGGCTGCTCTACAACCATCACTTTTTGCTGCATATCAGACTCCGGATGACTCGCCCAGCGCCGCTAGGGAAGCTCTTCGCCAGGTGAACCTTGTCGTGGAGCAGGTGAAGGTGGTGCACGAGGCTAGCCAGGTGGCTTACAATGCCAGTACTGCCCTTCAGGCCAATGTTCAGGTCAGCAAGACTCTGACTGAATTTTCGAATGTTGTCTTATATCTGATCACCCACTGGGGTGTTTTGTTGCTTAGAGCCTGGGAAATTTTCCATGCCATTCGACTTGAGTTAAATCTTAGAAGACTTTCTGAATCAGTGGGGGCATGCCGAGTGCACCCACTGGGTGCAGTCCCCGAGACCACGGTCGATTGCTGGCAGTCGACTGAGGTCTTAGAATGTATCTCTGTCCTGCTGAGTATTGATCTGAACCAGTGGGGGCACGCTAAGTGCACCCACTAGGTGTAGTCATCGAGACCACGGTCGACTGCTGGCAGTCGACTGAGGTCTTAGAATGTATCTCTATCTCTTTTTTTTTGAACTCACATTGGGCAGGCCCTGCTGAGTATTGATCTGAACTACTGGGGGCACGCTAAGTGCACCCACTGGGTGTAGTCCCCGAGACTACTTGCCGAATATTTGATTCGACGGTAGTCTTAGAGTAACTTTTTTCTGTCGATGTCCTTTATTTCTGTCGACTGACATATCACTCTTGCTGACTGCAGAGGTCTTGTGATCTTGGAGCTCGTCTTTCTGAGTTAAAGAAGAAGCATATCAGCGTTGAACTTGACCTTGAACTCGCCAAGAAGAATCTCAAAACTGCTCAACAAGAGACGGCCATCACGGGAGGTAACCATTCGACCGTTTTGTCTGCTTAGTAGTTCGCACTTTTCCGCTGCCTTTCATTCAGTCTCTTTGAACCGAGTGACTTCACACAAGGAGATGTGCGTAGTGAAAACCGCCAACTTCAGGCTCGTCTGAAGAGTGTTGTTTCTTTAGAGAGAATGAAGGAGGCGTTGGAGAAGAAGGACCTGGACCTTGCTGCTTCTCAAAAAGAAGCTCGTGAGAAGACGACGCTCGCGGACCAGAAGCTGGCTTCAGTCGGCAAGTTGGAGGATGAGAACGCGAAGTTGAAGACGGCCTTCTCGGATGCCAATCAGGAAGTCGAGCAACTAAGGAAGGACAAGGAGAACCTGACCACTGAAGTCGACGGCCTCAGAGTCAAGACGGGCCAGCTAGAGTCCTATTTGGAACGACTTGCGGCGAAGCTTGTCTTGAAGCTTGAAGGTATGGTTGTTCAGTTAGATAAATGTCATCAACTGAAATTCGCAATACTGTCGACTCATTGTTTTTGCGATGGAACAGAGCTTTGCCAGGACTTTGAAGCTGAAACTGGACGGGTCGAGACAGGTCTCGACCCCATCAACTGTCCCGTGAAAGATGAAGTTGCAATGAACTTGCTTCGATTGGAATCACGCTTGGATGGCGTTGTCGACTATCTGGCTCGGCTGAAGGCTGCGATGACCCGAGTGGACGCCGAACTCTGGCCTCAGGCGGAACATCCTCAAAGTCTCGAATCGCTAATGACTCGACTCAACCAAATCCCTAACCGAGTGCAAGAGTGGAAGAAGTCCTCTGCCCGCTGTGGCGCTTACGTCGCCTTGTCACTAGTTCGTGTGCACTGCAAGGAGGCTAAATAAGAGAAGCTGGCGGCCCTCAAGGTGGCGAATACGAAGAAGCACTCTTTCCTGGACTTCATGGACACCTTCCTCGAGGCAGCTACCCGCATTGCCGACAGCATTGATCTTGATAGCTTCTGTGATCTGTCTAGCCCTTCTCCCGTCGAGTGACGAAAAAAACATTATGCCTCACTTTTATTTGCCTCGGAATGCCGAGTGATTCTGTAATCGTTAAAACTCCTTCGGGCGTGACGCCCGAGCACTTTTAATCTGCGGTTAGGAACCTCTGGATTTATCTTTGAATATGTTGGTTTATCTTCGAGTGAAATCCATTCTTTTCTTGGGTCGGTCTCACTTTGTTTGACGCAGGTGTTGGAGAGGGATCAGCAGTTGAACAGTTGGATGAGCCTTGGGCAGCATTGATCAACTCATCAGCAAGGTACTCAGCAATGGTCTTGATGTTCCTGTCATCAGCAAGGGGCCAACCGTTGGATGCGTGCACACAATCTCGTCCTTCTTCTTGACGATGCAGCCTTCGGGGGGGCGGTGGTGTCGTGGTCGACCTGCAACCCCGCTCACCACTCGGTAGGGTTTTTCGGACTTAGGCGAGTACGGGACTCAGCTAAGCCTCCGAGTGGGAGGGCTGCTCACCACTTGGTAGGATTTCTCAAACTTAGGCGAGTAATGTACTACAGCTAAGCCCCCGAGTGGGAAGGCCGCTCACCACTCGGTAGGATTTCTCAAACTTAGGCAAGCACTGGACTGCAGCTAAGCCCCCGAGTGGGAGCGCTGCTCACCACTCGGTAGGATTTCTCAAACTTAGGCGAGTACTGGACTACAGCTAAGCCCCCCGAGTGGGAGGATTGCTCACCACTCGGTAGGATTTCTCAAACTTAGGCGAGTACTGGATTGCAGTTAAGCCCCGAGTGGGAGGATTTCTCACCACTCGGTAGGATTTTTCAAACTTAGGCAAGTACTGGACTGCAGCTAAGCCCCCAAGTGAGAGGATTGCTCACCACTCAGTAGGATTTCTCAAACTTAGGCGAGTGCTGCTCACCACAATCTCGTCCTTCTTCTTGACGGTGCAACCCCCGGGGAGATAAAGGGTCGAGACTGACCCATACCGTTTGGGAGGACTTTTTATTACTTAGGCGAGTACTGGACCGCAGCTAAGCCTCTGAGTGAGAGGCAGACTCACCACTCGGTAGGATTTGTCAAACTTAGGCGAGTATTGGACTGCAGCTAAGCCCCCGAGTGAGAGGCAGACTCACCATTCGGTAGGATTTTCATCACTTAGGCAACTACTGGACTGCAGCTAAGTGTTGGGGAACGTAGCAGAAATTCAAAATTTTCCACGCATCACCAAGATCAATCTATGGAGAGACTACCAACGAGATAGAGGGGAGTGCATCTTCATACCCTTGAAGATCGCGATGCGGAAGCGTTACAAGAACGCGGTCGGTGCAGTCGTTCACGAAGCGATTCAGATCGCGGTCGGTGCCTCCGCTTTCAACACACGTACAGCTCGGGGACGTATCCTCCTTCTTGATCCAGCAAGGGGAGAGGAGAAGTTGAGGGAGAACTCCGACAACACGACGGCATGATGGTGGTGGAGCTCGTGGTTCTCCAGCAGGGCTTCACCAAGCACTACGGAGGAGGAGGAGGTGTTGGAGGAGGGAGAGGGCTGCACCAGGGAAGAGGTGCGGGCTGCCCTCCCACCCTTCCACTATATATAGGGGCAAGGGGAGAGGGGGAGGCACCCTAGGGTTTCCCCTAGGGGGCGGCGACCAAGCAGATTGGATCTCCCTAGGGAAAATCCTAGGGAGACTTGCCCCCCAAGCCAAGCAGGTGGAGGATTGCCTCCCAAGCCAGGTGGAGGCGCCCCACCTCCCCAAATAATGTGGGAAAGGGTGTGGGGGTGCACCACCCCTTAGTGGGCTGGTTTGCCCCTTCCCCTTTGGCCCATGAGGCCCTCCAACACTTGTCGGGGCTCCCGAAACACCTTTTGGTCATGCTAGCCATAGCCTGGTATCCCCGAAACACTTCCAGACTCCAATACGCTTCGTCCAATATATCGATCTTCACCGCCGGACCATTCCGGAACTCCTCGTGACGTCCGGGATCACATCCGGGACTCCCAACTACCTTCGGTAACCACATACTATTTCCCATAACAACTCTAGCATCACCGAACCTTAAGTGTGTAGACCCTACGGGTTCGGGAATCATGCAGACATGACCGAGACGTTCTTCGGCCAATAACCAACAGAGGGATCTGGATACCCATGTTGGCTCCCACATGTTCCACGATGATCTCATCGGATGAACCACGATGCCGGGGATTCAAGCAATCCCGTATGCAATTCCCTTTGTCAATCGGTATGTTACTTGCCCGAGATTTGATCGTCGATATCCCAATACCTCGTTCAATCTCGTTACCGGCAAGTCACTTTACTCGTTCCGTAATGCATGATCCCGTGACTAACTACTTAGTCACATTGAGCTTATTATGATGATGCATTACCGAGTGGGCCCAGAGATACCTCTCCGTCATACGGAGTGACAAATCCCAGTCTCGATTTGTGCCAACCCAACAGACACTTTCGGAGATACCTGTAGTGCACCTTTATAGCCACCCAGTTACGTTGTGACGTTTGGTACACCCAAAGAAGTCCTACAGTATCCGGGAGTTACACAATATCATGGTCTAAGGAATGATACTTGACATTAGAAAAGCTTTAGCAAACGAACTATACGATCTTGTGCTATGCTTAGGATTGGGTCTTGTCCATCACATCATTCTCCTAATGATGTGATCCCGTTATCAATGACATCCAATGTCCATGGTCAGGAAACCATAACCATCTATTGATCAACGAGCTAGTCAACTAGAGGCTCACTAGGGACACGTTGTGGTCTATGTAATCACACGTGTATTGTGGTTTCCGGTCAATACAATTATAGCATGAATAATAGACAATTATCAGGAACAAGGAAATACAATAATAAACATTCTATTATTGCCTCCAGGGCATATTTCCAACAGTCTCCCACTTGCACTAGAGTCAATAATCTAGTTCACGTCACTATGTGATTCTAATGAATCAAACACACATTGGTTTTGATCATATCTTGCTTGTGACAGAGGTTATTAGTCAACGGGTCTGAATCTTTCAGATCCGTGTGTGCTTTACAAATCTCTATGTCATCTCCTAGATGCAGCTACCACGTGCTATTTGGAACTATTCCAAATAACTGCTCTACTATATGAATCCGGTCTACTAATCAGAGTCATCCAGATTAGTGTCAAAGTTTGCATCGGCGTAACCCTTTACGACGAACTCTTTTACCACCTCCATAATCGAGAAAATTCCTTAGTCTACAAGTTACTAAGCATAACCTTGACCGATGTCATGTGATCCATTCCTGGATCACACTTGTACCCCTTGACTGACTCATGGCAAGGCACACCTCAGGTGCGGTACACAGCATAGCATACTGTAGAGCCTACGTCTAAGGCATAGGGGACGACCTTCGTCCTTTCTCTCTTTTCTGCCATGGTCAGGTCTTGAGTCTTACTCAATACTCATACCTTATAACACAGCCAAGAACTCCTTCTTTGCCGATCTATTTTGAACTCCTTCAAAAACTTATCACGGTATTTATTCATTTGAAAGTATTATTAAGCGTTTTTGATCTATCCTTATAGATCTTGAGGCTCAATGTTCAAGTTGCTTATTCCAGGTTTTCCATTGAAAAACACTTTTCAAATAACCCTATATGCTTTCCAAAAATTCTACATCATTTCTGATCAACAATATGTCAACAACATATACTCATCAGAAATTCTATAGTGCTCCCACTCACTTCTTTGGAAATACAAGTTTCTCATAAACTTTGTATAAATCCAAAATCTTTGATCATCTCATCAAAGCGTATATTCCAACTCCGAGATGCTTACTCCAGTCCTTAGAAGGATTGTTGGAGCTTTGCATACTTGTTAGCATCTTTCAGGATTGACAAAACCTTCTGGTTGTATCACATACAACCTTTCCTCAAGAATATTGTCGAGGAAACAATGTTTTGACATCCTATCTGCAAGATTTCATAAATAATGCAGTAACTGCTAATATAATTCCAAAAGACTCTTAGCATCGCTACGAGTGAGAAAGTCTCATCGTAGTCAACTCCTTGAACTTTTCTGAAAAACATCTTAGCGACAAGTCGAGCTTTCTTAATGGTGACACTTACCATCATTGTCCATCTTCCTTTTAAAATCCATCTGTACTCAACAGCCTTACGACCATCGAGTAGTTCTTCCAAAGTCTACACTTTGTTTTCATACGTGGACCCTCTCGGATTTTATGGCCTCGAGCCATTCGTCGGAATCCTGGCCCACCATCGCTTCTCCATAGCTCGTAGGTTCATTGTTGTCTAGCAACATGACCTCCAAGACAGGATTATGTACCACTCTGAAGTAGTATGCATCCTTGTCGACCTACGAGGTTTGGTAGTGAATTGATCTGAAGTTCTATGATCACTATCATCAGCTTCCACTTCAATTGGTGTAGGCGCCACAGGAACAATTTCCTGTGCCCTGGTACACACTAGTTGAAGTGACGGTTCAGTAACCTCATCAAGTCTCCACCATCCTCCCACTCAATTCTTTCGAGAGAAACTTTTCCTCGAGAAAGGACCCGTTACTAGAAACAATCACTTTTGCTTCCGGATCTGAAATAGGAGGTATACCCAACTGTTTTGGGTGTCCTATGAAGATGTATTTATCCGCTTTGGGTTCGAGCTTATCAGGATGAAACTTTTTTCTTCACATAAGCGTCGCAGCCCCAAACTTTCAAGAAACGACAGCTTAGGTTTCTCCAAACCATAGTTCATATGGTGTCATCTCAACGGAATTATGTGGTGCCCTATTTAAAGTGAATGTGGTTGTCTCCAATGCCTAACCCATGAACGATAGTGGTAATTCGATAAGAGACATCATGGTATGCCCCATATCCAATAGGGTGCATCTATGATGTTCGGACACACCATCACACTATGGTGTTCCAGGCGGTGTTAGTTGTGAAACAATTTCCACAATGTCTCAATTGTGTACCAAACTCGCAACTCAGATATTCATCTCTATGATCATATCATAGCTTTTTTATCCTCTTGTCACGACGATCTTCAACTTCACTCTCAAATTACTTGAACCATTCAATAATTCAGACTTGTGTTTCATCAAGTAAATATACTCAGTATCTACTCAAATCATCTGTGAAGTAAGAACATAACGATATCCACTGCGTGCCTCAGCACTCATTGGACTGCACACATCAAAATGTATTACTTCCAACAAGTTGCTTTCTTGTTCCATTTTACTGAAAACGAGGCTTTCAGTCATCTTGCCCATGTGGTATGATTTGCATGTCTCAAGTGATTCAAAATCAAGTGAGTCCAAACGGTCCATCTGCATGGAGTTTCTTCATGCGTATATACCAATAGACATGGTTCACATGTCTCAATCTTTTCAAAAACGAGTGAGTCCAAAGATCCATCAACATGGAGCTTCTTCATGCGTTTTATACCAATATGACTCAAATGGCAGTGCCACAAGTAGGTGGCACTATATCATTACTATCTTATTTCTTTTGGCATGAACATGTGTATCACTACAATCGAGATTCAATAAACCATTCATTTTAGGTGCAAGACCATTGAAGGTATTATTCAAATAAATAGAATAACCATTATTCTCCATAAATGAATAACCGTATTGCGATAGACATAATCCAATCATGTCTATGCTCAACGCAAACACCAAATAACAATTATTTAGGTTTAACACCGATCCCAATGGTAGAGGGAGCGTGCGATGTTTGATCACATCAACCTTGGAAATACTTCCAACACATAACGTCACCTCGCCTTTAGCTAGTCTCCGTTTATTCCGTAGCCTTTTATTTCGAGTTACTAACACTTAGCAACCGAACCGGTATCTATTACCATGGTGCTACTAGGGGTACTAGTAGAGTACACATTAATATAATGTATATCCAATATACTTCTATCGACCTTGCCTGCCTTCTTATCTACCAAGTATCTAGGGTAATTCTGCTCCAGTGACTGTTCCCCTTATTATAGAAGCACTTAGTCTCGGGTTTGGGTTCAACCTTGGGTTTCTTCACTAGAGCAGCAATGGTTTTGCCGTTTCATGAAGTATCCCTTCTTGCCCTTGCCCTTCTTGAAACTAGTGGTTTTACTAACCATCAACAATTGATGCTCCTACTCGATTTCTACTTTCGTGATGTCAAACATCGCGAATTGCTCAAGGATCATCATGTCTATCCCTGATATGTTATAGTTCATCACGAAGCTCTAATAGCTTGGTGGCAGTGACTATGGAGAACCATCACTATCTCATCTGGAGGATTAACTCCCACTCGATTCAAGTGATTGTAGTACTCAGACAATCTGAGCACATGCTCAATGATTGAGCTTTTCTCCCTTAGTTTGCAGGTTAAGAAACTTGTCGGAGGTCTCATACCTCTTGACGTGGGCATGAGCCTGAAATCCCAATTTCGGCCCTTGGAATGTCTCATATGTTCTGCGACGTTTCAAAAATCATCTTCGGCACCTCAATTCTAAACCGTTTAACATTACTGAACTACCACGTAGTCATCAAAATGTGTATGTCTGATGTTCACAACATCCACAGACGACGTTCGAGGTTCAGCACACCGAGCGGTGCATTAAGGACATAAGCCTTCTGCACAGCAATGAGGACAATCCTCAGCTTACGCACCCAGTCCGCATAATTGCTACTATCAACTTTCAACTAAATTTTCTCTAGGAACATATCTAAAACAGTAGAACTAAAGCGCAAGCTACGACATAATTTGCAAAATCCTTTTGACTATGTTCATGATAATTAAGTTCATCTAATGAACTCCCACTCAGATAGAAATCCCTCTAGTCATCTAAGTGATACATGATCCGAGTCAACTAGGCCGTGTCCGATCATCATGTGAGACGGACTAGTCATCATCGGTGAACATCTTCATGTTGATCGTATCTACTATATGACTCATGTTCGACCTTTCGGTCTCTTGTGTTATGAGGCCATGTCCGTACATGCTAGGCTCGTCAAGTCAACCTAAGTGTTTTGCATGTGTAAATATGGCTTACGCCCGTTGTATGTGAATGTTAGAATCTATCACAGCCGATCATCACGTGGTGCTTCGAAACAACAAACTTTCGCAACAGCCACAGTTAGGGGGAACACTTTCTTGAAATTATTATGAGGGATCATCTTATTTACTACCGTCGTTCTAAGAAAATAAGATGTAAAAACATGATAAACATCACATGCAACCAAATAGTGACATGATATGGCCAATATCATTTTGCTCCTTTTGATCTCCATCTTCGGGGCGCCATGATCATTATCGTCACCGGCATGACACCATGATCCCTATCATCATGATCTCCATCATCGTGTCTCCATGAAGTTGTCTCGCCAACTATTACTTCTACTACTATGGCTAACGGTTTAGCAATGAAGTAAAGTAATTACATGGTGTTATTCAATGACACGCAGGTCATACAATAATTAAAGACAACTCCTATGGCTCCTGCCGGTTTTCATACTCATCGACATGCAAGTCGTGATTCCTATTACAAGAATATGATCAATCTCATACATCACATATATTTCATTCATCACATCCTTCTTGGCCATATCACATCACACGACATATGCTGCAAAAACAAGTTAGACATCCTCTAATTGTTGTTGCAAGTTTTTACGTGGCTGCTATAGGTTCTAGCAAGAACGTTTCTTACCTACGCCAAAACCACAACGTGATATGCCAATTTCTATTTACCCTTCATAAGGACCCTTTTCATCGAATCCGATCCGACTAAAGTGGGAGAGACTGGCACCCGCTAGCCACCTTATGCAACAAGTGCATGTCAGTCGGTGGAACCTGTCTCACGTAAGTGTACGTGTAAGGTCGGTCCGGGCCGCTTCATCCCACAATACCGAAATAAGATAGGACTAGTAACGGTAAGCATATTGAACAAAACCAACGCCCACAACTACTTGTGTTCTACTCGTGCATAGAATCTACGCAATAGACCTAGCTCATGATGCCACTGTTGGGGAACGTAGCAGAAATTCAAAATTTTCTATGCATCACCAAGATCAATCTATGGAGAGACTAGCAACGAGAGAGAGGGGAGTGCATCTTCATACCCTTGAAGATCGCGATGCGGAATCGTTACAAGAACGCGGTCGGTGGAGTCGTTCACGAAGCGATTCAGATCGCGGCCGAATCCGATCTAAGCACCGAACAACGGTGCCTCCGCGTTCAACACACGTACAGCCCGGGGACGTCTCCTCCTTCTTGATCTAGCAAGGGGAGAGGAGAAGTTGAGGGAGAACTCCGACAGCACGACGGCATGGTGGTGGTGGAGCTCGTGGTTCTCCAGCAGGGCTTCACCAAGCACTACGGAGGAGGAGGAGGTGTTGGAGGAGGGAGAGGGCTGCACCAGGGAAGAGGTGCGGCTGCCCTCCCACCCTTCCACTATATATAGGGGCAAGGGGAGAGGGGGAGGCACCCTAGGGTTTCCCCTAGGGGGCGGCGACCAAGCAGATTGGATCTCCCTAGGGAAAATCCTAGGGAGACTTGCCCCCCAAGCCAAGCAGGTGGAGGATTGCCTCCCAAGCTAGGTGGAGGCGCCCCACCTCCCCAAATAACATGGGAAAGGGTGTGAGGGGAGCACCACCCCTTAGTGGGCTGGTTTTCCCCTTCCCCTTTGGCCCATGAGGCCCTCCAACACTTGCCGGGTCTCCCGAAACACCTTTCGATCAAGCTGGCCATAGCCTGGTATTCCCGGAACACTTCCAGACTCCAATACCCTTTGTCCAATATATCGATCTTCACCGCCGGACCATTCTAGAACTCCTCGTGACGTCCGGGATCACATCCGGGACTCCCAACTACCTTCGGTAACCACATACTATTTCCCATAACAACTCTAGCATCACCGAACTTTAAGTGTGTAGACCCTACGGGTTCGGGAATCATGCAGACATGACCGAGACATTCTCCGGCCAATAACCAACAGCGGGATCTGGATACCCATGTTGGCTCCCACATGTTCCACGATGATCTCATCGGATGAACCACGATGTCGGGGATTCAAGCAATCCCGTATGCAATTCCCTTTGTCAATCGGTATGTTACTTTCCTGAGATTCGATCGTCGATATCCCGATACCTCGTTCAATCTCGTTACCGACAAGTCACTTTACTCGTTCCGTAATGCATGATCCCGTGACTAACTACTTAGTCACATTGAGCTCATTATGACGATGCATTATCGAGTGGGCCCAGAGATACCTCTCCGTCATACGGAGTGACAAATCCCAGTCTCGATTCGTGCCAACCCAACAAACACTTTCGGAGATACCTGTAGTGCACCTTTATAGCCACCCAGTTACGTTGTGACGTTTGGTACACCCAAAGCACTACTAAAGTATCCGGGAGTTACACAATCTCATGGTCTAAGGAAATGATAGTTGACATTAGAAAAGATTTAGCAAACGAACTACACGATCTTGTGCTATGCTTAGGATTGGGTCTTGTCCATCGCATCATTCTCCTAATGATGTGATCCCGTTATCAATGACAACCAATGTCCATGGTCAGGAAACCATTACCATCTAGGGACATGTTGTGGTCTATGTATTCACACATGTATTGTGGTTTACGGTCAATACAATTATAGCATGAATAATAGACAATTATCAGGAACAAGGAAATACAATAATAACTATTTTATTATTGCCTCTAGGGCATATTTCCAACACTAAGCCCCTGAGTGAGAGGCAGACTCACCACTCGGTAGGATTTCTCAAACTTAGGCGAGTACTGGACTGCAGCTAAGCCCCCGAGTGAGAGGCAGACTCACCACTCGGTAGGATTTTCATCACTTAGGCGAGTACTGGACTGCAGCTAAGCCACCGAGTGAGAGGCAGACTCGCCACTCGGTAGGATTTTCATCACTTAGGCGAGTACTGGACTGCAGCTAAGCCTCCGAGTGAGAGGCAGACTCCCCCACTCGGTAGGATTTTCATCACTTAGGCAAGTACTGGACTGCAGCTAAGCCTCCGAGTGAGAGGCAGGCTCGCCACTCGGTAGGATTTTCATCACTTAGGCGAGTACTGGACTGCAGCTAAGCCCCCGAGTGATAGGCAAACTCACCACTCGGTAGGATTTTCATCACTTAGGCGAGTACTGGACTGCAACTAAGCCCCCGAGTGAGAGGCAGACTCACCACTCGGTAGGATTTTTATCACTTCATCTTAGGCGAAACAGATCCGCAGCTAAGGCGACACATACAAAAGAAATAAACAACAATCATTCGGAAGACTATAAAATTATGTCTTTTGATAATCAAACAAAGAGATACTTCTTATTACATCTCATCAGTCTAAAATACTTAAGAGTAAAAAGGGCGGAGCAGTTCCGCATTCCAGGCGTGTAGTTCATCTTTGTTGTGCTTGACGTTGAAGAGACGATATGCTCCGTTGTGGAGCACCTTGGTGACGATGAAAGGGCCTTCCCAAGCGGGGGCAAGCTTGTGTGGCTTCTGCTGGTCCACTCGGAGAACCAAGTCCCCTTCCTGGAACGCTCGACCCCTTACGTTCCTGTCATGGAATCGACGCAAGTCTTGTTGATAAATGGTCGACCGGATCAAGGCCATCTCTCTTTCTTCCTCCAGGAGGTCGACTGCATCTTGTCGAGCCTGCCCTGCTTCCTCTTCTGAGAAGAGTTCACTCGGGGAGCGTTGTGGAGCAAATCACTCGACAAAATGGCTTCGGCCCCGTAGACTAAAAAGAATGGAGTTCATCTAGTCGACCGATTGGGATTTGTCCTCAGCCCCCAAAGCACTGATGGAAGCTCATCAACCCAAGCTCCTGCCGCATGCTTGAGGTCACGCATCAACCGAGGCTTCGGTCCTTTGAGAATCAATCCGTTCGCTCGCTCAGCCTGCCCATTCGACTGAGGATGGGCGACCGAAGTGTAATCGACCCTCGTTCCTTGGGAAGCAGAAAAGGCTCTGAATTCATGAGAGTCAAAGTTCGATCCGTTGTCAGTGATGATGTTGTGCGGTACGCCATATCTAAATATCAATTCTCGGATGAAACTCACAACAGTACTTGCTTCAAGGTTTTTAATGGGCTTGGCTTCGATCCACTTGGTAAACTTGTCGACTGCTACTAGCACATGGGTAAACTCGCTCCTGCCGGTCCTCAGAGGTCCAACCATGTCCAATCCCCAAACAGCAAAAGGCCAGATGAGTGGAATAGTCTTCAGAGCTGATGCAGGTTTATGGGACATGTTGGATTAAAACTGACAACCTTCACACTTGTCCACTATTAGCTTTGCCATCTCGTTGGCATGCGGCCAGTAAAACCCGGCCGTATGCTTTGGCCACGATGGTCCGAGAGGACGCTTGGTGACCACAGGTCCCCGAGTGAATATCATTGAGGATCATTTGGCCTTCTTCTGGCATGATGCACTTCTGGCAGACCCTAGTTACACTTTCTCTGAACAATTGTCCTTTTATCACGGTGAAGGCTTTAGACCGTCGGACGATCTGTCGAGCCTCTTCTTCATCTTCTGGAAGTTCTTTCCTAAGAATGTATGCAATGTACGGCACTGTCTAGTCAGGAGTAATGACGAAAACCTCCATGACTAAGTCGACCACGGCTGGGATTTCGACTTCAGTCGGATCTATGGCACTCTTGGGCTGTGGTGATCCTTCGGTGAAAGGGTCTTCCTGAACTGAAGGCGAATGAATATGTTCCAAAAACACATTTCGGGGAATGGCCTCTCTCTTTGAGCTTATCTTTGCCAACTCATTTGCAGCTTGATTTTTCAGTCGGGGTATATGGTGAAGCTCCAAACCTTCAAACTTCTTTTCCAGCTTTCTTACTGCATTGCAATAACCAGTCATGGCTGGGCTCCTGAAATCACATTCCTTCATCACCTGATTAACCACCAAATTTGAGTCGCCCGTAGACCATAAGGCGACGGACGCCGAGTGAAATGGCCATACGCAAACCATATAAAAGTGCTTCATATTCGGCTTCATTATTGGAGGAATCAAAATGAATCTAGAGAACATAACTAAGCTTGTCTCCACGGGAGGATACCAATACTACCCCAGCACCTGAACCATTCAGCATCTTGGTGCCATCAAAGAACATAGTCCAATGCTCCGAGTGAACTTGAGTCGGCAATTGTTGCTCAATCCACTCGGCAAAGAAATATGTGATTGCTTGCGACTTGATAGCTTTCTTTGCCTCAAACTTGATATCCAATGGAAGGAGTTCAATCGCCCATTTTGCCACTCGACCAGTTGCATCTCTGTTATTCAGAATTTCAGATAGTGGCGCATCGCTGATGACTGTAATAGAGTGGTCAGAGAAATAATGCGCAACCTTCTTCATGGTCATGTATATTCCATAGACAAGCTTCTGATAATGTGAATATCATTGCTTGGATTGAGTCAAAACTTCAGAGAGATAATAAACTGGGCGTTGAACCTTGTAAGCTTTTCCTTCGTCTTCTCGCTCGACCATGAGTACTGTACTAACAACTTGTCCAGTGGCTGCAATATAAAGCAGTAAATGCTCTTTGCTGATTGGCGCAGCAAGCACCGACTGTTGGAAATATGCCCTAGAGGCAATAATAAATTAGTTATTATTATATTTCCTTGTTCATGATAATTGTCTTTTATTCATGCTATAACTGTATTATCCGGAAATCGTAATACACGTGTGAATACATAGACCCCAATATGTCCCTAGTGAGCCTCTAGTTGACTAGCTCGTTGTGATCAACAGATAGTCATGGTTTCCTGGCTATGGACATTGGATGTCGTTGATAACGGGATCACATCATTAGGAGAATGATGTGATGGACAAGACCCAATCCTAAGCATAGCACAAAGATCGTGTAGTTCGTTTGCTAGAGCTTTTCCAATGTCAAGTATCTCTTCCTTAGACCATGAGATCGTGTAAATCCCGGATACTGTAGGAGTGCTTTGGGTGTATCAAACGTCACAACGTAACTGGGTGGCTATAAAGGTGCATTACAGGTATCTCCGAAAGTGTCTGTTGGGTTGGCACGAATCGAGACTGGGATTTGTCACTCCGTGTAAGCGGAGAGGTATCTCTGGGCCCACTCGGTAGGACATCATCATATGCGCAATGTGACCAAGGAGTTGATCACGGGATGATGTGTTACGGAACGAGTAAAGAGACTTGCCGGTAACGAGATTGAACAAGGTATAAGGATACCGACGATCGAATCTCGGGCAAGTATAATACCGCTAGACAAAGGGAATTGTATACGGGATTGATTAAGTCCTTGACATCGTGGTTCATCCGATGAGATCATCGTGCAACATGTAGGAGCCATCATGGGTATCCAGATCCCGTTGTTGGTTATTGACCGGAGAACGTCTCGGTCATGTCTACATGTCTCCCGAACCCGTAGGGTCTACACACTTAAGGTTCGATGATGCTAGGGTTATAAAGGAAGTTTGTATGTGGTTACCGAATGTTGTTCGGAGTCCCGGATGAGATCCCGGACGTCACGAGGAGTTCCGGAATGGTCCGGAGGTAAAGATTTATATATAGGAAGTCCTATTTTGGCCACCGGAAAATGTTCGGGATTTTTCGGTATTGTACCAGGAAGGTTCTAGAAGGTTCCGAAGTGGGCCCACCTGCATGGGGGGACCCACATGAACGTGGGTAGTGGGGGCAAGGCCCCACACCCCTGGTCAAGGCGCACCAAGATCCCCCCTTAGAAGGAATAAGATCATATCCCAAAGGGATAAGATCAAGATCCCTAAAAAGGGGGGATAGCAATCGGTGGGGAAGGAAATGATGGGATTTCTTTCCTCCCACCTTTGCCAACGCCCCAATGGACTTGGAGGGCAAGAAACCAGCCCCCTCCACCCCTATATATAGTGGGGAGGCGCATGGGAGCTTGACCCTTGCCCCTGGCGCAGCCCTCCCTCTCCCAAGTGCTCCTCCTCTCTCGCGGTGCTTGGCGAAGCCCTGCAGGATTGCCACGCTCCTCCACCACCACCACGCCGTTGTGCTGCTGCTGGATGGAGTCTTCCTCAACCTCTCCCTCTCTCCTTTCTGGATCAAGGCTTGGGAGACGTCACCGGGCTGTACGTGTGTTGAACGCGGAGGTGTCGTGCGTTCGGCACTTGATCATCGATGATTTGAATCACGACGAGTACGACTCCATCAACCCCGTTCACTTGAACGCTTCCGCTTAGCGATCTACAAGGGTATGTAGATGCACTCTCCTTTCTACTCGTTGCTGGTCTCTCCATAGATAGATCTTGGTGATACGTAGGAAATTTTTTGAATTTCTGCTACGTTACCCAACAGTGGCATCATGAGCTAGGTCTATTGCGTAGATTCTTTGCACGAGTAGAACACAAAGTAGCTGTGGGCGTTGATGTTGTTCAATATGCTTACCGTTACTAGTCCAATCTTGTTTCGACGGTATTGTGGGATGAAGCGGCCCGGACCGACCTTACACGTACTCTTACGTGAGACAGGTTCCACCGATTGACATGCACTTGGTGCATAAGGTGGCTAGCGGGTGCCAGTCTCTCCCACTTTAGTCGGAACGGATTCGATGAAAAGGGTCCTTATGAAGGGTAAATAGCAATTGACATATCACGTTGTGGTTTTGCGTAGGTAAGAAACGTTCTTGCTAGAAAACCATAGCAGCCACGTAAAACATGCAAACAACAATTAGAGGACGTCTAACTTGTTTTTGCAGGGTATGCTATGTGATGTGATATGGCCAAGAATAATGTGATGAATGATATGTGATGTATGAGATTGATCATGTTCTTGTAATAGGATTCACGACTTGCATGTCGATGAGTATGACAACCGGCAGGAGCCATAGGAGTTGTCTTAATTTATTGTATGACCTGCGTGTCATTGAACAACGCCATGTAATTACTTTACTTTATTGCTAACCGGTAGCCATAGTAGTAGAAGTAATAAGTTGGCGAGACGACTTCATGGAGACACGATGATGGAGATCATGATGATGGAGATCATGGTGTCATGCCGGTGACGATGATGATCATGGAGCCCTGAAGATGGAGATCAAAAGGAGCAAAATGATATTGGCCATATCATGTCACTATTTGATTGCATGTGATGTTTATTATGTTTATGCATCTTGTTTACTTAGGACGACGGTAGTAAATAAGATGATCCCCAACAATTTCAAGAAGTGTTCTCCCCTAACTGTGCACCGTTGCTACAGTTCGTCGCTTCTAAGCACCACGTGATGATCGGGTGTGATGGATTCTTACGTTCACATACAACGGGTGTAAGACAGATTTACACAGCAATACACTTAGGGTTAACTTGACGAGCCTAGCATGTACAGACATGGCCTCGGAACACGGAGACCGAAAGGTCGAGCATGAGTCGCATAGTAGATACGATCAACATGAAAATGTTCACCGATGATGACTAGTCCGTCTCACGTGATGATCGGACACGGGCTAGTTTGACTCGGATCATGTGATCACTTAGATGACCAGAGGGATGTCTATCTGAGTGGGAGTTCATAAGATGAACTTAATTATCCTGAACATAGTCAAAAAGACCTTTTGCAAATTATGTCATAGCTCACGCTATAGTTCTACTGTTTACATATGTTCCTAGAGAAAATATAGTTGAAAGTTGATAGTAGCTATTATGCGGATAGTAGAAAGCTTATGTCCTTAATGCACCGCTCAGTGTGCTGAACCCCAAACGTCGTTTGTGGATGTTACGAACATCAGACATACACGTTTTGATAACTACGTGATAGTTCAGTGAAACGGTTTAGAGCAGAGGCACCAAAGACGTTTTTCGAAAAGTCGCGGAACATATGAGATGTTTTGAGGGCTGAAATTGAGATTTCAGGCTCGTGCCCACGTCAAGAGGTATAAGACCTCCGACGATTTTCTTAACCTGCAAACTGACGGAGAAAAGCTCAATCGTTGAGCTTGTGCTCAGATTGTCTGAGTACAACAATCACTTGAATCAAGTGGGAGTTGATCTTCCATATGAGATAGTGATGTTTCTCCAAAGTCATTGCCACCAAGCTGCTAGAGCTTTGTGATGAACTATAACATATCAGGGATAGATATGATGATCCTTGAGGTATTCACGATGTTTGACACCGCGAAAGTAGAAATCAAGAAGGAGCATCAATTTTTGATGGTTGGTGAAACCACTAGTTTCAAGAAGGGCAAGGGCAAGAAGGGATACTTCATGAAACGGCAAATTAGCTGCTGCTCTAGTGAAGAAACCCAAGGTTGAACCCAAACCCGAGACTAAGTGCTTCTGTAAAAAGGGGAACAGCCACTGGAGCAGGATTACCCTAGATACTTGGTAGATGAGAAGGCTGTCGATAGAAGTATATTGGATATACATTATGTTAATGTGTACTTTACTAGTACTCCTAGTAGCACCAGGGTATTAGATACCGGTTCGGTTGCTAAGTGTTAGTAACTCGAAACAAAAGGCTACGGAATAAACGGAGACTAGCTAAAGGTGAGCTGACGATATGTGTTGGAAGTGTTTCCAAGTGTTGATATGATCAAAGCATCGTACGCTCCCTCTACCATCGAGATTGGTGTTTGCGTTGAGCATAGACATGATTGGATTATGTCTATTGCAATACGGTTATTCATTTAAGGAGAATAATGGTTGCTCTGTTTATTTGAATAATACCTTGAATGGTCTTGCACCTAAAATGAATGGTTTATTGAATCTCGATCGTAGTGATACACATGTTCATGCCAAAAGATAGTAATGATAGTACCACCTACTTGTGGCACTGCCACGTAAGTCATATCGGTATCAAACGCATGAAGAAGCTCCATGTTGATGGATCTTTGGGCTCACTCGTTTTGAAAAGTTTGAGACATGCGAACCATGTCTATTGGTGTATATGCATGAAGAAACTCCATGCAAATGGACCGTTTGAACTCACTTGATCTTGAATCACTTGAGACATGCAAATCATACCACATGGGCAAGATGACTGAAATCCTCGGTTTCAGTAAAATGGAACTAGAAAGCAACTTGTGGGAAGAAATACATTTTGATGTATGCAATACAATAAGTGCTGAGGCATGTAGTGGATATCGTTATGTTCTTACTTCACAGATGATTCGAGTAGATGTTGAGAATATTTACTTGATGAAACACAAGTTTGAATTATTGAATGGTTCAAGTAATTTCAGAGTGAAGTAGAAGATCATTGTGACAGGAGGATAAAATGTCTATGATATGATCATAGAGATGAATATCTGAGTTACGAGTTTTGGCACACAATTAAGACATTGTGGAAATTGTTTCACAATTAAAACCGCCTGGAACACCATAGTGTGATGGTGTGTCCGAACATCATAGTTGCACCCTATTGTATATGGTGCGTACCATAATGTCTCTTATCGAATTACCACTATCGTTCATGGGTTAGGCATTAGAGACAACCACATTCACTTTAATGGGGTACCACATAATTCCGTTGAGACGACACCGTTTGAACTATGGTTTGGAGAAACCTAAGTTGTCGTTTCTTAAAAGTTTGGGGCTGCGACTCTTATGAGAAAAAGTTTCAGGTTGATAAGCTCGAATCCAAAGCGGATAAAATGCATCTTCATAGGACAGCCAAAACAGTTGGGTATACCTCCTAATTCAGATCCGAAAGCAATAGGGATTGTTTCTTGAATCGGATCCTTTCTCGAGGAAAGGTTTCTCTCGAAAGAATTGAGTGGGAGGATGGTGGAGACTTGATGAGGTTATTGAAACCGTCACTTCAACAAGTGTGTAGCAGGGCACAGGAAATTGTTCCTGTGGCACCTATACCAATTGAAGTGGAAGCTTATGATAGTGACCATGAAGCTTCGGATCAAGTCACTACCGAACCTCGTAGGACGACAAGGACGCGTACTGCTTCGGAGTGGTACGGTAATCCTGTCTTGAAGGTCATGTTGCTAGACAACAATGAACCTATGAGCTATGGAGAAGTGATGGTGGGCCCAAATTCCGACAAATGGTTAGAAGCCATGAAATCCGAGATAGGATCCATGTATCAGAACAAAGCATGGACTTTGGTGGACTTTCCCGATGATCGGCAAGCCATTGAGATAAATGGATCTTTAAGAAGAAGACGGACGTGGATGGTAATGTCACCATCTATGAAGCTCGACTTGTGGCGAAGAGTTTTTCACAAGTTCAAGGAGTTGACTACGATAAGATTTTCTCATCTGTAGCGATGCTTGAAGTCTGTCGGAATCATGTTAGCATTAGCTGCATTTATGAAATCTGGCAGATGGATGTCAAAACAAGTTTCCTTACCAGTTTTCGTAAGGAAAGGTTGTATGTAATACAATCCAAAAGTTTTTGTCGATCCTAAGGATGCTAAAAGGTATGCTGGCTCCAGCGATCCTTCTAAGGACTGGAGTAAGCATCTCGGAGTTGGAATGTGCACTTTGATAAGATGATCAAAGATTTTGGGTTTATACAAAGTTTATGAGAAACTTGTATTTCCAAAGAAGTGAGTGGGAGCACTATAGAATTTCTGATGAGTATATGTTGTTGACATATTGATGATCAGAAATGATGTAGAATTTCTAGAAAGCATATAGGGTTATTTGAAAACTGTTTTTCAATGGAAAACCTGGATTAGGCTACTTGAACAATAAGCATCAAGATCTATAAGATAGATCAAAATGCTTAATCGTACTTTCAAATGAGCAGGTACCTTGACATAATCTTGAAGGTGTTCAAGATGGATCAGTCAAAGAAGGAGTTCTTGCCTGAGTTGTAAGGTATGAAGTTAAGACTTAAAGCTCGACCACGGCAGAAGAAAGAGGAAGGACGAAGGTCGTCCCCTATGCTTTTATCATAGGCTCTCTACAGTATGCTATGCTGTGTACCGCACCTGAAGTGTGCCTTGCCATGAGTCAGTCAAGGGGTACAAGAGTGATCCAAGAATGGATCACAGGACAGCGGTCAAAGTTATCCTTAGTAACTAGTGGACTAAGGAATTTTCTCGATTATGGAGGTGGTAAAAGAGTTCGTCGTAAAGGGTTACGTCGATGCAAGCTTAACACCTATCCGGATAGCACTGAGTAGAGATACCGGATACGTATGATGGAGCAACAATTTAGAATAGCTCCAAGTAGAACAGTTATTTGGAATAGCTCCAAATAGAGCGTGGTAGCTGCATCTAGGAGATGACATAGAGATTTGTAAAGCACACACGGATCTAAAAGGTTCAGACCTGTTGACTATAACCTCTCTCACAAGCATAACATGATCAAACCCAGAACTCATCGAGTGTTAATCACATGGTAAATGTGAACTAGATTATTGACTCTAGTAAACTCTTTGGGTGTAAGTCACATGGGGATGTGACCTTGAGTGTTAATCACATATCGATGTGAACTAGATTATTGACTCTAGTGCAAGTGGGAGACTGTTGGAAATATGCCCTAGAGGCAATAATAAATTAGTTATTATTATATTTCCTTGTTCATGATAATTGTCTTTTATTCATGCTATAACTGTATTATCCGGAAATCGTAATGCACGTGTGAATACATAGACCCCAATATGTCCCTAGTGAGCCTCTAGTTGACTAGCTCGTTGTGATCAACAGATAGTCATGGTTTCCTGGCTATGGACATTGGATGTCGTTGATAACGGGATCACATCATTAGGAGAATGATGTGATGGACAAGACCCAATCCTAAGCATAGCACAAAGATCGTGTAGTTCGTTTGCTAGAGCTTTTCCAATGTCAAGTATCTCTTCCTTAGACCATGAGATCGTGTAACTCCCGGATACTGTAGGAGTGCTTTGGGTGTATCAAACGTCACAACGTAACTGGGTGGCTATAAAGGTGCATTACAGGTATCTCCAAAAGTGTCTGTTGGGTTGGCACGAATCGAGACTGGGATTTGTCACTCCGTGTAAGCGGAGAGGTATCTCTGGGCCCACTCGGTAGGACATCATCATATGCGCAATGTGACCAAGGAGTTGATCACGGGATGATGTGTTACGGAACGAGTAAAGAGACTTGCCGGTAACGAGATTGAACAAGGTATAAGGATACCGACGATCGAATCTCGGGCAAGTATAATACCGCTAGACAAAGGGAATTGTATACGGGATTGATTAAGTCCTTGACATCGTGGTTCATCCGATGAGATCATCGTGCAACATGCGGGAGCCATCATGGGTATCCAGATCCCGCTGTTGGTTATTGACCGGAGAACGTCTCGGTCATGTCTACATGTCTCCCGAACCCGTAGGGTCTACACACTTAAGGTTCGATGACGCTAGGGTTATAAAGGAAGTTTGTATGTGGTTACCGAATGTTGTTCGGATCCCGGATGAGATCCGGACGTCACGAGAAGTTCCGGAATGGTCCGGAGGTAAAGATTTATATATAGGAAGTCCTATTTTGGCCACCGGAAAATGTTCGGGATTTTTCGGTATTGTACTAGGAAGGTTCTAGAAGGTTCCGAAGTGGGGCCCACCTGCATGGGGGGACCCACATGAACGTGGGTAGTGGGGGCAAGGTCCCACACCCCTGGTCAAGGCGCACCAAGATCCCCCCTTAGAAGGAATAAGATCATATCCCAAAGGGATAAGATCAAGATCCCTAAAAAGGGGGGATAGCAATCAGTGGGGAAGGAAATGATGGGATTTCTTTCCTCCCACCTTTGCCAACGCCCCAATGGACTTGGAGGGCAAGAAACCAGCCCCCTCCACCCCTATATATAGTGGGGAGGCGCATGGGAGCTTGACCCTTGCCCCTGGCGCAGCCCTCCCTCTCCCAAGTGCTCCTCCTCTCTCGCGGTGCTTGGCGAAGCCCTGCAGGATTGCCACGCTCCTCCACCACCACCACGCCGTTGTGCTGCTGCTAGATGGAGTCTTCCTCAACCTCTCCCTCTCTCCTTTCTGGATCAAGGCTTGGGAGACGTCACCGGGCTGTACGTGTGTTGAACGCGGAGGTGTCGTGCGTTCGGCACTTGATCATCGGTGATTTGAATCACGACGAGTACGACTCCATCAACCCCGTTCACTTGAACGCTTCCGCTTAGCGATCTACAAGGGTATGTAGATGCACTCTCCTTTCTACTCGTTGCTGGTCTCTCCATAGATAGATCTTGGTGATACGTAGGAAATTTTTTGAATTTCTGCTACGTTACCCAACACCGACTAGGTGGAAAGCAGGGTTTTGAGCTCTGCAATGCTGCATCAGCTTCTTCTGTCCACTCGAACTTATCAGATTTCTTCATCAGTCGGTAAAGAGGCAAGGCCTTTTCGCCGAGATGAGAAATGAATCGACTCAGGGCGGCCAAACAAGCAGTCAGCTTCTGAACGTCATGCACTCGCACGGGGGCGTTTCATTCTGAGGATGGTATCAACTTTTTCTGGATTGGCGTCTATCCCTCGTTCGGAAACGAGAAAACCAAGTAACTTTCCTCCTGGAACTCCGAATGTGCACTTTGACTGATTAAGCTTGATATCGTACCTCCTCAGGTTGGCAAAGGTTTCTGCAAGGTCAATCAATAGGTTAGAACCTTTGCGATACTTGACCACAATGTCATCCATGTATGCTTCCACATTCCGACTGATTTGAGTGAGCAGGCACTTCTGAATCATTCTCATGAATGTGGCTCCGGCATTTTTCAAACCAAAAGGCATGGTGACATAGCAAAAGCACCCGAATGGGGTGATGAAGGCTGTTTTTTATTTCATCGGGACCATACAGTTGGATCTGATGATATCCGGAATATGCATCTAAGAAAGACAACCGCTCGCACCCCGTAGTCGAGTCAACAATCTGATCGATGCGAGGGAGAGGGAAGTGATCTTTTGGGCAGGCCCGATTGATATGCTTGAAATCAATGCACATACGAAGTGAATCATCCTTCTTAGGAACCATGACTACATTGGCTAACCACTCAGAGTGGTAGATTTCACGGATGAACTCTGCTGCCAACAGTCGAGCCACTTCTTCGCCAATTGCTTTCCTCTTCTGCGCGGTGGACCGCCGAAGGTGCTTTTTGACGGGTTTTACCTTGGGGTCGACACGCAAATGGCGCTCGGCCAGTCCCCTGGGTACACCCGGCATGTCAGAAGGTTTCCATGCAAAGGTGTCCCAGTTCTCACGGAGGAACTGGACGAGCGCTTCTTCCTATTTGCTGTCGAGTGTTGTTGATATATGAGTCGGTGCAGCATTGGGATCTGTCAGGTGAATATGAACTAGCTTTGTTTCATCAGTCGACTGAAATGCGGAATCTGTGGCAGGCTTCTTGGCTCGGAGCAAGTCACTTGGATCTGCATTCCTCTGATACTCTTGGAATTCAACTACTGCCATCTGTGCATCAGCGATTTTGGAACCTTTCTGGAAACATTCCTCAGCCTTCTGCCGATTGCCAGTAATTGTGATCACACCTTTGGGTCCAGGCATCTTCAGTTTGAGATACACATAACATTGCCATAAAACGTGCATAGGTTGGCCTACCCAGAATGGCATGATAGGCACTCTGGAAATCCACAACTTCAAATGTCAACTTCTCCTTACGGTAATGCTTGGAAACACTGAAAACCACATCAAGGGCTATCTGGCCGAGTGATTCAGCTTTCTTTCCAGGGATAACACCATGAAAACTCATGATGCTCTCGCTAAGTTTGGACATCGTAATGCCCATCCCCTTCAAGGTTTCAGTGTAAAGGATGTTCAGACCACTGCCACCGTCCATCAGTACTTTGGTTAGTCGAGTGTCCCAAACCACGGGGTCGACCACCAGTGCTTGCCTCCCAGGGGTGGATACACGAGCAGGATGGTCAGACTGGTCGAACGTGATGGTTGTCTGAGACCATCTCAGGTATGTGGTCGTCGCCGCAGGAGCGACCATATTCACTTCTCTGTTGATGACCTTCAATCGACTCTTGCTTTCAACATCAGCAAAAATCATCAGAGTGGAATTGACTTTGTGATAACCATCGTCTTCCTCTTCATCCTCATCTTTGTCTGACTCTTTGTCCTTCTCATTGGGCTGTTTCTCTCGGAACTGCTGGATTAGGAGTCGACATTGTCGAGTGGTATGCTTCGGGTAAATCAGATTACCTTCTTCATCTTTCTTCGTGTGGATGTGACATGGCAAATCCAGCACTTCATTCCCTGCTTGATCCTTTACCTTCTTAGGGGGCCAGGGCCCCTTAGGTTTTTCCTTAAACTTTCCTTGAGTCATTGCTGCAATCTCTCCAGGTGCCGCTGGTTCGGCCTTACGCTTTTGTTTCCGACTAGAGTTACCTCCACCGGCCTCTTGGCCGACTGGTTTGCTCTTCCCGCTACGGAGTCGATCCTCTTCTTCTCCATTAGCGTACCGGGTTGCTATCTCCATCATTCGAGTCAAAGTCATATCCCCAATCCAACCGAATTTCAAGACTAACTCTCTGTATTTGACGCCTTCCTTGAAAGCGCACACTGCTTGATGCTCTAAAACATTTTCGACAGTGTGATGCAAAGTGGACCACCTCTGGATAAAATCTCTCAAGGTCTCACTCGGCTTCTGCACACAATGCGGCAACTCGGTCAATCCCGCTGGTCGTTTGCAAGTGCCTTCGAAAGTTCTGATGAACACTCGGGCCAGTTCTTCCCAACTGTATATACTGATCGGGGCCAACTGAGTCAACCACGCTCGGGCTGACCCTTCCAACATCAGAGGGAGATGTTTCATCGCAACTTCATCGTTTCCACCACCAATCTGTATAGCCACTCGGTAATCTTCAAGCCAAGTTTCAGGCTTGGATTCGCCAATGAACTTACTGACCCCGAACGCCAACCTGAAGTTGGGAGGAATCACCGCTGCCCTAATGGCCCTGCTAAAACACTCGGGACCGAAAACATGCCACTTGGACGATCTCTGCCAGGGTCTTCTCTATGTGCTCTGTTCCGGTCAACCAGGCCTTGAACAAGGATAGACCTCGCGTCGAATCCCGGTTCCCTTGGGTCGACTGAAGCTCTGCCCTCACCACTGTGACGGCGCCTGTCATCGTTCCGCCAAGGCACATACGATGCACTCCTCGGAGGAGGCGTGGGTCCTCGACGATGATTTTCACGGTCGAGTGGATGATCATACTGCCCACGGCCCTCATGCCGCGGAGGCGATCTTGGGCTGTGAGCCGACTGAACCGTGTTCGCTGCAACAGATCTGCTGTGAATCCTATTCCGCGACTGAGATACTGCTGTGTTCTGCTCTCCTACTGCCCGGAGCAAGGCCCGAATTTGCATCAACCCTCTGCCAGCTTCTGACTGGGAAGGTTGGATCGACTCTGCTATTCGGGCCGCGACTGTGAGATTCTAAATCGGAGTGCGGTATACCTTAGGTGGAGGCGTAAAAAGTTGTCGTCGACTGGACTCATGGATCCACTCCTGAGCACGCTCGTCGAGAGCACGCTGAAGGTTATCCAGTCGGGTGCGCTCAGCCAAATTAGCTAGGCGCACCTCCTCCAAGACCCGAGCCTCGGGGGTTTCTCCAACGATGGGCGTGTGGAGTGCATCCATGTTGCGGCGACGAAGTTCTTCCCTCTGCTGCGAAGAGAGGGGTTCGGGTCGGTATTCCTCGTGGACGCGCGACGGATCGCCGCCCCCATCTCCGCCGCCCTCACAGCGGAAGTCGGGTGGGCTGTGAGGTCCGTTGACCATCAAGACTTCAGCCGCAGGGTCGCTGCTATCGCACTCGGATGCGGTCTCCGCGGAGCCAGTCGACAGGTCAAACAGGCCGTGGAGAGTGTCGTCAGGCTCGATTGCCGCGACTTGATGGGTGGTTGAACGTCGAGCCACCACGTGTTTCATCCACCGATGAAGCCGCGACCGACCGGATCGCTTGCGGTGACGAACGGCGAGGTGTGAAAACACCGTCGAGGTCGACCGATACTGAGTCGACGGCTGCCGAAGGAGAACGCCGCGCACGCACACTCGGAAGTGCGTTGCCCCTCGGACGGGGAGTGCCTCAACGTCCAGGGGAGCTTCTTGAAGCCACACGGAGTCGTCGGTGATGAAAACGAGCGCACCAAGACGGATCTCGTGGCCCTCAGCCAATCCGCCGTCGGAAACCATGACGATGACGATCGGAAAAAGTTGCAACTTCACCAGTCAAGTCGCTAAGATACCGGCCCCACGGTGGGCGCCAACTGTCGTGGTCCTAAGACTGATAGTAGAAAGGGGGGTAGGTATGGAGAGGCAAGATCTTAGCTATGGTGAAGGTGTACACATGAGGTTTACGAGTTCGGGCCCTTCTCAGTGGAAGTAACAACCCTACGTCTCGGTGCCCGGAGGTGGTCGATTGGATTATGTGTGTTGTATTACAGGGGGTGCGAACCCTTGTCCCAGAGGAGGGGGTGGCTTATATAGAGTGTGCCAGGACCCCCGCCCGCCTCCATTACAAGGGGCTTAATGTACATAAAGTAAGGGGCGTTACTGGTAACGCCAGCCTTAAGGGCTCTTAATGCTTATAAAAGCTAAGGGGTGAACGTCCAGCCGTTGAGTGTCCTTCCGACTCCTGGTCTTCGATAAGTCGAGTGACTCTCCATATGGTCGAGCGATTTGGCCGTCGAGTGGATTGCACTCGACGCACTCGGCCAGTGTTCTCCTGTTGTCTCTTGGTCTTTTTATCCTTGAGGGTAGTGACCTTGGGTAGGACGTATAGGTCAGGCCTATGACCCTACCCCAGGTCTGTATCCTTGTCAGCCATAGTTTATGCTGGAGCGACATTGTTGATGTTAATGTTGGTGATGACCTAATGTAGATTGTGTTGAAGGTGACGATGAGTAGCGCCACCTGACTTGGACGAAAGTAACCTGTGGAGACGAACTTGAGCAGTAGCGCAGAGTGCTTCTCAAAAATCTAATTCGTCCTCTCTCGATGCATGATTTCAAGGACAAAACGATTTCGAAGACCAACTCTCCCACGCGCCAATGTGTCAGTGCAAGTTACGAGATGAGGCAAAACCCTGAGTGTTTTCAATGTGTCTTTGGCCATGGCCGGTAAGTTGTACATATAAAAGTGCTATAGGCCAGAAACCGGATTTCGACGGATCATTCACGCACGTGTCGCACACCAGCACCGCCCCGAGCCGTATGGTCCTATCTTTCTCTCCTCAACACTTCACCTAATGTGGTGGAGAAAACCCACTATATAAAGAGGTACCACACCTTGTCAACTTCGGGATGAGATTAAACTTTCGAACCACCTCTTCCATTTTATACATGGGCCCCTTTGAAATTTCAACAATTGCACATAGGTTTGGGCCCATTATTTCTACCATCGGCAACAGTAAACTTTCAAACCACCACTTCCATTTTATACATGGGCCCCTTTGAAATTTCAACAATTGCACATAGGTTTGGGCCCATTATTTCTAACATCGGCAACAGTAAACTTTCGAACCACCACTTCCATTTTATACATAAGCCTCTTTGAATTTTCAGCAATTGTACATAGATTTAGGCCCATTATTTCTAACATCGGCAAGAGTAAACTTTCGAACCACCACTTCCATTTTCTACATGGGCCTCTTTGAAATTTCAACAATTGTACATAGGTTAGGCCCATTATTTCTAACACCGGCAACAGTCAGCGTGTGAATGTCCTGCAGAGCATGGGTGTCATCCATCTTAGGAAACACTTGGTCGTTCATGTTGCGAGCGCATGTTGATCGTTGTCCATGTGGGCAAGCGCTCGCCAACATCAGCGAGAACCTGATGGAAGTCCTCGCCCACGAGCGGGCGAGATCAACTATACCTGATTATTAATTATAGGTCTAATTGGAAAAGAATATCTCTTCCAATTATCTATATGCCTAATTAATTAATTACATTAATGATTTGATTTACAAATCGATTTTTTGCAAATCCTTACTGAGGTGGACCTAATTAATTGCACGGGTACTTAACTAGTATCTAAGTAATGAAATTAATGACTTGATATCCAAATTAATTCGGCGTTTGGTTTTGAAATTGTTTTGCATTAATGACTACGTGCGGGGACGACTCTACATTAATAATTTACTTGATTACTTAGTCTGGTCATAGTGGGAGTAACATAGGTAGTAACATAAATGTCACATAAGTAAAAATGGTGATGTGGCACGTAGTTAATGAAGAGAGAGGCAAATAGAATAACATAATATGTGGAAAAGAATTATATGAGACCAGGTCTCATATAAAGCAGGTGAGACCCGCCCTGATGGATGACACGTGACATTCACAAATCACAAAGCATCTAATCTAGATGCTTTGTGATTTGTGAATGTCACGTGTCATCCATCAGGGCGGGTCTCACCTGCTAACCCGTGAGTCTACAAAGCAATAAATAAAGGCATCTATGTTACCACATCTATGACACTACCCACTATGAAGGTAGTAAAATAGACTAGTAACATATGCATGATACTAATCTAAGTTACTCTCCACTATGACTAGCCTTACAATGAAGCAAAGACTAATTTATTTGATATACTTGTTACTACATAGAACCATCATTTTTTTTTCTTGATTTTCTCGTGTTGCCTAATTTGCAAGCATTGGCTAGAAGTTGATTTCTTTCACAAATCATAGAAGAACCATAATAGTTATGTGCAAAACACCCTAATTAACCACATAACATTGTTTTGGCAACTTGGCAAGATATCGTCCGGTTGCCTAATTCGCAGACACTGTCCTCCGACTGACACACCGCTCGTGGCTACATGATTAACGGGTCGACCCGAATCGGGCAAGAAATGATTCTCGACCCGCAATCGCAGCGATCGCCAACGAAGCAAGCACCCAGCGCAATCAACCGCGTTATATCCGTCCATGTTTGGAGAGCGCAGGCGACTTTTATAAAAGCCGCCTCCCCTCGCCGTTGCCGGACAGGACACTGCCAAAAAGCAGGGGCCGCCAAGCTCCGCCCCGCCCTGCTCCGCTCGCCATTGTCGTCCGGTGAAGCAGCTTGCGAAGGAGTGGACGCAATGGCGCGTTGTGGGGTCGCCGTTTTCGCTCTGATCCTGCTGGCCTGTGTCGCTGCGGCGGCTGCTGGCGGTGGGGATCGCCACCACCGGCGCGGGAGCAGGGCGTCGGCGCGGCTGCAGCTGGTGCCCGCCGCTCCGGGCGCGTCGCTGGCGGAGCGCGCGCGGGACGACCGGCACCGGCACGCCTACATCTCCCGGAGGCTGGCGTCGTCGTCGTCGTCAAGCCGGCGGCGCGCGGCCGAGACGTCGACGGCCCCGGGGCCGGAGGCGTCGGCGTTCGCGATGCCGCTGACGTCGGGCGCGTACACGGGCACGGGGCAGTACTTCGTGCGGTTCCGCGTGGGCACCCCGGCGCAGCCCTTCGTGCTGGTCGCCGACACCGGCAGCGACCTGACCTGGGTCAAGTGCCGCGGCGCGTCCTCGCCGGCCGCGTCTCCGTCAGGCTCACTGCGCGTGTTCCGGCCGGCGGACTCCAAGTCGTGGGCGCCCATCCCGTGCTCCTCCGACACGTGCAAGTCCTACGTCCCCTTCTCCCTCGCCAACTGCTCCGCCGGCGCCGCCCCCTGCGCCTACGACTACAGGTCAGTGCCACCACCATTGCCAAGTTGTTGCTCCTCCATTTTAGCTCGCTCAGGATCGTGCGACACGGTGGTTTGGTTGGAATCGGGGTGGCGCGGCAGCGGGTGCGCAGTAAGTGCGCGCCGTGGCTGGCCTAGTGGCCTGGGCGCTGGGTGGGTGTCGCGCGCGGGCAGGGGCCATAAATTTGCCGCGGCCGTGGTGACTGTGGCCGCCTCGCCGTGGCAGAGCATAGCGTGTAGCATTCACTCACGAAGCCCCGAGCTATGCCCTGCCTGCCTCGGCTTTTGCGGCGTTCGTTACGGCCACTTATTGCGCGCGCCCCCGTAGGTGTACTGAACGAGCATGAACATGAGCATGTCCGAACGAGGTACGAATCAGAGCCAGCCCCGCCGATCGGCCCCCGTCCGCCCCGCTCGCTCTTCAATCCGCATTCATTGGATTTTCACCAACCCAACTGTGGAGTCGAGTCCAGCAGTATATCTAGGACGTCCATTTCCCCTTCTGGTTTTGATCGATCGTGATGATGCACGGTCTCCGAGCCCGGACAGGGGGATTGAGGCGGTCTCCGTATTTAATCGTTGGCGTCAGGCGGCCGCGTCACCTTGTCGCGCGCGTCAGATTTGGACGCACGCCGCATGGGTGTGCGCGCTCGCGGGCGCGCTCTCGGCTTGCTCCGCTGGTGGCACGCCGCGCGCACGTTGCCGTCTCGGCTAGGCGGCGGCGCGCGCATGCCGCCAGCGGCGATGCGCTGTCGTCGCTGCTCCGCCCGTTGCTATAAAAAACGGAGCAGCTTGGGTAGAGGTGGTAGATGGCGACCGAGCAACGCTAGGGTGGCGCGCCATGTGCGCCTGGACGTACGTACGTAGTACAGCTACACCATGCGGTTCCCCGGGAACGATGATTAAAATTCATTTAAACACACGCAGTGTTTACTCTGTCCTGAACCACTCCTGTTGCTGGCTACTATGTCTTTTGCCAAGACTGTTGATTTGTTCTCCCTGTCGTTCATACTTACTTCCTCCGTGTAGTATCAAGTGAAACTCATGATACTATTACCACAAGTGGTAGCGCCCTCAGGTTGACCAGTAGACTTTGCCATGTTCGGCCGCAAGCTCTTGGCCAACATGTGTTCATCGATCTGTCACCGACCGCTTTAGCACCCGCTTTACAGTTAACGGCTAGGTCTTCAGAGAAAGGCGATTAGGGAAATGCACCATCCCGCAGCTCGTTTATTGGGCATGTACGTACGTGCGTATGCAAGTTGGGATATCTGAATCTTGCCATGTTCGCCCTTATCCAGCCCAGCATATGATCTGTCACCGATCTCGATCTTCAGCACCTGCTTTGCAGGCAATTAACACCAGTAGGTCCGATGCCTTGCTGTACTAGCTAATCCTAACTAAAAAATGATGATTAGCTAGACAAACGTACTCTGTTCTAGCCCACTATGGGGGTGCCACTGTCTAGCTCGCTCATGAGGTTGATTGACATTCATAATTGTCCATCGATCACTCTTCTTTGCCGAAAACAGACTGGGTCACCTGGCTACAAAACTGTGCTGAGCTACGCTGGATTATTATGCCCTCCACTGTGCTTAGGTCCACCTCTAGCTAGGAACAATGCTCCCTTTTGCTTTACAGTTCATGAACAAGACATGTTATCTTTTTATATGATGATGATTCTGTTAACTTGTAGAGCATATGGAATATGAGTAGTAGTAGTAGTAGTAGTAGTAGCTTGCAAGCTGGCTCTGTCTGTTGTTTACCTTGTGCATGCTGCCTTACGAAAAGACACGGCCCCCGTGGCACACCACCATAACTTGTAGTAACTTGTAGGTACCATTTCATCAGATAAACACATTAGGCCCACGATCACCAACAGACATCGGGCGTGTTCTAGCTGGAGTGGGTCAACTCGGCTCCATCGTAATGCGTTGCAAGTTTTCTTCCCGGGTGTGCTGTGTTTTGCTCCCCTGTTCGAATCTCTGCATGTGCCGACCAACTGCTAGCCCACCCAACTGATGATGATCCTAACCAACTGTCAACCGACGTTGCTGACCTGATCGTTGATCGTGCGTGTGGCTGGCAGGTACAAGGACAACTCGTCGGCCCGCGGCGTGGTGGGCACGGACGCGGCGACCATCGCGCTGTCCGGCTCCAACGGCTCGGACAGGAAGGCCAAGCTGCAGGAGGTGGTGCTGGGCTGCACCACCTCCTACGACGGCCAGAGCTTCCAGGCCTCCGACGGCGTGCTCAGCCTCGGCAACAGCAACATCTCCTTCGCCTCCCGCGCCGCCGCGCGCTTCGGCGGCCGCTTCTCCTACTGCCTCGTCGACCACCTCGCCCCGCGCAACACCTCCAGCTACCTCACCTTCGGCCCCGACGCCAACGGCGCCGCTTCATCCTCGAGGACGCCGCTGCTGCTCGACGCCCAGGTGGCCCCGTTCTACGCCGTGACGGTCGACGCCGTCTTCGTCGCCGGGGAGGCGCTCGACATCCCCGCCGAGGTGTGGGACGTCAAGAAGAGCGGCGGCGCCATCCTCGACTCTGGCACCAGCCTCACCATCCTCGCCACCCCGGCGTACAAGGCGGTGGTGGCGGCGCTGAGCAAGCAGCTCGCTGGAGTGCCGCGGGTGACCATGGACCCCTTCGAGTACTGCTACAACTGGACGGCCACGAGCACGCCGCCGGCCGTCCCGAAGCTGGAGGTGCGGTTCGCCGGGTCGGCGCGGCTTCAGCCGCCGACCAAGAGCTACGTCATCGACGCGGCGCCCGGCGTCAAGTGCATCGGGCTGCAGGAGGGCATCTGGCCTGGTGTGTCCGTCATCGGCAACATCCTGCAGCAGGAGCACCTCTGGGAGTTCGACCTCGCCAACCGCTGGCTTAGGTTTAAGGAGAGTCGCTGTGCACAGTAATTAATTATTAGGCAGCTGTTAGTCATTTCTTCTGATTCCGTTCTCGTTCTTTCCCGTAAGGGTCTCGCTGATTTTGTAAGGCTCTTTCTTCATAAGCAAGTGTTAATGAAATGTGGAATGAAGATGTCTGAAATTGAAACAAAATGCGTCGGTGTATAGTGAAAAATACCCATCATCATCAATTTGTCACTGCAATAGCTCGTATAAGTATAATAGAAGCTCCTTTTTATAGGAAAAGAACATGGATTTATTAGAAAAGAAACAAAAGGCAAAGAAAACCTGTGAAAAATAGGGGAAAATGAAAACTGATGAAAAATGAGCAGCAGATAACCCAACAACGGGCACTTACATGGGAGCGGCGTTAGGGCATCTCCAGCCGCGCCTCCAAGAAGGCCTCCCCAGACGTTTTTTTTCGCGCCGGCGCCGAAAAAACGGCCCAGTCGCGCCCCCAGGAGCCCGATTTTCGCCGGCTTGGGCCGAAAACAGCGCCGGCAGACCCAGCCCGAACCCAGCGCGCTGGGGGGGCGCTCGGGGGCGTCGGGCGAACTTTTTTGGCGCGAAGAAGCCGCGGGCCCGCCGCGTCAGCTACACGGCTCTCTTCTCGGCCCTTCGTCGTCCTCATCGCCTCGTTTCCCGCGGCGAATCAATGCCAAAGCCTCCGCGCGCTGCCGCGCCGGTCAGCCTGCGCCATTGATGCCTCACGGGCGGCGCAGTGAAGACTGGACGACGCGCGTCCCTCGCCCTCCCTCGCCCGCCACGCGTACACACGGTGCCACGCGTGTGGGCGGCGCCTCGGCCTATATATGCCGCGCCCGGGCGCTTCTCAGCGACTCACACTCTCCCGCCGTCGTCGTTCCTCCCTCTCCTCTCCTCTCTTTCGCCGTCTCCAGTTCACACCCATGGCCGAGCGCTTCCCAGGCGACGGCGCGGCGGCGAACGGCTTCGGCCGCCGCCATCTTCATGAAGACGAGGCTCGCCTCCTTTACGAGGCCGAGTACCCGGTCCCGCCGGACATGCAGGTGCCCGGGGCGTGGAGGATCAGCGCGGGCGGCGTGCCAGTGCCCCCGGTACCCACCGGCGCGGTGCGGCGTGCGGAGATCGCACGCATCCGCTCGAACCTGCCGCGTGCCGTGAGGGAGGGGCCACGGTACGTCCCCGACAGCCTGCTCTGGGATCCTTACTTTCGCCGCCGTCACGCCCAGCAACTCGAGGCCACCAACCGCGTCGTGCCCTCCGGCAGGCTCAACTCCGCCGGCCGGCGTCGGCGGTGGGGCGTGCCCGGGCGCACGTTGGAGGCTGTCCTCGAGTACATCGAGGGCGGCAACACGCCGCGCCTCGAGTACCCCGCTCCCCCTTCCTTCTCACGCCGCCGGGGAAGCTCCTGGACCCCGAGGGGCATGGAGACCGGGGGGTCCTCCTCCTCGTCCGGCGGCTCGCCCTGCCTCCGCCCCGTCAAGCCGGAGCCCCAGGGCACACCGGTCGCCGCGCGCACCCGCAGCTCCGGCGTCCGCATCGGCGCAACGCCTCTCCACCCACGGGCCGCTTCATCCTCGTCGAGCCCAAGCCGGAGCCCGGCCTCCCCGCGGAGTACGAGGAGATAGCCCGGCGCGGCTTCTCCGACGAGGACATGCGGTGGGCGCGGGACGACTACCTCTGCGACGAGACGGTCCGGCAGCGCCGGGCCCTGGAGGAGATCGCCGCCCGCAAGCGTGGGCACGAGGACGAGCACGGCGTCGTGGTCCTCGACAGCGACGATGACGACGTCCCCGGACCTTCCAACCCGCCGCGCCAACCGGGGGAGGGATGCAGCAGGGACGGCGGAGGCCTAGGCGGGGGCGGCGACGACGACGACGACGACGGCGGCGGTGACTACACGCGGTTCTACAGCCTCCTCGGCATGTAGAACCGCGTGGGCGGGCGGCGAGGCGGGCGGCGAGGCGGGGGTAGCCCGCGGTAGTTTTTTCTTTTTTTGTAAAATATGTTTAAGTTTGAACGAACTCGCCGATGTTTGCGTTAAATTTGAGTCATTTTTGCGCCGTATTTGAGTTTTTTGACTAACCGTGGGCGCCGCGACTGGGGGGCATCACGCCCCCAGTGCGCCGTTTAGCGCCGGTGCGCCCCCAGGGGGCGATTTTTTGCCCCTCCTGGGGGGCCAACGGCTAGAGATGCCCTTACACCGCGCTTCTGCACTGCTAGTAAATAGAAGGCCGCCATGGAGTAGTACTAGCTCGTTGTGTGCTTCATTCACACACACAAGGCAGAGGCGTGAGGAGGAAGGTCAGATGTCATAACTTACTTAAATGTGCGAGGTAGGGTGATACTTACGCAAGAAGCTACCGTTCAAACTTGTAGGGCTCTGGCCAAGCTAGTCACGGAGGCGCGAAGAGGAAGGACAGATGATAGTACTTATTTGAATGTGCAAGGTATGGTGAAGCTTATGCGAGGAGCTACCGTTCAAGCTAGCAGGGCTCCGGCCTAGCTAGCCACACATGCATGAAGAGGAAGGACAAATTGAAGAACTTACTTGAATGCGCGAGATGGGTAAACCTTCTCCAAGAAGCTACCGTTTCAGGCTAGCAGGCGTACGACCTAACTGGTCGCACGTGCGTGAAGAGTAAGGACAAATGAAAGAATTTACTCGATTGTATGAGGTAGGGTGAACCTTATGTGAGAAGCAACTGTTCATGCTAGTAGGGCTACGACCTAGCTGGTCACAGAGGCATGAACAGAAAGGGTAGATGTCAGAATTTACTTGAATGCACGAGGTAGGGTGAACCTTATGCGAGAAGCTACCGTTCATCCTAGCAGGGCTAGGACAGTTGGTCACATAGGCGTGAAGAGGAAGGACGGATGGCAGAACTTACTTGAATGCCCGAGGTAGGGTGAAAACTTATCCAAGAAGCTACAATTCAAGTTAGCATAGCTACAGCCTAGTTGGTCACAGAGGCGTGAAGAGGAAGAACAAATGACAAAACATACTTGAATGCGTGAGGCAGGGTGAAAATTATGCGAAAATCTACTGTTCATGCTAGCTGGGCTACGACCTAGCTGACACAGAGGCGTGAAGAGCAAGGACATATTGCAGAACTTACTTGAATGCGTGAGGTAGGGTGAAGCTTATACGATAAGCTAACATTCAGGCTGGCTGGGCTACGGAATAGCTGGTCACAAAGGTGTGAAGAGGAAGGACATATGACAGAACTTACTTGAATGTGCGAGGTAGGGTCAAACTTATGCGAGAAGCTATCGTTCAAGCTTGCAAGGCTAAGGCCTAGCTGGCCACAGTGGCGTGAAGAGTAAGGAAATATGGCAGAACTTACCCGAACGCGCGAAGTTTATTCAAGAAGCTACCGTTCAAACTAGCAGGGCTACGGCCTAGCTTGTCACAGAGACGTGAAGAGGAAGGACAAATGACAAAACTTACTTGAATGCGCGAGGTAGGGTGAAGCTAATGCGAGAAGCTACAGTTCAGGCTAGCAGGGCTATGGCCTAGCTGGTCACAGATACGTGAAGAGGAAGGACAGATTGCGGAACTTACTTAAATGTGTGAGGTTGGGTGAAGCTTATGCGAGAAGCTACCGTTCAGGCTAGCAGGGCTATGGCCTAGCTGGTCACATAGGTGTGAAGAGGAAGGACAGATGACAGAACTTAATTAAATGTGCAAGGTAGCAAGCTTATGCGAGAAGCTACCGTTCATGCTAGCGGGGCTACGACCTACCTGATCATAGAGTTGTGAAGAGGAAGGAAAAATCGCAAAACTTACTTGAATGTGTGAGGTAGGGTGAAGCTTATGCGAGAATCTACCATTCATGTTAGAAGAGCTACAACCTAACTAGTCACAGAGGCGGGAAGAGGAAGGACAGATGGCAGAACGTGAATGTGTGAGGTAGGGTGAAGCTTATCGAGAAGCTATCCTTTAAGCTAGCAGGTCTACAACCTAAGTAGACAGAGAGACGTGAAGAGGCAGTACAAATGGCGGAACTTAGTTGGATGCACGAGGTAGGGGGAAACTTATGCGAGGAGCTACCATTCAAGCTAGCAGGGCTATGACATAGCTGGTCAGAGAGGCATGTAGAGGAAGGATGTATGGCATAACTTACTTGAATGCGCGAGGTAGGATGAAGCTTATGAGAGAAGATACTGATAACCCACAAGTGTAGGGGATCGCAACAACTTTCGAGGGTAGAGTATTCAACCCAAATTTATTGATTCGACACAAGGGGGGCCAAAAAAATATTCTTAAGTATTAGCAATTGAGTTGTCAATTCAACCACACCTAGATAACTTAGTATCTACAGCAAAGTGTTTAGTAGCAAAGTAGTATGACAGTAATGGTAACGGTAGCAAAAGTAAAGATAGCAGTTTTGTAATGATTATAACAGTAGCAACGGAAAAGTAAATAAGCGAAGCACAATATGCGAAAAGCTCGTAGGCATTGGATCAGTGATGGATAATTATGTCGGATGCGATTCCTCATGTAATAGCTATAACATAGGGTGACACAGAACTAGCTCCAGTTCATCAATATAATGTAGGCATGTATTCCGAATATAGTCATACGTGCTTATGGAAAAGAAATTGCATGACATCTTTTGTCCTACCCTCCCGTGGCAGCGGGGTCCTAGTGGAAACTAAGGGATATTAAGGCCTCCTTTTAATAGAGAACCGGAACAAAGCATTAGCACATAGTGAATACATGAACTCCTCAAACTATGGTCATCACTGAGAAGTATCCCGATTATTGTCACTTTGGGGTTGTCGGATCATAACACACAATAGGTGACTATAGACTTGCAAGATAGGATCAAGAACTCACATATATTCACGAAAACATAATAAGTTCAAATCTGAAATCATGGCACTCGGGCCCTAGTGACAAGCATTAAGCATAGCAAAGTCATAGCAACATCAATCTCAGAACATAGTGGATACTAGGGATCAAACCCTAACAAAACTAACTTGATTACATGGTAAATCTCATCCAACCCATCACCGTCCAGCAAGCCTACGATGGAATTACTCACGCACGGCGGTGAGCATCATGAAATTGGTGATGGAGGATGGTTGATGATGACGACGGCGACGAATCCCCCTCTCCGGAGCCCCGAACGGACTCCAGATCAGCCCTCCCGAGAGAGATTAGGGCTTGGCGGCGGCTCCATATCGTAAAACGCGATAAAACTTTCTCTTTGATTTTTTTTCTCCGTGAAACGGAATATATAGAGTTGGAGTTGAGGTCGGTGGAGCATCAGGGGGCCCACGAGACAGGGGGGCGCGCCCAGGGGGAGAGGGCGCGCCCCCCACCATCGTGTGGCCCCCTGGCCTTGATTATTTCGCCAGTATTTTTTATATTTTCCAAAAGTTATCTCCGTGGATTTTCAGGTCATTCCGAGAACTTTTGTTTTCTGCACAATAAACAACACCATGACAGTTCTGCTGAAAACAGCGTTAGTCCGGGTTAGTTTCATTCAAATCATGCAAGTTAGAGTCCAAAACAAGGGCAAAAGTGTTTGGAAAAGTAGATACGTTGGAGACGTATCAGATACCATTCAGGCTAGCGGGGCTATGGCCAAGCTGGTCACAAAGGCATGAAGAGGAAAGAAAAATGGTATAACTTACTTGAATGCGCGAGGTTGGGTGAAGCTTAGGGTGTGTTTGGTTGTAGGAACGGGCTGGAATATCACAGGTCAGACTTGCTCCTGGGCCTCATTCTCGCGTTCAGTACGTAGGTGGACCGGGGACGGACTCATTCCCATATACCGAATATTCGGTTGATATCCGGAATGAGGTGAAACCTCGGAATTGAGCAGACGATGCGGAACCGCTCATTCCCCTCGCCCGCCTCCTCTCGCCGTCGCACTCACCTTCTCTCCCCTCGCCTCTCCCTCAACCCCTCTCCCTCACGGCTGTCTCTCCCAAGTCCAGCGGATGGGGGGGAGCGACCAGGCCAGCGGACCTGCAACAGGGCGGCGGTGACCTGGTCTATGGGATGGGTGGCAGAGACCTGATCTGCCAGGGGAACCGGTGACCCGGTCTGTTAGGATATGATGGTGACCCAATCTACCATTGTTGGCAGCGACCCGATCTGCTAGGTGACGACGACGAGCTGAGGTGCCAGGGATGGTGCTACGTCTTGAGCTTGCGTTGGTTTTCCTCGAAGAGGAGAGGGTGATGCAGCAAAGTGTAGCGTAAGTATTTTTCTCAGTTTTGAGAACCAAGGTATTAATCCAGTAGGAGGCTTGAGGGAGTCCTGGACTAGGGGGTGTCCGGACAGCCGGACTATCATCGTCCGCCGGACTCCAAGACTACGAAGATACAAGATTGAAGACTCCGTCCCGTGTCCGGATGGGACTTTCCTTGGCGTGGAAGGCAAGCTTGGCGATACGGATATGTAGATCTCCTACCATTGTAACCGACTCTGTGTAACCCTAGCCTCCTCCGGTGTCTATATAAACCGGAGGGCTTTAGTCCGTAGGACACAACATACATTACAACAATCATACCATAGGCTAGCTTTAGGGTTTAGCCTCCTTGATCTCGTGGTAGATCCACTCTTGTACTACCCATATCATCAATATTAATCAAGCAGGACGTAGGGTTTTACCTCCATCAAGAGGGCCCGAACCTGGGTAAAACATCGTGTCCCTTGTCTCCTGTTACCATCCGCCTAGACGCATAGTTCGGGACCCCCTACCCGAGATCCGCCGGTTTTGACACCGACATTGGTGCTTTCATTGAGAGCTCCTCTGTGTCGTCACCGATAGGAAGGATGCCTCCACCCGTCTTCAAAGACGGTGTTTTCGCCAAAGGGGCCTTGGCCGCCGGCCAAACCATCCGTCTAGGTGGTTTTCTTATGACCGCCTGTCCGACTACTGCTTCGACAATGACTTCTCAAGTCGTCAAAAGCAATCTTCATGTCAGCTCGGAATCTGCCGAGCAGTTGGATCCGATAGAGCTCTCGTCTGTTAACGAACTCTTGGATCGCATCGCCGCCCTGGGAGTCGCTACAGACTACAATCAGATTGGGCTTAAAACCGATCTGAGAGAGATTAACTCTCCCCAGGCCACCCACCACGTCGCAGTGGTAGAGGAGCAATGCGGCGACTCTTCGCCTATATTGAAAACTAGTCACGTCCGGATTCCCGAACCCTCCATGCCGGATTTCCGCGGAGGGACGGACTTCGATCGAGCATTGAACTTAAAATCATGCATCGTTCCGGACTCGCTGGATCGTGCCCAGCAATCCAAGCTTCCGAATTCGAAAACTCCTTGGCCTTTAAGCCCCAAGATGGGCAGGGATACGGATTTTAGTCCCCCAACCCGCCCAGACATATGCGATCTATCTCTAATACGGCAAGACCCCGCTGAAACAGTGCATCACTACTGGGCCAGATTCCTCCTGGTTATGGACAGGATAAAGAATTGCCGAGAAGAAAATGCAATCTCAATCTTTTGCAATAATTGCACGGACAAGGGAATATTGAACGCCATCGGTCGTCGTAAAATCACACGATTCACCGATCTGGCGTCCATAGTACGAAAGTACTGTGCGATGGAGAGTTCCCGGAAAACCGAAAACCAATTTTGGGATAATCCGGCCCCAACCCCAGTCCGCAACAAAAGGGTGCCTCTCACTCAGGCCCCAGATGCAAAAACGAAAAAGCAAAAACCCCATAAAGGGCACGGAACCGTACTGGAGGGATGGCTCAATGGACCCTGTAAGCTTCATAGTACAGAGGGAGCCGTCCCAACACATAGCCTTCGAGCATGTTGGATACTACGGCAGGTGGCCAAAAGTGGTGAGGAGCTTCTAGCCCCGGAAAACCACTCAAACAATACCGGTACGGTATCAACAGTCTTCGAGACCTTCGCATCAAACAATATGCGAAAACGAACAATCCGCGGACTCGCCGAAGTCTACCAAGTAGCGACAGCAAATCCATGGAGTGACACAGCCATCACCTTTAACGCTAGCGACGAACCTAAATTCCGAACAGCTCGAGCACCAGCTGCACTGGTGCTTAGTCCCATAGTGGACGGCTTTCGGCTTACAAAGGTCCTCATGGATGGCGGCAGCGGACTAAACCTCATATATGAGGAAACTCTTCAAAAGATGGAAATAGACTGGAGCCGTATTGAGCGAAGCAGCACAACCTTCAGAGGAATAATCCCCAGCCGGGAAGCGCGCTGCACCGGACAAATCACACTTGATGTGGTGTTCGGCTCGCCGGACAATTATAGATCCGAAGAAGTCACGTTCCAAGTGGCCCCGTTCAACAGCGGATATCACGCTATATTAGGACGGGAGGCATTCACAATTTTTCAAGCAGTACCTCATTACGGGTACATGAAGCTCAAAATGCTTGGGCCCGGCGGAATAATCACTCTCGCTAGTGATCCGGACATAGCACTCCGCGCCGAAAACAAGACAGCCGCACTAGCCCTGGAGGCACTATCCGAAGCCTTAGCAGCAGAAGAACTCACCGCGCTACGCTCTACGGTGAACAGGGACGATGTGATACTCGATAAAAGGTCCAAATCCACCTCCTTCAAACCAGCAGATGAAATAATAAAATTCCAGGTCCATCCAACGGACCCAACAAAGACGGCCTCCATTGGGGCACAATTGAACCCCGAAGTAGACGCCGCACTGCGTGAATTCCTTCGGGAAAATTGGGACATCTTCGCCTGGCATCCTTCGGATATGCCCGGAATCCCACGCAGGTTGGCAGAACACAGCCTAAACATCCTAAAAGGATTTAAGCCAGTCAAACAGGCCCTTCGACGATTTTCTGAACCCAAAAGACAGGCAATGGGAGAAGAGCTAGCCAAACTATTGGAAGCCGGATTCATCAGAGATATCAAACATCCGGATTGGCTAGCAAATCTGGTAATGGTACCAAAGAAGGACAAATCCTGGCGCCTCTGTGTCGATTTTAAAGACCTCAATAAGGCTTGCCCAAAGGACCCCTTCCCTCTCCCCTGCATCGACCAAATTATCGATGCTACCGCAGGGCACGATTCGTTGTGCTTCCTCGACGCATACTCTGGCTATCATCAAATCAAGATGGCGGAAGCAGACCAAGCCGCAACGGCATTCATCACTCCATACGGACCATTCTGCTTCAACACGATGCCCTTCGGACTTAAAAATGCCGGTGCAACATATCAGCGCATGATTCAAACATGTCTGGCTACCCAGATCGGCAAAACAGTCGAGGCATACGTAGACGACGTAGTCGTCAAAACAAAACACGTCGAAACTCTAGTAGACGATTTGAGGCTCACATTCGACAACCTCAGAGCAGATGACATCAAGCTGAATCCGGAAAAATGCGTTTTCGGCGTACCAGCCGGAAAGCTGCTGGGCTTCATTGTATCCGGTAGAGGAATTGAAGCAAACCCGACTAAAATCCGAGCTCTGTCACAGTTGGATATTCCAAAAGACCTCAAACAGATACAAAAAATAACAGGATGCGTGGCAGCTTTAAGCCGCTTTATCTCCCGTCTAGGAGAAAAGGCATTGCCCCTCTATCGCCTCCTCAGACGCACCAAACACTTCGAGTGGACGGATGCTGCCACTGCCGGACTCGAAGAAATAAAGGCCATATTGGCAACAAATCCGGTCCTGGCCGCGCCCAATCTAGGCAAACCAATGTTGTTATACATCGCAGCAACGCATCAAGTCGTAAGCGCGGTACTCGTCGTCGAACGAGAGACAGAAGGGCATAAATTCCCTCTTTAAAAACCAGTGTATTATGTATCCACTGTGTTAACTCCCTGCAAATCCCGTTACCCACACTATCAGAAGATAGCGTATGCGGTGTTCATGGCATCCCGGAAGCTCCGACACTACTTTCAAGAGTGTTCGATAATAGTGGCCTCCGAAGTACCACTCAATGACATCATAAATAACCGTGACGCAACGGGCAGGATTGCAAAATGGGCCATTGAGCTCTTGCCATTCGATATAACTTACAAACCTCGGCGAGCTATAAAGTCACAAGTTTTGGCTGACTTCGTCGCTGAATGGACCGAAGCCGAACTCCCTAAAGAGTACGGCGCATACTCCAATTGGGTTATGCACTTCGACGGCTCTAAAATGTTGGCCGGACTAGGGGCTGGCGTCGTATTGACGTCCCCAACCGGGGACACAGTCCAGTATGTACTTCAAATAATGTACACCGACTCCAACAACGCAGCCGAATACGAGGCCCTGTTACATGGTCTCCGGATGGCAGTCTCCATGGGCATTCAATGCCTAGAGGTGCGCGGGGACTCAAACCTTGCAATATCCCAAATAAATGGAGACTTTGACGCCAAGGACCCGAAAATGGCAGCATATCGCAACGCTGTCCTAAAAATGTCAGCTCAGTTTGAAGGACTCGAATTCCATCACATAGCCCGAGATAATAACCACGCGGCCGACGTACTGGCACGCATCGGTGCAAAACGTGATGCCGTCCCTCCAAATATCTTCCTGGAACGGCTCTTCAAGCCATCCGTACTATGGGAAGAGGAGCCCGGAAATGACAAACCGGAAAAAACCGCGCCAATCGGCGATTCAGCCGATGAAATAACACCTTCAGCCCATGACATAATGGCAGTAATCGCCCTGTGGACAGAACCATTCCTAGCCTACTTGCTTAGGCAGGAACTTCCCGAAGACCAAAACGAGGCCCGCTGCATAGTCCGGCGATCGAAAGCCTACAAGGTCCATGAGGGAGAACTTTATAAGAAAAGTACAACCGGAGTCCTTCAAAGGTGTATCTCCGAAGAGGAAGGGCGAAACCTCCTGGCTGAAATTCATGCCGGACTAGGCGGACACCACGCAGCAGCCCGGACCCTTGTAGGAAAGGCATTCCGAACAGGATTTTATTGGCCGACGGCCCGGGCGGATGCCAAGGACTTAGTCCAGAAATGCGTTGGTTGTCAGCTCTTTGCTAATCAGAGCCATATGCCGCCCACCGCCCTCAAAACTATACTCATTACCTGGCCGTTCGCGGTCTGGGGGCTTGATATGGTTGGACCCCTTAAAGGGGGAACCCACAAGCAAAGGTACCTATTGGTCATGGTGGATAAATTCACCAAATGGATAGAGGCCAAACCGGTCAAGACGGCAGAGTCTGGACCAGTGATAGACTTTATATCCGGGGTAGTACACCGTTACGGAGTCCCCCACAGCATCATCACCGACAACGGCACGAACTTCACAGCTGACGAGGTTAAGTCATGGTGCAAAAATATGGGCATCAAGCTCGACTACGCTTCAGTCTATCACCCTCAAACCAACGGTCAAGTGGAACGAGCAAATGGTCTAATAATGAGCGGCATTAAACCCAGACTAGTGCGGTCACTTACTAAATCTGACACGCACTGGGTCGAGGAGCTCGACTCCGTACTCTAGGGGCTGCGGACAACGCCTAACCGCACTACCGGATTCACGCCATTCTTTATGGTCTACGGCGCAGAGGCAGTCTTGCCCTGCGACATTATTCATGACTCACTTCGAGTGCGCATGTATGAAGAAAGAGAGGCCGAGTTGGATCGGCAGGACAGCTTGGACACATTGGAGGAAGAACGCGACGTCGCCAAGGCTCGTTCCGCATTCTATCAGCAGCAGGCCCGAAGATACCAAAGAAGAGAAGTACGGGCCAAGACTTACAACGTCGGTGAACTAGTTCTATGCCTGCCGGACAAGAAAAAGGACAAGCTCAAGCCCAAATGGGAGGGCCCCTGCATTATCGATCAAGTCCTAGCCGGCGGAGCATACCGTCTACGAAATGCGTCGGATAACCGACTCGAGCCGAACCCATGGAACGCAGCCCGCCTCCGAAGATTCTATGCCTAGCGCCGGACTAAGAGTTCGTCCCCTTCCTCCGTCCAAATTTTTACACTTCGGCTGTCTTTTGTTTCTCTTTTCATTACCTTTTTACTACAAAGCCCGTAAGGGCCTACTTTCGCATTGTTCGCATACACTTGATGTGCTATCCGCACTCATTGTACCTGGGGGCTTCTTTTACAGAAGCTCAATTATAAGGGTCTCATGCCCAGCACATGTGTCAAGCTTCCACATGTACCTTTTACTCACCATTATATGCATCGATATGACTTAAGTTTTGGCCAAGCTGGGTTGCCTGGCTCCTGTGCTTACCCCTACGTTCCCGATTGTTCGGCTAGGAGGTAAAGGGAGCACCTCTGTGATTGTTACTGCCGGGTCAGCCGGATGTGTACCTCAGACTGGGTGAAGCCGAAAGCTAGCATTCTTAAGGGAATATTCGGTCGGTGACTTAAAAGATGATTTTTTACCTACTCATTTATCCGCCCCCAGATGTTTTTTCTGCTCTTTTCGCAGTCCGGACATGCACTTTAGGGCATGCCTCCTAGGGAAAGGAACCCTTAACGGAACTATTCTCTCTGGAAGATGTTTCTTACTAACCATGTAATATAACATAACTAGTTGGGCACTTGTCTGATAAAGCACTAATGACCCCTACGCCTGGTCTCCATGCATACCCCGGTTGTTTCTTAACCAAAAAGGTATTCGGACACACTCCGGACTCTAGGGTCCCGAGGTTGAAGCGAAAAGGTCGGCAAAGACAAACGATCTACAATCCGGCTAGAAGGCATTTCACATGTCACTTTAAAGGAAAACATACATTATCAAATTTAGTGATTGTATTCCTCCTCAGTCCCGTCTAATAGGCTGTCTAACTTACAGTCCCGTTGGGAAAACTTAGCAGCCAACTCTACTTGGCTGTATACTAAACTCACAGGGATCTCCTTCCCATTGGGCCCCACCGGTCCAACTTCGGCCATGTGGTTGGGATCCGCCTTCTTGTAACGCGTCTTCACCATGGCCCATGCCTCCCTGGCACCTTGACGGCAAGCCGAAATCTTCCACCAATGGAAGTGCTGCCGCACTCCCTGAAGCTTCTCCGCAAGCTCCCCAAGGCCCTCGGGTAGGGAGAGGGCTGGCCATAAAGCCTGGACGACGCCACTCATTGCCTGCCGAACTCGTTCGAGCAGCTGCGACAGCTCGGGTAGTTGATCACCTGTCGATACGGGCATCTCCTCTGCAGGGCGACCTGTGAGTATACCTACAAGACACATTCTGTCAATCGACTTCCTCGCCGAACTCTTCTTTTTAAAGGAGTCCGCTCAAGCACTTACTATAAATGCCGTGACGAAGCCGTTGATTCTCCTTAACGGAGCTGGACAGCCCGGCTCGAGCGCCTTTCAGCTCTTCTTCGAGCTTGGCGTTGGCATCCTGGAGCTTGTTCCTTTCTTGCTGCACCCTATTCAGCACCCTCTCGCCGACCTTCAGCTGGCGTAGTAATTCTTGCCTGTCCGGATCTTGTCCGGCGGCACCTGCAATTTCACTATTAGACTTACGCGCACGCCGCACAGCGCTTATATTTATTAATAAAAATGTGTTACCAGGAGGAGTCTCTGCGTCTCCTCCCGCGGCAGCAAGTGCGGCCTCAAGTTGGGCCTTGCATTCTTGCAGCTCCTGAGACAGCTGGGCATTCTTCTTGGTAAGAGCCTGCGTTTCAAATGATCCTTAAATCAGTTAACATAACTACTTTAAGTCTCGGGGGCTACTGGTATATATATAACCATTAAAATTCCCTTACCCGTATGTCTTTCACATACTGCTCCGTGGCTCTGGTAAAACCATCTTGAGCGGCACGGAGGTGTGCGTCCCCTGCGTTAAAGGCGTCCAATGCCTCAGGGGAGAAGCACGCATCACGAAATACTGTCCGGCGGCGCCTATGGTTCATGGCGCTCTCCACCTCAGACTTGGTGGCGGACAGTCTGTCGGTGTCCTTTGTTGGAGGAGGATCCGGTCCGCGTGTTGCGCTTGCCTCCCCCTCCAGGCTGGGCGCAGGAGCCTGGCAGGTATAGGTTGGATCGGCAACTTCCGCGCCCGCAGTCCGGCAAGCGCTTTTTCTCCTATAAAGATCATGAGCACTCAGACGCTTCCTAGGAACGTTGCTCTGAAAATTTAAATACGAGCTATACCTTTGCGGCGACGTTTCAGTCCGTGCCGCGCTCCTTTTCCGCCTGCTGGTCCAGACTAACCTTTGTTGGTCAGCCGCCGCGGGCTCGGCTTCCCGCCCTGAGGGCGCTTCCTGTAAAACACCATCGTTCGCGAAGGTCAGAAATAGGCAAGGAAGAGATAACGGTGTCCGGACCTCGGTCACAGTCACCTGGGAAGCCGGATACAGTCCGGGGTAGTCCGCCGTAATGGCGACCAAAGCATTGTCCATGCTGAGCTGGTGAAACACCCCGTCGATCAGCTCCACCTTAATGTCCGGATCCTCTTCGGAGGCCGGATCCAGGGATCTTTCGGGATCCTCGGGTTGTGGAGCGGGACTTACCATGTCCTCCACAGTCCGGCGTAGATCATGCGCCGAAGACGTAATGTAAGAAGCCAAAACTTTGAAAGCATGGGTTGAGCCCTTGAAAGTGTTCGCTTACCCATCCTCTAGGGTTGTTCATGGAAAACCCATTCAAAGGGTTCGTTCGAAGGAAGTCCTCCTTCTCCCCCTTGTATAGGCTGGACAGGATCTCCACCAGATCCTCGGTCGAATCCGGCCCTTCGTGGCCATGACGGGTGGCATCGTCTTCTCCGTTGAAATCCCACATGGGGTGGCCTCTGTATTGCAATGGTTGTACCCCCCGCATGATGCATGTCGCCATGATTCCAATCATGGTCAACCCGGAATGGGCCAGTAATCTTATTCGGCCCATCAAGTAATGGACGCTCTTGTCTTCCACCAATCGGGGGCTCCGTGGGCGCCAGCTAAGGTGTTTCTTCAGAGGAGCAGCACTAAACTCCGGGAGGCCAATCCGGACTGGGCCCGGCAGCGGAGCGTCTCCTATATAAAACCACTCTGAAGGCCAATCTTCGGACGCCTTCTTGGGAGTACCGGATGGGTATCCGGTCCCGGCAATGCGCCATATTTCGGCGCCGCCCACTTGATATATGGAACCCTCGTGGGAACGGGGTACGAGGCAGAACAGCCTCTTCCACAATGCAAAATGGGGCTCAATGCCTAGGAATAGCTCGCAAAGAGCTACGTAGCCCGCGATATGCAGGACAGAGGCGGGCGTGAGGTGGTGGAGCTGGAATCCGTAGAACTCCAGGAGCCCGCGGAGGAACGGATGTATTGGGAATCCGAGTCCCCTTATCAGATAAGGGACGAAGCATACTCGCTCCCCTTTATTGGGGCTTGGGGTAGCCTCCGCTTACCTCCCACCTTGATAAGTGACCAGTCCGGCTCGGACTGGGACCATGAAGGCCGGAGGGAGATATCCCCCCGCTTGGAGCTTCGCTAGCTCGTTGTGCGGAACAGAGCACCTCCTCCAATCCCCTGGCGGTGGGCTGGGAGCGCGAGAAGAGGAGCCGCGTCGACGGTCCATGATAGAATGGATTTTTAGGTCAAGGGCGCTCCGATGAACTATTCGTGGGAGGAAGATGGTGTGGTTTGGATCTGGATTTTTGCCTCTTTTGTAGGCGAACGACTCGCACGACTAGGGGGTGAAACATAAAAAGACACCCTGGCTTTTCGCATTCGTGCGACTCGTGGAAAAAGGCCATTATTGGGCGTAGAAGCCGAGAGACACAGTATTTATGATAAAGCCGGACACTGTTCGGCAGGTACATGGAAAATGAAGGGAGAACCCGCCTTGCAACGCCGAAGACTATAAACGCGCTGGACTTATCGTCATTGAAGCCTGGTTCGGGGGCTACTGAGGGAGTCCTGGACTAGGGGGTGTCTGGACAGCTGGACTATCATCGTCCGCCAGACTCCAAGACTACGAAGATACAAGATTGAAGACTCCGTCCCGTGTCCGGATGGGGCTTTCCTTGGCGTGGAAGGCAAGCTTGGCGATACGGATATGTAGATCTCCTACCATTGTAACCGACTCTGTGTAACCCTAGCCTCCTCCGGTGTCTATATAAACCGGAGGGCTTTAGTCCGTAGGACACAACATACATTACAACAATCATACCATAGGCTAGCTTTAGGGTTTAGCCTCCTTGATCTCGTGGTAGATCCACTCTTGTACTACCCATATCATCAATATTAATCAAGCAGGACGTAGGGTTTTACCTCCATCAAGAGGGCCCAAACCTGGTTAAAACATCGTGTCCCTTGTCTCCTGTTACCATCCGCCTAGACGCACAGTTCGGGACCCCCTACCCGAGATCCGCCGGTTTTGACACCGACAAGGCTCCTCAAAAGTCCCACGCACCTACACAAACAAACTGAGAACTCGCAACCAACGCAATAAAGGGGTTGTCAATCCCTTCACGGCCACTTGTGAAAGTGAGATCTAATAAAGATAGTATGATAAGATAAATATATTTTTGGTATTTTGTAATATAAATGCAAAAAGTAAAGATGCAAATAAAGGTAGATTGAAAGCAAATATGATATGAGATAGACCCGGGGGCCATAGGTTTCACTAGAGGCTTCTCTCAAGATAGCATAAGTATTACGGTGGGTGAACAAATTACTGTCGAGCAATTGATAGAAAAGCGCATAGTTATGAGATTATCTAGGCACGATCATGTATATAGGTATCATGTCCATAACAAGTAGACCGACTCCTTCCTGCATCTACTACTATTACTCCACACATCGACCGACTCCTGCCTGCATCTAGAGTATTAAGTTCATAAGAACAGAGTAATGCATTAAGCAAGATGACATGATGTAGAGGGATAAACTCATGCAATATGATATAAACCCTATCTTGTTATCCTCGATGGCAACAATACAATACATGCCTTGCAACCCTTTTTGTCACTGGGTAAGGACACCGCAAGATTGAACCCAAAGCTAAGCACTCCCCCCATGGCAAGAAAGATCAATCTAGTAGACCAAGCCAAACTGATAATTCGAAGAGACTTGCAAAAATAACTCAATCATACATAAAATAATTCAGAGAAGATTCAAATATTATTCATAGATAAACTTGATCATAAACGCACAATTCATCGAATCTCGACAAACACACCGCAAAAAGAGTTTACATCGAATAGATCTCCACAAGAGAGGTGGAGAACATTGTATTGAAATCCAAAAAGAGAGAGGAAGCCATATAGCTAATAACTATGGACCTGTAGGTCTGTGGTAAACTACTCACAACTCATCGGAGGGGCAAGGATGTTGATGTAGAGGCCCTCCGTGGTTGATTCCCCCTCCGGCAGAGTGCCGGCGAAGGCTCCAAGATGAGAACTCGTGGATACAGAAGGTTACGACGGTGGAAGTTGTGTTTCGTGGTGCTCCTGGATGTTTTCGGGGTACTTAGGTATATATAGGAGGAAGAAGTACGTCGGTGACCGCCCGAGGGGCCCATGAGACAGGGAGCGCGCCCTACAGGGGGGCGGCCTCCTATCTTGTGGGGTCCTTAGGAGCTTCTTGACTTGCACTCCAAGCTCTCCGGATCACGTTCGTTCCAAAAATCACGCTCCCGAAGGTTTCATTCCGTTTGGACTCCGTTTGATATTCCTTTTCTTCGAAATACTGAAATAGGCAAAAAAAACAGCAATATGGGCTGGGCCTCCGGTTAGTAGGTTAGTCCCAAAAATGATATAAATGTGTAAAATAAAGCCCATAAACATCCAAAAGGGGTAATATAATAGCATGGAACAATCAAAAATAGATACGTTGGAGACGTATCAAGCATCCCCAAGCTTAATTCCTGCTCGTCCTCGAGTAGGTAAATGATAAAAAGAGAATTTTTGATGTGGAATGCTACCTAGCATAATTCATAATGTAACTTTCTTTATTGTGGCATGAATGTTCAGATCCAAATGAATACAAAATAAAAGTTCATATTGATAAAAGAAATAGTAACACTTCAAGCATACTAATCAAAGTAATCATGTCTTCTCAAAATAACATGGCAAAAGAAAGTTCATCCCTACAAAATCATATAGTTAGGCTATGCTTCATTTTCGTCACACAAAGATGTTCCCAACTTCTATACCCCCGATGAAAAGCCAAGCAATTGTTTCATACTTAAATAATCTCAAACTTTTTCAACCTTCATACAATACATGAACGTGAGCCATGTATATAGCACTATGGGTGGAATAGAATATGATGATGGGGATTGTGTGGACAAGACAAAAAAGGAGAAAGTCTCACATTGACGAGGATAATCAACGGGCTATGAGGAGTAGGGATTGCCATGCAACGGATGCACTAGACTATAAATAAATGCTCAACAAAGGAAAAATAGTGGGTGTGCATCCAACTTGCTTGCTCACGAAGACCTAGGGCATTTGAGGAAGCCCATCGTAGGAATATACAAGCCAAGTTCTATAATGAAAAATTCCCACTAGTAAGAAAAAGACAACTTATGAGACTCACTACATGAAGAACATGGTGCTACTTTGAAGCACAAGTGTGGAAAAAGAGATAGTAACATTGCCCCTTTTATTTTTTTTATTTTTTTTCTTTTCCTTTTTTTGGGCCTTTCTTTTTTTTCTTTTTGGCCTTTCTTATTTTTTTTTCTTTTTCTTTTTGGGCAATGCTCTAGTAATGATGATCCTCACACTTCTATTGATTACAACATAAGAACTACAACTCGAAACTAGAACAAGATATGACTCTATATGAATGCCTCCGGCGGTGTACCGGGATGGTGCAATGAATCAAGAGTGACATGTATGAAAAATATGCATGGTGGCTTTGCCACAAATACGATGTCAACTACATGATCATGCAATGGCAATATGACAAAAGTAAAGTATGTCATGATGATGATGAACGGAACGGTGGAAAGTTGCATGGCAATATATCTCGGAATGGCTATGGAAATGCCATAATAGGTAGGTATGGTGGCAGTTTTGAGGAAGATATAAGGAGGTTTATGTGTGTTAGAGCGTATCGTATCACGGGGTTTGGATGCACTGGCGAAGTTTGCACCAACTCTCAAGGAAAGGGAAATGCACGGTACCGAAGAGGCTAGCAAAGGTGGAAAGGTAAAAGTGCGTATAATCCATGGACTCAACATTAGTCAAAAGAACTCATGTACTTATTGCAAAAATTTAGAATTCATTAAAAAATCAAGTGCTACGCGCATGCTCCTAGGGGGATAGATTGGTAGGAAAAGACAATCGCTCGTCCCCGACCGCCACTCATAAGGATGCACAAGCCAGGTACACTTCATGTTTCAAATTTGTTACACAACTTTAACCATACGTGCATGCTAAGGGACTTGATAACTTCAACACAAACATTCTTTAAATTCATAATCACCCAACTAGCATGACTTTAATATCACTACCTCCATATCTCAAAACAATTATCAAGTATCAAGTTGATCATAGCATCCAATTCACTTCCTATGATAGTTTTTATTATACCCAACTTGGATGCTCATCATTCTAGGACCAACTTTATGATCATAGCAAATACCATGCTGTTCTAAAAGACTCTCAAAATAATATAAGTGAAGCATGAGAGACTAGCAATTTCTTCAAAATTAAGACACCACCGTTCTCTAAAAGATATATGTGAAGCACTAGAGCAAAAACTATCAAGCTCAAAAGATATAAGTGAAGCACATAGAGTATTCTAGCAAATTCTAATCAAATAGGATTCTCCCAAAAGGTATGTACAGCAAGGATGATTGTGGTAAACTAAAAAGAAAAGACTAATATAATACATGACGCTCCAAGCAAAACACATATCATGTAGCGAATAAAAATATAGCTCCAAGTAAAGTTACCAATGAACGAAGACGAAAGAGGGGATGCCTTCCCGGGGCATCCCCAAGCTTAGGCTTTTGGCTATCCTTTAATATCTTGGGCTGCCATGGGCATCCCCAAGCTTAGGCTCTTCCCACCCTTTATTCCATAGTCCATAAAAGCTTTACCCAAAACTTGAAAACTTCACAACACAGAACTCAACAGGAAATCTTATAAGCACGTTAGTGAAAGAAAACAAAACCACCACATAAGGTACTGCAATGAACTCATTCTTTATTTATTTTGGTGTTAAACCTACTGTATTCCAACTTCTTTATGGTTCATAGACTGAATTACTAGCCATAGATGCATTGAAATAAGCAAACAACACACGAAAAACAGAATCTGTCAAAAACAGAACAGTCTGTAGCAATCTGTAACTAACGCAAACTTCTGGAACTCTAAAAATCCTACCAAAATAGGAAGTCCTGGACAATTTGTCTATTGAACAGCAGCAAAAATAATCAACGCAAAAGCACGTTCCTGTGATTTAACAAAATTATATTCGTGCGTGCAAAGTTTCTGTTTTTCAGCAGAATCAAATCAACTATCATCGTAGGTTATCCTATAGGTTCTACTTGGCACAAACACTAATTAAAAGATAAAAACACATCTAAACAGAAGATAGATGCAAGATTTATTACTAAACATGAGCAAAAACAAAAAACACAAAGAAAATTGGGTTGCCTCCCAATTAGCGCCATCGTTTAACGCTCCTAGCTAGGCATAAAAACAAAGATAGATCTAACGAGTGCCATCTTTGGCACTAAATTCATAAGTAGCACGCATGATAGATTCATAAGATAATTTGACTTTCTTTCTTCGAAAGTGCTCCATGCCTTTCTTTAAGGGAAATTGGAATCTAATGTTCCCTTCCTTCATATCAATAATTGCACCAATCGTCCTAAGGAAAGGTCTACCAAGAATAATAGGGCAAGAAAGATCGCAATCTATATCAAGAACGATAAAATCTACGGGCACCAAATTTCTATTTGAAATAATAAGAACATCATTGATCCTTCCCATAGGCTTTTTAATGGTGGAATCCGCAAGGTGCAAATTTAAAGAGCAATCTTCAAGATCATGGAAACCTAGAATATCACATAAAGTTTTCGGAATCGTGGAAACACTAGCACCCAAATCACATGAAGCAAAACACTCATAATCTTTAATTCTAATCTTTATAGTAGGTCCCCACTCATCATTAAGTTTTCTATGTATAGAAACTTCCAAATTAAGTTTTTCATCATAAGATTGCATCAAGGCATCAACAATATGTTTGGTAGAAGCTTTGTTTTGAATATAAGCATGAGGAGAATTAACAACGGATTGCAACAAGGAAATACAACCTTTTAAAGAACAATTATCATAGTCAAATTCCTTGAAATCCGAGATAGTGGGTTCAATATTATTAGAAGTTGAGGATTCTCCAATCTCTCTTTTACCAAATTTAGCATTAAGATCTAAAGACTCCGAATTTTTGGGTCGCCTTCTAGGAAAAGTTGATTCATCATCACTCCCATAATCATCAAAATTCATATTGCAAAACATAGATCTAATCGGAGACGCATCAATAACTTTAAGATCCTCATCATTATTTTCACGGAAACTAGAGGAACACGCTTTTATAAAGCTTTCTTTTTTAGCACGCAATCTAGCGGTTCTTTCCTTGCACTCATCAATGGAAATTCTCATTACTTTGAGAGACTCATTGATGTCATGCTTAGGAGGAGAAGATCTAATTTTAAGAGAATCAACATCAAGCGAAAGTCTATCAACGTTCCTAGCCAAATCATCAACTTTGAGCAATTTTTCTTCAAGCACAACATTAAAATTCTTTTGAGAAATCATAAATTCTTTCACACTATTCTCAAAATCAAAGGGAATCTTATTAAAATTACATAAGAATTATTGTAGGAATTTCCATAATTATTAGAGGGATTACTAGGGAACGGTCTAGCATTAAAATTTCCTCTATAAGCATTGTTTCCAAAACTATTCCTACCAACAAAATTCACATCCATAGATTCATTATTATTCTCAATCAAAGAAGACAAAGGCATATCATTAGGATCAAGAGGAGTATTTTTAGTAGCAAACATCTTCATAAGTTCATCCATCCATCCACTCAAAACATTGATTTCTTCTATAGCATGCACTTTTTTACTAGAAGATCTTTCTGTGTGCCATTGAGAATAATTAGCCATAATATTATCAAGTAATTTTGTAGCATCTCCTAACGTAATTTCCATAAACGTGCCTCCCGCGGCCGAATCTAAGAGATTTCTAGAAGCAAAGTTCAAACCGGCATAAAAATTTTGTATGATCATCCACAAATTCAAACCATGAGTAGGGCAATTGCGCAGCATCAATTTCATTCTTTCCCAAGATTGGGCAACATGCTCATGATCAAGTTGTTTAAAATTCATAATATCGTTCCTAAGAGTGATGATCTTAGCGGGAGGAAAATACTTAGAGATAAAAGCATCTTTGCACTTGTTCCAAGAATCAATACTATTTTTAGGCAAAGAAGAAAACCAAACTTTAGCACGATCTCTAAGTGAAAACGGAAATAACTTCAATTTGACAATATTGTTATCCGTATCTTTCTTCTTTTGCATATCACACAAATCAACAAAATTGTTTAGATGAGTTGCGGCATCTTCACTAGGAAGGCCGGCGAATTGATCTTTCATAACAAGATTCAGAAAACTGGTATTGATTTCACAAGACTCAACATCATTAAGAGGAGCAATCGGAGTACTAAGGAAATCATTATTATTGGTATTCGAGAAATCACACAATTTAGTATTATCTTGCGCCATGGCAACAAGTAATCTAACACACAAGCAAACAAAAAAAGAAAAGCAAAAAGAGAGGAGATTGGGAAAGAGAGGGCGAATAAAACAGCAAGGGTGAAGTGGGGGAGAGGAAAACGAGATGCAAATGGCAAATAATGTAAATGCGAGGGAGATGGGTTTGTGATGGGTACTTGGTATGTCTTGACTTGAGCGAAGACCTCCACGGCAACGGCGCCAGAAATCCTTCTTGCTACGTTTTGAGATTGCGTTGGTTTTCCTCGAAGAGAAGAGGGTGATGCAGCAAAGTGTAGCGTAAGTATTTCCCTCAGTTTTGATAACCAAGGTATCAATCCAGTAGGAGGCTCCTCAAAAGTCCCACGCGCCACACAAATAAACTGAGAACTCGAAACCAACACAATAAAGGGGTTGTCAATCCCTTCACGGCCACTTGTGAAAGTGAGATCTAATAAAGATAGTATGATAAGATAAATATATTTTTGGTATTTTGTAATATAGATGCAAAAAAGTAAAGATGCAAATAAAGATAGATTGAAAGCAAATATGATATGAGATAGACCCGGGGGCCATAGGTTTCACTAGAGACTTCTCTCAAGATAGCATAAGTATTACGATGGGTGAACAAATTACTGTCGAGCAATTGATAGAAAAGCGCATAGTTATGAGATTATCTAGGCACGATCATGTATATAGGTATCACGTCCATAACAAGTAGACTGACTCCTGCCTGCATCTACTAATATTACTCCACACATCGCCCGACTCATGCCTGCATCTAGAGTATTAAGTTCATAAGAACAGAGTAACGCATTAAACAAGATGACATGATGTAGAGGGATAAACTCATGCAATATGATATAAACCCTATCTTGTTATCCTCGATGGCAACAATATAATACGTGCCTTGCAACTCTTTCTGTCACTGGGTAAGGACACTGCAAGATTGAACCCAAAGCTAAGCACTTCCCCCATGGCAAGAAAGATCAATCTAGTAGGCCAAACCAAACTAATAATTCGAAGAGACTTGCAAAGATAACTCAATCATACATAAAAGAATTCAGAGAAGATTCAAATATAATTCATAGATAAACTTGATCATAAACCCACAATTCATCGGATCTCGACAAACACATCGCAAAAAGAGTTTACATCGAATAGATCTCCACAAGAGAGGGGGAGAACATTGTATTGAGATCCAAAAAGAGAGAAGAAGCCATCTAGCTAATAACTATGGACCCCTAGGTCTGTGGTAAACTACTCACAACTCATCGGAGGGGCAAGGATGTTGATGTAGAGGCCCTCCATAGTTGATTCCCCCTCCGGCAGAGTGCCGGCAAAGGCTCCAAGATGAGATCTCGCGGATACAGAAGGTTACGGCGGTGGAAATTGTGTTTCGTGGTGCTCCTGGATGTTTTCGGGGTACATAGGTATATATAGGAGGAAGAAGTACGTCGGTGGCTGCCCAAGGGGCCCACGAGACAGGGGGCGCGCCCTACAGGGTGGGGGCGCGGCCTCCTATCTCGTGGGGTCCTCGGGAGCTTCTTGACTTGCACTCCAAGCTCTCTGGATCACGTTCGTTCCAAAAATCACGCTTCCGAAGGTTTCATTCCGTTTGGACTCCGTTTGATATTCCTTTTCTTCGAAATACTGAAATAGGCAAAAAAACAGCAATATGGGCTGGGCCTCCGGTTAGTAGGTTAGTCCGAAAAATGATATAAATGTGTAAAATAAAGCCAATAAACATCCAAAAGGGGTAATATAATTGCATGGAACAATCAAAAATTATAGATACGTTGGAGACGTATCAGACGGCGGCAACCTGATCTGACGGGGATGGCTGTGACCGAGCCTGCTAGGTGACGGGGGCATCCGTGATCGAGCCTGCTAGGTGACACGGACGGTGGCAAATTTTTCTTGATTGTTTGCTCGTTGATGATTTTTTTACCCCTGTCTGTGTCCTTCTCAATAGGAGAATTCATTGCAAACATTCAGTTGAAAGTATAATTCGATGTAAATGCTTATGAAAATTCCAATAATATATTTCTAGAAATATAAATATTCTATACGTGTCCATTTTGTATATACCTGATTTAAGAGAGGCAGCCTCATCATTTTTATAGAAATGAGTTGGACGGAATTCATCTCATTCTATCCCTCAAACCAAACACTGAAACTTAATCATTCCATTCCATCAAATATAATCAATCAAACACGGGAATAAAACCGACCCATTCTAGTGGAATGTAACCACTCCATTCCATTATACTTGGTTCTCGAACCAAACACACCCTTATGGGAGAAGCTATCGTTCAAGCTAGCTGGGTTAGGACCTAGTTGGTCACAGAGGCGTGAAAAGAAAGGACAGATGACATCACTTACTTCAATGTGTGTGGTAGGGTGAAGCTTTTGTGAGAAGATACCGTGTGCAGGCTAGCTGGGTAGGATGAAGTTTATGCCAGAAGCTACCGTTGAAACTAGTTGGGCTACGCCTAACTGGTCAGTGAAGATCAAGGATAGATGGCAGAACTTACTTGAATCCACGAGGTAGGGTGAAGCTTATGTGACAAGCTACCGTTCAAGTTAGCAGGGATACGGCCTAGCTGGTCACAAAGGCGTGAAGTGGAAGGACATATGGTAGAACTTAATTGAATACGTGAGGTAGCTAGGACAAAGCTTATGCAATAAACTACCGTTAAAGCTAGCAGGGCTATGGCCTAGCTGCTTGATGTCTACTACGCAATCTTCTTCCTGTAGACTCGTGTTGGGCCACATGACGGGCGGGTCCCACATTTCATAACCCCACTTAAAACGTAATTATTCGGCCACTTGGGTTTTTTGGAACAGCCCGCCATTTTTGTGGTAGGTTTTTGAAAAATTAAAAAAAGTGGTAGTTTTCCGGAGCGATAGCCCATAATGTGGTAGTTTTTTGCTATTCACCCTACACTACGGAGATAATATCACACACTAGTATCATATGCATGATACTAGTATATGATACTCCCCACTACGACCAGTCTTAGCTATACAATCCCGTGAAGAATAGTACAATCCCGTGAAGATATTAATTTATGATACTATATACTACGGAGATAGTATCACACACTAGTATCATATGCATGATACTAGTATATGATACTCCTCACTACGACCAGTCTTCGTTGTACAATCCCGTGAAGAATAAACATTAAAGAACCATTGATACATGTGATGGATTAAGTTAATTAAATGATCAATGTAATTTACTCGCATAGAGTTGCTAGCTAGCTATAACCTGAAGTCCCTTGGTGATTACACACTCTGGATCTTAGTTGGCACTTGGTAGGTGCCTAGTATAGACTACAGACAGAGCAGAGAGTAGAGACCAAGAGACAATATTACCTTTGTGGAATATATGTCACCCAAGATCCAAGAGAAAGTAGACAAAGACAACTCCATACATATATGAATATCTTATCATGATACATTATGGTACTCAAGTACAGTAAGTACAATCAGCCGGCGAGATTGTTCGCTTGGCTGTATTCTTTCAGAGTCCCACACCAAATGCATCATGTGCAAGCTCGGGAGCGGAAATGACGACTCCTCCACCTGCAATGCGGGCTTCGACATTGAAGCACGCATAAAAGTTGGCCATCCGTCAAGAATGGACAACTACGTTCTCATGTTCCGATCTATGTTCTATGATCACTTAATTAGTTAGTTAGGGCATATCTAACGCCGACCCTTAAACCGGACCATCGAAGAAATCCAACCTGGGACTATATCGGTCCGGACGTGTTTTCTTTCGCAAATAAGAATCAAACATGGAGAGTGTTTTGTGGGAGTCCAGACACATGAAATGTCACTCTCTGACCCCCCCCCCCCCCTCCTCCCCCGCCCCACCTGAAAGAAAGACGGAGCCCGCGCTTTTATAGCAACTCATAGTTTCTGTGCTAAAATCCTCCACTCCCCTTTTTCTTCCTCCGCCGCTCTCCGTCCAATTCTCGCTCTTTTCTCCCACCCTCTCTTTCCTTCCGCCGACGACACATGGAACCATCGGAGAACCTGTCGAAGATGGAGACGGCAGAGGTCCCGGATGATCCGAGCATCACCCTCGCACAAAAGATCAGCTCGGTTATGCGGCAAACTCGCCGCATCAAAGCGAAGGCCTCAAAGAAGGAGAAGCTCAAGAACAGGGTGCTCGCAGGCTGTTCGCTATAATGCCTAGAGCGGGGAGCCGGCGTACGACGACAACAACAAAGGGATGCTCGACATCAACCACGACGAAGGCGAAGGAGGAGGAGGAGGTGGCTATGAGGACGGGTAGGTGGAAGACTCGGATCCCACCCAATCCGGCAATTACCACCAGCAGCAGTCCAACACCCAGACGGCCACGCAGCAGTCTCATCATCGTCTGCATAAGGTCGTCACCGACATCATCAACAACATCGCTCCAGCAACAGCTACGACTACCAACGGACATTTGTTCATGTCTTCTATTTGTAGTTGATGTTACATGTACAATGCTACTGTGCATTGTATGCGATTGTTGCATACTAATTACTGTTGAGGCCAAGGTCGACGGTCGCGCGCTCGAGGATGACCCAACGATAACGGCCGAGGGCTCCGACCATGTCTTCGAGGACAACGGTAGGACAATCGGTCACACACACAATCACTCTCTAAACATTGTTTCATCCCGTAGCAACGCATAGGTATTTAGCCAGTTCCTTTCATCTCGTAGCAACACACGGGTATTTAGCTAGTTCGCCTCCAAGGTGCAAGATCTGTTTGATTGAGTTGGCACGGACACCATATATGGCCGCGGCGCCGATTCCAGCAGAGATACGCGAGCATAGAGCGACGCACCTTTGGTGGATGATTCCAAAATCCCCAATCAGGGCAGGGCGAACAGCTCCGATTCTGGCCGGTAAACACAGACGCCGCTGCATGTACACCGAACCAGCACATTTACACGTGCGCCCCTGATTACGTGCCACTGATTGATTTTTGTTGCTATATGCGCATGAATATTGATATGTTGAACCTGCTAATCACACGGTCACACGTACCATAACAAAATCGCGCCTATGCTAGCAATGCGCATTGCACACGAACTGGCACTGCTGTCATCCTTGCTCGCCACGTACGTGGCAGCTCGATGGCACACACGTTTCCTCGCGCTGATGCATGCAGAGACTAGGTAGAAGCTCATATAGAACAGGTGGCCGGCCGGCGCGTCACATCAATGGATGACACGTCCACGTACCGATCATGTAACGTTATTTTCACTGCGTCAGTCATTGGCCGGCTCGCGTGCCGGTCTCGCTTGGCCCACGCAAATCATGTCGGCCGTAACGGGGCCGTACACGTAACAGTTGCTTCTCCACATATACTGTACGCGAGAGAAGAGAAATTGAGATGTGGTAACTCGTTGCTGGTCGTCGCTTTCACTTTCACCTGCCCCCCTTTGACAAACACATGCAATTATCCATGCGCACGTCAACTGGACGGTGAGCCTGCACCAATCTGCCAAATCGCGCGCTAACCAGTTACCACAACACGGCCACGTAGTAACACAGTGTTAGGTTACGTGGAACTTGCGTGCATGGTACACGTGGTACCAAGACGATGCAACCAATTTTGTTTAACTTATTATAGTGCAACGGGTAGCTCTGTGTTCTAAAAAACCAGTAGGTGTGTGTGCAGTACGTGATCGATTCGATGGACAAAAGGTTAGGGGAATATGGCCAGCTAGACAGCGAGCAACTAATAGTTAGCGCGCGCTAGCTTAGCTGTGTTGAGTTGAGCCCGCCGGGTCCGGGTCGGATCGATCCATCCCGCCATGTGATCGGGTGGTTGAACTGCACCCGCTTCGTTTTGAGAGGGTTTTTTCGGGCAGAGAGGGCTTTGGAGTGGGAGACGACGGTCACACACATACATGGCGGGCGGTCCGATAATCTGAATGCCCGCAAACATTCTTTAATTTATATACAATTTTGCTAAAGCACATCTAGATGTGCTATAAATATTGGATATCTAAGTCCTATACTGTTGATCTTATGTAAAGATTTATATGGATATTTTTTATTTTCTTTATGCTTGACTCACTCACTTAGATGCAATAACTAGAGCACATCTAGATGTGCCATAAACACACCATTTATATATCCAGTTTGCAGGATTTTAAACATGAGAAGGCGATGTGAATCGATGAGGTACCTTGTTGGGATGACCTCGATTCGGTTTTTTTAATATAGTACAGACGCAAAAGCTCATACATACGCGCATACACTCACCTATATGAATGCACACACATACACCCTATCATATTAGCATCTTCGAGAGATTGAGCCGGCACATCATCTTGAGATTTAGGGCATGTCCGACGGGGGCACTAAGAGAGGGGCGCCGGGATTTGTTTCCTTGTCTAAGGGCGGTTAAGCCCTCCAATCCTGGCGTCACCTATGGCATCGGTGCCAAAAAAGGAATTAGGCGCTTGTGAAAAAGGAGGGATACATGCTTTAAATTTTCATCGTATTTATTTTATTTCCTAAGCGCCTCTACTGGGGCCTTGCATTGAAGATGCCCTTACGAAGTCACCATAAAAGCATCTATAACCGGACCCCTCATATCCATCTCAAACGCTCGGGCAGGCCGTTTGGTTAGTGATCGGTCACAAAAATGTGACCCAACCAGACCCCTCATATCCGCCTCAAACGCCCGGACTGACCGGCACCCCTCATATCTATCTCAAATATGAGGACGATATGAGGGCTCGCGGACGCGCCCGGGCACGCCCAGTCAGTCCGCCAAGTATGACGCGACCCCACCTCGGACCACATTTTCCCTTTCTTTATTCATTTTTTCTTTCTCTCTCTTTTTGTCCACCAATCACGTGCAAGTGACCGGACATATGAGAAGTGTGGTTGCGCGGACGAAAAGGTAGGGGTTCAAAACGGGCACGTCTGGTCACTGACCGGATGCGTCCACGGGCGTTTGAGGGGCCAAATTAGAGGTATGTGGCTGAAGATGCTCTAAGCTTCTCGTTGTCGACGGGAACCTCCTCCTACTGAAAGCGCATCGCCGGAAATTCTGAAATAAATACAGAAATAATGCGAGCATCAAAATTTAAACCGTGATGGGTCGAGAATACCACTGTCTCTCTAACTATCCAACCGCACGTTGATTCACCTCGTTTCGAATATTTAGGGTCGCGCGTTGGAAATGAGCTCGCAGCCTGTCGTCAATTCGATCCATTCCGCAGTGTGATCGGTGGTCGAATCGGCACATACGCTCCCACGTGCATTTGTCATTACTACCGATCGGGGCCGGGTTTCTGTTAGCCCGTGGCCGTAGACACAATCATGCTCCGGTCAAAATATCTTCACTTTCTCTCCACGAACCTGCGTGCAGCGATGCTACCGCGTCCGCGCGAGACGCCGAGACCGCCGTGCAGTGGTGCACTGGTGAGGTGGGCGCGCGCACGCACAAGCAGACCCACGATCACACTCTTGCTGCTCGATCGGGCGTGGTGGCCGGCAGCACCGAGGCCAACTGGCCCGATTTGTGATGACATGCGGCCAGGCCTGATAGACTCAGTTTATTTCACCACAGGTGACAGCCGCCAACGACGAGCATCCACAGAGAGGATAAAGGAAAAGATGGATCAAAATCCAAGGGTTCAAAAGGTCGACCATGGCAAATTTTTTTAAAAAAGATCGACCATGATGTGAGGAATTTTTTTTTTTTTTGAAACAGAGGCAAAAGACTTGCCTCATTCATTAATAAAGGAGGGGAGTTTTAGAGTACATAAAAGTGGCTCCACAACATGGCCCGTCCGTCAACAAAATGAAAAACAGAAACTACTCTCGCGGCATGATAATGCTCAGGTGCGTGGCTCCTGCCGTGACCCAAAGTTTGGCTTCATCTTGTATTAGTTTTAGCATGTAGAAAGGCGGCGTTGATTTCTTCCTAAAAACTCTAGCGTTTCTCTCGTTCCAAATGGCCCAACCAACAAGCATAGTAAGGGAAGCCATGGCCTTCCGATTCGCCGTATTGGGTTTCGACATGTTTGTCCACCAATGCTTGATATTGCGCTCCGCCTGCCATTGATGGATCTCGAGAGCCCCTAGGCCAAGCCATTCCTTTACCAATCCCCACACGCGCAAGGTGAACCTGCACCGAAAGAAGAGGTGCGCGGACGTCTCGTTTGCCCTTCTGCAGAGGGTGCACAGTACGCAATTGTCCCAACCTCGCTTCTCCAATCTATCCGCCGTCCATATTCTGTTTTGAATCGCTAGCCAGGAGAAGAACTTGACCTTGGGGGGTGCCCAAACCTTCCAAATAGTCTTGTTCATGGTTGTCGTCATGGAGCCCAAGAACTGGACCCTGTAAGCAGAGGCCGTCGAAAACTCACCGTTCCCCTCAAATTTCCAGGATATGTCATCATCAATCTCTGGTGAAAGCTCGAATTGTTCGAGGTGGATCCAAAGGTCCACGAACTTGACGATGTGGTTGGTCGTTAAGTTGATGGAAGGGTTGATCTGGCGCACCCAAGCGTTGTCTCGCAGTGCATCCCTCAGCACCCACTTCTTCCGCTTGGAGGCTGCGAAGATTAGGGGGGCGATATCTTTCGGTTTTTCCCCTCTCAGCCATGGTGCCTCCCAGAAGGGCGTCTTCCCTCCATTTCCCACGGTGATGACGGTGGATGCGTAGAAGAGGTCCATATCCACCGGTGAGCACGGGTTTCCTAATCCCACCCACAATCTAGTCGGGTCCTTCCACTCTATTCATGGCCATCTCAATCTTAGAGCTCTTGCAAATTTCCCCAAGTGTAGGACTCCAAGCCCACCGAGATGCGTAGGGCGGCAGACAGTGTCCCAGTTGACCTTGCATTTTGCGCCTGAAGTTTGACTCTGAGCTGACCAGAGGAAAGCACGCTCAATTCTATTGACATTGTGTAGGACGCCGGCGGGGACGTTCAGGGATGTGATGTGGTAGACGACTTGAGAAGTGAGGACCGATTTGACCAAGGCCGCCCGGCCAATTGTGGTGATGTTTCTCCCTTGCCAAGGAGGGAGCTTCGCAGCCACCTTGTCCTCTAGGTGTTGGAAGTCCACCCTTTTCAGTTGCCAAATGGATAATGGGAGGCCCAGATACTTCAATGGGAAAGAAGTTCGCGATGCTGGCAGGCTGTGGAGTATGTCGTCAAGGTTTAGGTTGCCACAGCGAATTGCGACGACAGAGCTCTTCTGAAAGTTGGTGGACAGACCGGTGACCCCTCCAAATGCACCAAGGATGGCCGCAAGGTTGGCCACATCTTCCCGTGAAGGGGAGATGAAGATTTCCGCGTCGTCGGCATACAGGGAGGTACGGACAGTAGATCCACGGCCTCAAATTTTCTGGAGCAGGTTGTGAATTGAGGCAATGTCGAGGAGCCGCTGTAAGGGGTCGATCGCGAGGACAAAGAGAAGGGGGGAAAGGGGGTCCCCTTGTCTGAGCCCTTGTCGATGGTAGATGGCTGGCCCGGCAATACCGTTGAGGAGGACGCGAGAAGAGGACGTGCATAAGAGGGCCGCCACCCAATCCCGAAAGCGGACTGGAAATCCCAACCGGCGGAGTAGGTCAAGGATGTACTCCCAACGCACCGAGTCAAAGGCCTTCCGGATATCCAACTTGAAGAGCAAGGATGGAGTTCCGTTTCTGTGGAGACGTCGCGCGAGGTTTCTCACATACATGAAGTTGTCGTGGATGCTCCGTTTCTTGATGAAGGCACTCTGCGTAGTGGAGACAAGGTCGTTCATGAAAGGGCCCAGGCGGGATGCCAACACCTTGGCGATGATTTTAGCAATAGCATGGATGAGGCTAATGGGGCGGAAATCCCCGATTTCTTCCGCCCCATCCTTCTTTGGTATGAGCACAATGTTGGCCGAGTTGAGCCAGTGAAGGTTTGTCGTTTGGAGGCTACTAAATTGGTGGATCACTCTCATTACATCAACTTTGATAATCTGCCAACATTTCTTGAAGAAGCTCCCCGTGAAACCATCCGGTCCCGGGGCCTTGTCACCTGGCATAAGATCAATGGCCGCTTTGTCCTCGTCTTCGGTGATGTTGTCGTCAATGCCAGTGAGGTCAACCATCCTAAGGTTCAGGTTCTCCCAGTTTAGGTCCATCGGTCTGGGTTGTCCCCCTCCCAGACTGCTCGCAAAGTGGTCATGAATAATTTCCTCTTTTTCCTGGTGGTCTGTGGTCCATCCAGAATTCTTCTTGAGCCTGTGGATGTGGTTCTTCCTTCGCCTTGAGTTTACCCTTAGGTGGAAAAATTTGGTATTGGCGTCCCCCTCCTTGATGTTAGCAATGCGAGCACATTGCTTTTTGCGCGCCCTCTCAACCGCCGCTAGGCTGACGACACGACGCTTGAGTCGAGCCCGAAGATCCCTCTCTCCCACCGAAAGGACGCGTGTCTCTTGGGCAATGTCAAGACGAAGGATGACGAGAAGAGACGCATGAAGATGCAACTTTGCCTTGGAGAAAAGCCTGTTACTCCACTTAGCCAAATGCCTCCCCGTTTGCTTGAGCTTATGGAAAAGCCGTTGGCATGGCTCTGTGTGGGCACACGGCTCTTCCCAAGCCTGGGAGACGATGTCAAAGAAGCCTGGGATACAGGACCAAAAATTATCGAATCTGAAGCATCTTGGTCGCTTCGGTCCCCTGTCGTCAGCAAGGAGAAGGGGGCAATGGTCCGAGAGTGAAGAATAAATGGCGTGAAGCACATGAGAATCAAAATGCATGTCCCAGTCGGCATTGCAGAAAACCGAGTCCAGCTTGCACAAAGTAGGGTTTTGACGCTCGTTACTCCAGGTGAAGCGTCTGTTCTGGAGGTGGATCTCTTTTAGCTCACAAGAGTCTAGCGTAGCACGGAAGCGGTTGAGGAAATTATTGTAAGACAGAGCTCTGCTTGCCTGTCAGTACTGCACAATCTATATAGATTTTTCCTAACAGATTGCATGCCTGTCTGGTCGGGGCCCCGTGTATGCATTTTGCCGCATGCTTTTTGGTACGTCACTCGCTGCATGCGCTCATCATCTGTCTGGCTAATATGATGATGATCACTCTTTCATCATTGGCTCAGTCCTATCCATCGACCGCCATAATTCGTCATAGGTGTTTTCCACCCACTGATAAGCTTTTGGTTCTCCTATATGCGGCGCCGGTCATGAGCGTAGTATCGATGCCATGCTGGAATGAATTGCAACTGCTAAATCTGCTTTGTTCTACCCCGTGTACTCCATGCGACAGAACCGATCGAATGGAACTGTGCCTAGCTAGCAGTCGTAGCTCTTTATCTCTACTCCGGTTCTATAAGGGTTGAGCTGACCGACACCCCTCGTATACAGTCCAAATTTGAGGCGCATATGAGGAGGCCCGAACATATCTGTCATGTCGGAGCCGGCCCGGTCCACCCCAACCCCACATATATTCGTCCCTATCTCGGATCAAACTATAGCCACTTCACTCCGCCCTTGATCTCCCTTCCGGCAATCTTCGGCATGACGGGCGGCAGATCCGACTCCGACCACTCCCGATCTGTCGACTGGGGCATCGCCCCATGCAGAGACAAGGAGGCTATGGCCGTCCGCATGGCCCTCCGTCGCCCCTAGTAGGAGTGCGGCCAACCAAGGTTGGATTCGATCCGATGGGAATCCGTTGCGTCGGTGCAATTCATGCTTGGCTCTGCCAGAGCTGGAGGCTCGAGAACCGTCTTTCGTCCCATCATCGATGCAGAGGTGTATGAGCATTACAGGGACCGGTGTGCTTGCCATGAGAAGAAAAAGGAGTGGGAGGACGAGGCCCGTCTCATTGTCGACACGGCGGATGCAGCGTCGCCCGCTGCCTTGGACGAGGAAGCCATCTATGCCCGCATTCTCCTAAAACGGCTGAAGGGAACACACATCCCCTCGTTCAAGTGCAAAGCCGTGCGGTCCCTGCTATGGTCGTGGACTGGTCCCCAAAGGAAGAAGGATGACAGTGACCAGTCATACAACTCCGGCGATGAACAAATCCAGCTTGATCCATTTAGTGTCTCCGAGCGCTACTTCCTCAAACAAAGACGCCAACGACGCTGGCAAGGGCAAGTGTGGATGATATTTGTACATAGCATACTATATATGTAGAATATGTCAGTTTTTGTAGACCGATGTCATGTATTGATGTAGTAGCCAGACGCTCTGTTCAGGATCGTAGAGATAGTTTATGATACATGTGATTATATGGATTTAGGGTTTGCTAAATGAGATACTGATTGTAGGAACAAAAAATCAGGACTGTCCACAAACGCGGTTGGGGGGCAGGGTTAGCTATAGGCGCGTCCACGGAAGTTTGAGGAGCAGGGTTAGCTATAATAACGTCCACGGACATTTGAGGGGCAGGGTTAGCTACAGGCGCATCCAGAGACGTTTGAGGGACGAGATTAGTGGCTATAGATACTTTTACTGTTGGTAGTTATGCCTGCCTATGTTAGACCCTGTTTGGTTCATAAGTCCTAGGACTTTTTTTAGTCCCAACTTATAAGTCTCAAGTCCCTAAAAAGTCCCTACCTGTTTGGTTTTTGGGACTTAACATGGACTAGAAGACCATAATACAACTATAAGTCCCTATAAGTCCCTCCTTGAGAGTCTTATTTCATAAGTCCCAAATGCCCACTTTAAGTCTCTATAAGTCCCTCCTGTTTGGTTTAGATGGGACTTATAAGGACTTTTTTAAGTCCCTAAACCAATAAGGGTGTGTTTGGATGGTGGCCTGGGCGTTATGCCTGGAAAAATTTCAAGCCTGGGAGCTGCCTGATACGGTGGTCTTTTCATGCCTGGCCAGGCTAGCCTGGACTCATTGTGTTTGGCTCATAGCCTGGCCTGGTGAATTTTTAAATGGGCCATAAAGTGACAAATGAACATGCAACAGCTGGTTAGCCTTGGAATTCACGCCCAGGCAGCTGAGCTTGAGCGCCAGGCTACCCGTTTCAGATGCCTCGCCCAGGCTAAGCAAGGTGCCTGGACAAACAACTCAGGCTAATCAAGGTCCACCTGAACCAGGCAAGGCCAGCGTCTGTTTTTTCAGGACATGAAACAAACACAGTCCAGGCAGTCCCCAGGCAGGTTCCAGGCCAGGCCTTTTTCATCGAGGACTTGATCCAAACACGCTCTAAGTCCCTGGAAACAAACGCCCTCTTAGACACGTTCTCGTACATATTGTCTTCTCTCCGTAGGCCTGCATGGCAATCGAACGAAGCTGTACCGCAGTTTGCGAAATTAGTCAGGTAGCAGGTCTTATCCCTAGCTGCACTTCGCTACAAGTTCCCGAAAGGGCAACGCCACGTACGTACGATTGGCCAGCTGGAGACGACAGCAGATGAGATAGTGGATTCGAACTCGGGAAGGGACGCACATGGCGCATGATGAACAGAGAAGGAGAAGTAGTAGGAGCGGCTAGTAGCTGGATGAATCATTTGTCTTCTTCTTTTCCAGCGAATCATCCATCGGCCCTGTTTGGATACTCTACTCTAACTTAGTTAAAGGTTAGATGTAGATTCTAACTATAAACAAATCCTAAACTAACTCTAACCAAAAAATTGTTTGGATGGTAGGGTTAGATTGACAATAAATATTCTTTCTCAATCATTTGACTACTTTGGACCCTGTTTGAATGGGGGGTAACTTTTTTTTACTAATTTTTCTAGTGGGCCCATAAGAACTAACCCAAATAAGCTCCTCTAGTGTGGGCTAGTTTTTTAGGATGGGTTAGATCCAACTAACCCAAACTAACCCATCATATTTGGATACTTTTGGGCTATTTGAATCCCAACTAATTAAAACTAACTCTAACATAGGAATCCAAACAAGGCCATTGACTGCAGCGCAGACCGGCCACACCGCCACATGTTTGGTTTCAGTGTCGAGCCTAGAATAAAAGAGATATAGTCGCAACTTACAAAAGTCACGAGACCTCGAGTCACAAACTTATTAGCTGGAGAATCCCGTAAATAATATCTATTTATTATGATTTACGTACTGAGTTAAGTTAGAGCAACTCAAACTCAAAGACCTAATTTATCGGTTTGGGTCATCCATACAGAAAAGATGGCCTAATAAGGCGACCCAAACGGACAAAGCGTCCGCCTGCTGTCTGTTTGTTGTCCGTCCGGACCCAAACTGAGCCTGAATTTGAGCCATAAACGGGTCCGTGACAGACAAAAGCGGGGGCTTTCGTCGCTCGCTCGTGTCCTCGCGTGTCCTGCATGGTCCCACACATCAGCGGCCCGCACTAGCAATTCGTCCTCCGATCGGAGCACAGCGACACCGCCCGCTCATCCTGAGCTGTCGCGCCACCGCGTCAACCCCGTCCGTCGTTGCCTGGATCCAGCGCCAGCCGGCCAGATCCATCCGGTCCCGTGCGGATCCGCCGCCCCTCATCGGTCTTCGTCCTCCACCAGCCCACGTTGCCCGAGCATCCTCTCACCGCACCGCCGCCATGGACCCCTCCAGGGCATCGAGCAGGAGCTCGCCTGCCGCCACGCTCAGCCACCTCCCGCGCGTGGGCCACAGCGACTGGCCGGCCCAGCCCAGCCTCCTGTTCTAATCTTGGCAGGGAGCAGCAGCGAGATCTTCTTTCTGCTGGTGCAGGCGACCCAGAGGAGGCAACCGCGGCGGCGGCAGCGGCGGCGCGGGAGGAATGCGGGGGCTGCATCTCGTCCTCACTTGTCTGCTCGAGTTATGTGCGTTGGGTGCATCGAAAGTCCACGCGTATCCGCCCATGTCCACTAGGCGGACAGATGACCCAAGAGGACAAAAAAACGAACAAAATACATGTCCGTTTGGGTCTTTGGGTTGGAGTTGCTCTTAATGATTCGTTGGTTAGAGTCAGAAGTATCTTTGCCTGAAGGATGTACACGCTCTGGGTGGTTGTTTTCTTCTTTTCATTTTTGACATTAACACACTATGGAATCTGGTTGTTAGTTGACACTTAATTGGTAGGTGAATAGTACATAAGTACATGCCGAGTAGACAAAGACACAATCTTATCTTTGTGGAATATATCACCTAAGATCCAAGAGAAAGCACACAACGAGTTCATATATCCATGTACACAGAAGTAGCGAGGATTATTCTAACTCTGAGACACTAGATGAACATGACAGTAGTCGATAGATATTATGATAATCATCAAAGTACAATCAGTCGGTGAGACTGTTGGCTTGGTTATGTTCTTTCAGAGCTCCAAACCAGGTGCAGCACATGTAGACCCTGAAGTGGAAACGGCCACTCCTCCACCTGCGATGGGGGCTTCGACATTGAATTGTGCACAAGAGTTGGTCGTCCAGTCCACCATCAATGCAGCTGTTAAAAATCTCTATTCCCTCCGTTTCAGTTTACAAGTCTTACGCGTATACCTAAGTTGCCAATTTTATCACCCTAATATAAACTAATATATAACACAAAAATTATACCTTTTGAAAATAGAACATCTAAAGTTTATATTTCCTGTTCTAAAAGTTCAAAATCTCCTCCCTATCTTAAAAAGTCAAATTTCTTATGAGATTGCATTTGTTCTCACATACGAGTCCCTAAAATTTGATCTCTTAAAAACAAACACATTTCCCCCCGACAAATTAATTTGAAATACATATTTAGACTACTTTATTTCTTAATTAAACAATTGTATAACAAATATAACACGTTTTATATCAAAAATTCAAAAAAGCGAGTGAGTAGCGCTTTTATTAAACTCCTATTCAGTGTTTTTAGCGCCAGGTCACAAAAGCAGTGCTCGTGCTTCCCCTCTGATGGGCTGTCCCAGCTGCGAGTGAGTAGCATCCTCGCTCGTTCGTAAAAAAAACATGTTGCTCGCTAATCCAAAAAAAAAACTAGCAGATTCCTGTTTTAAAAGTTCAAAATCTCCTCCCTATCTTAGAAAGTCAAATTTTTCATGGGATTGCATTTGTTCTCATCTATCAGTGTCCCTAAAATTTGATCTCTTAAAAACGAACACATCTCCACACAAATTCATTCAAAATACATATTAAGACTACTTTATTTCATAACTAAACAATTGTACTACGTTAACATCAAATCTAGCGTACTAGAACGGCTCATTGCCTAGTACTCCCTCTGTAAAGAAATATAAGACCTCACCCGCAAAGAAAAATAAAGAAATGTAAGACCTTTTATAAAAGAAATTCGAAAAAAGCGAGTGAGTGGCGCTTTTATTAAACTCCTAGTCAGTGCTCTTAGCGCCAGGTAACAAAAGCAGCGTCCGCGCTTCCCCTCGGGTGGGCTGTCCTAGCTACGCGAGCGAGTAGCTTGGTCGCTCGTTCGTAAAAAAAAAAACATGTTGCTCGCTTGTCCAAAAAATAAACCTATCGCTCGTTTGTGAAAAGCACCCAACAATCGCTCATCAGGAAAATTCCCGAATTCAAAAATGTTCATGTAATAAAAAATCATGAACTCAAAAAAGTTCATGGATTTTGATAAAAAAATGTTCAGTAATTTGAAAAGAATTCATCAATTTTGAATATTTGTTTGCCAATTTGAAAAAAGTACATGGATTTTAAAAAATGTTCTCCGTTTGAAAAAAATCATGAATTTTGAAAAATTTCACAAATTAGGAAAAAGTTTTCGAATTTTGAGAAAAGTTCTTCACTTTTTTTAAACAACTCATGGATTGAATAATATTTCACGGTTAAAAAAAAGAATTTGGGAAAAGTTCACCGGTTTTGGAACAAAGTTCATGGAATTGGAAAAAATTTCACGATCTTAAAAAATATTCATCGGTATAAAAAATGTTCATCGATTTTGGAAAAAATCTTTCACGAATTTGGAAAATTGTTAATGGATTTATAAAAAAAAATCATGGATTAGAAAAGAGGTCACGGATTTTGGCAAAATATCATGAATTTGGAAAAACTTCATGGATTTCTAAAAGAAATCTCAAATTTGAAAAAAGATTTGCGGATTCACAAAAGTACACTAATTTGAAAAAATATGTGTTTTTAAAAAGGTTCATGAATTTGAAAAAAGTTTATGTGTTTTGAAAAGAAGTTCACGGACATGAAGAAAGTTTTCGAATTTTAAAAAAGTTTGCTCACATAAAAAAGAAAGAGAAAAGAAAATAAAAATGAAAAAGTAAAAGAAAAAGAAAAGACAAAATATAACAAAGGAGTAGTAGTACTACTATTAGCGGGTGAAATATCAATTCTAAAGAGAACTGAATAAATGTAGTAGTATCCCCCATCAAAAAATAAAAATAAAAAATAGTACAATCTCGTGATGTACCAAAAAGCATCATCCGTTTAGTATTTCTTGAACGAAATCCTCAATTGCATCTTCATAATATGTTCCCCAAACAATTCGACTGCATAACAAAAGATGAAAGAACAAAATTAATAAACATGCGCACATGTACACAAAAGATGGAAATGATAAAATTGCATAATGATTCGATATAGTATCTTCCAAGATGAGTTGACAAGAAAAACATAATTATTCAATATTGTGTATACATCATAACATAATTATCCATCAGAAAAAATAGTCTACATTATTAAAAAAATTGGGATGTCTAAATTAGTAAATTAAGCAGGTCGTGTACCAAAAGAAAGACGGAGCGGTAGGGGGGCGTGCAATTGCTTGCAAGCCTAGCGTGTTGTCACAATGAGGAAATAGCTTACCCGCATTCCGGCAAAAAAAAAGAATGAGGAAATAGTTTTTCAGAAAAAAAAGGAGGAAATAGCTGCGGCCTGTCGTACTTAAGAGAGGCCCGTGTACGTGTAGAAAGAACAGGGTTGAGTAAGTGCAATTTAGCGGTCAACGTAAGGGAATGGAGTGCGCGGTCGAAACCTGACCGTTGGGGAGGGAACGGGAGGAAAATCCTATCTGCCGCATTCTGCGGCAGATTGTCGTCGATTCACACAGACCTATCGACCAGCGAGCGTCATGGGCCGGCCCAATTATCAGTAAAAACGCGCTACAGTACCGGCCGGTTTTGGGAATGTTATAGAAGATTCTAGTCTGGCTTTTCTTGTTTTAGGAACCTTCTACAGTAGAACGTAAGGGCACGTACAATGGTGCTATTTTAGGAGTGACACATAGGATTAATAAATGAGCTGGAGGAGAGAGAAATCGTAAGAAAAAGGCTTGTCTTCTCTTATTTAAGAGAAGACAAGTAATGATCTCTTAGCATAATATGTATCACCACGTTTTTAGTAATAGCTACTTATTGAAGATAAGACTAATAAATGACCCACTGTAAACATCTTTTTTTGTCATTTCTAAATTACATGCAAGACTTAAGATAAGACTATCTTATCAACCATTGTACATGCCCTAAGGGAATTTTTCCTGAAAAAAAAGAACGTAAGGGAATTTCCTGAACCGGTTTTAGGTCTTTTATTCGTTTTTGTTTTTTTCCTGTTTCTTTTATGCTATCCTTTTTTCTTTTTTGTGTCATTTTCGTTTTTTATTTCTTTGTTTCGATTCCTCTTTTCTTTCCTTTTTAATTTCGTTTTTATTTTTATTTTTTAACAAATCTTCAGAAATTTTAAAATTGTTCGTATTTTTAAAAATTGTTCACTTTTTCAGAAATGTTCCTGTTTTGATTTTTTTACATATTTAGAGAAAAGCTAGAAATTTAGAAAATCTCAACTTTTCAACAAACGTTCCAAAATTCAAAAAAAAAAATTCAATTTTCGAAAATTGTCGCATATAATTTTTGTTCACAAATTCAGAAAATGTGTGGGATTTTCAAAAGATGTTCCCACTTTCAGAATTTGTTCACTAATTCAAAAAACGTTCATGTTTCCAAAATTGGTTCGGAAAATCAAAAAATGTTCCGGTGATCTAAAAAATGTTCGCCTTGGAGTTTTTGTTCAAAAATTTAAAAAATGTTCTGAACTACTTTCTAGACAAGGTGAATTTCTCTACAGGATAAGGATGTTTCTCCTCAAGAATATGCTATTTGGCAAATCCAACATTTAATTAGATAAAATAAATAATGTACAGGGTTATTTGAATGGACCAAGTTATCAGTGTTCCTGAAATGTGATACTAGGATCTTTGTACGTCAGCACTCTTTGATGCTTATCTTGATGATTTTTCCTCTGTTTTACATACATTTGTGTTGTTAACTCACTTCCATGTTCTCGATTAGCATATAATCAACTTAGAAAATGTTGTTTGAGCTGAGTACGGCATTTGAGCTGCATTCTTTAAGCATATTGGTGTACAGAAGTGAACTTGTATCACTTGCCACATGAGATTATTGTCAGTTACCTGATCACCTATTATGCTACCCCATTGTCTATATGCAGGGCAACTCTTCTTTCTGATTACTGGATATTTAAATATACATTTGAGACTTTCACGATGGGCATCCCTCATGCAAGGATTTACTTGTATACCCTCCATGAGATCAGGAAAAAGTATGGCTGCTACCTAATCAACAATATGTTTCTCCACAGGCTGTCGATTGCTTTCTGCTTAAGCGGAGTTAACTGCAGCTCCTGTTTGCCAATCGGTGCCATCTCAGGTATATTCTTGCCCCTGCCGACTATAATCCTCTTCCTTCTACATCTGCATTTTGTGGAAGAACTGTTGGATGGCTGAATATTATGTTGTATTGCTCTGACCTGTGTAGGGATATATATAGAGGTACAATGGAGGAAGAGAGACTTGGAGTAGAGGACAAGTCGTACATGGTTTAAACCAATCCTATCTCTAACTCCTAATCTCTAACTTAAACATAATTATACTTCTAACATTCCTCCTCAGTCGTAGCGGGAGTGAAGCAAACGATGGTGACTGAATTTGAACTCTTGTGCTTCCGTCGTCTTCTCCGCCGCGCCATCATCAACTGCGTCTCTGATGGGTCGGCACCTAGGGCGGTGACTGCGTCCCCTTCTGGTGCCTTCCTGCCTTCTCCTCTGTTCCCTCCCGCAGTCACAGCGGGAGTGGCGTGGACATTAGTGACGACGCGAACGCTTTTGACTGGAGTTGTTGCCGATGAGTTGCTGTAGACGTAGCCATTAATGTCGAGGTAGACGTGGATGATGAAACCACAAAGCCGGAGGCGCAAAAAAATGCGCTATGATGGAGCTGCAGATGTGGACGATGCACCTTGCGGATGTCAGAGGGTGCCGTCGGCGATGAGTCCACCGATTTTGCCAAGACCAGAGGAAGCCCATCGAGCACACATCGGTTTTGCCAGAACTGTGTGGCCGTGTAGGGTCGTCACTGTAGTGACCCCGTGTCGATGCAGTCGTGCCATCATGGATGACGCGGTCGATGCCGCCGTCGTGACGCGGTCATTGCCGTCGTCGAGGTTGCGTCTTGCAGAAAAGTCTGTCAGAGGACGTTAGGTGTCCATCTTGTGGACGAGGCGGCGGCGGTGTGTTGACAAAGATGTTGATGAAGACCACGGTGATGAAGACCTTGGTGATGAAGTGTCGGCGATGGCGTCGCAGCGGCGTGTCGGCAATGATGCGTCACTTGAAGGCGTCCCTCCATGACGACAAAGTGTTGACGCCCTGTCATGCCGAAGAAGTATATTGCTTGTAACCTGGCGTACTCGTACAGCTCAGTGCAGGGATTCAGCTCGATGAAGAATATCTGGTGCAGATCATGGTGATGTCGTCGTGCTCGGTGCAGGTACAGATCGGCGGCGTAGGTTGACGCAGGAGGTGATGTAGCTCGATGGCTTGGTGCAGATGCAGATCGGTCGATGTAGTCGTTCGTGTTGATGTAGATGCAATGGAGGCCCGTCTGGCCGCGGGTACCGCTCCTGCGTCGCCCGTCGATATGCGGCAGGAGAAGGCACGAGCCCAAGTCTTGCTGCATGTATCTCCTCGTAGGAGATTGATTTCTATGGCCATGTGCATGATTCCTCGATGGATACGTTAGCATGCATGGGGCGTACCTACGCATGGCTGGATGGAGGTTCTGCTGGTGGCTGCACAGGGATGTTTGGTGCAGCTTGATGTCCAGGGGGGCGGCAAGATTCTGTGCATTGTTGCAGATCCGATCGCATCCCTGTTGGAGAAGCCGCCGGCTGCTCTTCTTGAACGTGCTCGCGCGATGCCTGCTGGTGCGCGACGTACGCGGTACACGGACAACTGGTTGGAGCTGTAGCGTCGAGTCCCCTGGCGAGGCCGCTGCTTCGACGATGAACGTCGTGTGCACCGGCTGGAGATCGATCTATAGGTGGATGCAATCTGCTTGCATGGGGCTCGCCGCGTACTGGTCGTGGAGTTCCCTTCCGTGATCCAGTCTTGGTGTGCAGCGCGGTGCTGCTGAGTTGTGGTTGGCTGGTGTCGTCGTCGATGTCGACGTCGCCGCAGATGCTGTGTGTTGCGCGCGACGGAGTTGGTTGATGTAGAGGCGGGCGCGGCCGATGCAGGAGCCCATGCGCCTGTTGGAGCTGAGGGATCGAGAACGCACACCGGGTGGAGTGATTTGGCCGTCGTCTGGGACAAAGATTTCTGCACTGATCTACTAGGATATTTTCACCGGAATTTGGGTCTTCAGAAAATTATTTGGTGGCTAAAGAAAACCTAATCTAATAGAATTTCGAAAATTGAGTTGACCTAATCTATGAAACTTATCTAATCTATGAACCAATCTAATCTTTGATCAAATCGGATGCCGCGCCCCCGGGGAGAGAAAATCAATCTCCCCAGGGGCGGCGTGCTGCGGAAGTGGTAATATTTGTGTTGTGTATTGATCTGACCCGTGTAGGAATATATATAGAAGTACAATGGAGGGAGAGAGACTTGAAGTAGAAGACAAGTCGTACATGGTTTAAACCAATCCTATCTCTAACTCCTAATATCTAACTTAAACATAATTATACTTCTAACACATTTGCCTGCTATTAGTACTTGTTTATTTAGCGCCAGGCCTGTGCTGGAGGAAAATACAAATCACTTAGAAAAGATGTGAAATGGAAGAACGATATAACGCAGGGGAGAAAAATACCTAGATAACGAGCGTACAGTATGTACATAATTACATTCAGTTGTTCCTTCCCTTTGTAATCTCTGTTCTATACTTGCAAGAACATCCATTAAAAGTAATCCTATCAGGAAAGCCTTCTAGAACTAATTATCCGTAACATCTAGCTCTCTTTCTAGATGGAGGTAATTATCTGAATGTACTGTATTCAAGTTCTCGTTTGTCCCTTCTCAGATAGTTTTAGGGAAGAATAAACTATTAATATTTATGACTTATAGGCTGTGGTGGTTAGCTGCTCTTCGTTGAATGTTGAATAAACTGAGAAATTCTTGATTCTTTTTATGTTATTTCTTTACATGGAGGATGCAAATTAAAAGCTAATGTGTTATTCTTGCTGGCTTAGTCTAAACAAATGCATTTTAGGTCACCTACTTCTCAGTTCATGATTTTTGGTTCGGTGTATTGCAGTTGATTACCACACTGATCTGCCATGCCGCTCTCTTGTTATTACACGCACTGCCATTTTAACTGTTAAGGTTTCTATTCTATACATGCCAATTTGTTTGACTTATCTTCCCATTGTATTTGCTTGCTCACAAAAATTAGAACCGCTGCAATCCTAATTGATAATTGCTTACTAACACAGTGGTTAAAAACTACAGAGATATACTCCCTCCGTCCGAAAATACTTGTCATCAAAATGAATAAAAAGAGACGTATCTAGAACTAAAATACATCTAGATACATCCCCTTTTATCCAGTTTGATGACAAGTATTTCCGGACGGAGGGAGTATTAGTTTTCAATGCCTGGCTGCCATTATCTTTGGTTGTCACCCTCCACTCATGGAAAATTGCCAGTTTGATGACAAGTTTGATGACAAGTTTGGTGACAAGTTTTTTTGTCAGTTTTCAATCACCTGAATACCTTTTATCCAGTTTGATGACAAGCTTTTTTGTCAGAAAATTGCCATGTTTCCCTAATCTCAAGCAAACTAAAGTTGCCATCTAAAAGCGTTCGGGTTGCGATGCTTAACTCCCGAACGTTCGGGAGTTATCATTACCGTAGATGTAAGCCACTGTCCATGACAAGTTCTTTGTGCAAGGACGGAGCAAGTTCACTTAACAATGTAGCAGCAAAAGCAATCAACTACATGAAAAGGCGCTGCGAGAAGGTGATTGTCTATTACAACTACACAAAGCTGCAACAAGCACAAGTGATCAATGCAAAGCCTCGCAGATTCGGTGACTCAGAAAGACAAAGTGATAAAGGAGCAAAAACAACAAAGTCGAGACTAACCATCTGATCAGATTCATCAACTTGCTGCGGCTGGTTTAGACCCAAATACTCAAGTGGTCAACCATCATCTCAGGCAAGCACTACAACAACTTACTGGTACGGCATCCCTCTCGCTGCAGAAGGTCTCATGTCCGTATGACGTCGAGTATGGTTCAGCTCATGATGGAGCTTCGGTTGATGACCTGACTGATGGCTACAATGGCTCTGGTTAGATGTAAGCTGGCAGTCGTCGATCACAATGACAGGTGACACCTCCTTCTGGCATGACAGGTGGCTTGACGGCCAAGCTCCCAAATTCATGGCCCCTGATCTGTTTGTTCTAAGCACCAAGAAGAAGATTAGCGTTTCCGAGGCAATCAATGGCCAGGCCTGGATGGCAGGATTGCGGCGCATCACTCAGACCTCGCAGCTTCGTCAGTACACACACCTTTGGCTTAGACTACAACAGGTTCAGCTTAACTCTGAAGTAGATTCAGTCTCTTGGAAGGGCACCACGGATGGTGTTTACTCTGCACGGTCAGCTTATCAATACCAGTTCATGGGCTCATACTCCAGTATCAATCTTGAGAAGCTTTGGAAGACCAAGGTGGAGGGAAAATGTCGCTTCTTCATGTGGCTGTGGTTGCGAGGTCGTGTCCTAACCAATGATAATCTCCAGACCAAAGGGATCCCTCATGCCGACTGTTGCCCTCTGTGCGATCAGGAGGAGGAGATACCCTTCCATCTAATTCTGAAGTGCTCCTTTTCTAGGGAGGTTTGGCATCAGGTGGCCTGTTTGTGTGAGACTATGGAACTTGCGTCAAATGCCCAGGGCGCGGCTTCCATCTCTGAATGGTGGAATGATCTAACTTGTTCTTTGGCTAGGAAGGACATGGTCACGGCAATTTACACCTGCTGGCAGATTTGGAAGGAGCGGAACAGGCGGGTCTTTGAGCATGTTTCCCTTACAGCAGACCGCGTTCTTCATCTTATCAGACAGGATCTTCGGCTACCCACAACAACCATGCACTGGCTATCAAACTGCGAGAATGACCCACCACCGGAGCCAGATTAATTTTCGTATTTTTTCTTTTCTTGTAATTTGCATTTCTGCCTGGGGCTGATCACGTCTTGGCCATCGGCGTCATGCAAGTTGTACCAACATTCTATTCCTCTTAATATATGGGCGGTCAACTGCCAATTCCTCAAAAACAATGACAGGTGATCATTCTTGCCCAGTGCCTCCTGCCTTGCCTTCCTATGTTTTAGACAATTTAATTATGAACCATGTATGTTCTAGCTGTTTCTATCGCTTTTATTGTCCCGCGTTTTATTTATGCCTGCCTAACAACTATGTAATTGAACTGCTATAAGAAGATTTGTAAATGCCCTTTCAAATCTTTAGACAAACTTTTTAGCTTTATCCTATTTTTTACAAAAGCACTTAAAATCTGACATTTTCATGACAATTTATGTTGCCGTGATGATGGCAAATTTAGTTTGCAACAAATCTGATTTCAGATTTATAGTGGAGTTCTTTTTGGAAACTTTTGCTTTAGACCTGGCAATACAAGCGCACATACACATGGTTACTGTGATGTGGGGATGCCAAAGCTAAATCCGGTTCCCTGCAGCGCCTCTTGGACGATCTTATCGAGCCTTGCCGCCATCTCCGGCGTCATGTGGTTGCTCCGGTCGTCGGCGACCCCCTTCCTGACGGAGGAATGCTCCCCCGTCTTTTCACCACTCTGGTTCACCCCAGGCTCCATTAGCTTCTCCACGCTGCAGAGCTCCAAGATGGCGTCCAGGACGCCGGCCTTCTCCTCCGCCTCGGAGAACGCGCACCCCAGGAACTCCGCCAGCCTCCTGAGATTGCCCTGCGGCTCTCGCAGCATCTCTTCATACCTGAGGAACAGCACCTTGCGTGGCCTTCTCCGGCTCTCCTCCCAATGCTCGAGGGCGTTGCGCCAGCAAGGGCCCCCGCCGTTGCGGCCCTGGCAGAACAAATCGAAGACCTCGTCGAACCGAGCCTCCTCGGGGTCCGGGATGACCGCGCGCAATGACCGCCACCAGGAGACGACCACGTCCTTGGGGTCCCGGCAGATGTAGACGATCCGGCACCCGAGGGCGACGCGCTCCGGCAGCAGGGACAGCGGGAAGTGGGTGAAGAAGACGCGCGGGGACGGGTAGGCCTCGAGGACGCCTCGCGCGACGTCGTCCGGCTGCCGAAACACCGTCTTGATGGACAGGACGCAGGCGTGCGGGCTTTGGCGGCGCAGCGGGTGGTCGCGGGAGGACGGCGGGTGGGCGCCGCGGTGCACGGTGGCGAAGGCGAGCGCCGAGAGCCACGTGGTGCCGGACTTGGGGCAGCTCAGCAGGAAGACGTCCGTGGGCTTGGCGTCGAAGCGGCGGCGGGCTGCCGCCAGGGCCAGCAGGTTGCTCTCCGGGAGCCAGTACCTGCGGTACTGCCGCCTCTGCGAGCCGGCGAACGGCAGCAGGAACCGCTTCTCGACCGGCAGCTATGGGATGAGCTCGGCAAGGTTGTCGGCGTCCTCGTTCCCGGCGTCGCTGAGGCAGCTGCGCTTGGCTTCTTGCTCTGCTACATGTGCCATCCCTTGTGCCTAATGTTGAAGAGGAAGTGCCAAGCAGCAAGCTAGACATGAATAACTGGAGGCATGCATGCAAACTGGCAGGTGCAGAGTCACTGCCGTCCTTTTCATTTTTTTTCAATAAAAAGAGAGCAGTTGTAGCGGAGTCTCTTTCACTCATCTTACTCGTGTTTCATTTTTTTAGAGGCTAGAGAGGCGTGGAAGTTGACATCTCTATTCTCTCGTGTTATCAGGGCATCTCCAACGGCTGTCCCTCAAATCACCCGTAAACATCCGGACTGACACGTTGAAAGTTCAGAGCCAAAGTCTGAACTGACAGCGCGGGTCTTTCAAACGATTGGACTTTTTCATCTTTTGCCTGCGTTCCCACCGCGAATGCCAGCAACCAAACGTGAAAATAACCATCATTGAAGTAGTATGTTTCAAGTACATTTGGCATTCATCCATCTGTGATTAGTTCCTCCAAAATGGCTGAGAATGATCTGTTAGTAATTGTGACCTGGTTGATTCTGTCAATGGCACCCACCTTCATCCAAACTTTCCTCGCGCGACTGCAATCACTTCCCTACCCTCGTTACAAACTTGTCAGATCACTGGACAGTTCATACTCATGTAGTACTGCACATATACCCTTGGTAGGTGGCTAGCTAGAGTAGACACAATCTTATCTCTATGGATTATATCATCAAATATCCAGCCAAAGATAAGTCCATACTCCATACTCAACTGGTACTTCGCATAAACTACCATGTTATCACAATCAGCTGGACGCGCAGATTGTTCGCTTGGCTGTGTTCTTCTTTCAGTGCCCTAAATTAAATCAGGTGCAGGCAGCACACGCAGGGCCCTGAAGACTGAAGTGGAAATGGCCACCTGAAATACGGGGCTTCCACATTCAAGTACGCATAAAAGTTGGCTATCCACCATAAATGAAACAATTATGTACTACATTATCATCTTCCGAGCAAGCTAGTTAGGTTTTAGGATCACCTAGCAGCTTTGTTACAAAGTTCTGAACAAAGCAATGGTCAACGTGGCAGGTTCCACGACCCGCAGTTCGGACACTTTGCCCCTACTCTTACGTCTGCCCTATGATGATTTGGATCGAGAGGGATATGCAATTATGCATACGGCTATTATATGTTTCGGCGTGAGGAGCTCGTGTCCTCTACACCTGAAAAATAACTAAACTTGTCCTCTGAAGAACGACAGGCGCCCCAAGATTCAGTTAAGTGATGGCCAGGGTAGTCTGGGAGAAGTTTAATCCTAGCAATCAAGCGGTGCAAATAACACGGATAAAGCATGTAACAATCAAAAGAAAACGAGGGCCTAGGGAGCGGGAGGCCGATCCACGCATTGGGCGCTGGAAGCTGAACCGAGCAGCTTGATCAACACATTCACTTCATCACGCACGTTCTTGACCTCTCCTCTCAACAGAGCATTCTCTTGGCGTAGTAGCTTCTCCATTTCAGTAGCCGCAGGCTCTCCCGCTTCTTCTTCAACACTAGTTTCTGCTTCTATATTCTCACTCGCATCGTTCGGATAAGTCTTGGCACCAACCATTGTTGGTGTCTTATCTTCCTCGGTTTCAGGAGGTTGTCCAGTGGTAGTTTCTTCCTTCATATCTGCACCCAAATCAGTCCCGTAGGTCTTGGCCGGCTGAACCTCAGGCGGCCCCTGCTTAGTCTCGCCGTGTTCTTTTCCAGGAGTGCCTGCCTCTTTATCCTCACTCAAATGAGTCTCAGCTGAAGTCTTCACCGGCGGAGCCGTTGTTGGTGTGCTATCTGTTTCCTGATGGTGTGCTAATGTTTCCATATCAATTTCCAGGATTTCTATTCTAGCACTTCGTATATATGGCGGCCTTTGCCCATATATACATTCTTTAGATGGCCTTTCCTCATATATGACAACGAGCCTACATAATTAAAATGTTCCGGGTTGGAAGTATGGGTCAGGTAAAAAAGAATATTACAAGACTATGGATGAAAACATACAATTCGGAAAAAGAGCTGAAAACATACATGTCTACAACTGCTTTGACCCAGTATGTCTAAATCTGTTTAGGCTCTGTGTGGGACACCGATAATTCTCTCGACATGAGAGTTGAACTATTTATTTATTATACAACATTCATACGTGAACATTTGTTATTCTTTCTTTCCAATTAAATCATAACACATAAAACAGTTTATTTAGGGAACAGCTGGAGGAAGAATAATACACCGACTTTACTTTATATAGAATAGTTACTTTTACCCACTTAGTTGTCACTTTTATTCACACATCTAAAATATATTTCTGTAAATAAGGATTGTTAGTACAAGTAAAGTACAAAAGTAATATTAAAATGAATTACCTTGTTGAGCCCACAAATCCAAACTCTTTAATCCGGCCGAAAGCATTCTCAATGTGAATAGTTTTGACAAGCCTGCAAACATAACAAGTCCAAGTTAAGTTGTATCCTTCAACATAATAGACTGAGATAAGTTCAACTAAAATTAGAAAGCAATTCCTCAAACTTTCAGATCTAGGTTTAAGTGTGATGTTCTATGGTTAAGTAGTACTAGAGGGTAACACGCGCTTTGCCGCGCCGTTCTTTAAATTTTGGAATTAATTCTATATTTCTTCGAAGAGTTATTATAACAATTCACATTCTGCGCATACCACGGAGACGGTTGAGCAAAATGCGGACTTCCACTGGAGCTATTCTGTTGGCCATGTAGGCTGGTCCTTCCGATTTGGGGAAGGTTCCATTTGGTATCTTTTCATGTTTTATTTTCCTGTTTGTTTATATATTATATATATATATATTTTAATTCATGAATATTTTTCAAATTTATGAAATATTTTCTTAAAATTCAAGAAATATTTTAAAATTTGAACATTTTCTTAAATTCATAAATGTTTTCTTCAAAATTGTGAACATTATTTAAAATACGAAAAAAATCCATTTTCGTGAACATTTTTCAAATTTATAAATATTACTTTAAACTGAATATTATTTAATTTTTTGACCTTTTTAAAAGACCATGAACAATTATAAAACTCATGAACATTTTTTAGAACCATGGAGATTTTTTTTCCATATCCATAAAGAATTTATGAATTTTCAAATATTATACAAATTCGTGAATGTTTTTGGAAATTAAAAAAAAACTAGAATACCTGAATATTTTTAAATATTTTAAGTGTTCTTACAGAATATTGGTTCAGATACTATCATACAGGACCCACGACCCGACCAGACCTCTACATGCGGAGTGTACTTCAAGGAAATTTGTTTGGAGCTCTCGTAGGGAGCTTCTTTTATTCTTTTTAATTCATGAATAAATTTCAAATTTATGAACATGTTTTGAAATTAGGGAAGATAATTTAAAGTTTTGAACTTTTTTAAATTTTTAAATATGTTTTAATCCACAAAAAATATTTAAAATTGTGACCATTTTTAAAAGATCATGAACAATTATAAAACTCGTGAATTGTTTTTAGAAACGTGAATATCTTTTTCATGTCCGTGAAGAGTTTATAAATTTATGATTTTTTTCAAATTCACGAATGGTTTTTAAAAATCTGTGAACATTTTTGGAAATAAAAATATACCTAAATGTTTGTAACTTTTTGGAAAAGTGCTTTCATAGAATGCCAGTTCTTATACTATCATGTGGGACCCATGACCCGACCAGACCCTTGCAGGCGGGGTCCACTTTGAGGAAAAATCTTTGGAGCTCTTTTGGGCCTTTATTCCTAGGGAGCTTAGTAATAGTAAGGATGTGCCTTAAACAGTATAAGTTGTATGTTCAGTCCAAGATTCTTAAATGTCTAGAGTGATCCCTAATTATGTATCTCCTATTTTTTTTGTCTTTCACACCCTTAATGTTCCTTTTCTCTACTCTTATAAAAAACCGAATTGGTGATGATGGTATGCCTCCCATCTTCCAATATAGACCGTTCGATCTATATCTGACGGATAGAAAGCAAACTATGATAATTTTGCAAAAAGATACCCGCACCCCTCTCCACATTTGCAGATAAGGCCTTCCCTCGTTCATCCTTATCTCCCACAATCTCATTGTTGAGCAATTAAAAAAGGAAGCCTCTGGAACAATCTGGTATGGTGGCCGCTCCGGCGTCGTCCATCCCCATGCCTCCGCTTAGTCCGACCACCAATCACCACCACGCCCCACTCCTGCTCACCTTATCTCTCCTCTTTCTCGAGATATCATTAGTTTTTACACATGGGATTACTCCCGCTTGGGTCAATCACAACAGGTATTTTAAAAAAAATGCATCTTGATATTCCGTGCAATGCACGGGCATCTTGCTAGTAATTTTTCAATTCACACCTTCAAGGCCAACTTGAATGAGGATGATCAAAATAAATTGACCAAAAAAGTGTTTTTGTAAAATGATAAAAAAATAACTTGATGTGTTTATTGGCCAAACAAGCACAATGTGACTGCTTATGCAAGGCCATGAACCAGAAACTCATGGAAGGGCCATAGACCTAAAAAAATCCTTCAGTTAGCAAAATCTGATATTAAAACTAGACACTATAAATATCCGGCCTTTATCTAGGAGTTGCATACTTTTGAAGTTACCCTATTCAGATTAAACTTGTATCCAAATAATGCAAGACAAATAAGTTCCAGCCAGCCACCCTCCTATCCTCACGCTTGATACCCACCTCTCGCCACATGTGGTGCATCGCAGTGTAGTGTTTCTATTACAGTATTATTGTATTCAAACTGTTTTTAGATAGCCATTTGTCATGTTCCAAGAGATTAGTGGTTAAAAAGATAACAGAACTCTATTGAGTTTTGTCAACTTAACTTAGCGGTCCTATTTGGTTTGGGAGTAGCTTCTCTCCCCATAACTCCTCCTAGATCCATCCCAAGTTTTATCCCAATGGCAAGCTAAGTACCCTAAACAACAAGCCAAACATGTGCAACTTGTAACCTAGATACATACTCCCTCCGTCTCATAATATAAGAACGTTTTTGGCACTAGTGTAGTGTCAAAAACGTTCTTATATTATGGTACAGAGGGAGTACTTTAAGTGCTCACTAGTAGGTGTGCCTATGGTTACACACTTAAATGAGAAGTATTACCTGTAGTTGATGGAGGTCCAAAAGCAAATCGACGAGGTTTCCAGGCTGTCACTGGTAACTATAATTATTAATGGAAGTGTTGGGTGGCAAGCAACTGCATCAATCTTTTCATCACTTCTCCAAGAAAGTGTGTGAACCTTGCTCACTTTTTGAGACAAAACCTTGTCCACCATTTCTGTCTGCAAAGCCCATATCTGATTCGCGTCAACATAAAAGAAAAGTGTTATGAAGACTAATACAGATATTATTAATGCACACAAGAATCAAAACACTGCATATAGTTATCCAGTGGAGATGGCATACACATGCGCCATTTGTTGTAGTTGTGACCATGTATTTCCGATCACCGTCCGTGGGAAGATAATCAAATGGTCCGCAAAGGCCCCATGATTCATTTGACTGTGATTTTGCAGGTATTGTGGCGACAGGGTGAGTACCATCAATTGACCACACCTGCGGATTTCAAGTATATACAGAAGATGAATTTTAAATTAACCCCCAGGACATGAACAAGTGAAATAGCATAATGCAAAATCTAAATCTAACCTTTATCACGCCAGACACTTGAGAACTAAGAAAAGTGTTTGCGCTAAACTTAAGTTGGGTCACAGTGCGAGAGCCTGCGTCATATTTTTTATGCTCAATTAAACTCAGACTATCTGTCCATTTCCATAGCTTAATCATGCCGGAATTATCAGCCGATAGCAGGAGCTTTTGAGTTGAGTGAACTGCCAATGATTCGATAGCATTGCCATCATGAGCATCAAAATTCTTTATTTCTTCCAATGTATCAAACCTGATCACAGAGATGTGACCACTACTATCCCCCATCACAATCCATTTCGTGTCGAGGATAAATTTAACCGGTTTAACCTCGACTGTGTCATGTTGGTAGCAGCCTTCCTTGCCGACTTTAAACTCCCTCTCTATTACCTGTGGATCAGTGACCACATTTATTACATTCTTATTTGCCGTAAATTATCTGTGAGGCCATCTCATAGGGGGGAAAAGCATATTAGGATGAACAACAAGGTGTGTGTGTGTGTGTGTGTGTGTGTGTGTGTGTGTGTGTGTGTGTTGGCATTAAATATGTGCTGTTACCTGTGTCTGGTAGTTCCAGATGGAAACTTTCAGCCCATGACTCATCAAGATCCTATGTGAAGACACAAAATTGTATGAATCACATGTTAAATATGTCTACCCCATTATGATACATCTCCAAACAGAAGACCAGCAATGGAATAATTTTCTACTCACCATGGTTCCCTAGGATGCACATCTATGAAACGAACTGACTCAATTTTGTCCCAGCTGCATAGGATCTGACACAACCAAAAAAAAAAAGATCACAAAAATCGACCCCATTACCACGGTTAATTAAACAATTAAGATCAATATAGAATACATAGTTTGATTTTTTCTCACTACACCTACTGAACTCACCTTGGGTTTCATTTTGCCACTTGATGGGCAGATGACAGCAGTCAGCATCACCTTATGCTCCTCATGGTTCATCTCGCTGCTGTCCCCACCCTTCATCTCTCCCCTCATAGCGACAGTCACTATGTTCAATATGCCCGTGTCCGGTGGCTGTTGTGGCCCTTGTATTATGATATTCACAACGTGAGTCTCCATCGGTTGCACAGTACCAAAGCCTCTCGAACCCTCCAAACGATAAAATTCTGCAAACTGCGGTACAATCTGAAAGACGACAATGCAGTCTGCCATATTGGTTAGGTTCAGTAGGCAACTGGTTTCAATTTCATCCTCTGCATTCAAGGGAAAGCAGAGCACGCGACGGTCGATGTCGAGCAGCTCAGCTCCGGTTGACCCTGCACTTATCTGCAACAACACATATAACCCAGGAGTCGCAGGACAAACTGTCATACATTTCTTAGCCGCGGTGGATATACTATGATAATTGCTACATATAGAAATTTGTTTGTCCTTCGACCTGTAATATGAAGATCCATTGGTTGTGATTAGATTATTAATTAATTCCACTGTTAGATTTTCATCTTTTTAGTTTTTACTTTGAATTGCTAGCTTCTCTATCTTTTCCCTTTGAGGTTGTTTTCTACTTCAAGTATATAGTGCATAGATATTGTTGCAATTATCTCAGAGTTATGGAGATACCTACGTGTCAAATCTCTTCTTTCCCCCTTTTTATATACCAGTAAAAACCAACGTGCTACTTTTTGGGCTAAACTGTCATGGTGTTCATGTGGCACATCCCAAGAACATGTTAATCTATGTTCTGTCAAAAGGCCTACCAAATTGACCGAGAGGCTATGTGCTTGGGATATTCAGAGGTGAAGTTGCTTATACATTATAAGAGCTCAGACAGATCATATGTATTCCGCACTAAGTACAAGACTTTTTTGTAAAGGTAAAAACATTGAAAAGAACAATGTGTAGTGATTAGATTAGATCAGTGGATTACTAGTTCCCAAAAGAAGAAGGGTTTAATTTATTTATCTGCAAAACTTGGTGGTTGGTGCTATAGTAGTAGCTGGCTAATTACCACTTCCCCTACGCATGTGCTGTTTTTTGCACAACACTTGGCATACCAGATATCAATGGAGTTATTGTGCATGTACACTTGATCATATATACCTGACATAGTGATGACCAGGTTGAAATAATTTCTGTTTCACGAAGCCTATTGATGATATCAGATGCCGCAGGTCTATCCTGACCTGGGGCCCTTTCCTCATTTGAGCTCGAGGTCTGCAACAAAAAATGAAACTGAGGGTGCCAGATATCACTGAAACTAATCTAGTTACTGTGAGTAAGTGATCATACCTTCCATAATGATAACATGCTTGACATTTTTGATTTGGAATCTCCTTCGTATACGCTAGATTCATAACTAAAAGGGATTACACATTCTGGCACCTTGAATTCTGTACGATCTTTAGGATCCTTGTCCATGCATTCTACGGCAATCTCAGCACATACTTGTACTTGTTTCCGTCGCACTTCGTTGATATACTTGTACGTGTGTTCTGTATGATACCCCTCTGATGTCCCAAGCGCTTCCTTCCAAGTTTCAAGTACCTACTAACCATAATGACTTAGCGCGTTTGAAAAAGGGAACATTTTCAACATAATTATATTATTTTAAGCCCATTTGCATATGTGCTATTAATAAGAAACTGGCTGGGTTACAGTTTCTTTTACACTTTACGGATGTCACATTACAGTTACCTTTATGGACAGTTAACAGCAGTTAACTCGATTAACAGAGTACAGACGTCATCATTTCTCAAAATAAGCTAGGGCGGTATTACTCGTGCGATCCTGACCCTTCTTCGACATCTATCTTCTCCCCCCGGCTCCCATGCATCTCTCATATTCTCCATAGCGCCCTCTCCCCTCCTACAACACCCCTAGACGATTTCACCTAGATCTGCAGCGCACTCTGACTACCCACAATCCCTCGGGCCTCTGTTCTCTCTCCCCTGAACTTGTTGTTAATTATATTCTCTTATCAAAGATGATTTCCATTTTCTTTTCCCCGACGAAATTGTCGTTTGCACTAGATATGATGTTTATTTAAAGCTGTAAGAGAAGATAATTATTTCAACATGTAAGCTGTATGTGGAAATAGTCATATACTCCCTCCGTTCTTAAATATTTGTCTTTTTAGAGATTTCAAATGGTTATCACATACGGATGTATATAGACATATTTTACTGTGTAGATTCATTCATTTTGCTTCGTATGTAGTCACTTGTTGAAATCTCTAGAAAGACAAATATTTAGGAACGGAGGGAGTAGATGGTTATTACCTCATCAACTACAAATCCCCCTGCTGTTTGATCTCTAACAAAGCCCATGCATACGTCATGTCCCACCAGAAGATCCATGATTATAATACCCAAACTATACATGTCTACCTTGGGTGTAACTACTCCATGATAAACATATTCTGGTGCCATATATCCCCTGCAACAAAATGCAAGTATAGTTTCATTCTTTAATGCATAAAGAGTTAAACACTATATATGCAACATACATAGTTCATGTCCAACAAAAGTGATGTATTTCTCAAAAAGGATTTAAACGCCTACCTGGTCCCAGCTAATTGTCTAGATTCCTTGATTTGATCTTCGCTAAAGTATCTTGATAGACCAAAATCGGTAATTTTGGGAGACATTTTATGATCCAGTAGTATATTTAAAGGCTTGAGATCCAGATGAACCATATTCCTCTGGTGAAGATATTCTATGCCCTCACAAATTCCCATGATTATGCGATAACGTGTGCTCCATTGGAATCTAAAAGATTCAGCTGTGGAGAGTATATCAAGTAATTTCGTGTAAAAAGAGAGCAGGACTTTGGGTAAGCATGAAAAACAAAGGGGCTATTTTTGTGGCTGATCCTGTACCTTTGATGTACTCTTGAAGGCTCCCGTTAGATATGTACTCAGAGCAGAGCAACATATAGGACGTTTTTTCCAAGAAATTTGACTTATCAGTCCCAATACTGTATCCAAGAAACCGTACAATATTTTTGTGTTTGCCCTTCATCATACAGGTAGCCTCCCTCATGAAATCACTCTGACCGGTCGCCGTTATTTTTGAAATTTTCTTCACTGCAACCATCCCATTCCGAAGGGTTCCCTGCACTTGACATCATTGATTAATAACATATACTCCAGTTATTTTAGATCCGAAGGTTGCATACACACCTTATACACGGATGCAAATCCACCTGTGCCAAGTAGTTCATTTGTAGAGAAATTCCTTGTGATGTCCTTCAAAAGTGACAGGGGAAGAAAGGTTGGCTCCACATTTTCATTGAGTAATGCCTCCTCCAGGTGAAGAAGCTTGCGCTCTTTCTCGTTGGCCATCTAAGAATGACGCGTGGGTGGTATATACCTGATAAATCTCCATCACAATGAACACGGATGTCAAGCTAATAAAACTCAGAAAGGGATCAAAAATTAAGCAAAAATATAACCCTGTCACTGTCAAGCAGTAACCGCTAACTAATTACACTAGCAGAAAACTGGTGCAGAATTAAGAGAGGACAAATCTCCATTAGCATTGATCAGTAGTGTTACTTACCCAGCACCGGAGGCTGAAGGAGTTCACGGAGAGTAGGAGAAGTAGGAGAATGGGGATTGAATCGGATCGATGCACCTATAGGAAATCAAAAGGTGTAAACAGCTATGGCAGCTAGATCTGAAGCGCTAGTTAAGAATGGAGAGCACTGCACTTTACACATCACTATAAGATTAAACTATGATCTAAACAATTTTAGATTCTGTGGAGCACGCTAGATCCATCCGAAAGCACTTCGACATCATGGCCCCAATCTAAAATTGCGCAGCCGGAAAGCCGGCCTTTCCAAGGCTGTAAAGTAAACACTCACACATGGCATGATGCTCCCCGCACATTGTGTATTGGTATTGTATATCCTATCCCAGGAGTTATTAGTGATTTCTTTCCGCAAATTCAAGATCGTTGTTGACGTCCGTTGTATGTGAATGTAGAGCTTATCACACCCGATCATCATATGGTGTCTCGGCACGATGAACTGTAGCAACGGTGCATACTCAGGGAGAACATTTGTATGTTGAAATTTAGTAAGGGATCATCTTATAATGCTACCGACGTCCTAAGCAAAATAAGATGCCTAAAGAATAAACATCACATGCAATCAAAAATATGTGACATGATATGGCCATCATCATCTTGTGCTCATGATCTCCATCACGAAGCATCGTCATGATCTCCATCATCAGCGGCGCGACACCTTGATCTCCATCGTAGCATCGTTGTCGTCTCGCCAACTATTGTTACTACGACTATCACTACCGCTTAGTGATAAAGTAAAATAATTACATGGCGATTGCATTACATATAATAAAGCGACAACCATATGGCTCCTGCGAGTTGCTGATAACTTTGTTACAAAACATGATCATCTCATATAATAATTTATATCACATCATGCCTTGACCATATCACATCACAACAAGCCCTGTATAAACAAGTTAGACGACCTCTACTTTGTTGTTGCAAGTTTTATGTTGTTGCTATGGCCTTCTAGAAAGAACCGTTCTTACCTACGCATCAAAACCACAACAATTTTTCGTCAAGTGTGTTGTTTTAACCTTCAACAAGGATCGGGCGTAGCCACACTTGATTCAACTAAAGTTGAAGAAACGGGACACTCACCAGCCACTTATGTGCGAAGCACGTTTGTAGAACCAGTCTTGCGTAAGCATACGCGTAATGTCGGTCTGAGCCGCTTCATCCAACAATACCGCTGAATCAAAGTATGACATGCTGGTAAGCAGTATGCCTATTATCGACCACAACTCTTTGTGTTCTACTCGTGCATATAACATCTACGCATAGACCTGGCTCAGATGCCACTGTTGGGGAACACAGTAATTTCAAAAAAATTCCTACGATCACGCAAGATCTATCTAGGTGATGCATAGCAACGAGGGGGGAGAGTGTTGTCTATGTACCCTCGTAGTGTTGGGTAACGTAGTAATTTCAAAAAAATTCTACGCACACGCAAGATCATGGTGATGCATAGCAACGAGAGGGGAGAGTGTTGTCTACGTACCCTCGTAGACCGAAGCGGAAGCGTTGACGCAACGTAGAGGAAGTAGTCGTACGTCCTCCCGGTCCAACCGATCCAAGCACCGTTACTCCGGCACCTCCGAGTTCTTGACACACGTACAGCTCGATGACGCACCCCGATCTCCGATCCAGCAGAGGCGCGGGGAGGAGTTCCGTCAGCACGACGGCGTGGTGACGATCTTGATGTTCTCCTGTCGCAGGGCTTCGCCTAAGCACCGCTACAATATGACCGAGGTGTAATATCGTGGAGGGGGGCACCGCACACGGCTAAGGAACGATCTCAATGATCAACTTGTGTCTAGGGTGCCCCCCTACCCCCGTATATAAAGGAGGGAGGGAGGAGGAGGCCGGCCCAAGGGGTGGCGCGCCCTAGGGGGGGCAATCCTACTCCAAGTAGGTTTGCCCCCCCCCTTTCCTATTCGGAGTAGGAGAAGGAAGGAAGAGGGGGGAGGAGAGAAGGAAAGGGGGGCCGGCCCCCCTCCCAATTCGGATTGGGCTTGGGGGGGGGGGGCGCCCCCTCCCTTGCTCCTTCTCCCTCCCTTCCACTAAGGCCCAATAAGGCCCATATACGTACCGGGGGGTTCCGGTAACCTCCCGGAGCTCCGGTATATTCCCAAACTCTCCCGGAACCTTTCCGGTGTCCAAATATATCCGTCCAATATATCAATCTTTATGTCTCGACCATTTCGAGACTCCTCGTCATGTCCGTGATTACATCCGGGACTCCGAACAACCTTCGGTACATCAAAATACATAAACTCATAATATAACTGTCATCGAAACCTTAAGCGTGCGGACCCTACGGTTCGAGAACAATGTAGACATGACCGAGACATGTCTCTGGTCAATAACCAATAGCGGGACCTGGATGCCCATATAGGTTCCTACATATTCTACGAAGATCTTTATCGGTCAAACCGCATAACAACATACTTTGTTCCCTTTGCCATCGGTATGTTACTTGCCCGAGATTTGATCGTCGGTATCCAATACCTAGTTCAATCTCGTTACCGGCAAGTCTCTTTACTCGTTCTGTAATACGTCATCTCATAACTAACTCATTAGTTACATGCTTGCAAGGCTTAGGTGATGAGTATTACCGAGAGGACCCAGAGATACCTCTCCGACAATCGGAGTGACAAATCCTAATCTTGAATTATGCCAACTCAACATGTACCTTCGGAAACACCTGTAGAGCATCTTTATAATCACCCAGTTACGTTGTGACGTTTGGTAGCACACAAAGTGTTCTTCTGGTAAACGGGAGTTGCACAATCTCATAGTTGCAGGAACTTTGTATAAGTCATGACGAAAGCAATAGCAGTATACTAAACGATCAAGTGCTAGGCTAACAGAATGGGTCATGTCAATCACATCATTCTTCTAATGATGTGATCCCACTAATCAAATGACAACACATGTCTATGGTCAGGAAACATAACCATCTTTGATTAATGAGCTAGTCAAGTAGAGGCATACTAGTGACTATAGTTTTGTCTATGTATTCACACATGTATTATGTTTCCGGTTAATACAATTCTAGCATGAATAATAAACATTTATCATGATATGAGGAAATAAATAATAACTTTATTATTGCCTCTAGGGCATATTTCCTTCAGTCTCCCACTTGCACTAGAGTCAATAATCTAGATTACATAGTAATGATTCTAACACCCATGGAGTCTTGGTGCTGATCATGTTTTGCTCATGAGAGAGGCTTAGTCAACGGGTCTGCAACATTCAGATCCGTATGTATCTTGCAAATTTCTATGTCTCCCACTTGGACTTGGTCCCGAATGGAATTGAAGCGTCTCTTGATGTGCTTGGTCCTCTTGTGAAATCTGGATTCCTTTGCTAAAGCAATTGCACCAGTATTGTCACAGAAGATCTTAATTGGTCCCGATGCATTAGGTATTACACCTAGATCGGAAATGAACTCCTTCATCCAGAATCCTTCATTTGCTGCTTCAGAAGCAGCTATGTACTCCGCTTCACATGTAGATCCCACCACGACGCTTTGTTTAGAACTGCACCAACTTACAGCTCCACCGTTTAATATAAACACGTATCCGGTTTGCGATTTAGAATCGTCCGGATCAGTGTCAAAGCTTGCATCAACGTAACCATTTACGACTAGCTCTTTGTCACCTCCATATACGAGAAACATATCCTTAGTCCTTTTCAGGTATTTCAGGATGTTCTTGACCGCTGTCCAGTGATCCACTCCTGGATTACTTTGGTACCTTCCTGCTAAGCTTATTGCTAAGCATACGTCAGGTCTGGTACACAGCATTGCATACATGATAGAGCCTATGGCTGAAGCATAGGGAACATTTTTCATTTTCTCTCTATCTTCTGTTGTGGTCGGGCATTGAGTTCGACTCAACTTCACACCTTGTAGCACAGGCAAGAATCCTTTCTTTGCCTGATCCATATTGAACTTTTTCAATATTTTGTCAAGGTATGTGCTTTGTGAAAGTCCTATTAAGCGTCTTGATCTATCTCTATAGATCTTGATGCCTAATATGTAAGCAGCTTCACCGAGGTCTTTCATCGAAAAACTTTTATTCAAGTATCCCTTTATGCTATCCAGAAATTCTATATCATTTCCAATTAATAATATGTCATCAACATATAAAACTAGAAATGCTACAGAGCTCCCACTCACTTTCTTGTAAATATAGGCTTCTCCAAAAGTCTGTATAAAACTATATGCCTTGATCACACTATCAAAACGTTTATTCCAACTCCGAGATGTTTGCACCAGTCCATAAATGGAACGCTGGAGCTTGCACACTTTGTCAGCACCTTTTGGATCAACAAAACCTTCTGGCTGCATCATATACAACTCTTCTTCTAGAAATCCATTCAAGAATGCAGTCTTGACATCCATTTGCCAAATTTCATAATCATGAAATGCAGCAATGGCCAACATGATTCGGACAGACTTAAGCATCGCTACGGGTGAGAAAGTCTCATCGTAGTCAACCCCTTGAACTTGTCGAAAACCTTTCGCAACAAGTCGAGCTTTATAGACAGTAATATTACCATCAGCGTCAGTCTTCTTCTTAAAGATCCATTTATTCTCAATGGCTTGCCGATCATTGGGCAAGTCAACCAAAGTCCATACTTTGTTTTCATACATGGATCCTATCTCAGATTTCATGGCCTCCAGCCATTTTGCAGAATCTGGGCTCATCATCGCTTCCTCATAGTTCGTAGGTTCATCATGGTCAAGTAACATGACTTCCAGAATAGGATTACCGTACCACTCTGGTGCGGATCTTACTCTTGTAGACCTACGAGGTTCAGTAGAAACTTGATCTGAAGTTTCATGATCAATATCATTAGCTTCCTCACTAATTGGTGTAGTTGTCACGGGAACCGGTTCTCGTGATGAACTACCTTCCAATAAGGGAGTAGATACAGTTATCTCATCAAGTTCTACTTTCCTCCCACTCACTTCTTTCGAGAGAAACTCCTTCTCTAGAAAGGTTCCATTCTTAGCAACGAATGTCTTGCCTTCGGATCTGTGATAGAAGGTGTACCCAACAGTCTCTTTTGGGTATCTTTTGAAGACACATTTCTCCGATTTGGGTTCGAGCTTATCTGGTTGAAGTTTCTTCACATAAGCATCGCAGCCCCAAACTTTAAGAAACGACAACTTTGGTTTCTTGCCAAACCACAGTTCATAAGGCGTCGTCTCAACGGATTTTGATGGTGCCCTATTTAACGTGAATGCGGCCGTTTCTAAAGCATAACCCCAAAATGATAGCGGTAAATCGGTAAGAGACATCATAGATCGCACCATATCAAGTAAAGTACGATTACGACGTTCGGACACACCATTTCGTTGTGGTGTACCAGGTGGCGTGAGTTGCGAAACTATTCCGCATTGTTTCAAATGTAAACCAAACTCGTAACTCAAATATTCTCCTCCACGATCAGATCGCAGAAATTTTATTTTCTTGTTACGATGATTCTCCACTTCACTCTGAAATTCTTTGAACTTTTCAAATGTTTTAGACTTGTGCTTCATTAAGTAGATATACCCATATCTGCTTAAATCATCTGTGAAGGTGAGAAAATAACGATATCTGCCACGAGCCTCAACATTCATCGGTCCACATACATCTGTATGTATGATTTCCAACAAATCTGTTGCTCTCTCCATAGTACCGGAGAACGGTGTTTTAGTCATCTTGCCCATGAGGCACTGTTCGCAAGTACCAAGTGATTCATAATCAAGTGATTCCAGAAGTCCATCAGTATGGAGTTTCTTCATGCGTTTTACACCGACATGACCCAAACGGCAGTGCCACAAATAAGTTGCACTATCATTATCAACTCTGCATCTTTTGGTTTCAACATTATGAATATGTGTATCACTACTATCGAGATTCAATAAAAATAGACCACTCTTCAAGGGTGCATGACCATAAAAGATATTACTCATATAAATAGAACAACCATTATTCTCTGATTTAAATGAATAACCGTCTCGCATCAAACAAGATCCAAATATAATGTTCATGCTCAACGCAGGCACCAAATAACAATTATTCAGGTCTAAAACTAATCCCGATGGTAGATGTAGAGGTAGCGTGCCGACGGCGATCACATCGACTTTGGAACCGTTTCCCACGCGCATCGTCACCTCGTCCTTGGCCAGTGCTCGCTTATTCCGTAGTCCCTGTTTCGAGTTGCAAATATTAGCAACAGAACCAGTATCAAATACCCAGGTGCTACTACGAGCTCTAGTTAGGTACACATCAATAACATGTATATCACATATACCTTTGTTTATTTTGTCATCCTTCTTATCCGCCAAATACTTGGGGCAGTTCCGCTTCCAGTGTCCAGTCTGCTTGCAGTAGAAGCACTCAGTTTCAGGCTTAGGTCCAGACTTGGGTTTCTTCTCTTGAGCAGCAACTTGCTTGCTGTTCTTTTTGAAGTTCCCCTTCTTCTTCCCTTTGCCCTTTTTCTTGAAACTAGTGGTCTTGTTGACCATCAACACTTGATGCTCCTTCTTGATTTCTACCTTCGCGGCTTTCAGCATTGCGAAGAGCTCGGGAATAGTCTTGTTCATCCCTTGCATATTATAGTTCATCACAAAGCTCTTGTAGCTTGGTGGCAGTAATTGAAGAATTCTGTCAATGACACTATCATCAGGAAGATTAACTCCCAGTTGAATCAAGTGATTGTTATACCCAGACATTTTGAGTATGTGTTCACTAACAGAACTATTCTCCTCCATCTTGCAGCTATAGAACTTATTGGAGACTTCATATCTCTCAATCCGGGCATTTGCTTGAAATATTAACTTCAACTCCTGGAACATCTCATATGCTCCATGACGTTCAAAACGTCGTTGAAGACCCGGTTCTAAGCCGTAAAGCATGGCACACTGAACTATAGAGTAGTCATCAGCTTTGCTCTGCCAGACGTTCTTAACGTCGTCAGTTGCATCAGCAGCAGGCCTGGCACCCAGCGGTGCTTCCAGGACGTAACTCTTCTGTGCAGCAATGAGGATAATCCTCAGGTTACGGACCTAGTCCGTGTAATTGCAACCATCATCTTTCAACTTTGCTTTCTCAAGGAACGTATTAAAATTCAACGGAACAACAGCACGAGCCATCTATCTACAAACAAACATAGACAAGCAAGATACTATCAGGTACTAAGTTCATGATAAATTTAAGTTCAATTAATCATATTACTTAAGAACTCCCACTTAGACAGACATCTCTCTAGTCATCTAAGTGATCACGTGATCCAAATCAACTAAACCATAACCGATCATCACGTGAGATGGAGTAGTTTTCAATGGTGAACATCATTATGTTGATCATATCTACTATATGATTCACGTTCGACCTTTCGGTCTCTGTGTTCCGAGGCCATATCTGCATATGCTAGGCTCGTCAAGTTTAACCTGAATATTCTGCGTGTGCAAAACTGGCTTGCACCCGTTGTAGATGGACGTAGAGCTTATCACACCCGATCATCACGTGGTGTCTCGGCACGACGAACTTTGGCAACGGTGCATACTCAGGGAGAACACTTCTTGATAATTTAGTGAGAGATCATCTTAAAATGCTACCGTCAATCAAAGCAAGATAAGATGCATAAAGGATAAACATCACATGCAATCAATATAAGTGATATGATATGGCCATCATCATCTTGTGCTTGTGATCTCCATCTCCGAAGCACCGTCCTGATCACCATCGTCACCGGCGCGACACCTTGATCTCCATCGTAGCATCGTTGTCGTTACGCCATCTATTGCTTCTACGACTATCGCTACCGCTTAGTGATAAAATAAAGCAATTACAGGGCGTTTGCATTTCATACAATAAAGCGACAACCATATGGCTCCTGCCAGTTGCCGATAACTTCGGTTACAAAACATGATCATCTCATACAATAAAATATAGCATCACGTCTTGACCATATCACATCACAACATGCCCCGCAAAAACAAGTTAGACGTCCTCTACTTTGTTGTTGCAAATTTTACGTGGCTGCTACGGGCTTAGCAAGAACCGTTCTTACCTACGCATCAAAACCACAACGATAGTTTGTCAAATAGACTCCGTTTTAACCTTCACAAGGACCGGGCGTAGCCACACTCGGTTCAACTAAAGTGAGAGAGACAGACACCCGTCAGCCACCTTTACGCACGAGTGCTCGTAACGGTGAAACCAGTCTCGCGTAAGCGTACGCGTAATGTCGGTCCGGGCCGCTTCATCTCACAATACCGCTGAACCAAAGTATGACATGCTGGTAGGCAGTATGACTTATATCGTCCACAACTCACTTGTGTTCTACTCGTGCATATAACTGTTGGGGAACGTAGTAATTTCAAAATTTTCCTACGCACACGCAAGATCATGGTGATGATATAGCAACGAGGGGAGAGTGTCGTCTACGTACCCTTGTAGACCGAAGCGGAAGCGTTGACACAGCGTAGTGGAAGTAGTCGTACGTCTTCCCAGTTCAACCGATCCAGGCACCGTTACTCCGGCACCTCCGAGTTCTTGACACGCGTACAGCTCGATGACGCACCCTCGTTCTCCAATCCAGTAGAGGCTCCGTGGGGGAGTTCCGTCAACACGACGGAGTGGTGACGATCTTGATGTTCTCCTGTCGCAGGGCTTCGCCTAAGCACCGCTACAATATGACCGAGGTGTAATATCATGGAGGGGGGCACCACACACGGCTAAGGAACGATCAATGATCAACTTGTGTGTCCTAGGGTGCCCCCCTACCCCCGTATATAAAGGAGGGAGGGAGGAGGTGGCCGGCCCAAGGAGGGGGCGCGCCATAGGAGGAGGAAACCTACTCCAAGTAGGTTTCCCCTCTTTTTCCTTATCTCATTTGGAGGGGGAAGGAAGGAGTACTAGTAGTAGGAAGGAGTACTAGTAGTAGGAAAGGAAGAGGGGGAAGGAGAAAGGAAAGGGGGGGCCGGCCCCCCTCCCCAATTCGGATTGGGCTTGGCGGGGCGCGCCCCCTTCCCTTGCTCCTTCTCCCTTCCTCCTACATGGGCCCAATAAGGCCCATATACTTCCCGGGGGGTTCCGGTAACCTCCCGGAGCTCCGGTATATTCCCAAACTCTTCCGAAACCTTTCCGGTGTCCAAATATATCCGTCCAATATATCAATCTTTATGTCTCGACCATTTCGAGACTCCTCGTCATGTCCGTGATCATATCCGGGACACCGAACAAACTTCGGTACATCAAAATACATAAACTCATAATATAACTGTCATCGAAACCTTAAGCGTGCGGACCCTACGGTTCGAGAACGATGTAGACATGACCGAGACACGTCTCTGGTCAATAACCAATAGCGGGACCTGGATGCCCATATTGGTTCCTACATATTCTACGAAGATCTTTATCGGTCAAACCGCATAACAACATACGTTGTTCCCTTTGTCATCGGTATGTTACTTGCCCGAGATTCGATCGTTGGTATCCAATACCTAGTTCAATCTCGTCACCGACAAGTCTCTTTACTCGTTCTGTAATACGTCATCTCATAACTAACTCATTAGTTACATGCTTGCAAGGCTTAGGTGATGAGTATTACCGAGAGGGCCCAGAGATACCTCTCCGACAATCGGAGTGACAAAACCTAATCTCGAATTATGCTAACTCAACATGTACCTTCGGAAACACCTGTAGTACTCCTTTATAATCACCCAGTTACGTTGTGACGTTTGGTATTACCCAAAGTGTTCTTCCGGTAAACGGGAGTTACACAATTCTCATAGTTACAGGAACATGTATAAGTCATGAAGGAAGCAATAGCAGAATACTAAACGATCAAGTGCTAAGCTAACGGGATGGGTCATGTCAATCACATCATTCTCCTAATGATGTGATCCCATTGATCAAATGACAACACATGTCTATGGTTAGGAAACATAACCATCTTTGATTAATGAGCTAGTCAAGTAGAGGCATACTAGTGACTATATGTTTGTCTATGTATTCACACATGTATCATGTTTCCGGTTAATACAATTCTAGCATGAATAATAAACATTTATCATGATATGAGGAAATAAATAATAACTTTATTATTGCCTCTAGGGCATATTTCCTTCAGTCTCCCACTTGCACTAGAGTCAATAATCTAGTTCACATCGCCATGTGATTTAACACCAATATTCATATCTGTATATGATTAACACCCATAGTTCACATCATCATGTGACCAACACCCAAAGGGTTTACTAGAGTCAATAATCTAGTTCACATCGCTATGTGATTAACACCCAAAGAGTACTAAGGTGTGATCATGTTTTGCTCGTGAGAGAAGCTTAGTCAACGGGTCTGTCACATTCAGAGCCGTATGCATTTTGCAAATATTCTATGTCTACAATGCTCTGCACGGTGCTACTCTAGATAATTGCTCCCATTTTCAATATGTATCCAGATTGAGACTTAGAGTCATCTGGATCGGTGTGAAAACTTGCACCGAGGTAACTTTTACGACGGGCTCTTTTATCACCTCCATAATCGAGAAACATCTCCTTAGTCCTCACTAAGGATATTCTTGACCAATGTCCAGTGATCTACTCCTAGATCACTATTGTACTCCCTTGCCAAATACAGAGCAAGGTATACAATAGTTCTGGTACATAGCATAGCATACTTTATAGAACCTATGACTGAGGCATAGGGAATGACTTTTCATTCTCCTTCTATTTTCTGCTGTGGTCGGGATTTGAGTCTTACTCAATTTCATACTTTTGCAACACAGGCAAGAACTCTTTCTTTGACTGTTCCATTTTGAACTATTTCAAAATCTTGCCAAGGTATGTACTCATCGAAAGTCTTATCAAGCGTCTTGATCTATCTCAATAGATCTTGATGCTCAATATGTAAGTAGCTTTTACTGAGGTCTTTTCTTTTTAAAGAACTCCTTTAAAACACTCCTTTATGCTTTGCAGAAAAATTCTACATCATTTCTGATCAACAATATGTCACTCACATATACTAATCAGAAAGGCTGTAGTGCTCCCACTCACTTTATTGTAAATACAGGCTTCTCAAAAAATCTGTATAATACCATATGCTTTGATCAACTCATCAAAGCGTATATTCCAACTCTGAGAGGCTTGCACCAGTCCATAAATGGATCGCTGGAACTTGCACACTTTGTTAGCACCTTTAGGATTGACAAAATCTTCTGGTTGCATCATATACAACTCTTCTTTAATAAATCCATTAAGGAATGCAGTTTTGACATCCATTTGCCAGATTTCATAAAATGTGGCAATTGCTAACATGATTCAGACAGACTTAAGCATCGATACGAGTGAGAAAATCTCATCGTATTCAACACCTTGAACTTGTTGAAAACTTTTCGCAACAAGTCGAGCTTGGTAGATAGTAATACTACTATCAGTGTCCGTCTTCCTCTTGAAGATCCATTCATTTAACATGGCTTGCTGATCATCGAGCAAGTTAATCAAAGTCCATACTTTGTTCTCATACATGGATCATATCTCAGATTTTATGGCCTCGAGCCATTTCGCGGAATCTGGGCTCATCATCGCTTCCTCATAGTTCGTAGGTTCATCATGGTCTAGTAACATGACTTCCAGAACATGATTACTAGACCACTCTGGTGCGGATCTTACTCTGGAAGACTTACGAGGTTCTGTAGTAACTTGATCTGAAGTTTCATGATCAATACCATTAGCTTCCTCACTAATTGGTGTATTTGTCACAGGAACTGATTTCTGTGATGAACTACTTTCCAATAAGGGAGTAGGTACAGTTACCTCATCAAGTTCTTCTTTCCTCCCACTCACTTCTTTCGAGAGAAAACTCCTTCTCTGGAAAGGATCCATTTTAGCAACGAATGATTTGCCTTTGGATCTGTGATAGAAGGTGTACCCAATAGTTACCTTTGGGTATTCTATGAAGACGCACTTCTCCGATTTGGGTTCGAGCTTATCAGGTTGAAACTTTTTCACACAAGCATCGCAGCCCCAAACTTTAAGAAACGACAACTTTTGGTTTCTCGCCAAACCACAGTTTATAAGGCGTCGTCTCAATGGATTTTGATGGTGCCCTATTTAAAGTGAATGCAGCTGTCTCTAATGCATAACCCCAAAACAATATTGGTAAATCAGTAAGAGACATCATAGATCGCACCATATCCAATAAAGTGCGGTTACGACGTTCGGACACACCATAACGTTGTGGTGTTCCAGGTGGCGTGAGCTGTGAAACTATTTCACATTGTTTTAGTTGAAGACCAAACTCGTAACTCAAATATTCGTCTCCGCGATCAGATCGCAGAAACTTTATTTTCTTGTTACGATGATTTTTCCACTTCACTCTGAAATTCTTTGAACCTTTCAACTATTTCAGACTTATGTTTCATCAAGAAGATATACCCATATCTGCTCAAATCATCTTGTGAAGGTCAGAAAATAACGATACTTGCCACGAGCCTTCATACTCATTGGTCTGCATACATCAGTATGTATTATTTCCAATAAGTCAGTAGCTCGTTCCATTGTTCCGAAGAACGGAGTTTTAGTCATCTTGCCCAAAAGGCACGGTTCGCAAGCATCAAATGATTCATAACCAAGTGATTCTGAAAATCCATCTTTATGGAGTTTCTTCATGCGCTTTACACCGATATGACCCAAACGGTAGTGCCACAAATAAGTTGCACTATCATTATTAACTTTGCATCTTTTGGCCTCAATATTATGAATATGTGTATCACTACGATCGAGATCCAATAAACTATTTTCATTGGGTGTATGACCATTGAAGGTTTTATTCATGTAAACAGAACAACAATTATTCTCTAACTTACATGAATAACCGTATTGCAATAAACATGATCAAATCATATTCATGCTCAACGTAAACACCAAATAACACTTATTTAGGTTTAACACTAATCCCGAAAGTATAGGGAGTGTGCGATGATGATCATATCAATCTTGGAACTATTTCCAGCACACATCGTCACTTCACCCTTTAACTAGTCTCTGTTTATTCTGCAACTCCCGTTTCGAGTTACTAATCTTAGCAACTGAACTAGTATGAAATACTGAGGGGTTGCTATAAACACTAGTAAAGTACACATCAATAACATGTATATCAAATATACTTATGTTCACTTTGCCATCCTTCTTATCCGCCAATCACTTGGGGTAATTCCGCTTCCAGTGACCAGTCTCTTTGCAGTAGAAGCACTTAGTCTCAGGCTTAGGACCAGACTTGGGTTTCTTCACTTGAGCAGCAACTTGCTTGCCGTTCTTCTTGAAGTTCCCCTTCTTTTCCCTTTGCCCTTTTTCTTGAAACTAGTGGTCTTGTCAATCATCAACACTTGATGCTCTTTCTTGATTTCTACCTTCGTCGATTTCAACATCACGAAGAGCTCGGGAATCATTTTTGTCATCCCTTGCATACTATAGTTCATCACGAAGTTCTAGTAACTTAGTGATGGTGACTAGAGAATTCTGTCAATCACTATCTTATCTGGAAGATTAACTCCCACTTGATTCAAGCGATTGAAGTACCCAGACAGTCTGAGCACATGCTCACTAGTTGAGCGATTCTCCTCCATCTTTTAGCTATAGAACTTGTTGGAGACTTTATATCTCTCAACTCGGGTATTTTCTTGAAATATTAACTTCAATTCCTGGAACATCTCATATGATCCATGACGTTCAAAACGTCTTTGAAGTCCCGATTCTAAGCCGTTAAGCATGGTGCACTAAACTATCAAGTAGTCATCATATTGAGCTAGCCAAACGTTCATAACGTTTGCATCTGCTCCTGCAATAGGTTTGTCACCTAGCGGTGCATCAAGGACATAATTCTTCTGCGCAGCAATGAGGATTAACCTCAGATCACGGATCAAATCCGCAACATTGCTACTAACATTTTTCAACACAGTTTTCTCTAGGAACATATCAAAATAAACATATGAAAGCAACAACGCGAGCTATTGATCTACAACATAATTTGCAAAATACTACCAGGACTAAGTTCATGATAAATTAAAGTTCATCTAATCATATTACTTAAGAACTCCCACTTAGATAGACATCCCTCTAATCTTCTAAGTGATCACATGATCCAAATCAACTAAACCATGTCCGATCATCACGTGAGATGGAGTAGTTTCAATGGTGAACATCGCTATGTTGATCATATCTACTATATGATTCACGCTCGACCTTTCGGTCTCCGTGTTCCGAGGCCATATATGTATATGCTAGGCTCGTCAAGTATAACCTGAGTATTCCGCGTGTGCAACTGTTTTGCACCCGTTGCATTTGAACGTAGAGCCTATCACACCCGATCATCACGTGGTGTCTCAGCACGAAGAACTTTCGCAACGGTGCATACTCAGGGAGAACACTTCTTGATAATTAGTGAGAGATCATCTTAAAATGCTACCGTCAATCAAAGCAAGATAAGATGCATAAAGGATAAACATCACATGCAATCAATATAAGTGATATGATATGGCCATCATCATCTTGTGCTTGTGATCTCCATCTTCAAAGCACCGTCGTGATCACCATCGTCACCGGCGCGACACCTTGATCTCCATCGTAGCATCATTGTCGTTACGCCATCTATTGCTTCTACGACTATCGCTACCGCTTAGTGATAAAGTAAAGCAATTACAGGGCGTTTGCATTTCATACAATAAAGCGACAACCATATGGCTCCTGCCAGTTGCCGATAACTTCGGTTACAAAACATGATCATCTCATACAATAAAATATAGCATCACGTCTTGGCCATATCACATCACAACATGCCCTGCAAAAACAAGTTAGACATCCTCTACTTTGTTGTTGCAAATTTTACGTGGCTGCTACGGGCTTAAGCAAGAACCAATCTTACCTACGCATCAAAACCACAACGATAGTTTGTCAAATAGACTCCGTTTTAACCTTCACAAGGACCGGGCGTAGCCACACTCGGTTCAACTAAAGTTGGAGAAACTGACACCCGCTAGTCACCTGTGTGCAAAGCACGGCGGTAAAACTAGTCTCGCGTAAGCGTACGCGTAATGTCGGTCCGGGCCGCTTCATCCAACAATACCGCTGAACCAAAGTATGACATGCTGGTAGGCAGTATGACTTATATCGTCCACAACTCACTTGTGTTCTACTCGTGCATATAACATCAAACCATAAAAACCTAGGCTCGGATGCCACTGTTGGGGAACGTAGTAATTTCAAAATTTTCCTACGCACACGCAAGATCATGGTGATGATATAGCAACGAGGGGAGAGTGTCGTCTACGTACCCTTGTAGACCGAAGCGGAAGCGTTGACACAGCGTAGTGGAAGTAGTCGTACGTCTTCCCAGTTCAACCGATCCAGGCACCGTTACTCCGGCACCTCCGAGTTCTTGACACGCGTACAGCTTGATGACGCACCCTCGTTCTCCAATCCAGTAGAGGCTCCGAGGGGGAGTTCCGTCAACACGACGGCGTGGTGACGATCTTGATGTTCTCCTGTCGCAGGGCTTCACCTAAGCACCGCTACAATATGACCGAGGTGTAATATCGTGGAGGGGGGCACCGCACACGGCTAAGGAACGATCAATGATTAACTTGTGTGTCCTAGGGTGCCCCCCTACCCCCGTATATAAAGGAGGGAGGGAGGAGGTGGCCGACCCAAGGAGGGGGCGCGCCATAGGAGGAGGAAACCTACTCCAAGTAGGTTTCCCCTCTTTTTCCTTATCTCATTTGGAGGGGGAAGGAAGGAGTACTAGTAGTAGGAAGGAGTACTAGTAGTAGGAAAGGAAGAGGGGGAAGGAGAAAGGAAAGGGGGGGCCGGCCCCACTCCCCAATTCGGATTGGGCTTGGGGGGGCGCGCCCCTTCCCTTGCTCCTTCTCCCTTCCTCCTACATGGGCCCAATAAGGCCCATATACTTCCCGGGGGGTTCCGGTAACCTCCCGGAGCTCCGGTATATTCCCAAACTCTTTCGGAACCTTTCCGGTGTCCAAATATATCCGTCCAATATATCAATCTTTATGTCTCGACCATTTCGAGACTCCTCGTCATGTCCGTGATCATATCCGGGACTCCGAACAAACTTCGGTACATCAAAATACATAAACTCATAATATAACTGTCATCGAAACCTTAAGCGTGCCGACCCTACGGTTCGAGAATGATGTAGACATGACCGAGACACGTCTCTGGTCAATAACCAATAGCGGGACCTGGATGCCCATATTGGTTCCTACATATTCTACGAAGATATTTATCGGTCAAACCGCATAACAACATACGTTGTTCCCTTTGTCATCGGTATGTTACTTGCCCGAGATTCCATCGTCGGTATCCAATACCTAGTTCAATCTCGTCACCGGCAAGTCTCTTTACTCGTTCTGTAATACGTCATCTCATAACTAACTCATTAGTTACATGCTTGCAAGGCTTAGGTGATGAGTATTACCGAGAGGGCCCAGAGATACCTCTCCGACAATCGGAGTGACAAAACCTAATCTCGAATTATGCTAACTCAACATGTACCTTCGGAAACACCTGTAGTACTCCTTTATAATCACCCAGTTACGTTGTGACGTTTGGTAGTACCCAAAGTGTTCTTCCGGTAAACGGGAGTTACACAATTCTCATAGTTACAGGAACATATATAAGTCATGAAGGAAGCAATAGCAGAATACTAAACGATCAAGTGCTAAGCTAACGGGATGGGTCATGTCAATCACATCATTCTCCTAATGATGTGATCCCATTAATCAAATGACAACACATGTCTATGGTTAGGAAACATAACCATCTTTTATTAATGAGCTAGTCAGGTAGAGGCATACTAGTGACTATATGTTTGTCTATGTATTCATACATGTATCATGTTTCCGGTTAATACAATTGTAGCATGAATAATAAACATTTATCATGATATGAGGAAATAAATAATAACTTTATTATTGCCTCTAGGGCATATTTCCTTCAATAACATCAACGCATAAAACCTAGGCTCAGATGCCACTGTTGGGTAACGTAGTAATTTCAAAAAATTTCTACGCACACGCAAGATCATGGTGATGCATAGCAACGAGAGGGGAGAGTGTTGTCTACGTACCCTCGTAGACTGAAGCGGAAGCGTTGACGCAACGTAGAGGAAGTAGTCGTACGTCCTCCCGGTCCAACCGATCCAAGCACCTTACTGCGGCACCTCCGAGTTCTTGACACACGTACAGCTCGATGACGCACCCCGATCTCCGATCCAGCAGAGGCGCGGGGAGGAGTTCCGTCAGCACGACGGCGTGGTGACGATCTTGATGTTCTCCTGTCGCATGGCTTCGCCTAAGCACCGCTACAATATGACCGAGGTGTAATATCGTGGAGGGGGGCACCGCACACGGCTAAGGAACGATCTCAATGATCAACTTGTGTCTAGGGTGCCCCCCTACCCCCGTATATAAAGGAGGGAGGGAGGAGGAGGCCGGCCCAAGGGGTGGCGCGCCCTAGGGGGGGCAATCCTACTCCAAGTAGGTTTGCCCCCCCCCCCCCTTTCCTATTCGGAGTAGGAGAAGGAAGGAAGAGGGGGAAGGAGAGAAGGAAAGGGGGGTCCGGCCCCCCTCCCAATTCGGATTGGGCTTGGGGGGGGGGTGCCCCCTCCCTTGCTCCTTCTCCCTCCCTTACACTAAGGCCCAATGAGGCCCATATACGTACCGGGGGGTTCCGGTAACCTCCCGGAGCTCCGGTATATTCCCAAACTCTCCCGGAACCTTTCCGGTGTCCAAATATATCCGTCCAATATATCAATCTTTATGTCTCGACCATTTCGAGACTCCTCGTCATGTCCGTGATCACATCCGGGACTCCGAACAACCTTCGGTACATCAAAATACATAAACTCATAATATAACTGTCATCGAAACCTTAAGCGTGCCGACCCTACGGTTCGAGAACAATGTAGACATGACCGAGACATGTCTCTGGTCAATAACCAATAGCGGGACCTGGATGCCCATATAGGTTCCTACATATTCTACGAAGATCTTTATCGGTCAAACCGCATAACAACATACTTTGTTCCCTTTGTCATCGGTATGTTACTTGCCCGAGATTTGATCGTCGGTATCCAATACCTAGTTCAATCTCGTTACCGGCAAGTCTCTTTACTCGTTCTGTAATACGTCATCTCATAACTAACTCATTAGTTACATGCTTGCAAGGCTTAGGTGATGAGTATTACCGAGAGGACCCAGAGATACCTCTCCGACAATCGGAGTGACAAATCCTAATCTTGAATTATGCCAACTCAACATGTACCTTCGGAAACACCTGTAGAGCACCTTTATAATCACCCAGTTACGTTGTGACATTTGGTAGCACACAAAGTGTTCTTCTAGTAAACGGGAGTTGCACAATCTCATAGTTGCAGGAACTTTGTATAAGTCATGACGAAAGCAATAGCAGTATACTAAACGATCAAGTGCTAGGCTAACAGAATGGGTCATGTCAATCACATCATTCTTCTAATGATGTGATCCCACTAATCAAATGACAACACATGTCTATGGTCAGGAAACATAACCATCTTTGATTAATGAGCTAGTCAAGTAGAGGCATACTAGTGACTATAGTTTTGTCTATGTATTCACACATGTATTATGTTTCCGGTTAATACAATTCTAGCATGAATAATAAACATTTATCATGATATGAGGAAATAAATAATAACTTTATTATTGTCTCTAGGGCATATTTCCTTCACGTAGACCAAAAGCGGAAGTGTTATCAACGCGGTTGATGTAGTCGTACGTCTTCACGATCCGACCGATCCTAGCACCGAAGGTACGACACCTCCGCGATCTTCACACGTTCAGCTCGGTGACGTCCCACGAACTCTAGATCCAGCTGAGGTCGAGGAAGAGTTTCGTCAACACGACGGTGTGGTGACGGTGATGATGAAGTTACCGGTGCAGGGCTTCGCCTAAGAACTACAACGATATGACCGAGGTCGATATCTATGGAGTGGGCACCGCACACGGCTAAAACAACTGTCAACTTGTGCGACTTTGGGGTGCCCCCCTCCCCCGTATATAAAGGAGTGGAGGAGGGGGAGGGTTGACCCTCTATGGCGTGCCCAAGGGGGGAGTCCTACTCCCAGTAGGAGTAGGTCTCCCCCTCCCTAGTTGGAGTAGGAGAAGAAGGAAGAGGGAGAGGGAGAGAAGGAAAGGGGGGTGGCCCTCCCAATTCGGATTGGGCTTGGGGGGGCGCACCCACCTTGGCCGCCTCCTCCTCTCTTCCCCTATGGCCCATTAAGGCCCATTGACTCCCCGGGGGGTTCCGGTAACCTCCCGGTACTCCGAAAAAATGCCCGAACCTCTCGAAACCTTTCCGGTGTCCAAACATAGCCTTCCAATATATCGATCTTTATGTCTCGACCATTTTGAGACTACTCGTCATGTTCGTGATCACATCCGAGACCCCGAACAACCTTCGGTACATCAAAACACATAAACTCATAATACCGATCGTCATCGAAGGTTAAGCGTGAGGACCCTACGGGTTCAAGAACTATGTATACATGGCCGAGACCCGTCTCCGGTCAATAACCAATAGCGGAACCTGGATGCTCATATTGGTTCCTACATATTCTACGAAGATCTTTATCGGTCAAACCGCATAATAACATACGTTGTTCCCTTTGTCATCGGTATGTTACTTTCCCGAGATTTGATCGTCGGTATCATCATACCTAGTTCAATCTCGTTACCGGCAAGTCTCTTTACTCGTTTCATAATACTTCATCCCGCAACTAACTCATTAGTCACAATGCTCGCAAGGCTTATAGTGATGAGTATTACCGAGAGGGCCCAGAGATACCTCTCTGAAACACGGAGTGACAGATCCTAATCTCGATCTATGCCAACCCAACAAACACCTTCGGAGACACCTGTAGAGCACCTTTATAATCACCCATTTATGTTGTGACGTTTGGTAGCACACAAAGTGTTCCTCCGGTATTCGGGAGTTGCATAATCTCATAGTCGGAGGAACTTGTATAAGTCATGAAGAAAGCAGTAGCAATGAAACTGATACGATCATAAAGCTAAGCTAACGGATGGGTCATGTCCATCACACCATTCTCCTAATGATGTGATCTCGTTCATCAAATGACAACACATGTCCATGGTTAGGAAACATAACAATCTTTGATTAACGAGCTAGTCAAGTAGAGGTATATTAGGGACTATATTTTTTGTCTATGTATTCACACATGTACTAAGTTTCCGGTTAATACAATTCTAGCATGAATAATAAACATTTATCATGAATTAAGGAAATAACTTTATTATTGCCTCTAGGGCATATTTCCTTCAGCGCCAACCTTGGTCGCGATCTCCGCGAACGCAAGAAGGATCTGCTGACTGCCATCCAGGCCCTTGACCTCTGGGCTGACGCGACCGCCCCCTCCCCTGATGAGTGGCTCTCCCGATACGACCTGGAAGATCAACTCTCCATCATTTACAATGATGAGGAGGCTTATTGGCGTCTGCGTGGCTCCCAGAAATGGGTTTTGAAAGGCGACGCAAACATGGCCTACTTTCAGTCCATTGCTAACAGTCGCCATAGATGCAACACCATCCCTCTTCTCTGCGATGGTGCGACGCTCTTGCAGTCCCCTTGTGACATTCGGGCTCACGTCGACGGGTTCTACAAGAACCTCTTCTCCTCCTCCCCTAGGAGCGGGCTATTTCTGGCCCCTGACTATTGGACCGGCTCCCAGCAGGTTTCCGCCGAGGAGAATGCGGCCCTTACGGCTCCATTCTCCGAGGGCGAGGTTTGGGTGGCCATTAGAGGCATGAACCCGACCTCAGCCCCGGGTCCCGATGGTCTTCCGGTGAAATTCTTCCAGACCTTCTAGAATGTGATTAAACCTGAGATCATGGCCATCTTTGACGTGTTCTACGTAGGATCGATTGACCTCGGCCGCCTCAACTATGGGATCGTTTCGCTCATCCCCAAAGTGCCTGGGGTGTCCGACATCCGCCAGTTTCGTCCGATCATGGTGATCAATGTGATCTTACGGATCCTGGCAAATGGGTACGCCAATAGGGTGACCTGCTTGCGGATAGCATTACCCACCCCAACCAGTCCGCCTTCATTCAAGGGAGGTTTGTCCTGGATGGGGTGCTAGTCCTCCACGAAGTCCTCCATGAGATCCGCTATAAGCACCTCAAGGCGGTATTCCTGAAAATCGATTTCCATAAGGCCATGATACGGTTAGTTGGTCCTTCCTTCGGGAAGTTTTGCTCCGGAAGGGCTTTGACGACCGTTGGATCACCTGCGTGATGCAGATGGTCTCCTGCGGTCGCACCGCCGTGAACATCAATGGGGAGATCGGTCCCTACTTCCCCACCCTTTGTGGGGTTAGACAAGGCGACCCCTTCTCCCCATTCTTGTTCAACATGGTGGTGGACGCGCTTGCCGCTATCCTGGACAAGGCTAAGGCTGCGAGCCATATTCGTGGGATCACTCCCCACTTGGCCGGCGGCTCTGGGATCTCCTCCTCCAGTACGCTGACGACACCATATTATGGTGGAAGGCTCGGAGACGGACATCTCTAATCTGAAGTTCCTCCTCCTCTGCTTCCAATAAATGTCTGGCCTCAAGATCAACTTCGACAAGAGAGATGTGATGGTGATGGGCTACTCTTCGGATGAATGCCTGGGCATTGCCAACCGGCTTAACTACCGCTTGGGCTCCTTACCCACGACCTACTTGGGGACCCCATTAGTGATTCTCGGCTCACCGACGCCGACTTGTGTCCGACCGTGGCCAAGCTGCAGACGCTCATTGAGCCTTGGCAGGGCAGGTGGTTGTCGAAGGCGGCCCGGACGATTCACATCAACTCATCCTTATCCAGCCTCCGCTTGTTCCTCATGAGATTCTGTAGCCTGCACGAGACTCTACATCATGAGATCGCCAGAGTCCAGTCTCGTTTCTACTGGACGGGCGACAACAATAAGCAAAAATACCAGATGGTTAGCTGGCCGGACATATGCAAGCCGCGGGAGCAAGGGCGCCTCGGGATCATGTGCTCTAAGCGCATGAACATCGCCCTCTTATCACACTGGCTTTGGCGCATTTCGCAAGGGCAAGGTGGCCTCTTGTTAGACATCATCTGGAACAAATACCGGGCAACCCCTTGCCTTCTACCAACGATCTGGCGGCTCCCAGTTCTGGCAGTCGTTCATCCAACTACTCTCGGTTCTTCGCATTGGGACCTCCATTTCGGTTGGATCAGGTGTTGCGACTCTGTTCTGGTTCGACTGGTGGGCGGGAGCCATCCCCTTCTCCGCACGCTTCCCCGACCTCTTATCCATAGTTGTTGATCCTTGGATATCTGTAGAGAGGGCCCTTATTGATCTAGGGCGCCTCGCCTTCCGGAGGCCATTTGGGCCTCCGGATTCTACCGCATGGCATGAGTTGCTTGACTGCGTGGCCCTCCATGAGCCTATGATGGATGCTGGCCCTAACTTGGTCCGGTGGCGCCTTGAGCCGTCAGGCCAATTCTCCACCAAGTCCCTCTACCGGGCCATTGCCCCCTCTTCCGCCCCCTCCCCTTACGGCGGTTTGGTCCATCCGCCTGCCTCTGAAGATTTGGATCTTCATGTGGCAATGGATTCACGGGCGGGCCCCGTCTGGGGTGGAGGTTCGCAAGCGCAATGGTCCTGGTAGTGGCCTATGCCCGCTATGTGATGTCCCCAAAGACTCGAATCACATCTTCTTCTCTTGTGTCTCCGCTCGATTCATGTGGAGTTGCTTTAGCTAGAGAGGTGGTTGGTGGCAGTTGGTGCCACACCAATTTCCCCGACCTGTTCGCCGAACTCCAGAACTCCCCCCTGCATTCTCGCCACATTAGGTGGTTGGAGATTGGGGCCCTCGCTTGGACGATCCGCAATAGACTTGTGATTCAGCGCATTTCGCTTCGATGTGCTACTGACGCCCTCTTCAAACTGTTTGGTTACTTGCAGCTTTGGCGACCGCTTAGCCGCCCCAGGACCGGGATGCCATCTCTGCCTTCATCGCCGACCTCTGCTCGATGGCTGTCCGTTTGTCGCCGCCGCCTCCTCCGCCACCCCCCGAGCCGGATTAGGGGCCGAGCGCGTTCTCTGGCCTCCCCTGGCCGTTCTTTTTCTTTTTATTTGTTTGGGCTTGTTGAGTTGTGCCCTCAGCAGAACCTATTGTACTTCTTGTCGTGGAACTTGGGTGTGTGTGTGGTGTGGACTAGTCCTTGTATGAGTGTTTTGTGGTGGTTTGCTTTATTTATAAAGCGGGACGAAAGCCTTTTTCGGTAAAGGGAAATGGTCGCCAGAAATACGTGGCTTCGACACTCATGTGCGCATAAAAGTTGGCTATCCACCATGGATGAAATGATTAAGTACATGATCATCTTCCAAGCTAGCTAGGTTCTGGGATCACCTAATTATAGTTATCAGCTTCGTTACAAAGTTCTGAACAAAAGGAATGGTCGACAAGGGCGTTATGTCGCAACTCCCACGACCTGCAGTTCAGATACTTCCCACTATTAATACTTAAGGTTGTCCTATGATTTGGATTGAGAAGGATATGCATACAATACAGCTATATGTTGGGAACTGTCAGGACCTCGTATCCTCGACATCTGAAAAGCAACTAAAGCTGTCCTCTGAAGAACGACAGGCGCCAGGATAGTTTGGGAGAAGTTTAATCCTAGCAATCTGCAAAGCACTTGAATAAAGCATGTAAGCTTAGTTTGAAGGAATATCACTAAATACACAAGAATGGGAACAACGAAAAGAAAGAAGTGTCTTGAGTCTTGACACACACAAACTACCCACAGCTCCACAAGAATCATCTCATCGCTTCCAGTTTACCACTAATTAAAAGGCATCACAAGAGACCGAGGGCCTAGGGAGTAGCAGGAGGCCGATCCACGCATTGGGCGGTTGAGGCTGAACCGAGCAGCTTGATCAACACATTCACTTCATCACGCAGGTTCTTGACCTCTCCTCTCAGCAGAGCATTCTCTTGGCGTAGTAGCTTCTCCATTTCAGTAGCCGCAGCCTCTTCGGCTTCTTGTTCAGCACTAGTTTCTGCTTCTATATTCTCACTCCCATCGTTCGGATAAGTCTTGGCACCGGCAGTGTCTCTCGCTGCTCGAGCCACCGCCACTGGTGGAACCATTGTTGGTGTCTTATGTTCCTCAGTTGCAGGTTGTCCAGTAGCAGTTTGCTCCTTAGGCTTACTTAGATTGTTCTCTTGGCCCAAGGTAGTTTCTTCCTTCATATCTGCACCCAAATCAGTCCCGTAGGTCCTTGCCGTTGATTCCTCATCACGGGCGGCGCGTCACGGGTGGCGCGGCGACGCCTCCCCTCCCGCCACGCGTACACACGGCGCGGGGCTATAAAACCAGCGCCCCCCCTCGCCTCTCGCCACACCAGCCCACAGCCGCCGCCGAGCTCTGCCTCTCTCCCCGTGCGCAGCCGCCCGCCGGCATTTCTCCCCTCCCCTCTCTCCCCAGCCCATCCGATGGCCGAGCGATTCCCCGGTGACGCGGCGGCGGCCAACGGCTTCGGCTGCTGCTCGCTCCATGAGTGGGAGGCCTATCTCTTCTTCGAGGCGAACATTCCGGCGTCAACGGACATGCGCGCCGGGCCGACGGGGTGGAGGCTCGGCAACGGGAGCGTCCCCATTCCTCCGGTGCCCGACGTCAATGCGCGCCCCGCCATCTTCGTCGCCGATGTTGACCGCGTGCGGGCGTCCCTGACGTAGGAGCAGCGCGTCCTCCCCCAGTACGCCGCCGACAACCACACGTCGTGGGCGGCGTACTTCGAGCACCGGCAGGCGCAGAGGCTGGGGTCCACCAACGGGACGCCGGTGGTGGTGGGCGTCAAGAACAACGAGGGGCTCCGCTTATGGTGGGGCGCCCCCGGCTGCACGCTCCACAATGTGCTGGAACACCTCGAGGGCGGCAATGACCCGCCGCTGGCATATCCTGCCGCGGCGGCCGCCTCGGTCCCCCGCCGGAGCGCCGGGCAATGGATGCCCAGGAGGTTCGGCTCCTCCTCGTCTTCCTCGTCTCACTCCTCCTCCCGCTCCTCTTCCCATTCCTCCGGCTCGCTGGCGGTGTTCGGCGTCAAGGCCGAGCCCGCAGCGGAGACGCCGCTCGGCCGGCGCACCCGCAGCACCGGGCATCGTCATCAACGAGGGCGGTCGGCGCGCCTCCTCCTCGGCTCCTCCGCGCTACATCAAACCGAAGACGGAGCCGGGGCTCGCCGCCATGAAGACGGAGCCCGGGCTAGCAGGCGGCGTCAAGGAGGAGCTCGACGATGCGGCGGCCTTGAAATGAGCGTGCGAAGACTGGGCGCGCCCGGAGCTGGAGCGCCAGTGCCGCGCCTACGAGCAGTTCGCCGCTCGGCGCCGGGGCCGGGACGAGTGAGGCGTTGTCGTCCTCGACAACAGCGACGACGACGCGCTGCCGCCACCGGTCCCGCCAGGGCGACGTCGGGCAGGGGTCCAGCGGGGCGGCCACGTCAAGGAGGAGAAGGCCACCGACGTCGACGGCGAGGATAGCGGCAACGTCGGCGACTACGCCGCGCTCAGCGACTTCTTCGGCCCTTAAATAGTTGTAGTTGCGGCCTTTTTAAAATAACTTTGTTATATAATGTCGAATATGTCAAATATATGTTCAGTTTGCAGAACTTTAGCCGAATAATTTGTTCAATTTGCCGAACTTTGCCGAATACCCCTTTTTTAAAAACATAAACGGCATCTGGGGGCGGCCCTGGGGCCGGCGGCTAGGAGCCCGCTCGCCCCCACGCCGATTTTAGCGCCGGTTTGCCCCCAGGCGGCGATTTTACGCGTCCCCTGGGGGGCCAACGGCTGGAGATGCCCTTAGTCCCCACATAATGTCAGCCATTGTTGGTGTGCTTATGTCTCCATATCAATTTCCAGGACTTCTATTCTATCACTGCGTATATATGGCGGCCTTTGCCCATATGTATATACATATCTGATAAATTTTAAATACTTGGTTAACATTTTTAAATGTTTTATGTAAAGTGTTTTAAATATATAGAATATTTCGAAGTATAAAAAAATAAGAAATGAAGCAAAAAAAACAAAAACAAAAAGTGAGACAAAAAAGAGGAAAAAAGGCAGTGACCTGTGGCCTCCCGGGTGCTGGACCGGCCATTTAGTCAGGCGCGAGACACGAGCGTACCGTACGTCTCGCTATAAGTGCGACATATGTGTGGCTGAGGTGAGTGATATGCATCGCTCGCTGCGAGCTACAAGCGTCAAGTCGCCCGTGTCGCTAATGCAGATGGGCTTAGCCTAGTAAGCACATGTCTATTTTTTTTCTCATTTTTGCTTTTTTCGGACGGTTTAATTTAAATTTGACAAGAAAACCCAAGCATACATAAATTTTTGTTAATTAAGAAAATAACTTGAATTCAGAAAATGTTCGTGCATTCCAAAATATTAGTTACTTCATAAATTGTTCGTGAATTCAAAAAATGTTCCCGAATTCAAAATCAGTGGGAATTAGAGAAAAGTCTGAGAATTCAAAATTGTTCATGAATTTTAAAAAGTGAGCAAACACTAAAAAAATGTTCATGGATTATAAAAAAGTTCGTGAGTTCAAGCATTGTTCACGAATTTAAAAAAGTGAGCAAAAATTTGAAAAATGTTCATGGATTCTAAAAAAGTTCGTGAGTTCAAGCATTGTTAACGAATTCTGAACATGTTATGGAAATTTTGAATATTATTTTGAGTTGTGAATAATTTTATAAATTTGGGAAAAAATGGAAACATGAATAAAATATTGAAATTTTAAAATATTATAAGAAATTCTGGACATTTTTTGAAAACTCAATTTTTTTTGAAATTGTGGACACTTTTTGAAAATGTGAACAAACTTTGAAATTTGTGAACATTATTTGAAATTGTGAATATTTTTAAGTTTTGAACAGTTTTTTAAAAGGAAGACATTTTTAATGTTTTTGAACATTTAAAAAAAAGCTTGAACTAATTTTGAAATCTTGAACAATAGTTTTTAAAGAATGAAGAATTTATGAAAACTCAAACAACTTTTTGGATTTGTTTCTCGGCTTAATGTTGGTCGATGGGGAACTTTTGGAACCAACTTAGAATTGAGTGGGTGATCCTTCAACAATCTATTGATCGTATGTCCAAAATCATCCCCTTTTGCAGCAATTGAAGCCGGTGGTGCAGATGAAGGATATATAAGCGTTGGAGCTCACGGTTAACAAGATCGTACTAATGTACTCACAACCCAAACCCCTATGAATATGAGATTTGTCGATGCCGCATGTGCCCATTTTGGTATGTTCCGCGAACATGTAATAACTAAACTTGTGTGTGTTGGTTGTGGTGGTTTCATTAATTTAAAGTTGAGCTCTGCTTGAGCCTTTTGTTCTAACTTAGATTGTTCTCTTGGCCCATAATTAAACAATAATATCATGATCAAAGCGAAAAAATAGTATATTCCTAAAAAGTAATTGCGAAAAATTAATTTGCATTTAGGAATATACTAATTTAGTTCTCCAATGTTTTCACCATTTTATTGATTCCCAAGATGACTCACCTGAGTAGAATAATAACCAAGAGAACCAATTAACATCACAACAACAAGCCACAATATCAATTGATTGATAGATCTACTTTTCCTCGAAGGCTGCAACCATCACCGGCATCGGCAAGGCCATTGTATCCTTCTCTTCATGCACCTCTTTCTCCTCGGCGTTGGCGGCAACCTGTAGATCTTTTGCGATTGCGAGGTGGATGTGGGTGATCTGTTCGAGGGCGGAGAACATGTCGTCGGGGCAGTCGCAAGACTCCATGAAGGCATCGAGCGAGTGCTCGAAGTCTTTGAGCGTCTTCGCACAGCCGGGCTTGTGAGTGGTCGCGACGGTAGCGATGACAAGCGCGGCATAGGCAATAGCGTTGACACCCACAAACATGCCCATTGGAGATGGAAGAGGTTACTAGATCTTACCGCACCGATTTTTGTTCGGCGAGCTCGGTCTCACTTTCTTATATATATAACTCCTCTTAATAATGCCTATTTAATTTACCGATCACTATGTATCTCCCGGTATGAGTAAGAGTAGTTGTTAGTATCTTTCTGTATATATTGAGAATCAATCGTTGATTTATTATGTGTAAGGATTTATTGTTGTGTATTGACGACAAAGATTTTGCACCGAAAAGATTTATGTCGTGCCACGAAAGCAATACCCTCCAGAAAGTGACACGTGCATCATGAGTTTGGTGCAAGGGATCGACGGTGATGTGAATTAAATTACAACCTGCAGAGAATATTGCAGTGTGCACCACATAATAGCTACATGGATATAATAGATGTGTTTTGTCACCTATACCATCGATTTAGACATTTCAATGTGATAATCCTTGGTAGGGTGTGCACAGACTCAAGAAAAAATGTGTCCGGTAAAGGATCAAGGGTGTCGACTAGAAGGGGCTTAATAGGTGTCTACAAAATGTTAACCTTTTTGGGTAAGTTTAGGATTCCAAAATTATGTGTGCTCTAAAAATAAGCGAATCACCCTAATTGACTAGATACAACTAGCAAGAAAGATAAACAATATCAACTAAACAAGGAATGGTCAAGTAATATGATTAACCAAAGGGGAATAGCAACGAAGTGATTTATCCCGAAGCTCATGTCCTTCGGGGGTGGGGAGGGGTTCTAATCTCCGCTGGAAAGGCTTGGGTCACAATGCTTCCCAACTACAATGATTGCTTAGATTTCTTCTCTTTGTGCTTGATACGTCTCCAATGTATCTATAATTTATGAAGTATTCATATCATTTTTACAACAATTTTATATGGTTTTGGTATGATTTGGTTAGAACTAACCCGGACTGACGCTGTTTTCAGCAGAACTATCGTTGTGGTGTTTTTTGTGCAGAAATAAAAGCTCTCAGAATGGGATGAAAATTTACGATGATTTTTCATGGACCAAAAGAGACCCCCGAAGCTTCAAGAAAGGACCAGGAGCCTCACGAGGAAGCGACAAGCCTGGGGGCACCCCCAAGGCGCGTCTACCGAGCTTGTCACTCCCTCGTGGGCCCCCTTGACGTGAAACCAAGGCCAAAAATTTCTATAAATACCAAAAACCCTAGAAAGAAGCCTAGAATTTTCGCTCTGCCGCCACAAGCCTCTGTACCAAAGCGATCTCAGTTGGATGCCTTCTTTGGCACTCTGCTCAAGGGGGAAATCATCACCGGAGGCCATCTTTATCATCCCGGTGGCCACCATGACGAGGAGGGAGTAGTTCATCCTCGGGGCTGAGGGTATGTAGCACTATCTATGTGTTTGATCTCTCTCTCTCTCTCTCTCTCTCTCTTGTGTTCTTGATTTGGCATGATCTTGATGACCGCAAGGTTTGTCAATATAGTTGGATCATATGGTGTTTCTCCATCTCTATCTTGTTGTGATGAATTGAGTTTTTACCTTTGATGTTTCACTATTATCGGATTGAATACTTTTTGGGTTTGAGAACACTTGATGTATGTCTTGCATGTGGATACCCGTGGTGACAATGGGGTGTTCTATTGATTCACTTGATATATGTTTTTGTATTTAACTTGTGGATTATCGTGAGATTGGAGTAATCTATGCATAGGGGTTTATACACGTTTACGTCCTTCTTTCTCCGGTAGAAACCTTGGGGCACTCTTCGAAGTTCTTTGTGTTGGATTGAATGTTATGAATCTGAAGTTGTTTGATGCATATGGAATAATGAACTAATGGATACTTGTGGTGACATTAGAGTTGGTTGATGTGTATCATATGGTGTTATTTTGGTATGAACTCTAGGGTTGTTTGTGACACTTATAGGGATGGCTCAATAGATTGATCGAAAAGGATAACTTTGAGGTGGTTTCGTACCCTATGACAATTCTTTCTTATGTTGTTAGCTTGATAAGAACTTTGGAGTGATTCTTTGTCGGACATTGAGGGGTTGTTATATGATTCAATTATGTTAGCACTGTTGAGATATTGCACTAGCAAAAGTATGAACCCTAGGTCTTGTTTCTAAGCATTGCAATACCGTCTGTGCTCCGTTTTATCACTTGCTACCTTGCTATTTTTTTTATTTTCAGATTACAAAAACTTATATCTACTATCAGTACTACACTTGTATCACCATCTCTTCGCCCAACTAGTGCACCTATACAATTTGCCATTATATTGGGTGTGTTGGGGACACACGAGATTTCTTGTATTTGATTGTAGGGTTTTTTGACAGAGACCATCTTCATCCTACGCCTCCCACGGATTGATAAACCTTAGGTCATCCACTTGAGGGAAAATTGTTACTGTCCTACAAAACTATATGCTTGGAGGCCCAACACGAGTTTACAAGAATAAGTTGTGTAGTAAACATCAGAGCTTCAAAAAATGAAGCCCAGACACAACAACTAAGGGTAGGTCTTGAATGTCATTGCTACTGCAATATAGTATCACTATGTAGTAGTTTTTGCCCCCCCCCCCCAAGTGCGGAGATTTGCAGAAAGATGTAAGTTTCCTGGTAGTTGTTGGCTAGCAAATTAGTTGAAGTTGGAAAGGAAGACAACATAGTGAGCTATGGTTGTGTATATTTTCATAGAAGTTATATTGTTATGGATCCTCCAACATGTGGTGTTTGCTAAGGATCTTTTGCTAGCCAAAAATTCGTACTAAGTAGAGATACTATTTGTGCGTCCAAAAACCCTTAAACCCAGTTTCTTGCCATGAGTGTCCATCATACCTACCTATGGATTGAATAAGATCATTCAAGTAAGTTGTCATTGGTGCATAAAGCAATAAAAAATGCTCCTAAATATGTTTGATATTTTGTTGTAAGGGAAAATAAGTGTTGTACAAACTTGTGATGGCAAAGTAATAAAAGCGACGGACTGCATAATAAATGTTGCTATCATAAGGGGCAATACAACATGACGTGCCTTTGCATTAAGAGATTGTGCATCCAAAACTAAAAGGTACATGGCAACCTCTGCTTCCCTCTGCAAAGGGTCTATCTTTTACTTTCCAATATTTACTTTTATGCAAGAGTCAATAGTATGCATTCTCATTTCAACCTCAATTATTCTCTAATTCGCAAGCATCATGTGGTGGGGAAAGATCTAGGCACATATGGCCAGTCAAATATATTTGATCATGATTTATTATTGTTGACAATTATCTCTATGATAAATGAGTTGGGAGGCGAAACATTAAGCCCCTATCTTTCACGGTGTTCAATGGATGCCATTTTTTCTAAAAATATACTTTGAGTACTAGCAATCATAGAAGACTATATGACGATTGAGTATGTGGAGCTCTTACTTAGACATTGTTGAGAATAAGTTGAATTACAATTGTCTGGCAACTAAGAACATAGGTTGTTAAGTTTCAAGCGAATTCATTGTTTGAATCATAACATGTGAATTGGTTGCTACTTTAACACGGGAAGTTTAATGAGAAAGAGTTGTTGTTATGATGCTAGGAAAAGTGATTGAAATTATCATTGATCAAACTTACACACTATGCTAGCATTCGCACTTCATAAATTATTTCCTTTATCATTTACCTACTCGAGGACGAGCATGAATTAAGCTTGGGGATGCTAATACGTCTCCAACGTATCTATAATTTATGATGTATTCATGCCATGTTTACAACAATTCTATATGGTTTTGGATGATTCGAATGGAACTAACACGGACTGACGCAATTTTTAGCAGAACTACCGTGGTGTTGTTTTTTGTGCAGAAATAAAAGTTCTCGGAGCTGGACGAAACTTTTTGACGATTGTTTTTGGAAGAAAATAGAAATAATGTAGTAAAGAACCACCATAGGGAGGCCCCTGCTGCCCACAAGACACCAGGGCATGCCACCCCCCCCCCCCCCCCGACGCGCCCTGGTAGGTGGTGCGCCCCCATAGGCCCCATTTTCGCGTGATTCCAACACTAAAAATTCCTATATATTAAGAAACCGCCGAAAGTTTACCTAGATCATACGTTCCTCCGCTGCAAGCCTCTGTAGCCATGAAAAACCACACCGGGGTGACCGGTGAGTCTCGACTGTAGCACCTCGTTGTGATTTGGTGGATGGCACATGGGCCCGGATGCTTTGATGTCCCGCATGTAGATAGAGCGGCTAGTCATATACAGTAGTAGTTTGGACAACAGACGAGGAGCTCCTGAAGGAAATATGCCCTAGAGGCAATAATAAAGTTATTATTTATTTCCTCATATCATGATAAATGTTTATTATTCATGCTAGAATTGTATTAACCGGAAACATGATACATGTGTGAATACATAGACAAACATATAGTCACTAGTATGCCTCTACTTGACTAGCTCATTAATCAAAGATGGTTATGTTTCCTAACCATAGACATGTGTTGTCATTTGATTAATGGGATCACATCATTAGGAGAATGATGTGATTGACATGACCCATTCCGTTAGCCTAGCACTTGATCGTTTAGTATACTGCTATTGCTTTCTTCATGACTTATACAAGTTCCTGTAACTATGAGAATTATGCAACTCCCGTTTACCGGAGGAACACTTTGGGTACTACCAAACGTCACAACGTAACTGGGTGATTATAAAGGAGTACTACAGGTGTCTCCGAAGGTACATGTTGAGTTGGCGTATTTCGAGATTAGGTTTTGTCACTCCGATCGTCGGAGAGGTATCTCTGGGCCCTCTCGGTAATGCACATCATTATAAGCCTTGCAAGCAATGTGACCAATGAGTTGGTTACGGGATGATGCATCACAGAACGAGTAAAGAGACTTGCCGGTAACGAGATTGAACTAGGTATTGGATACCGACGATCAAATCTCGGGCAAGTAACATACCGATGACAAAGGGAACAACGTATGTTGTTATGCGGTTTGACCGATAAAGATCTTCGTAGAATATGTAGGAACCAATATGGGCATCCAGGTCCCGCTATTGGTTATTGATCGAGAATAGTTCTAGGTCATGTCTACATAGTTCTCGAACCCATAGGGTCCGCACGCTTAACGTTATCATGACAGTTTTATTATGAGTTTATAAGTTTTGATGTACTAAAGTTTGTTCAGAGTCCTGAATGTGATCACGGACATGACGAGGAGTCTCGAAATGGTCGAGACATAAAGATCGATATATTGGAAGCCTATATTTGGACATCAGAATCGTTCCGGGTAAAATCGGCATTTTACCGGAGTACCGGGAGGTTACCGGAACCCCCCGGGGGGTTATTGGGCCTACATGGGCCTCGAGGGAGAAGAGGGAAGGAGCCAGGAGGGGGCCGCGTGCCCCTCCCCTTCCTAGTCCGAATAGGACAAGGGAAGGGGGGCGGCGCCCCCCTTTCCTTCCTCTCTTCCTCCTCTTTCCCCCCTTCTACTCCTACTTGGAAAGAAGGGAGTCCTACTCCCGGTGGGAGTAGGACTCCCCCCTTGGCGCGCCCTCCTTGGCCGGCCACCTCCTCCCCCCTGGCTCCTTTATATACAGGGGCGGGGGGCACCCCATAGACACACAAGTTGATCTACTGATCGTTCCTTAGCCGTGTGCGGTGCCCCCCTCCACCATATTCCACCTCGATCATATCGTCGCGGAGTTTAGGCGAAGCCCTGCGCCGGTAGAACATCATCATCGTCACCACGCCGTTGTGCTGAAGGAACTCATCTCCGGAGCTTTGCTAGATCGGAGGCCAGAGATCGTCATCGAGCTGAACGTGTGCTGAACTCGGAGGTGCCGTACGTTCGGTGCTTGGATCGGTCGGATCGTGAAGACGTACGACTACATCAACCGCGTTGTGCTAACGCTTCCGCTTACGGTCTACGAGGGTACATGGACAACACTCTCCCCTCTCGTTGCTATGCCATCACCATGATCTTGCGTGTGCGTAGGAAATTTTTTGAAATTACTACGCTCCCCAACAGTGGCATCCGAGCCTAGGTTTTATGCGTTGATGTTATATGCACGAGTAGAACACAAGTGAGTTGTGGGCGATACAAGTCATACTGCTTACCAGCATGTCATACTTTGGTTCGGCGGTATTGTGAGATGAAGCGGCCCGGACCGACATTATGCATACACTTACGCGAGACTGGTTTCACCGTTACGAGCACTCGTGCTTAAAGGTGGCTGGCGGGTGTCTGTCTCTCTCACTTTAGCTGAATCGAGTGTGGCTACGCCCGATCCTTGCGAAGGTTAAAACAGCACCAACTTGACGAACTATCGTTGTGGTTTTTAATGCGTAGGTAAGAACGGTTCTTGCTAAGCCCGTAGCAGCCACGTAAAACTTGCAACAACAAAGTAGAGGACGTCTAACTTGTTTTTGCAGGGCATGTTGTGATGTGATATGGTCAAGACGTGATACTATATTTTATTGTATGAGATGATCATGTTTTGTAACCGAAGTTATTGGCAACTGGCAGGAGCCATATGGTTGTCGCTTTATTGTATGAAATGCAAACGCCCTGTAATTGCTTTACTTTATCACTAAGCGGCAGCGATAGTCGTAGAAGCAATAGATGGCGTAACGACAACGATGCTACGATGGAGATCAAGGTGTCGCGCCGGTGACGATGGTGATCATGACGGTGCTTCGAAGATGGAGATCACAAGCACAAGATGATGATGGCCATATCATATCACTTATATTGATTGCATGTGATGTTTATCCTTTATGCATCTTATCTTGCTTTGATTGATGGTAGCATTTTAAGATGATCTCTCACTAAATAATCAAGAAGTGTTCTCCCTGAGTATGCACCGTTGCGAAAGTTCTTCGTGCTGAGACACCACGTGATGATCGGGTGTGATAGGCTCCACGTTCAAATACAACGGGTGCAAAACAGTTGCACACGCGGAATACTCAGGTCATACTTGACGGGCCTAGCATATACAGATATGGCCTCGGAACACGGAGACTGAAAGGTCGAGCGTGAATCATATAGTAGATATGATCAAGATAGTGATGTTCACCATTGAAACTACTCCATCTCACGTGATGATCGGACATGGTTTAGTTGATTGGGATCACGTGATCACTTAGATGACTAGAGAGATGTCTGTCTAAGTGGGAGTTCTTAAGTAATATGATTAATTGAACTTAAATTTATCATGAACTTAGTACCTGATAGTATTTTGCTTGTCTATGTTTGTTTGTAGATAGATGGCTCGTGCTGTTGTTCCGTTGAATTTTAATGCGTTCCTTGAGAAAGCAAAGTTGAAAGATGATGGTAGCAATTACACGGACTGGGTCCGTAACCTGAGGATTATCCTCATTGCAGCACAGAAAAGTTACGTCCTGGAAGCACCGCTGGGTGCCAGGCCTGCTGCTGATGCAACTAACGACGTTAAGAACGTCTGGCAGAGCAAAGCTGATGACTACTCGATAGTTCAGTGTGCCATGCTTTACGGCTTAGAACCGGGTCTTCAACAATGTTTTGAACGTCATGGAGCATATGAGATGTTCCAGGAGTTGAAGTTAATATTTCAAGCAAATGCCCGGATTGAGAGATATGAAGTCTCCAATAAGTTCTATAGCTGCAAGATGGAGGAGAATAGTTCTGTTAGTGAACACATACTCAAAATGTCTGGGTATAATAATCACTTGATTCAACTGGGAGTTAATCTTCCTGATGATAGTGTCATTGACAAAATTCTTCATTCACTGCCACCAAGCTACAAGAGCTTCATGATGAACTATAATATGCAAGGGATGAACAAGACTATTCCCGAGCTCTTCGCAATGCTAAAAGCTGCGGAGGTAGAAATCAAGAAGGAGCATCAAGTATTGATGGTTAATAAGACCACCAGTTTCAAGAAAAAGGGCAAAGGGAAGAAGAAGGGGAACTTCAAAAAGAACGGCAAGCAAGTTGCTGCTCAAGAGAAGAAACCCAAGTCTGGACCTAAGCCTGAAACTGAGTGCTTCTACTGCAAGCAGACTGGACACTGGAAGCGGAACTGCCCCAAGTATTTGGCGGATAAGAAGGATGGCAAAGTGAACAAAGGTATATGTGATATACATGTTATTGATGTGTACCTTACTAATGCTCGCAGTAGCACTTGGGTATTTGATACTGGTTCTGTTGCTAATATTTGCAACTCGAAACAGGGACTACGGATTAAGCGAAGATTGGCTAAGGACGAGGTGACGATGCGCGTAGGAAATGGTACCAAAGTCGATGTGATTGCGGTCGGCACGCTACCTCTACATCTACCATTGGGATTAGTTTTAGACCTAAATAATTGTTATTTGGTGCCAGCGTTGAGCATGAACATTATATCTGGATCTTGTTTGATGCGAGATGGTTATTCATTTAAATCATAGAATAATGGTTGTTCTATTTATATGAGTAATATCTTTTATGGTCATGCACCCTTGAAGAGTGGTCTATTTTTATTGAATCTCGATAGTAGTGATACACATATTCATAGTGTTGAAACCAAAAGATGCAGAGTTGATAACGATAGTGCAACTTATTTGTGGCACTGCCGTTTGGGTCATATCGGTGTAAAACGCATGAAGAAACTTCATACTGATAGGCTTTTGGAATCACTTGATTATGAATCACTTGGTACTTGCGAACCGTGCCTTATGGGCAAGATGACTAAAACGCCGTTCTCCGGAACTATGGAGCGAGCAACTGATTTGTTGGAAATCATACATACTGATGTTTGTGGTCCAATGAATGTTGAGGCTCGCGGCGGGTATCGTTATTTTCTCACCTTCACAGATGATTTGAGCAGATATGGGTATATCTACTTAATGAAACACAAGTCTGAAACATTTGAAAAGTTCAAAGAATTTCAGAGTGAAGTGGAAAATCATCGTAACAAGAAAATAACGTTGCTACGATCTGATCGTGGAGGAGAATATTTGAGTTACGAGTTTGGTCTACACTTGAAACAATGTGGAATAGTTTCGCAACTCACGCCACCTGGAACACCACAACGAAATGGTGTGTCCGCACGTCGTAATCGTACTTTACTAGATATGGTGCGATCTATGATGTCTCTTACTGATTTACCGCTATCGTTTTGGGGTTATGCTTTAGAGACGGCCGCATTCACGTTAAATTGGGCACCATCAAAATCCGTTGAGACGACGCCTTATGAACTATGGTTTGGCAAGAAACCAAAGTTGTCGTTTCTTAAAGTTTGGGGCTGCGATGCTTATGTGAAGAAACTTCAACCAGATAAGCTCGAACCCAAATCGAAGAAATGTGTCTTCATAGGATACCCAAAAGAAACTATTGGGTACACCTTCTATCACAGATCTGAGGGCAAGATTTTCGTTGCTAAGATCGGATCCTTTCTAGAGAAGGAGTTTCTCTCGAAAGAAGTGAGTGGGAGGAAAGTAGAACTTGATGAGATAACTGTATCTGCTCCCTTTTTGGAAAGTAGTTCATCACAAGAACCGGTTCGTGTGACAACTACACCAATTAGTGAGGAAGCTAATGATATTGATCATGAAACTTCAGATCAAGTTTCTACTGAACCTCGTAGGTCTACCAGAGTAAGATCCGCACCAGAGTGGTACGGTAATCCAATTCTGGAAGTCATGTTACTTGACCATGATGAACCTACGAACTATGAGGAAGCGATGATGAGCCCAGATTCCGCAAAATGGCTAGAGGCCATGAAATTTGAGATGGGATCCATGTATGAAAACAAAGTATGGACTTTGGTAGACTTGCCCGATGATCGGCAAGACATTGAGAATAAATGGATCTTTAAGAAGAAGACTGACGCTGATGGTAATGTAACTGTCTATAAAGCTCGACTTGTTGCGAAAGGTTTTCGACAAGTTCAAGGAGTTGACTACGATGAGACTTTCTCACCCGTACCGATGCTTAAGTTTGTCCGAATCATGTTAGCTATTGCTGCATTTCATGATTATGAAATTTGGCAAATGGATGTCAAAACTACATTCTTGAATGGATTTCTGGAAGAAGAGTTGTATATGATGCAGCCAGAAGGTTTTGTTGATCCAAAAGGTGCTAACAAAGTGTGCAAGCTCCAGCGTTCCATTTATGGACTGGTGCAAGCATCTCGGAGTTGGAATAAACGTTTTGATAGTGTGATCAAAGCATATGGTTTTATACAGACTTTTGGAGAAGCCTGTATTTGCAAGAAAGTGAGTGGGAGCTCTGTAGCATTTCTGATATTATATGTAGATGACATATTATTAATTGGAAATGATATAGAATTTCTGGATAGCATAAAGGGATACTTGAATAAAAGTTTTTTAATGAAAGACCTCGGTGAAGCTGCTTACATATTGGGCATCAAGATCTATAGAGATAGATCAAGACGCTTCATAGGACTTTCACAAAGCACATACCTTGAATTTTTTTTGAAAGAGTTCAAAATGGATCAGGCAAAGAAAGGATTCTTGCCTGTGCTACAAGGTGTGAAGTTGAGTCAAACTCAATGCCCGACCACAGCAGAAGATAGAGAGAAAATGAAAGATGTTCCCTATGCTTCAGCCATAGGCTCTATCATGTATGCAATGCTGTGTACCAGACCTGATGTATGCTTAGCAATAAGCTTGGCAGGAAGGTACCAAAGTAATCCAGGAGTGGATCACTGGACAGGGGTCAAGAACATCCTGAAATACCTGAAAAGGACTAAGGATATGTTTCTCGTATATGGAGGTGACAAAGAGCTAGTCGTAAATGGTTACGTCGATGCAAGCTTTGACACTGATCCGGACGATTCTAAATCACAAACCGGATACGTGTTTTTATTAAACGGTGGAGCTGTAAGTTGGTGCGGTTCTAAACAAAACGTCGTGGCGGGATCTACATGTGAAGCGGAGTACATAGCTGCTTCTGAAGCAGCAAATGAAGGAGTCTGGATGAAGGAGTTCATTTCCGATCTAGGTGTCATACCTAGTGCATCGGGACCAATGAAGATCTTCTGTGACAACTGGTGCAATTGCTTTGGCAAAGGAATCCAGATTTCACAAGAGGACCAAGCACATCAAGTGACGCTTCAATTCCATTCGGGACCAAGTCCAACTGGGAGACATAGATATTTGCAAGATACATACGGATCTGAATGTTGCAGACCCGTTGACTAAGCCTCTCTCATGAGCAAAACATGATCAGCACCAAGACTCCACGGGTGTTAGAATCATTACTATGTAATCTAGATTATTGACTCTAGTGCAAGTGGGAGACTGAAGGAAATATGCCCTAGAGGCAATAATAAAGTTATTATTTATTTCCTAATATCATGATAAATGTTTATTATTCATGCTAGAATTGTATTAACCGGAAACATGATACATGTGTGAATACATAGACAAACATATAGTCACTAGTATGCCTCTACTTGACTAGCTCATTAATCAAAGATGGTTATGTTTCCTAACCATAGACATGTGTTGTCATTTGATTAATGGGATCACATCATTAGGAGAATGATGTGATTGACATGACCCATTCCGTTAGCCTAGCACTTGATCGTTTAGTATACTGCTATTACTTTCTTCATGACTTATACAAGTTCCTGTAACTATGAGAATTATGCAACTCCCGTTTATCGGAGGAACACTTTGGGTACTACCAAATGTCACAACGTAACTGGGTGATTGTAAAGGAGTACTACAGGTGTCTCCGAAGGTACACATTGAGTTGGCGTATTTCGAGATTAGGTTTTGTCACTCCGATCGTCGGAGAGGTATCTCTGGGCCCTCTCGGTAATGCACATCATTATAAGCCTTGCAAGCAATGTGACCAATGAGTTGGTTACGGGATGATGAATCACAGAACGAGTAAAGAGACTTGCCGGTAACGAGATTGAACTAGGTATTGGATACCGACGATCAAATCTCGGGCAAGTAACATACCGATGACAAAGGGAACAACGTATGTTGTTATGCGTTTTGACCGATAAAGATCTTCGTAGAATATGTAGGAACCAATATGGGCATCCAGGTCCCGCTATTGGTTATTGACCGAGAATAGTTCTAGGTCATGTCTACATAGTTCTCGAACCCGTAGGGTCCGCACGCTTAACGTTATGATGACAGTTTTATAATGAGTTTATAAGTTTTGATGTACCAAAGTTTGTTCGGAGTCCCGAATGTGATCACGGACATGACGAGGAGTCTCGAAATGGTCGAGACATAAAGATCGATATATTGGAAGCCTATATTTGGACATCGGAATCGTTCCGGGTAAAATCAGCATTTTACCGGAGTACCGGGAGGTTACCGGAACCCCCCGGGGGTTTATTAAAAACTATGTTTAAATACGAATCAAAGGATATAATCTTTGTTAACATGCACTAACATTTTGTCAGTTAAATCTTTGGTTAAATTTAGCACAAATTATAAAGGGGCCCAGTAAAGATTGTACTCTCACATTTTGTTTTGAGGATACTCCCGCATAGAAAATATAAATAATAATGCATGTTGGGGTAGCCCACGTTCCTGATAATTTTGCTCGGCGCATAGCGCAGAAAAACGCAGTCCAGTCTTTGGTCCCAACTTGCGCCTTTTGGTTTTCGGCACATATGGTAGCGAACTGTATCGCATGGAGTCTAAAGAATAAAGGCGTCTTCCCCGGCTCCGGTTCTTTCCCGTCCGTGTGCGCTCGTCGTGGCGCCGCCTTATGCCGTTGTCAATATGCTCGACAAACGAGAGGAATCTGGAGAGGACTGTACGCCGAGAGACTGATAGTGGGGACCCACCAAGTCCAAGCCGTACGCAAGCAAGTGCCTCATTGGAAAAAAAACTTCCTCCTAATTGTATACTGACGTTGGGTCCCACGGCTTCGTCAACCTAATCAATAAACGAGATAAATTTCCAACGATGACTGTCATCGGGGACCTTTTTTTAGGGGTATCAGGGATCTTTTTTTTGTTGCGGGAAAGGGGTATCGGGGATCTAGCTGGTATCATTTTTTTCAGAGAGGGCGAACAAGTATCAGCTAGGCCTAGGTTTTGTTTTTTAACATGCATAGCCCACAACATACCGAGACAGTGGTTTCAACTTATTTTTTGAGGTCCATCATGTACGTACAGGCCTATGGGCCTCCCAACGTAGGTTTTACCTTTTCTTAAAGATCGGCAGCCCAATGTATTTTTTTAATAAAACGCATATCTTTGTTCTATTTATCTATACTAGTAAGTGTGCACGTGCAACGCACGTCTCAATCAAACCATGTTAAGTTTTGGGGGTATGAAATTTGAATTCAAACTTTAGGATGACACAAATCAATGGCAATCGACTGGCTGAACAATTTCTCCACAAAGAATGTAAGGGTGTATCCTATTTAGTCTATTCCTAGAAAGATTTCAGAATGTTTATTTTATTGGGTGAAAATCAAAGGAAAATATGAACATTGTCCAATTGGATATGGCGTTAGTGCAAAGTTGGAACAAAGATACACAAAAGAAATAGGAGCCTTGGCAGAATTAAATTAGTTTTCTTCTTGGATCCGAGTTGCTTCTTATCTTCAGAATTTGTTGGCTCGACGGCTGTGGTAAAGGCACCCATGGGAGCCATAGCGGGCACCGCCTGCGAGCAGGAAGAGTCATATTTTTTTGTCCCATTCTCAGTTTATTTCAGCTTCTCATGGAGTAGAACTACAGTTCAGACAAACAATATCTGTTGTGTATATAGTTGCAGAACATCTAGAAGCTAAAAGCAGATCAATAAAGCGTTAGGTTCATGAAGGAACTGGAGAAAGGAAATTTAACATTTTCTCTATGACATGGATGGCATGTAAGCAACCCTTTCTCTACCTTAGGCTTGGTTTTGACAATATTAAACATGAGTTAAAATTGGCGCGTGCTTCAGCATCTTAGTAGTGCAGAAAAGCTACTATTCTAGAATGGGAAACTATGCAATATATAAGGAAATTGGGCATGTGCAGATCAAGGACTATAATAATTATTGTTTCGCGAAGCTAACCGGGACTGAAAAAGAATGCACACAAAATTTAGGATAACCAAAGCCACTCAAAGACTTTCCTAACTAAGATGAATATACAAGAAATCATACTAAATTAACACCGGATACATAAGTAAGTTTAATGGCTAAAATGAAGGAAATGCATAATGTCATGGTGCTTTTAGTTATTCATGTGCAAATCCAACAGTAATACTTGATCTGATGAAAGACACAACGATTCAAAGTTATCATTTGATACCAAATGTGTTGAAAAAATATTGACTATCGAAATAGAAATTAATAGAATCTAGCCTTTCTGCACAATTCAACAGCAAGCATGATGCACCTTATTAGAGGATAAAAGAAACAACATAAAATCCCGATAAATCTAAGAAGAGAGATGTCACTAAGATTTGTTGAAAGATCTTACCAGTGCTTGGAAAGGAGTCAATTGCAGTAGCAGTTGCGTAAGACATGATGCACTGATCTCTTCAGAAGCTTTATTGCTTATTCACACTTCTTGAGTTCAGCATAAAACACATCAGGATTTAACAATCTGGTATAGCCGATTTTCCATGTGATGTTACCGAAATGTTGAAGCTCAGCAATGTTGTTTCATGGTTCAATAGGTCAGTGTAAAATGATCATGTGGGCATCAAGTCTCCATCCCATGTTATTTACAATCTCAAACTATGAAAGCTTGCTTTCTACAGTTCACCAAAGGTTCTAAGTTACTACTTTTTACTCAAAGATCTGATGTCTACTGATCTCTCTCAATCTTATGGCTGAGATTAGCATACATCAACTCAAATTTTGGTCTGCACTTTTTAAACGAAAACCGTAGAACAATCGTTCTACGGTAATTTTCATTTATCAAAAAAGTAAAATATGTACAAGCAAAGCATAATAAGATTACAACTCAGCACTAACCAATTCCTGTTCTAGGCAATGGGAAACCATCAAACAATTTCCAGCAAGATGTTTTTTGAAGAACAGAGGGAGTATATGACTTCCAGTTGCCTACGAATAATATATGCAGGTAAACCTATAGAAAGAGCACACATATATACATCCATACCCGGTAATTTCTAACTGCTAATGATCTGAAACAAGAGCCATACAAGGTAGAATTCCCATATACGGATGAACTTCTCATCAAAGTCTAGTTTCAAAACTTGTCTGCAAGTAAAACGAAATGATAGGAAATTAATAGTAAACGAGCAACCAAGTGAAACATATATGTATATAATCGTCACAACAGTATTCTTCCTGTAGTGAGTGTGATGTGATCCTTACTCTTTGTTGCCATGAGTTAAACATGACAAGTGATACTTACTGTCGGTGTCAAAATCGGTGGATCTCGGGTAGGGGGTCCCGAACTGTGCGTCTAGGCGGATGGTAACAGGAGACAAGGGACACGATGTTTTTACCCAGGTTCGGGCCCTCTCGGTGGAGGTAAAACCCTACTCCTGCTTGATTAATATTGATGATATGGGTAGTACAAGAGTAGATCTACCACGAGATCAAAGAGGCTAAACCCTAGAAGCTAGCCTATGGTATGATTGTTGTTCGTCCTACGAACTAAAACCCTCCGGTTTATATAGACACCGTAGAGGGCTAGGGTTACACAGAGTCGGTTACAATGGTAGGAGATCTACATATTCGTATCACCAAGCTTGCCTTCCACGCCAAGGAAAGTCCCATCCAGACACGGGACGGAGTCTTCAATCTTGTATCTTCATAGTCTAGTAGTCCGGCCAATGGTGATAGTCCGGCCATCCGGACACCCCCTAATCCAGGACTCCCTCAGTAGCCCCTGAACCAAGCTTCAATGACGACGAGTCCGGCGCGCATATTGTCTTCGACATTGCAAGGCGGGTTCCTCCTCCGAATACTTCATAGAAGATTTTGAACACAAGGATAGTGTCTGGCTCTGCAAAATAAGTTCCACATACCACCGTAGAGAGAATAACATTTACACAAGTTCAATCCGCTAACGTATTCCGTGGCGTGACATCACACCAAGGCCAGGCCTTTATTCGAATCGTTTTTACTGTTCCACCTCAGCGCGTTTAGCGAAGCGGTTTCCTTGGCACGTCTTGTCAAAGCAGAGATCATGTCCCCTTATTCCGGGATTCTCATCAATACGGGCGTGGGTATCCCAACCGCGCCATTGATTACGGCGCTTGGGAGATAAGCGAGTTTTACCAGGCTGGTGGGGACGCATAGTTTCGTCCGTCCATATAAGGGGATAAGGATCCACCTTTTTGTTGGGGAACGTAGTAATTTCAAAAAAATTCCTACGCACACGCAAGATCATGGTGATGATATATCAATGAGAGGGGAGAGTGTTGTCCACGTACCCTCGTAGACCGTAAGCGGAAGCGTTATGACAACGTGGTTGATGTAGTCGTACGTCTTCATGATCCGACCGATCCAAGCACCGAACGTACGGCACCTCCGAGTTCTGCACACGTTCAGCTCGATGACGATCTCCGGCCTCCGATCCAGCCGAGCTCCGGAGATGAGTTCCGTCAGCACGACGGCGTGGTGACGATGATGATGTTCTACCGGCGCAGGGCTTCACCTAAACTCTGCGACGATATGACCGAGGTGGAATATGGTGGAAGGGGGCACCGCACACGGCTAAGGAACGATCCGTAGATCAACTTGTGTGTCTATGGGGTGCCCCCTACCCCCGTATATAAAGGAGGGAGGGAGGAGGAGGCCGGCCCTAGGAGGGGCGCGCCATGGGGAGTCCTACTCCCACCGGGAGTAGGATTCCCCCTTTCCTAGTCCAACTAGGCGTCCTTCCATGTAGTAGGAGTAGGAGACTAGGAAGGGGAAGAGAGAAGGGAAGGAAGGAGGGGGTGCAGCCCCTCCCCCTAGTCCAATTCGGACTAGGCCATGGGGGGGCGCGCGGCCTGCCCCGGGCAGCCCCTCTCTCTTTCCCGCAGGGCCCAATAAGGCCCAATACTTCTCCCCGGCGAATTCCCGTAACTCTCCGGTACTCCGAAAAATACCCGAATCACTCGGAACCTTTCCGAACTCCGAATATAGTCATCCAATATATCGATCTTTACGTCTCGATCATTTCGAGACTCCTCGTCATGTCCCCGATCTCATCCGGGACTCCGAACTCCTTCGGTACATCAAAACTCATAAACTCATAATATAACTGTCATCGAAACCTTAAGCGTGCGGACCCTACGGGTTCGAGAACTATGTAGACATGACCTAGAACTATTCTCGGTCAATAACCAATAGCGGGACCTGGATGCCCATATTGGCTCCTACATATTCTACGAAGATCTTTATCGGTCAAACCGCATAACAACATACGTTGTTCTCTTTGTCATCGGTATGTTACTTGCCCGAGATTCAATCGTCGGTATCCAATACCTAGTTCAATCTCGTCACCGGCAAGTCTCTTTACTCGTTCTGTAATGCATCATCCCGTAACCAACTCATTGGTTACATTGCTTGCAAGGCTTATAATGATGTGCATTACCGAGAGGGCCCAGAGATACCTCTCCGACAATCGGAGTGACAAAACCTAATCTCGAAATACGCCAACTCAACATGTACCTTCGGAGACACCTGTAGTACTCCTTTATAATCACCCAGTTACGTTGTGACGTTTGGTAGTACCCAAAGTGTTCCTCCGGTAAACGGGAGTTGCATAATCTCATAGTTACAGGAACATGTATAAGTTATGAAGAAAGCAATAGCAACATACTAAACGATCAAGTGCTAAGCTAACAGAATGGGTCAATTCAATCACATCACTCTTTTGTCCATGGCTAGGAAACATAACCATCTCTGATAAACGAGCTAGTCAAGTAGAGGCATACTAGTGACACTATGTTTGTCTATGTATTCACACATGTATTATGTTTCCGGTTAATACAATTCTAGCATGAATAATAAACATTTATCATGAAATAAGGAAATAAATAATAACTTTATTATTGCCTCTTGGGCATATTTCCTTCAGTCTCCCACTTGCACTAGAGTCAATAATCTAGTTCACATCGTCATGTGATTTAACACCAATATTCATATCTGTATATGATTAACACCCATAGTTCGCATCATCATGTGACCAACACCCAAAGGGTTTACTAGAGTCAATAATCTAGTTCACATCGCTATGTGATTAACACCCAAAGAGTACTAAGGTGTGATCATGTTTTGCTCGTGAGAGAAGCTTAGTCAACGGGTCTGTCACATTCAGAGCCGTATGTATTTTGCAAATATTCTATGTCTACAATGCTCTGCACGGAGCTACTCTAGCTAATCGCTCCCACTTTCAATATGTATCCAGATTGAGACTTAGAGTCATCTGGATCAGTGTAAAAGTTTGCACTGATGTAACTTTTACAACAAACTCTTTTATCACCTCCATAATCGAGAAACATCTCCTTAGTCCTTACTAAGGATATTCTTGACCAATGTCCAGTGATCTACTCCTAGATCACTATTGTACTCCCTTGCCAAATTCAGAGCAAGGTATACAATAGGTCTGGTACATAGCATAGCATACTTTATAGAACCTATGACTGAGGCATAGGGAATGACTTTTCATTCTCTTTCTATTTTCTGTTGTGGTTGGGATTTGAGTCTTACTCAATTTCATACCTTTGCAACACAGGCAAGAACTCTTTCTTTGACTGTTCCATTTTGAACTATTTCAAAATCTTGCCAAGGTATGTACTCATTGAAAATCTTATCAAGCGTTTTGATCTATCTCAATAGATCTTGATGCTCAATATGTAAGTAGCTTTTACTGAGGTCTTTTCTTTTTAAAGAACTCCTTTAAAACACTCCTTTATGCTTTGTAGAAAAATTCTACATCATTTCTGATCAACAATATGTCACTCACATATACTAATCAGAAAGGCTGTAGTGCTCCCACTCACTTTATTGTAAATACAGGCTTCTCAAAAAGTCTGTATAAAACCATATGCTTTGATCAACTCATCAAAGCGTATATTCCAACTCCGAGAGGCTTGCACCAGTCCATAAATGGATTGCTGGAACTTGCACACTTTGTTAGCATCTTTAGGATTGACAAAACCTTCTGGTTGCATCATATACAACTCTTCTTTAATAAATCCATTAAGGAATGCAGTTTTGACATCCATTTGCCAGATTTCATAAAATGTGGCAATTGCTAACATGATTCAGACAGACTTAAGCATCGATACGAGTGAAAAAATCTCATCGTATTCAACCCCTTGAACTTGTTGAAAACCTTTTGCAACAAGTCGAGCTTAGTGGATAGTAACACTACTATCAGTGTCCGTCTTCCTCTTGAAGATCCATTTATTTAACATGGCTTGCTGATCATCGAGCAAGTCAATCAAAGTCCATACTTTGTTCTCATACATGGATCATATCTCAGATTTTATGGCCTCAAGCCATTTCGCGGAATCTGGGCTCATCATCGCTTCCTCATAGTTCGTAGGTTCATCATGGTCTAGTAACATGACTTCCAGAACTGTATTACCGTACTACTCTAGTGCGGACTGTACTTTGGAAATACCTACGAGGTTTTGTAGTAACTTGATCTGAAGTTTCATGATCATCATCATTAGCTTCCTCACTAATTGGAGTAGGAATCACTGGAACTGATTTCCGTGATGAACTACTTTCCAATTCTGGAGAAGGTACAAATTACCTTATCAAGCTCTACTTTCCTCCCACTCACTTCTTTCGAGAGAAAATCCTTCTCTGGAAAGGATCCATTTTAGCAATGAATGTTTTGCCTTCGGATCTGTGATAGAAGGATTACCCAACAGTTTCCTTTGGGTATTCTATGAAGACGCACTTCTCCGATTTGGGTTCGAGCTTATCAGGTTGAAACTTTTTCACATAAGCATCGCAGCCCCAAACTTTAAGAAACAACAACTTGGGTTTCTTGCTAAACCACGGTTCATATGTTGTCGTCTCAACGGATTTAGATGGTGCCCTTTTAATGTGAATGCAGCTGTCTCTAATGCATAACCCCAAAACAATATTGGCAAATCAGTAAGAGACATCATAGATCGCACCATATCCAATAAAGTGCGGTTACGACGTTCGGACACGCCATAATGTTGTGGTGTTCCAGGTGGCGTGAGCTGTGAAACTATTTCACGTTGTTTTAATTGAAGACCAAACTCGTAACTCAAATATTCGTCTCCGCGATCAGATCGCAGAAACTTTATTTTCTTGTTACGATGATTTTTCCACTTCACTCTGAAATTCTTTGAACCTTTCAACTATTTTAGACTTATGTTTCATCAAGTAGATATACCCATATCTGCTCAAATCATCTTGTGAAGGTTAGAAAATAACGATACTTGCCACGAGCCTTCATACTCATTGGTCTGCATACATCAGTATGTATTTTTTCCAATAAGTCGGTAGCTCGTTCCATTGTTCCGAAGAACGGAGTTTTAGTCATCTTGCCCAAAAGGCACGGTTCGCAAGCATCAAATGATTCATAACCAAGTGATTCAAAAATCCATCTTTATGGAGTTTCTTCATGCGTTTTACACCGATATGACCCAAACGGCAGTGCCACAAATAAGTTGCACTATCATTATTAACTTTTCATCTTTTGGTATCAATATTATGAATATGTGTATCACTACGATCGAGATCCAACAAACTATGTTCATTGGGTGTATGACCATTGAAGGTCTTATTCATGTAAACAGAACAACAATTATTCTCTGACTTTAAATGAATAACCGTATTTCAATAAACATGATCAAATCATATTCATGCTCAACGCAAACGCCAAATAACATTTATTTAGGTTTAACACTAATCCCGAAAGTATAGGGAGTGTGCGATGATGATCATATCAATCTTGGAACTACTTCCAACACTCATCGTTACTTCCCCTTCAACTAGTCTCTGTTTATTCTGTAACTCCTGTTTCGAGTTACTAATCTTAGCAACCGAACAAGTATCAAATACTCAGGGGCTACTATAAACACTAGTAAGGCACACATCAATAACCTGTATATCAAATATACCCTTGTTCACTTTGCCATCCTTCTTATCCACCAAATATTCAGGGCATTTCCGCTTTCAGTGACCATTTCCTTTGTAGTGTAAGCACTCAGTTTCAGGCTTTGGTTTAGCTTTGAGCTTCTTCGTGGGAGTGACAACTTGCTTGTCTTTCCACTTGAAGTTCCCTTTCTTTCCCTTTGCCCTTTTCTAGAAACTAGTGGTCTTGTCAATCATCAACACTTGATGCTCTTTCTTGATTTCTACCTTCGTCGATTTCAATATCACGAAGAGCTCGGGAATCGTTTTCGTCATCCCTTGCATACTATAGTTCATCACGAAGTTCTAGTAACTTAGTGATGGTGACTAGAGAATTCTGTCAATCACTATCTTATCTGGAAGATTAACTCCCACTTGATTCAAGCGATTGAAGTACCCAGACAATCTGAGCACATGCTCACTAGTTGAGCGATTCTCCTCCATCTTTTAGCTATAGAACTTGTTGGAGACTTCATATCTCTCAACTCGGGTATTTGCTTGAAATATTAACTTCAATTCCTGGAACATCTCATATGGTCCATGACGTTCAAAATGTCTTCGAAGTCCCGATTCTAAGCCGTTAAGCATGGTGCCCTAAACTATCAAGTAGTCATCATATTGTGCTAGCTAAACGTTCATAACGTCTGCATCTGCTTCTGCAATAGGTCTGTCACCTAGCGGTGCATTAAGGACATAATTCTTCTGTCATCAATGAGGATAATCCTCAGATCACGGATCCAATCCGCATCATTGCTACTAACATCTTTCAACACAATTTTCTCTAGGAACATATCAAAATAAACATATGAAAGCAACAACGCAAGCTATTGATCTATAACACAATTTGCAAAATACTACCAGGACTAAGTTCATGATAAATTTAAGTTCAATTAATCATATTACTTAAGAACTCCCACTTAGACAGACATCTCTCTAGTCATCTAAGTGATCACGTGATCCAAATCAACTAAACCATGTCCGATCATCACGTGAGATGGAGTAGTTTCAATGGTGAACATCGCTATGTTGATCATATCTACTATATGATTCACGCTCGACCTTTCGGTCTCCGTGTTCCGAGGCCATATCTGTATATGCTAGGCTCGTCAAGTATAACCTGAGTATTCCGCGTGTGCAACTGTTTTGCACCCGTTGTATTTGAACGTAGAGCCTATCACACCCGATCATCACGTGGTGTCTCAGCACGAAGAACTTTCGCAACGGTGCATACTCAGGGAGAACACTTCTTGATAATTAGTGAGAGATCATCTTAAAATGCTACCGTCAAACAGAATAAGATGTATAACAGATAAACATCATATGCAATCAAAATATGAGATATGATATGGCCATGATCATCTTACGCCTTTGATCTCCATATCCAAAGTACTGTCATGATCTCTATCGTCACCGGCACGACACCATGATCTTCATCATCTTGATCTATATCAATGTGTCGTCACATGGTCGTCTTGCCAACTATTGCTCTTGCAACTATTGCTATCGCATAGCGATAAAGTAAAGCAATTATTTGGCACTTGCATCTTTATGCAACAAAGAGACAACCATATGGCTTCTGCCAGTTGCCGATAACTTCAACAAAACATGATCATCTCATACAACAACTTATATCTCATCACGTCTTGACCATATCACATCACAACATGCCCTGCAAAAACAAGTTAGACGTCCTCTATTTTGTTGTTGCAAATTTTACGTGGCTGCTACGGGCTTAGCAAGAACCGTTCTTACCTACGCATCAAAACCACAACGATAGTTTGTCAAGTTGGTGCTGTTTTAACCTTCGCAAGGACCGGGCGTAGCCACACTCGGTTCAACTAAAGTTGGAGAAACTGACACCCGCTAGTCACCTGTGTGCAAAGCACGGCGGTAAAACCAGTCTCGCGTAAGCGTACGCGTAATATCGGTCCGGGCCGCTTCATCCAACAATACCGCCGAACCAAAGTATGACATGCTGGTAAGCAGTATGACTTGTATCGCCCACAACTCACTTGTGTTCTACTCGTGCATATAACATCAACGCATAAAACCTAGGCTCGGATGCCACTGTTGGGGAACGTAATAATTTCAAAAAAAATTCCTACGCACACGCAAGATCATGGTGATGATATAGCAACGAGAGGGGAGAGTGTTGTCCACGTACCCTCGTAGACCGTAAGCGGAAGCGTTATGACAACGCGGTTGATGTAGTCATACGTCTTCATGATCCGACCGATCCAAGCACCGAACGTACGGCACCTCCGAGTTCTGCACACGTTCAGCTCGATGACGATCTCCGGCCTCCGATCCAGCCGAGCCCCGGAGATGAGTTCCGTCAGCACGACGGCGTGGTGACGATGATGATGTTCTACCGGCGCAGGGCTTCACCTAAACTCCGCGACGATATGACCGAGGTGGAATATGGTGGAAGGGGGCACCGCACACGGCTAAGGAACGATCCGTAGATCAACTTGTGTGTCTATGGGGTGCCCCCTACCCCCGTATATAAAGGAGGGAGGGAGGAGGAGGCCGGCCCTAGGAGGGGCGCGCCATGGGGAGTCCTACTCCCACCGGGAGTAGGATTCCCCCTTTCCTAGTCCAACTAGGGGTCCTTCCATGTAGTAGGAGTAGGAGACTAGGAAGGGGAAGAGAGAAGGGAAGGAAGGAGGGGGTGCGGCCCCTCCCCCTAGTCCAATTCGGACTAGGCCATGGGGGGGCGCGCGGCCTGCCCCGGGCAGCCCCTCTCTCTTTCCCGCAGGGCCCAATAAGGCCCAATACTTCTCCCCGGCGAATTCCCGTAACTCTCCGGTACTCCGAAAAATACCCGAATCACTCGGAACCTTTCCGAACTCCGAATATAGTCGTCCAATATATCGATCTTTACTTCTCGATCATTTCGAGACTCCTCGTCATGTCCCCGATCTCATCCGGGACTCCGAACTCCTTCGGTACATCAAAACTCATAAACTCATAATATAACTATCATCGAAACCTTAAGCGTGCGGACCCTACGGGTTCGAGAACTATGTAGACATGACCTAGAACTATTCTCGGTCAATAACCAATAGCGGGACCTGGATGCCCATATTGGCTCCTACATATTCTACGAAGATCTTTATCGGTCAAACCGCATAACAACATACGTTGTTCCCTTTGTCATCGGTATGTTACTTGCCCGAGATTCGATCGTCGGTATCCAATACCTAGTTCAATCTCGTCACCGGCAAGTCTCTTTACTCGTTCTGTAATGCATCATCCCGTAACCAACTCATTGGTTACATTGCTTGCAAGGCTTATAATGATGTGCATTACCGAGAGGGCCCAGAGATACCTCTCCGACAATCGGAGTGACAAAACCTAATCTCGAAATACGCCAACTCAACATGTACCTTCGGAGACACCTGTAGTACTCCTTTATAATCACCCAGTTACGTTGTGACGTTTGGTAGTACCCAAAGTGTTCCTCCGGTAAACGGGAGTTGCATAATCTCATAGTTACAGGAACATGTATAAGTTATGAAGAAAGCAATAGCAACATACTAAACGATCAAGTGCTAAGCTAACAGAATGGGTCAATTCAATCACATCATTCTCCTAATGATGTGATCCCGTTAATCAAATGACAACTCTTTTGTCCATGGCTAGGAAACATAACCATCTCTGATAAACGAGCTAGTCAAGTAGAGGCATACTAGTGACACTATGTTTGTCTATGTATTCACACATGTATTATGTTTCCGGTTAATACAATTCTAGCATGAATAATAAACATTTATCATGAAATAATGAAATAAATAATAACTTTACTATTGGCTCTAGGGCATATTTCCTTCACTTTTTACCTACGCCTTCTTCCTTCTTTGCTTATCCATTTCCGCGTACTCGAGCTCCAGCGCCCAAGTCCGCACATCTCGCCTCAACCTTCCCCAGCCATGTCCGGAGCGGGAGGCAAGTGGATGGCCTCCTCCGTCACGGAGGAGCACATCAAAAAGTTGAGGAAAGCCGGATACCTGCACAACGACATTGCGCACCGGCTTCCAAACGAAGGGCAGCTCGTCCCCACCCCCAGGCCCCATGAGAGGGTGGTGTTCTTTCCCCATTTTCTCCGTGGACTGGGCTTCCCACTCCACCCATTTGTCCGGGGGCTCATGTTCTACTACGGCCTGGATTTCCACGATCTGGCCCCGAATTTCATTCTCAACATCTCAGCGTTTATCGTTGTGTGCGAGGCCTTCCTCCGCATCAAACCCCACTTCGGCTTATGGCTGAAGACCTTCAATGTCAAGCCGAAGGTAGTGGGCGGCCAGCAGGCGGAGTGCGGAGGCGCCATGGTGGGCAAGATGCCCAACGTCATATGGCTCGAGGGCGCCTTCATGGAAACCATCAAAGGGTGGCAATCGGGGTGGTTCTACATCACCGAGCCGCGTGACCCTGAATGGGCAGCGGCCCCCGAATTCAGATCTGGCATCCCCACACGGCTCACCTCCTGGAAAGAGAAGGGCCTGACATGGGGTGATTTGGAAGAGCTGACCGGACTCCAAACCTGCGTCCAAAACCTTTTGAACAAGAAGATCAAGCTCGTCAACGCAGTCCAGGTCATGCTCATCCGCCGGATCCTCCTGTGCCAACAACGGGCTTTCAACTTGTGGGACTTTGATCCGGCACAGCACCAGACCTTGAGCATGCTCTTCGACACTACGTACGAAGACGCTTGGAAGGTGTTGTTCAAGGGCGCCGAGGCTCCCGCATCCGCTACCGAAGATCGCGGATTCAGCTCGCAGCGTCAAGCCGGCGAGGTAAGCTATTTTACCCTTTATAGGACGCTTATTTTCCATAGTTTGACTCTATGCGGGATCTAAACTCCCTTTACCTTTGACAGGCCTGGCAAAAGACGTCCGGGCAGGTTAACTATCCGGCTCCCTTGCCAGAAGACCCAGCGAACGCCCAATTAACTGGGCTGCTGGCCCCGGCGCCTTATGTGGTGCCGGAGAAGAAGGCCAAGAAGAAGGCCAAGAAGAAGGCCACGAGAACCCGAAAGAGTTCCCGGCGTCAGGTGTTATCGGACTCATCGTTCGATGACTCCGAGGCGGACTCCTCCCGCGAAGACGGGGAGGAGAAAAAAGAGGCCTCTCCCCCAGCGGGGGGAGAGAAGAAAGGGAAGGCCTCCCCAATGGGGGAGGCCGAATGGTCCAAGAAGGGAAGGACCCTCCCCCCGGACTACTCCACCAATGCCGACGACGATGAAGAGGAGTGGCCACCAAGGACTAAGCCCCTAGCAACTTCGTAAGTGTCCGGATACCAGAATAACTCATGGTGTTTCATTTGTTGCATAGAATCTCTTAACACCGAATATAACCCTGCAGCCCGCCCAAGGACGGGCTCGACACTTCAACGAGCGGCTCCCTGGCGCCATCGGACGTGGATAGCACTTCACATCCGGCCGTCTCCTCTCCTCGTGCTGCGGATGACGTCGAGGTGGGGTCCCAAAAGGGGCCCAGTCAGGAGGAGGAGGTTCCGGAGGTGCCGCAGGGCAACCTCCCGGACTTTGGGCACGAGGGGGATCAACCCCCAAAGGGTTCTGAGTTCGGCCCTGGGCCGTACTCCGCATCGGAACCTTTAGTGGTTCCGGAGTCCGGCGGGCGGCCCATTCGTAAGAAGGGCGAGACTGCGACGTCAGTGACCTCCGTCCAACCGGAGGCGCCGGATAATTTGCTGGAGGCGCTCAACGGCGCCTCCATCGACGAGGAGCACCGCACTGTTATGAGTGCGGTGATTCAGAAAGTTCAGTCCGCCAAGAGCGGGCTGACTGAAGCCTGTACCAGCCTTCTAACAGGCTTTGAGGTATGTAATTAAGATATGTAAAAATAGTACCGCATAGACAGTAGCCCCTGATGCTCAGTTTGGTGTTCGGAAAGAAAAACCGAACTGAGGATCTAAAAAGATATACGCAGGAGTCTAACATAAGCATGTCAATATGGGAATGCAGGCTGCGCTGCTGACCTCTGCCGCACTGACTGCGGAGGTCAATGTATTGAAGCAGAGCCTCGAGCGGTCCGAGAACGAGCTCGGCCGTGCCAAGAAGCGGCTCGAGGCCAAGGAAGGTTAGTAATACCTTATTAAAGTAATACCGTATAGAAAGGGGTTGGTTGCAAAAAATGATAGGAATAACGTGAGTATTGCAGGGGCCACGAACGAGGTGGCAACCCTGAAGGAAGCAGTGTCCAAGGCCGAAAGCAATGCGGCCGCGGAATGCACCGAGCGAGAGAAGCAGGAGGCGCGGGTGGCGGAGGTGCGGCAAGACCTCCAGGCTCTCGTGGAAAAACACGAGAGTTTGGAGCATGACTCAAAGACTCGAGAGTCCGAGCTCGCCTCGGCTCTTGAGAGTGCCAAAGCCGCTAAGGCCGAAGCCCAAAAAGCCCTCCAGGAAATTGAGGCAATAAAGAAGATAGCGGCGGGTAAGGCATTCTTCATGCAAAGCAAGTACGTGAAAGTGAATTACTTGTTACTTACCCGAATCCGGAGCTTTCCAGGAGCATTCGCAGATCTGCCCCATAGTGTGTCCGACGCTGCCGCATTCTACTGGGCCGAGGAAGGGAGCTCGACGGAGAAGGTATTCTTGTCTCAGTATGCTGAGGCCGGACACCCGGTGCCCTTGAGCGACCAGCTAAAGCAGCTGGTCGAGCTCCATAAGGTGGCCGAACAGGCCATGAAGGGCCTCATAGCTCAGCTTTGGCCGAAGGAGGCCGTGCCTGGGAGCTACTTCGGGCTGGTGCGGCGGCTAGTGGACGCCTGTCCATGGATTGAAGTCGTCAAGCGCTCCGTCTGCATAGAAGGTGCCCGTAGGGCCCTTGCCCGTGCTAAAGTGCACTGGGCAAGATGGACACTGAGAAGCTTGTGACGGACGCTCCACTGTCGGGCAGGGAGTATCGCAAGCCCGAGATGTATTATGAGAACGTCCTGAAGAGTGCCCGCCTTATAGCGGGTGAGTGCTCCAAAGATGTAATTTTTTAGTAGACTCGCATTTGTTATCATGTACGCTGAAAACTTTGTTCATATGCGCTAAGCAACGCTTGTTAATTTAAAATATTACCCTCTGTGCGGCCATTTATCAAATTTGAGAGATGGCAAGTCATTGGCTTCAGCCCCCATGTCACGAGTGCTAGGGTGTTCGGGATAAACTTGAGCGCTCTTGTTCCCATTTTTGGGTCCTTCGAGGGAGGCGCTCAACAGAATGAATGAGGCAACCGGACTTATAATGCTTGAACACTCCCACTTAGCCATAGAATTCTATAATTTTAAATTTCGGCGAAGCCCCTAGTGTTCGGAAGACCAAATTCGGGGCGTTATTCACGCCTGGGACGGACACAACCGACTCCTCGCTCTAAGCGGCATAAGTCTTTAGGGACTCGAAAAATCTCTCGAACAGCGACCGGCTCTCGCCCTATCATGACGGTCAGTTTTAGCTTTCTCCACTGAGGTGCTCAACCTAGCTCAACCGGGGCACAATCGTAGTGGTTCTCCCAGCGCTACCTTAGCCGATATAACAAAACGTAAGGTACCAAAACATGGGAGTCGGGCAAACCCAACTATTGACCCAAGACATGATTCGGAGCCGATGCATATAATGCTATAAGTTCGGGATGCCGCACTTGTTAAAGTGTTCGGACTTATCACACCATATTTTGGGGTACTTAAGCCCCTGGTGTATTTGGCCGTACCAAAGTGTACGGATGCAACATGTCATAAGTGAACATATGTAGATAGAAAAAGGAATGCAATAATAGGCAAAAAGCTATGCATTGTTTATTCAAAAAAATACTGCAATGAAAGCAGAACGATGCAAATAGTGCGATAAGCAAGGGATGGGACTATTTTAACATGTCCCCCTCCAGGGGTAGGCTGCGGGGTGGTATGTAAAACAGGTATACTGCTCGTAATAGAGACAACCTGGACACTCGACGTAGCTTTTCTGCTTCCCTGGCTGCTGCATCGTGAGTTCGGCAATTCTACTGCCGGACAGGGCTTCTGGAAAACGGAGTCCTGCGAATAAGAAAAAAAAGAATGACACAATTGGGAGCCCCTGGTGCGGTTGAGCCGCTCTCCGGGCATGCCGTGGTCGTGCCCCTACCCCTATGCCCATGGTATCTCCAGAGCGTAGTTATGTACGCGTGGTACTGGTCTCGCGATTTCGTGAGGGCTGGGGTTGGGGCCGCATTGCTACATGTGCTCGGAACGTGCCAGGCGGTCTTGTTGTAGGTTACTCCGGGCGCGCTTGACGGTGTCCGGCCGCTTAACAGCCGGACTCGAGAATTGCCTTAAAAGGCTGCTTTGTACTTCCGCCGCGAGAGCCGCTGTATGCTCCTCCGTTTGGAGAGAGCGTTCGGTGTTTCCGTTGACCGTAATGACTTCTCGAGGGCCTGGCATCTTGAGCTTGAGGTATGCGTAGTGCGGCACCGCATTGAACTTTGCAAATGCGGTTCGTCCGAGCAGTGCATGATAGCCGCTGCGGAACGGGACTATGTCGAAGATTAACTCCTCGCTTCGGAAGTTATCCGGGGATCCGAAGACCACTTCAAGTGTAACTGAGCCTATACAGTTGGCCTCTACACCTGGTATGACGCCTTTGAAGGTCGTCTTTGTGGGTTTAATCCTTGAGGGGTCTATGCCCATCTTGCGCATTGTATCCTGATAAAGCAGGTTCAGGCTGCTGCCGCCGTCCATCAGGACTCTAGTGAGGTGAAATCCGTTGACGATTGGGTCTAGAACCAATGCAGCGAATACGCCATGGCGGATGCTAGTGGGGTGGTCCCTTCGATCAAAAGTGATCGGGCAGGAGGACCGCGGATTGAACTTTGGGGCGACTGGCTCCATCGCGTATACGTCCCTCAGTGCACGCTTCCGCTCCCTTTTGGGTATGTGGGTTGCGTATATCATGTTCACCGTCCGCACTTGTGGGGGGAAACCCTTCTGTCCTCTATTGTTCGGTGGCCGGGTCTCCTCCTCGTCATCGCTATGCAGCCCCTTGTCATTGTTTTCGGCAGTTAACTTGCATGCCTGCTTGAACACCCAACAATCCATGTTAGTGTGATTGGCTGGCTTTTCGGGGGTGCCGTGTATCTGGCACGAGCGATCGAGTATTCGGTCCAAATTGGACGGGCCCGGAATATTTCTTTTGAATGGCTTTTTCCGCTGACCGGGTTTAGAGCCTCTGAATCCGGCATTGACTATCGTATCCTCAGTATTGTCGCCATTAATGTGGCGCTTGTGCTTGTTGCGACGCGACCTGCCATTGGTGTCCTTGGTATCCGAATTACCAGGGCTCTTGGTCAAGTTGTTACTACAAGCTAGCCAGCTATCCTCTCCCGCGCAGAAGCGGGTCATGAGTGTTGTGAGGGCCGCCATGGATTTCGGCTTTTCCTGTCCTAGGTGCCGGGCAAGCCACTCGTCGCGGATGTTGTGTTTGAAGGCTGCAAGGGCCTCTGCATCCGGACAGTCGACAATTTGATTTTTCTTGGTTAGGAACCGTGTCCAGAATTGTCTGGCCGATTCTTCTGGCTGCTGAATTATGGGGCTTAGGTCATCGGCATCTGGTGGTCGCGCATAAGTGCCCTGGAAGTTGTCGAGGAATGCGGCTTCCAGGTCTTCCCAACAACTGATTGACTCTGCTGGCAAGCTGTTAAGCCAATGCCACGCTGGTCCTTTAAGCTTGAGTGGGAGGTATTTGATGGCGTGTAGATCATCACCGCGGGCCATGTGGATATGGAGGAGATAGTCCTCGATCTAGACCGCCGGATCTGTTGTGCCATCGTATGATTCAATGTTTACGGGTTTGAAACCCTCAGGGATTTGATGATCCATCACTTCATCTATGAAGCATAGTGGGTGTGCGGCGCCTCTGTATTGGGCTATATGCCTATATCACGACGCAGCTCAAATGAGCTTTGTCTACTATGTTCGACCCGGCCGAAATTGCCATATCCGGCGAGACGGTTATCATCACGTATCGTGGGGCGCCCATGCGATCCGTAGATCGATCTTGTTTGCCTTGCCTTGTCCTCAAGTATATCCCGCAGGTTTGGCGCATTTTCCTGCGCCTTGGTATTTTTTGAGCGGCGCCGGGGTGCGGCTTGAGTGTAGGGCCGAGAGGCCTCTCTGTCGCGGCCACGAGGTGGCCGGTCGGCCGTATTATGCGCTGGTGATGTAGGTTTAGGTGCTTGCTCCTCTAATCGGGGTAGCAGCCTGCGTTTTGGGTAGCTCTTGGAGGGGCGTTCGAGTTCATACTCTTCGGCCGCAAGGACTTCAGTCCATCTGTCGGCTAGCAAGTCTTGGTCAGCTCTAAGCTGTTGCTGCTTTTTCTTGAGGCTGCTTGCCGTGGCCATAAGCCTGCGTTTGAAACGCTCTTGTTCGACGGGATCCTCAGGCACGACAAATTCGTTGTCATCGAGGCTTGCCTCGTCTTCGGAGGGAGGTATATAATTATTGTCCTCTACCTCTCTGTCTGCCGCTCTCTCATGAGGGCTGGCTTCTCCATCCTCCTGTGCTGAATCCTGCTGGAGGGGGTTGTCTTCGGCACTGTCTGGGGTGTTATTGTCTCCGGTGCCAGAATCTCCATTTTTGCTGTGGCGGGATTTAGAGCGGCGCCGCTGACGCCGGCGCTTAGGCTGTTTCTTGGAGGGGTTGTCCTCCGCTGTTCCATCGCCATTCCCATCCTTTGGAATGTCCACCATGTAAATGTCGTATGACGAGGTGGCCTTCCAGTGCCCTGTAGGCGCTGGTTCTTGGTCGTCTCCTGCATCGTCGTCCATACCGTCGATGTCTTCGGAGTCGAAGTCTAGCATGTCGGTTAAGTCATTGACAGTGGCTACGAAGTGGGTGGTGGGTGGGCTTTGAATTTCTTCGTCGTCTGCATCCCAACCGTCCTGACCATAATCCGGCCAGGGCTCTCCTGATAAAGAGAGACACTTTAGCGAATTCAGGATGTCGCCAAAGGGCGAGTGCTGAAAGATGTCCGCAGCGGTGGACTCCATGATCGGCGCCCAATCAGATTCGATTGGCAGGGGCGCGGAAGGTTCGGAGTCCGGAGAGGAGTCCGGCACCTTGGAGTCACGAGCTTCACAAAGGACAGGGTTGGTATTCGGCTCTATCGCCGTAGAGCTAGTAGCCCCCGAGGCGGTGTCCAGCCACCCGTCCTCGATCGGCACAGTCAGCTCCGAGCTAAGGGTCGGAGCGGACACTTGTGCGGCCTCCAGGGCACTGTCCGGCAGCAGAGCTAGATCATGCCCATCGTGCCAGTGCAGCGCGCTTGGCTGTGGCTCAAACCCGTCGAAGATCAAGTCTCCGCGGACGTCAGCCGTATAGTTCAAACTTCCAAATCTGACCTGATGGCCAGGGGCGTAGCTTTCAATCTGCTCCAGATGGCCAAGCGAGTTGGCCCGCAGTGCAAAGCCGCCGAATACGAAGATCTGTCCGGGGAGAAAAGTCTCACCCTGGACCGCATCGTTGTTGATGATCGAAGGAGCCATCGGGCCTAAGGCGTTGTTTGGATAAGGAGCTTATACCAAACCTGTTTCCACTAATCGTGTTTAGGAGTCTAACCACCTAAAACCATGTTTGTTTAGCCCAACAAATCCCAGGATAAGAAAAACTTGGTCTTCCAAAAACCCGAAAAACGAGTATATGGAAAAACGCCTATTAGTCGTTTTTCCACAAACCAGTTTAGCTAGATCGCAAGTCCTTCATCAGCCGCTCAGGTACCGTGGCTGCTGCTCCTCGACAAGGACAACGATCGTGTTCCTCCGGACCGCTGGCATGCTAGGCGCCGCCATGGCCGCCGTGGCTGCTGCTCCTCGACGAGGACGACGGCCGTGTTCCTCCGGACCGCTGGCATGCTAGGCGCCGCCAGTGCCGCCGTGGCTGTTGCTCCTCGATTAGGACGACGCGCGTCCGTGTTCCTCCGGACCGCTGGCATGCTAGGCGCCGCCACGGCCGCCGTGTCTGTATGTTAGTCGTTCCAGGTACCCTGCTGTGCTCCTCAGCCAGGATGACGCCCACGTTGCTCCTAACCATTGGTGTGCTAAGCGCCGCCGTGGCCGCCGCGTGTGTGTCTCAGCCGTTCTATGTACCGTTATGCTGCTCAGGTCGGCCGCGCGCAACACCTTCTGTCATTGCCACCATCTCTTCGGCGTTGATGCCCACCACGACGCAGCTCAGCGGCATGGCAACGCCACTTGGGTACATGAGGTTGACGCGCATGCTGTGGTGCCCCATCTCCCCGCTGGCTGCACGCACGCCCTGGAAGTTGCCAGACATGACGAGGCCGAGCACGCCCAGGTCTGTGTCCGTGACAGGCCCATTAGGAGCAGCACGAACTCTGCCATTGTAGGCGTCTTAGGCGTGCTCGTGCCTCCCTTCTTCGATCTCCTCAGTCCTCACCTCTCGCGTGAACCACTTGGGCTATTTGCCTATTTCTCAAATGTTGAGGATGACGCGAAGTAGCGTTGGCATGAAAGCCTCGGTTGTGTGATATTGCAGCATGATTAATCACGTCCAAACAAAGTATTCTATAAGCTAGTTTTACGAAAACAACAACTTAAAACTGGTTTTCCTAAAAATCCTCTTAAAACTGGTTTTCCTAAAACTACTCTCAAATACTAGCTATCCAAACAACCACTAAAGGTGACGACACAGAGGAACTCTCAATGAAAGCACCAATGTCGGTGTCAAAACTGGCGGATCTCGGGTAGGGGGTCCCGAACTGTGCGTCTAGGCGGATGGTAACAGGAGACAAGGGACACGATGTTTTTACCCAGGTTCGGGCCCTCTCGGTGGAGGTAAAACCCTACTCCTGCTTGATTAATATTGATGATATGGGTAGTACAAGAGTAGATCTACCACGAGATCAAAGAGGATAAACCCTAGAAGCTAGCCTATGGTATGATTGTTGTTCGTCCTACGGACTAAAACCCTCCGGTTTATATAGACACCGGAGAGGGCTAGGGTTACACAGAGTCAGTTACAATGGTAGGAGATCTACATATTCGTATCGCCAAGCTTGCCTTCCACGCCAAGGAAAGTCCCATCCGGACACAGGACGGAGTCTTCAATCTTGTATCTTCATAGTCTAGGAATCCGGCCAACGGTGATAGTCCGGCCATCCGGACACCCCCTAATCTAGGACTCCCTCACTTACCCTTACCCCCACTTGCACCTGCTTTGTGTTGCTGCTCATCTGTCGTGGCCATGCATCCACTGCCGCCGCGCGCTACACTTGTGTTGTTGTCCGCTGATGTGTTGCTGCTCACCGCCGCAGTTGCCTCCCCTGGCGACCCCACAAGTCACAACCATTCATACCCTACAAAACATCATTCAGTTTACTCACAAATTTTACTTCAGGAATATTTAAAAATAAAATGGTGCCTCGTCTTATGCGAAAAATGAAATATCTGTAAATATAACTTCTTAGACTATAGTGCTAATATAAAAATTACATCACAATAACTTTTTGAAACACATAACTCCATCGGAAAAATCAGATCCTTCCATCTAGGAAGGTGATCTTCGTGCCCTTCTTCCACCCCAACTTGACATTGATAATCAGGATCTCCTCTAGCAGGATTGTCTTTCTACAAGTAGTCGCCATGAGGAATTAGCGTTTAGTGTTTATTTTAGCACCTAAATCAGTTTGTTGTTCCATTAAAGACATGCACCCAAAACTGAAACCAAACCAAAATGACCGAGCAGGCTAAAAATTGAAGCTGGCTTAAATATTACTCCCTCCTTTCTAAAATAGATGACCCAACTTTGTACTAACTTTAGTACAAAGTTGGATCATCTATTTTGGAACGGAGGGAGTAGTAAGAACCAGCCAGGCTGAACTATTTGATTGAACCAACAGAGATGTTGCACTGCTAATAATCTATCTTTGGAATAGATCATGAACAATGGCGGCGGTTATCGCTGCATTTACTAAAGAAATCAAACATACCCCAGTGGTCAACTACACATTTCTCGAGTTTAATCTTGGGAACACATGTACCTCATACTAACATTAAATAATTCAAAATGATTGAGGAAGCTAAAATCCAAAGACGACTTTAAATTCCTGAAAACCATGAAAACCAATAACACAACTGAATTGTGAGATGGAACAAAAAAGTAAATTGCATTATCAAGTTTAACCTAAACCAACTAACATAGTCTCAATATTCAAGAATGTAGTGGCTCTTGATTCTTAACAAGAGATAACAACCGAGCGAAGCAGAGCATACTCACATGTGTGCCACACTTGAATTTCCTATATATATAAGAGGGGGTAGGGAAAAATATTACTTACAAAGATTCATCCAGTAAGAATTGAGCGGTGAAAAATTCCCAGTTGTTATCCCATATCTCATCATGAGAATCAATACATCAGCGACGGAGATGAAATTGCAACCACAAGCATCCATCAATATCGATCTTGAGATATGTGGTGTACCTGAGCATGGTCCTCGCAGTTGGCTCGGATGAAGCAGACCTTTCCGTGATTCCGTCCTTGGTGATGATGCAGTTTCCATATGTGTGTGTGCTCCTGAAAGACAAATCCATCAGCTGCCTGCATGTCTGCTTCTTGTGTATGCGTCTATATTAACGAAGAAGCAATCCACCGGAGTTGGTTTTCTGGATCGGCCGCTCATTCTAGGCGTCGGGAAGCAGAGGGTGCTAGATCTTGAACCTTTGAAGGGCGAGGGGCTAGAAAGGAGATGAATCGGCCAATCCCGCCCCCGAGCCGTCTTCGTCACATAGATGTAGTCCAAGCCACCGCCGCCTCCATCACCGCCCGAATGCTTCTTTGGCGAAGCTCCGGCAAAGCAAGCAAAGCTGCTCGGGTATGTATGAGATGACTGACAGCGTGGAGCAATTGGAAGCGGAGGTTACCTGGGAAGCCCTTTCGTCGAGGAAGCCGTCGAAGGTGAAGGCCCGGTCGCCGACGGTGATGGAGTCGGCGGAGGTCTTGCGTACAAAGAAGAGGTCCTTGCCGTCCACCGGCAGGCTCACCGTCGGCCGCACCCGCACCACGACCTACCACACCCGTCACCCCGTGAGATCTGTAAGCGTAATGGCGACCGACCCGTGGAGAAGAAGTGGGCTACGGATGGACGATGCGTACCTTGTCGGCGGGTCGTCATCGCCTGGCCGCTGCTGGGCGTGCGTCGCGGCCGCTGGCTGGGGAACGGGGACGGCGACCGCTGCAGCGTCGGGGACGGGCTTGGACGGGCCCGGCGACGGCGGCGTGCAGGGTTTGTTAGTTGGGGACGGCGGGGCGGCGGCGAGGTTGCCGTGGAGGTTCTCTTGGTCGTCCGCGGGGGAGGCGACGAAGAGCGGGGAGAGGGAGCGTGAGCACGTGGTCTGGCGCTTCAGGTTCCGCCACAGCATCTCCATGGCTGTTGCCCGCTCGAGATCGGGGAGTTCATGTGTGGGTCGATGCCAAAACTGCTGGTTGCGAGAGGGCAGAGGGGAGCGACGTGGTCGGGGGAACGATGTTAACCCAATGGCATGATTGGTAATTAATTAAGTAATGGCATGGTGGGTAATTAAAGCGTAAAACGCGTTTAGTATGCTCGAGGGATGTAGACCATCAGATTGCAGATTTCGATGGATAGGATGATCTGGTTCTCCGCCCTCTCTTTCTTTTATGGTGGTAGTAGATATAAGAATAATAATGTTGTGTGCAATTTATGTTTTTCCTTCTAACGATATTATATATATTTATCTTATTACTATTACCGTATATTTAATAGAGACTTATATATACATTATAAAAACATCCCACGTCTTATTAACTTATAAAAGCAAATGTATAACAGAAGTTGGCAAGGAAAATCCTGATGTTTTTGACTCACAAGCAAGGAAAATTCTGGTGATTGTGTACAAAAGTTTGCGAAGATTTTAGGGACCAATGTAATAATAACGCGCTCATTTTTCTTTTGAGCAATAACTCGCTAATTTGTTAATTTTATATAAAAAAATGTGTCACACCGGTTTATTTTTTTAATTTTAGTTGCTCCTTCTAACCTAACATTATAAATAGAACAAGCCCAGCTAATTCATGTATTTCAAGAAAGTGCAAATGGGCTGGGATTTCTTAGAAAATATTAAATGAGCCGCATTGACGCGAAATTATTTGTTCACCTAGCCCAGCAAATGAACTGTAAATTCTAGAAAACATGAATTAAATATATGCCACTTTTTGCAGGCTGACATGTGGGCCAATAGGTCTAAGCCTACGCAAGGCATTGTCAACTTAGTCAATAAATGATTCTGACATCCACAGCCATTGGATTTATATCCAAAGGCCGGCATGCACAAGCGTCGCCGGGACCGCCTGCTCCGGCCTTCGGCGGGTAGCGGTTCTGCTTAGCACGCATCCGTGTGAAGCGCTACCCCACCGTCGGACAGACTATCCCTCCACCCCTCCACACCTCCTATTATTCTCCACCGACTGCAGCCCCATGCCACACCAAAACCAGTTATAATCCTTGTACTCCTCTCAATCTGTGAATCCACTATCGCGTCTTCCCATCTCTGTGTCGTTCCCATCCGGGGCCTCGCCGTCGTCCACCGCCTTGCTGCACTCAGCGCGGCATGGTCAACAAACGAGAGTCGTCAGAAGAGGACTATACATGCAGAGCCTGATAGCTGGGACCCACGAGGTCCATGGTCGCACACAAGGAAAGTTCCTTCTTATTAAGCTGAAAAGAATGTTTCCTCCCCCTGACAGCTGGGACCCACCGGTTGTATTTTCGCACGGAAGGAAGTGCCTCATTGTTATGCAAAAATCCTATTCCTCCCGATGACAGCTGGGACCCGACAGATTTGGTGGCTGACTTGTGGGCCTACTAAGCTGACGCGTATGCAGGTCTTTGTCAACTTAATCAACAAATGATTCTAGCAGCTAGACCGTTGGATGTTAATCCAACAGTCGTGCTGCTTCTTCAACCTCTGTTCTTGCTCCTGTCTCTCGTGGGCGGCAATGCTACCGCGCACCCAAACCAGTCAAGTTTCCCACTCCTCTCCACCTGCGACTCCACTACCGCATCTTCCCCATCTCCAGGTTGTTCCAGTCTGGGGCCTCGCCATCGTCCACCGGCCTTGGTGCGCTCGGCACGGTGTGCTCATCCTGGTCAACAAGCAAGAGTCATCGGAAATGACTGTATGTGAGAGGCTGACAGTGGGGACACACCACGCCCATGGACGCATGCATGCAACTGCATCCTTTTTACCCTGAAAAATAATATTTTCTCCCCCTAACAGCTGGGACCCACCAGCTACATCCTCGCATGCAAGGAAGTGCATCCTTATTACGGGCAAAGAAAATATCCCCCCCCCCCCTTGACAGCTGGGATCCAGCAGCTATATCTTCGTACGCAAGGAAGTGCATCCTTATCCTCCCTGACAGCTGGGACGCACCCGGTCGTAGCGTACGTAGCGTTGTCTGTCTTGTGGCGAACGTTTACGTACATACTGGTCAATCGGTCGCTCTGCAACGATGAACCGTGGCTGAGTAAGTAGCGGCACATGTCATAGTAGAGCCCCCCACATATCAGTTCACGCTGTCCCGTCTAAACCATGTACACGTACATACAGCCACACGCCAAAAAATATGGCCACGTTACGTATATATGAGCGGGGTCTCAAAACACGTACTCGCGCATATGGACGTCCAGGGCTCGTGTACATGGAGAGGCAACGGACGGCAGCGACGTTGCCTGTTCATCTTCAGCTAACCGGCTGGATTAGAATGGAGGAAACAGCGTCGTGTTCACCGGGAGCCAAGTGATTGGGTTGGAACATGTCCTGTTCGTCGGGAGGCAACAAACTGGGTCGGAATGGGTCATGTTCAACAACTGGCTTGGATGGAACAGCCGGAGCGGGGTCTGGTGTACCGTAAAAAGGAGGAAAACGGCCTTGTGTTCGACCGCGTACGGTCGAAACGGGGTCCTGTTCGTCGGGAAGGGTCTGGCGTACCGCAAAACGGAGGAAACAAGCTTGTGTTCGAGCTCCTACGGTCGAAACGGGGTGCTGTTGATCGGGAGGGGTGTGGCGTACCATAAAATAGAGGAAACGGACTTCTCTTCGACCTCCTACGGTCGAAACGGGTGTCCTGTTCATCTGGAGGGGTGTGGCGTACCGTAAAACGGGACTCCACGGGCTATTGTTCACCCACCGTCTACTGCCTCGCTCTAGCCTCCACGGACTACTGTTCATCCACCGTCGACCTCCTCCAGCCTCCACCTGCGACTGTTCATCCACGGCGTCTCCCTCCTGCCTCCACCAACTACTATTCATCCACGGGCTCCTGTTCATCCAGCCTCCAAATGTTCAACTAGCCCTCCATGGGCTACTGTTCATCCAGCCCTTCACGGGCTATTATTCAACCAGCCCTTCATTGGGTCCTGTTCATCCACCCCCAACCGGCTCAATCGGGGTCATGTTCATCCAGCGGCAACGACCTCTACTATCATGGGATCCTGTTCATCCAACCCCTACCAGGAACTATTCATCCAACCCCCAACAACGCTCACTGTTCATCAAGAGGAAGCAGGTTCGATCGGCTTCAGTTAGCAGCAGTAGTGAAGGAATCGCTTGATCGGGTTCAGTTAACTGCCAAGGATCGATCGATCGCTCGGGTTCAGTAACGCGTAGCCAGTGCAATCGCTCGAGTTCAGTAAGCGAATGCCTCGCTCGGGTTCAGTTAGAGCCCAACGCCTCGTACACACACGCGCGTACGTATACGAGAGAAAATGCGCAAACCTCCATGCATCACTCGTCCCCGACCACTCACCGTAACCAGGAACTCCCCGAAATTTTCCTCACCCTCGCTTCTACCATGATTTTTTCCGTCATGGACGGACCAAAGAATGTCATGCAGGTGCATCTCCGGCCCGCCCAGGACGAAAAGCCCATTTTCTGTCATGATTTTTTATCATAGAAGTAGGAGTGTCGGTGCCAAAACCCGCGGATCTCGGGTAGGGGGTCCCGAACTGTGCGTCTAGGCGGATGGTAACAGGAGACAAGGGACACGATGTTTTTACCCAGGTTCGGGCCCTCTCGATGGAGGTAAAACCCTATTCCTGCTTGATTAATATTGATGATATGGGTAGTACAAGAGTAGATCTACCACGAGATCAAGGAGGCTAAACCCTAGAAGCTAGCCTATGGTATGATTGTTGTGTGTCCTACGGACTAAAACCCTCCGGTTTATATTGACACCGGAGAGGGCTAGGGTTACACAGAGTCGGTTACAATGGTAGGAGATCTACATATCCGTATCGCCAAGCTTGCCTTCCACGCCAAGGAAAGTCCCATCCGGACACGGGACGAAGTCTTCAATCTTGTATCTTCATAGTTTTGGAGTCCGGCCAATGATGATAGTTCGGCTATCCGGACACCCCCTAGTCCAGGACTCCTTCAGTAGCCCCCGAACCAGGCTTCAATGGCGATAAGTCCGGCGCGCATATTGTCTTCGGCATTGCAAGGCGGGTTCTTCTCCAAATTCCATGTACTCACCGAATGGTGTCCGACTTCTTATAAATGCTGCACTCCTCGGCTTCCACGTTCAATAATGGCCATCTTCCACGTGTCGTACGAATGCGAAAGGACAGGGTATTTTTACATTTTACCCCCTAGCTGCGCGAATAAGCTGCTTATAAAAAGAGGCGAGGATCTAGATCCGAATCACACCATCCTCCTTCCGCGAGTATTCATCAGAGCGCCTCTGACCAAAAATCCATTCCATCATGGATAGTCGACGCGGCTCCTCCTCCCGCGCTCCCAGCCCTCAGCCAGGAGATTGGGGGAGATGCTCGGTCCCGCACAGTGAGCTGGTGACGCTCCAAGCCGAGGGATTTCTTCCCCCAGCCTTCATGGTTCCGGTTCGAGCCGGACTTGCCACCTACAAGGGCGGGAAGCAGGTGGAGAGCGTCCCCAATCCCTCAAAAGGAGAGCGGGTATGCTTCGTCCCTTATCTAATAAGAGGACTCGGATTTCCCATACATCCGTTTCTCCGGGGGCTCCTGGAGTTCTATGGGCTCCAACTTTACCACCTAACGCCTGCCTCCATCCTGCACATCATGGGCTTTGTGGCCCTTTGCGAGTTGTTCTTGGGTGTCGAGGCCCATTTTGCGTTGTGGAAGAGATTATTCTGCCTCGTACCCCGTTCTCATGAGGGGTCAATATATCAAGTGGGCGGAGCCGAGCTATGGCGCATCGCCGGGACCGGATATCTATCCGGAACCCCGAAGAAGGCGTCCGAAGACTGGCCTTCGGAATGGTTTTATATGGAAGACGCCCTGCTACCGGACCCAGTTCGGATCGGCCTCCCGGAGTTCAGCAATGCTCCTCTGAAGAAACGCCTGAGTTGGCGTCCGCGGAGCCCTCAACGGGAGAGTGATAGGGACGTCCAGTATTTGATGGGCCGAATAAGGTTATTGGCCCATTCCGGATTGACCATGATCGGGGTCATGGCCACATGCATTATGCGAGGGGTGCAGCCGCTCTAGTATAGGGGCCACCCCATGTGGGACTTCAACGGGGATGATGATGCCACCCGTCATGGCCGCAAGGGGCCGGGATCGGTCGCTGATCTGGTGAAGATCCTGTCCGGCCTGTACAAAGGGGAGAAGGAGGACTTCCTCCGTGCTAGTCCATCGAATGGATTTTCCATGAACAACCCTCGAAGCTGGGTAAGCGAACGTTTGTCTATCCGATCCATATTCCCAAAATTAAGTGCCTCACTTTGTGATTTCGACACAGGAACTGCGCCGGGCCATAGAGGACATACACAGCCCGGCTCCACAACCCGAGGATCCGGGACGATCCCTCGATCCAGCCTCCGAAGAGGATCCGGACATAAAGGTGGAGCTGATCAATGGGGTGTTCTACCAACTCAGCATCGACAATGCTTTGGTCGCCATTACGGCCGACTACCCCAGAATATCTCCGGTTTCTCAGGTAGCTATGACCGGAGTCCTGATACCATTACTCATCGATGCTTATGTCTGACCACCGTATACCAATGGTGTTCCGCAGGAGGTGCCTCCGAGGCGGGAAGCCGAACCCGCGGCGGCTGGCCAACAAGGGGCAGCTCGGCCCAGCAGGCGGAAGAGGAGTGCGGCGCGGATCGAGACGTCGCCGCAATGGTATGGCTCGCCACCATGCTTCAGGGAAAGATTCCTGGAAGGTATATTAATGCTCGTGATTTTTTCAGGAGAAAGAGCACTCGCCGGACTGTGTCCGGAGAGATTGCCAATCAAACCTCCGCCGGCCAGGCTCCAACGCCAGGTCCGGAGGGGGAGGCGAATGCAGGGCGCGCGTCGGGTGCTCCTCCAACGGGGGACGCCGACAGGTTGTCCGCCACCAGATCTGAGGTGGAGAGCGCCATGAATCACAGGCGCCGCCGGACAGTTCTTCGTGATGCATGCTTCTCCCCGGAGGCCTTAAATGCCTTCAATTCAGAGATGCGCACCTCCGTGATGCTCAAGATGGTCTAGGCAGAGCCACGGGGCAGTATGTAAAAGACATACGGGTGAGGAATTTTGACAGTTATATATGCCAGTAGCCCCCGAGACTTCAAATAGTTAGAATAACTGATTTAAGGATCATTTCTTATGCAGGATCTTACGGAGAAGAATACCCACCTGTCCCAGGAGCTTCAAGAGTGCAAGGCCCAACTTGAGGCCGCACTAGCCGCCACGGGAGGAGCCACGGAGACCCCCTCCGGTAATATATACTTTCAAAGGAGAAGTAGTTTGTGAAGTGCGGCGTGTACATGGGTCTGACAATAATATTGCAGATGGTGCCGGACTAGATCCGGATAGGCAGCAGCTACTTCGCCGGCTAAAGGCCGGCGAGAAGGTGCTTACAAGAGTGCGGCAGGAGAAAAATAACCTCAAAGATGCCAACACTCAGCTGGGCGAGGAACTAAAAGATGTTCGGGTCCAGCTGTCTTACTCCGTGAAGGAGAATCTGCGGCTTCGTCGCGGCATTTATAGTAAGTGCTTGAACGAACTTTTGAAAAGAAGAGTTCAGCGAGGAAGTCGATTAACATGAATATGTCTGTAGGTATGCTCACAGGCCGTCCTGCAGAGGAAATGCCCGGTTCAACGGGTGACCAACTTCTCGAGCTGCTGCAACTGCACGAACGAGTTCGGCAGGTGATGAGTGGCGTTGCCCAGGCCTTATGGTCGTCCGTCTCCCTACCCGAGGGTCTTGGAGGGCTTGCGGAGAAGCTTCAGGGAGCACGGCGGCGCTTCCGTCTGTGGAAGATATCGGCCTGCCGTCAAGGCGCCAGGGAGGCCTGGGCCATGGTGAAGACGCGGTACACGAAGGCTGATCCAAACCACATGGCCGAGGTTGGACCTGTGGGGCCTGATGGGAAGGAGATCCCTGTGAGCTTAATGTATGGCCAAGTAGAGTTGGCCGCGAAGTATTCGCAATGGGACTGTAAACTAGATAGCATGTTAGATGGAATGAAGAGGAATACAATCAGTCAATTTGACTATGTAATTTAAAATGACATGAAAATGCCTTCTAGCCGGATTGTAGATCGTTTGTCTTTGCGAACCTTTTCGCTTCAACCTCGGGACCCGACAGTCCGGAGTGTGTCCGAATACCCTCACGGTTATGTAAAAACCGGGGCATGCATGGAGACCAGGCGTAGGGGTCATTAGTGCTTTATCAGACAAGTGCCCAACTAGTTATGTTATATTACATGGTTAGTAAGAAACATCTTCCAGGGAGAATAGTTCCGTTAGGGGTTCCTTTCCCAGGGAGGCATGCCCTAAAGTGCATGTCCGGACTGCGAAAAGAGTAGAAAAGCATCTGGGGGCAGATAAATAAATAAGTAAGAAATCATCTTTCAAGTCACCGACCGAATATTCCCTTAAGAACGCTAGCTTTCGGCTTCACCCAGTCTGAGGTACACATCCGGCTGACCCGGCAGTAACAATCGCAGAGGTGCTCCCTTTACCTCCTAGCCGAACAATCGAGAACGTAGGGGTAAGCACAGGAGCCAGGCAACCCAACTTGGCCAAAACTTAAGTCATATCAATGCATATAATGGTGAATAAAAGGTACATGCGGAAGTGTGACACATGTGTTGGGCATGAAGCCCGTATAAGTAAGCTTCTGTTAAAGAAGCCCCCAGGTATAATGAGTGCGAGCAGCACGTCAAGTGTGTGCGAATAATGCGCAGATCAGCCTTTGAAAGGCTTTAAGAAAAAAGGAGGGAGAAAGAGAGAAACAAAAGACAGTATAAAATGTGGATGGAGGAAGGAGATGAACTTTGAGTCCGGCGCTAGGCGTAGAATCTTCGGAGACGGGCTGCGTTCCATGGGTTCGGCTCGAGTCGGTTATCCGATGCGTTTCGCAGACGGTATGCTCCGCCGGTCAGGACTTGGTCGAGATGAAGGGACCTTCCCATTTGGGCTTGAGTTTGTCCTTTTTCTTGTCCGACAGGTGTAGAACTAGTTCGCCAACATTGTAAGTTTTGGCCCGCACTTCTCTACTTTGATATCTTCGAGCTTGTTGTTGATAGAATGTGGAATGCGCTTTTGCCACGTCGCGCTCCTCCTCTAAGGCGTCCAAACTGTCCTGCCAATCCAGCTCGGCTTCTCTTTCTTCGTACATACGCACGCGAGGTGAGTCATGAATTATGTCGCAGGGCAAAACTGCCTCTGCGCCGTACACCATGAAAAATGGTGTGAATCCGGTAGTGCGATTCGGCGTGGACCGCAGCCCCCCAGAGTACGGAGTCGAGCTCCTCTACCCAGTGCGTGTTAGATTCCTTGAGGGACCGCACTAGTCTGGGTTTAATGCCGCTCATGATTAGACCATTTGTTCGCTCGACTTGACCGTTAGTTTGAGGGTGATAGACTGAAGCGTAGTCGAGCTTGATGCCCATGTTCTTGCACCAGAGTTTAACCTCGTCGGCCGTGAAGTTTGTGTCGTTATCAATGATGATGTTGTGGGGGACACCGTAACAGTGTACTACCCCTGATATGAAGTCTATCATGGGTTCGGATTCGGCCGTCTTAACTGGCTTGGCCTCTATCCATTTGGTGAATTTATCCACCATGACCAATAGGTATTTTTGCTTGTGGGTTCCTCCTTTAAGGGGTCCAACCATGTCAAGCCCCCAGACCGCGAACGGCCAGGTGATGGGTATAGTTTTCAGGGCGGTGGGTGGCATGTGGCTCTGGTTAGCAAAGAGCTGGCAACCGACGCGTCGTTGGACTAAATCCTGGGCGTCTGTCCGGGCCGTTGGCCAATAAAATCCTGTACGGAAGGCCTTGCTTACAAGGGCTCGTGCTGCGGCGTGGTGCCCGCCGAGTACGGCATGAATTTCAGCCAGAAGATTTCGCCATTCCTCTTCGGAGATACACCTTTGAAGGACTCCGGTTGTGCTTTTCTTATAGAGCTCTCCCTCATGGACCTTATAGGCTTTAGAGCGCCGTACTATGCAGCGGGCCTCGTTTTGGTCCTCGGGAAGTTCCTGCTTAGTTAGGTAAGCTAGGAATGGCTCGGTCCACGGGGCAATGACTGCCATTATTTCGTGGGCTGAAGGTGTTGTTTCATTGGCAGAACCGCCGATTGTGTCAGAGTGTGCGCTGTCGGGTAGTGCGGTTGGGTCCGGATTGTTATGTCCGGACTCCCCTTCCCATAGTACGGATGGCTTGAAAAGCCGTTCCAGGAAGATGTTGGGGGGACGGCATCGCGCTTTGCGCCGATGCGTGCCAATACGTCCGCCGCTTGATTATTATCCCGGGCTATATGGTGAAATTCGAGCCCTTCAAACCGAGCTGACATTTTAAAAACGGCGTTACGGTAAGCTGCCATTTTCGGATCCTTGGCGTCGAAGTCTCCATTTATTTGGGATATCGCGAGGTTCGAATCCCCTCGCACCTCTAGGCGTTTAATGCCCATGGAGACCGCCACCCGGAGGCATGTAGAAGGGCCTCGTATTCGGCTGCGTTGTTGGAGTCCGTGTACATTATCTGAAGTACGTATTGGACTGTGTCCCCGATTGGGGACGTCAGGACGACGCCAGCCCCTAGGCCGGCCAACATTTTGGAGCCGTCGAAGTGCATGATCCAGTTAGAATATGCGCCGTACTCTTTAGGGAGTTCGGCTTCAGTCCATTCGGCGATGAAGTCGGCCAAAACTTGCGACTTGATAGCTCGTCGTGGTTTGTAGGTTATGTCGAATGGTAGGAGCTCGATGGCCCATTTTGCAATCCTGTCGGTCGCGTCGCAGTTGTTTATAATGTCATTGAGAGGTACTTCAGAGGCTACTGTTATCGAACACTCTTGAAACTAGTGTCGGAGCTTCCGAGATGCCATGAACACTGCGTACGCTATTTTTTGATAATGTGGATACCGGGATTTGCATGGAGTTAGGACAGTGGATACGTAGTACACTGGTTTTTGAAGAGGGAACTTATGTCCGTTCGTTTCTCGTTCGACAACAAGCACCGCGCTTACAACTTGATGTGTTGCCGCGATATATAATAGCATTTGTTCGCCCACGTTGGGCGCGGCCAGGACCGGATTTATTGCCAATATGGCCTTTATTTCTTCGAGTCCGGCCATGGCAGCATCCGTCCACTCGAAGTGTTCGGTGCGCTGGAGGAGGCGATAAAGGGGTAATGCCTTTTCTCCTAAGCGGGAGATGAAGCGGCTTAGAGCCGCCACGCATCCAGTCAATTTTTGTATTTGCTTGAGGTCTTTTGGGATATCCAATTGTGATAGAGCTCGGATCTTGGCTGGGTTTGCTTCAATTCCTCTACCGGATACAATGAAGCCCAAGAGCTTTCCGGCTGGCACGCCGAAAACGCATTTTTCCGGGTTGAGCTTAATGTCATATGCTCGGAGATTGTCGAATGTGAGCCTCAAGTCGTCTACTAGAGTTTCGACGTGTTTGCATTTGACGACCACATCATCTACGTATGCCTCCACTGTTTTGCCGATCTGGTTTGCCAAACATGTCTGAATCATGCGCTGGTATGTTGTGCCGGCATTTCTGAGCCCGAAGGGCATTGTGTTGAAGCAGAATGGTCCGTATGGAGTAATGAATGCCGTTGCGGCTTGGTCTGGCTCTGCCATCTTGATTTGATGGTAGCCGGAGTATGCGTCGAGGAAGCACAATGAATCGTGTCCTGCGGTAGCGTCGATAATTTGATCGATGCGGGGAAGGGGGAAGGGATCCTTTGGGCAAGCCTTGTTAAGGTCCTTGAAATCGACACACAGGCGCCAGGATTTGTCCTTCTTTGGTACCATTACCAGGTTTGCTAGCCAGTCTGGATGTTTTATGTCTCTGATGAATCCGGCTTCTAATAGTTTGGCTAGCTCCTCTCCCATTGCTTGTCTTTTGGGTTCGGAAAATCGCCGAAGAGCCTGTTTGACTGGCTTGAATCCTTTTAGGATATTTAGGCTGTGCTCTGCCAGCCGGCGTGGGATTCCTGGCATGTCTGAAGGGTGCCAGGCAAAAATATCCCAATTTTCCCGTAGGAATTCTCGTAGTGCGGCGTCTACATCAGGGTTTAATTGTGCCCCAATGGAGGCTGTTTTTGTAGGGTCCGTTGGATGGACTTGGAATTTGACTATTTCGTCTGCTGGCTTAAAAGAGGTGGACTTGGATCTTTTGTCAAGTATCACGTCGTCCCTGTTCACCGTGGAGCGCAGCGTTGTGAGTTCCTCGGCCGCTAGGGCTTCAGATAGCGCCTCAAGGGCTAGTGCGGCTGTCTTATTTTCGGCGCGGAGTGCTACGTCCGGATCACTAGCAAGGGTGATGATTCCGTTGGGCCCGGGCATTTTGAGCTTCATGTACCCGTAATGGGGTATAGCTTGAAAAATTGTGAATGCCTCTCGTCCTAATAAAGCGTGATATCCGCTGCTGAACGGGGCCACATGGAACGTGACCTCCTCGGACCTGTAGTTGTCCGGCGAGCCGAATACCACATCTAGTGTGATTTTTCCTGTGCAGCATGCTTCCCGACTAGGGATTATTCCTCTGAAGGTTGTGTTGCTTCGCTCAATGCGGCTCTAGTCTACTTCCATTTTTCGAAGGGTTTCCTCGTAGATGAGGTTTAATCCGCTGCCGCCATCCATGAGTACCTTAGTAAGGCGAAAGCCGTCCACTATTGGACTGAGGACCAATGCGGCTGGTGCTCGGGCTGTTCGGAATTTAGGTTCGTCACTGGCATTAGAGGTAATAGTCGTGTCACTCCATGGATTTATTGTTGCTATTTGGTAGACTTCGGCAAGGCTGCGGAGTGTTCGTTTTCGCATATTGTTTGATGCGAAAGTCTCGAAGACTGTTAATACCGTACTGGTACTGCTGGGCTGGTTCTCTGGGGCTAGAAGCTCCTCGCCACTTTTGGCCACCTGCCGTAGTATCCAACATGCTCGAAGGCTATGCGTTGGAGTGGCGCCCTCTATGCTATGAATTTTGCAAGGTCCGTTGAGCCATCCCTCCAGTACGGTTCCGTGCCCTTTAGGGGGTTTTTCCTTTTTAGTTTTTAACCCAGGTGCCTGAATATGATGCACCCTTTTATTTCGGACTAGGGTTGTGTTCGGAGACGGATTGTCCCAAAATTTGGTTTCGGCTTTCCAGGCACTCTCCATCGCACAGTACTTTTGTACTATGGACGCCAGGTCAGCGAAGCGTGTAATTTCGCGACGACTTATGGCGTTCATGATTCCTTTGTCCGTGCAATTATTGCAGAAAATTGAGATTGCACTTTTCTCACGGCAGTCCTTTATCCTGTCCATAACCAGGAGGAATCTGGCCCAGTAATGATGTACTGTTTCAGCGGGCTCTTGCCGGATTCGGGATAGATCGCTTGTGTTTGGGTGGGCGGGTAAAATTAAATTCGGAACCCCGTCCAATCTAAGACTCGGGGGCCGGAAAGTTTCCGAACTTGGAAGTTTGGCTTGTTGGATGTTGTCCAACGAATCCGGCCCGCTGCCTGACTTTATGTTTAGGGTTTGATCAACGTCCATTCCTCCGCGGGAATCCGGCATGGAGGGGTCGGGAATTCGGACATAGTTTGTCCTTAATGTAGAAGAAGAGTCGCCGTGTTGTTCCTCCACCATAGCAACGTGGTGGGTAGCCTGGGGAGAGTTGATCTCTCTCAGATCGGTTTTAGGCCCGATCTGATCGTAGTCTGTAGCGACTCCCAGGGCGGCGATGCGATCCAAGAGCTTGTTTACGGAAGAGAGCTCCATCGGATCTAGCTGCTCGGCGAGTTCCGAGTTGACGTGAAGATCGCTTTTGATGACCGAGAGGTCATCGTTGGCGCTGCGGCCGAACAGGCGGTCATAAGAAAACCACCTAGCCGGATAGTTTGGCCGATGGACAAAGCTCCTTTGGCAACGGTACCGTCTTTGAAGACGGGACGAGGCATCCTTCCTGATGGCGACGGCACAGAGGAACTCTCAATGAAAGCACCAATGTCGGTGTCAAAACCGGCGGATCTCGGGTAGGGGGTCCCGAACTGTGCGTCTAGGCGGATGGTAACAGGAGACAAGGGACATGATGTTTATACCCAGGTTCGGGCCCTCTCGATGGAGGTAAAACCCTACTCCTGCTTGATTAATATTGATGATATGGGTAGTACAAGAGTAGATCTACCACGAGATCAAGGAGGCTAAACCCTAGAAGCTAGCCTATGGTATGATTGTTGTGTGTCCTACGGACTAAAACCCTCCGGTTTATATAGACACCGAAGAGGGCTAGGGTTATACAGAGTCGGTTACAATGGTAGGAGATCTACATATCCGTATCGCCAAGCTTGCCTTCCACACCAAGGAAAGTCCCATCCGGACACGGGACGAAGTCTTCAATCTTGTATCTTCATAGTTTTGGAGTCCGGCCAATGATGATAGTTCGGCTATCCGGACACCCCCTAGTCCAGGACTCCCTCAAGGAGCCCACCACATCTATGATTATACCGGGTTTTTTCACAATTATCGTCATAGAAGTGTCATAAGCATGACTGGAAAAAAAATTGTTCGGCCCAAAATGTCACGGATGTGTTTTTTTTGTAGTGTATGTACTAGCTAGCGTCGACCAAGCACGGAGAAAGAGAGGTCACTTATCTCTATATGTAGTAGCTAGCATCGACCAAGCACGGAGAAAGAGAGGTCACTTCTCTCTATATGTAGTAGCTAGCATCGACCAAGCATGAAGAAAAAGCGGTCACTTCTCTCTATATGTAGTAGCTAGCTAACACAATATGAAACCCCTACAAACCGTCCAAAACCCCTAAACCCCTCCTTCCAGAAAACAAAAATAAAAACAACGCCTAGTAGCATCTGACGCGTGGCTGCCTTTTAGTCCCTATCGGTGTTACCAACTGGGGCTAAAGGTCCTCCTGCCTGGGCGCCCCACAGCGGCCACGTGGAGCACCTTTAATCCTGGTTCGTAAGCCAATTGGGACTAAAAGTGGTGGGGATTAGTCCCGACTGTTTTGTCCCGGTTGAGGAACCGGGACTAAAGGCCCACTCGAACCGGGACAGGTGCCCTGTTTTCTACTAGTGAGGGCGCCTTCTCCTAAAGCTTCAAGGTCTACTGAACCACTTGCTACTGTTCATTCAGATATTTGTGGCGAGATGTCTGGGCCTACATTTGGGCAGAAGGTCTATTTCATTACTTCTATAGATGATTTCTCTAGATACGGCTATGTTTACTTAATTAAGCATAAGTCAGAAGGTTTTGACATGTTCAAGGTATTTAAAGGTGAGTTAGAAAATCAGTTGAACAAAAAGATCAAGGTGCTTAGAACTGATCGTGGTGGTGAATACACATCTATAATATTAGATGATTTTTTAAAGGAAAATGGAATTGTTCATCATTATACATTTCCTTATACTCCTCAGCAAAATGGTGTAGCTAAAAGGAGGAATAGAACTTTAATGGACATGATTAGGTCTATGATGGCATATTCTGATCTTTATCTTTTTGGGGTGAGGCTCTTCATACTGTTGTTTATTTGCTTAATCATTCGCCTTCTAAATCTATTAGTTCTACTCCTTATGAATTATGGAAAGGGAGGAAACCTACATTGTTGAACTTAGCAGTGTGGGGATGCAATGCACAGATTAGAGTACCTAGTCAACTAAGAACAAAATTGGAACCTAAGAGTTTTCCAGGAATATTTATTGGATATGTTTATGGTTCAAATGGCTATAGATTTTATGATCTGGAGAAGAAGAAGTTAATCGAAAGTAGAGACGTTGTTTTTCTAGATCAAGATACACCTCGTCGTGCCAAACGTGCGAGAGTGGAATTATCAACAATCCTGTTAGATACTAATGTTGAAACTGATCTAACAATAAGGAAAACCAAATTGATGGCAACATAAATGTTGAGACTCCTATAACTAGGTTACCTAGGAGAAGTGGGAGGAATGTAGCAGCCCCGTCATACCTTGATGATTATTATGTATTTATGGGGGAAGTATACTCTAAAACTTAAAGTTTAGAGGAAGCACCAAAATCTTCTAAACATGCCATGTCTTGTTCAGAATCAAAGTTATGGATGGAAGCCATGCGTGAGGAACTAAACTCCATGGAAAAGAAGAAAGTTTTGGAATTGGTTGATCTACCTAATGACCAAAAGGCAATTGGATCAAAATGGATTTTTAAAATAAAATTAAGTGCTTCTGGTAATGTTGAAAAATATAAAGCTAGGTTGGTTTCTAAAGGGTACACACAAAGGGAAAGTGTTGACTTTGTTGAAACTTTTTCCCTGTAGCAAAATTTACTTCTATTCGTATTATTGTTGCATTGACTGCTTATTTTGATCTAGAACTTCATCAAATGGATGTTAAAACTGCCTTCTTGAATGGCCATCTGGAGGAAGAGATTTATATGTCTCAACCTGATGGTTTGTTCAAAAGGAAAATCAGGGAAAAGTGTGTAAGCTAAATAGATCTATATATGGTCTTAGGCAAGCTTCACGGCAATGGAATATCTTGTTTGATGATGCTATCACATCATATGGGTTTTCTATGATGGAGGGAGATCATTGCATTTATTTTAAAATAGTGGGAGGAAATTTTACACTCTTGTCATTGTATGTTGATGATATACTTATTGCTTCTAGTATTAAGGAAATGTTGATAAAAGTTAAAACTTGGTTACTTCTACATTTGAAATGAAAGATATGAGAAATGCTTCATATGTTCTAGGAGTGGAAATACTTAGAGATTTGAATAAAGGAACTCTGGGTTTATCTCGAAGGAGTTGTCTAAAATCTGTTCTTAAAAGTTTCCCTATGGAAAACTGCAAGCCTGCTTTAGTGCCCATGGTTGTAGGAATTAAACTCAGTGAGGGGATGTGTCCTAGCACTCTTGAGGAAAATAAGAGAATGGAGAAGACTCCATGTGCTTCTGCATTGGGATCTTTGATGTATGCCATGTTATTCACATGCCCTGGTTTGTGCTATATTGTTGGAGTGTTGAGTAGATATCAAATGAATCCAGGAATTGGGCATTGGAATCAAATTAAACATGCTCTTCATTATGTTCAAGAAACACTGGATTATTCACTCTGTTTTCACCAAAAGGATCTACACCTGCAGGGCTACACTGATGCTGATTGGCAGGGTGATCTGGACGACTAGAAGTCTACGTATGGGTATCTATTTACATTAGCTGGTGGCGCTATATCTTGGAGTAGTAAGAAGCAAGATTCGTTGGTGTTATCTTCCATGGAGGCAAAGTATATTGCTGCGCCAGAAGCTATGAAGAAGGCGGTGTGATTGAAGGAATTTCTTTCGACTTTGAAGTTTGTTGAAAGTGCTAGCAAACCAGTGGTGGTGTACTGTGATAATCAGGTTGCAATAAAGGTTTCCAGATATCCCAAGTTCCACAACAAAATCAAACATATTGAGGGAAGGTATCACTATATACGTGATGTAATTAATAGACTTTTATGTCTGTTTCTTTAGAGTTTCTACCTAGTACTGATATGGTTCCCGATCCCTTGACTAAGTCACTTAGTCAGGTGGTGTTTGGTAAGCATGTTCAGGCTATGGGTTTACGAATTGAATGGTCGTTTTGGACAAGTGGGAGATGTTGGGATTATGTGTCCTGCAACTATATTCAAACACTTATTATCATTAATATTAGTAATACCTCATATGGAATTATACATGTGTTTTGTGCATGGAATTACTCTTGTTGGAATGTACTCCCTCCGTCCCAAAATTCTTGTCTCTAGATTTATCTAGATACGGATATATCTAACACTAAAACGTGAATAGATACATCGGTATGTAGACAAATCTAAGACAAGAATTTTGAGACGGAGGGAGTACTTAAGTGTTGCATGCTTAAGAAAACCGGTCAATTATCGGTGGAATACAATATGTTTTATATATTGGAAAGACTATCCAGGTACGCTGATAATTGAAGAAGCTAGATCATGTAATTAGATTAGACCCTAATGTTGATCTACATAATTAGAGGAATTTATACTTTATTACGTTTCTCACAAGCGCGTGCTTCGGGAACTCGACGGATAGGATCCGCTAATAACAAATTATATCGTGGTTGGTAGTTTTATCTAGACTCTATCCGGAAACTAGTTTAAAGACTAGGAATCTTATAATTATATAAGAGTCGGATTCTTTGGAAATGCAGTATAAGAATGTTTCTACCCCCTAGGCTCGGATATGCGATTGTGAGCGGTACCACGTAGCGCAGGTAAGGAGGGTTACGCCCCGTCAAAGATGTAGGAGTACCGATGTTTCCATAAGAGCCAGATGACGAGGGTGGACAACGAAGCAACGCCCTTGCGTTTGCGTAGGCACTCCGGGGAGGCATGCTGGGTGGTGTGCCACCAGCTGGAGATCACCGTATCGGCCGTAGGTGCCATGACAGGCAGTAGGCACCAGCTCAAGGTTTCATGCGAGATAGTGCGGGAGAAAACGCAGAGTAAATGATGGATCGTTTCGAATTCCTAGTCTAAGTCTACTGGGATTTAGTGAAAAATGATGGTCCCTCTTAACCAGCGAACATCAGATTGAAAGCATGACAATTGTGCACGATTTGCATGACAATTTATGTTGGCCAAGGACAGCAAATTTAGTTGGCAAGCATAACAAATTCGTTTTAGTTTATTTTTCTGCCGGGATTTACCATGCTTGCAAACTAAAATTACGAGACGATATGAAATTACCATAAAATCATTCGATTTGCCATCCCCTGGCGAGCATTATAATTTAGGTTATGTGATATCCAAGGGAGAACGGGCAAGGCCGAAAAAGAATATTAGGAGAAGAGGAAAGGGAGGAAGCAAATGAAAGGGTGAACAGTAAAATCAAGAAAAAATTCCTAATTTTTTCAGTGAAACATTGATAAATGATTTACGAAAACACTAACGCCCACACGTGTGAAAATATTGCAACTCGTCCACACGCCTGGATCACCATCCAGTTAAATTTGCACGAATCTTAACATACTGAGGCAGTTTTCGTGTGCCACGTAGGACAAGGTCGGTGTGTGGAGGTTTCACAGTTCGCCCGCACTCCGGTTTCTCGCTCGGACGAGGCCGGTTGCCAGTCAGACGTGCGGTGGAAGTATTGTCGCGCCCGCACGCCGCGCACGACTACTGTTCACCATCTGCCACGTCTGCCCATTTTTCCACTCTCCTACACTCAAAGCTGTCAGTTGCCATGTGTTTTGCAGGGTACATGGCAACTGCCCTGGTATGCTTGTAAGCAGATGGCAACTCTCTCTTTACCCGAACATGTTATTTTGCCATGTCTTTTTGTATGCTTCATGGCAACTGCCTAGTGTTAGTAGGTGGCAACTCCTAAAGATACCACCGCCGCCCACACGCCCGTCTTCTCTCCCACACCCAAAGCTGTCAGTTGCCATGTGTCTTGCAGGGTACATGGCAACTGCCTAGTGTGCTTGTAAGTAGATGACAACTCTCTCTTTACCCGAACATGTTATTTTGCCATGTCTTTTTGTAGTGCTACGTGGCAACTGTCTAGTGTTAGTAGGTGGCAACTCCTAAAGTTTTCAAATCATGGCAACTATAGTAGACCAGACCATACATGGCAACAGTTGCACTTGTCCAAAAAGGTATCTGGCACTTGACCTGAGATGGCAACTGCAGTTGAGCAACCGTGACAACTTTAGTTGTCAGACATGGCAACTGTAGTTTAGCAACATGGCAACTGCAGTTAAACGAACATGGAAGAGGGTCCAGACCATGACAACTGCGGGAACGCGTGGTGACTGTCACGCGAGGCGTGTGGCTCGCAGGGGAGGGGCGACGACCGAGAGAGGTCGTGCGGGCCGTGGGGTTGCTCGCCCGGACGCGTGGGCGATCGCGCCGCACGCCGAATGTGCAGGTTGTGGCGGGGTGCGCCCGGACGTGCTCGTGCGGGCGGGTCTGTGTCGATGCCACACGAGACGTGCGGCGCATACCCCCTAGATGCCACACGTGTGGCAGTTATCGTCGTCCATGATTTAATAGCTTACAAAATTTCAACATCAGATAGCATCCATAGAAAATCTGGTAAAAGAACAAAATCAATGGCTTGTGAAACATTGAATTTTTTACTGTTCACCTGAGCTTACAAGCTCGGGATCAGAACAGAACAGCCGTGTCCGGAAGCAAACACGTTTAAGACTAGACTAGAAGACTTGGATTCTTGCATCCGGTGACCGGTGAAGCATGACGGTGTTGATTGATTTTCTACTCGCGTCTGTTGACCGGTGGTACCTCGCGCCGTCTCCCTCCCGGAAAGATCTTCATTCCTTCCGCGCCGAAAACGACGGCGAGCCACCCCGAGACCGCGTCAGCCCGCTGCCCCCCACCCGCACGTCATTCCGCCCAAGCGTCCCGGCCGGCGCCTTGACTCCACGCCCGCCGTCGCCATCGCCCCCGCAGCTGTTGCTCGCTCGCTCCCACTCCCACACCACGACACGGCGACCGTCCTGCCCACACACCGACGCGACGGCCTCTCTCTCCCTCCTCTCTGACCCATTCTCCTCTCCGCACCGGCTTATAATGCGCGCTCGGTGGAGCCGAGGAGCTTAACTGGCTGCTGGTGGAGTGGAGCGGAGCGGCGATGATGATGGACCTGGGCGCCGCGCGCGCGACGCCGCCGTCGGCGCAGGAGGCGGCCGAGGCGGCCGTGCGCGCGGTCGGCTGCGGCTACGACCTCGCCGACGACCTCCGCCTCTTCCGCGCCAAGGACCGCCTGCTCGACCTCGGCGGCGGGGGCGGGGGCGGCGAGCGGGACCTGTGCCTGCCGGGCGGGGCCGTGGTGGCCGGCGTGCCCGCGGGGGTCGTCGCCGACAAGGGCGAGCGCGCGCGCTTCCGCTCCGACGTGCTCTCCTTCGCGCAGATGGCGGAGCACGTCAACCAGTCGCTGTCGCTGACGGGCAAGATCCCCTCGGGCCCCTTCAACGCCATGTTCGACTACCGCGGCTGCTGGCACCGGGACGCCGCCGCCACGCGCAGCCTCTGCTTCGACGCCCGCCTCGTCGAGCTCTACGCCGTCGAGGCCCCCCGCGGCGCGCGCCTCGCCCTCCGCGACCACGTCGCCCGCGACGTCCCGACCTCCTGGGACCCCCCGGCGCTCGCCGCCTTCATCGACACGCACGGCACCCACGTCGTCGTCGGCGTCAGGATGGGGGGCAAGGACGTCGTCTGCGTGAAGCAGCTCAGGGGCTCCTCCCTCGAGCCGCGGGACGTGCAGGCCCGCCTCAAGAAGCTCGCCGACGCCACCTTCTCCCAGTCCCAGGACCGACGGCAGAGCTCCTCCGGCGCCAAGAGCCGCGGGTCGTCGTCACGGAGACCTCCCGGCCCCGGCTCCGCTGCCTGGCGCGCCTTCAGGTCGCCGGTCATCCACAACAAGGACGATGTCGTCGGCATCCACGTGAGGCGAGGCGGCGTCGACGACGGGCAGGGCCACGACGACTGGCTCGCCACCGTCGCCGCCTCGCCGGACGTCATCTCCATGGCCTTCGTGCCCATCACCTCCCTGCTCACCGGCGTCCCCGGCCGCGGCTTCCTCAACCACGCCGTCAATCTCTACCTCAGATGTAGGATACTCTCTTCTTCTCAGCTTGTGTATGTGTGTGTCTGACTCTGACCATCTAACCATTAATTTGTTTGGCTGTGGGATCATCAGACAAGCCGCCGATAGAGGAGCTGGAGCAGTTCCTGGAGTTCCAGGTGCCGCGGCAGTGGGCGCCGGAGTTCGGCGAGCTGCCGCTGGCTCTCGGCCCGCAGAGGAAGAAGAAGAAGGACAGCCTGCCGGCGCTCCAGTTCACGCTCATGGGGCCCAAGCTCCGGGTCAACACGGCCAAGGTGGACTCCGGGGGGCGGCCGGTGACGGGCATCCGGCTGTTCCTGGAGGGCAAGAAGAACAGCCGGCTGGGCGTGCACCTGCAGCACCTGTCGGCGACGCCGCGCGCGGTCCCCATCGTCGTCGGCGAGGCGGTCACCACCGCCGCCAGGGACGCCGTGAACGAGCGCGCCTACTTCGAGCCCGTGAGGTCGTCGCTTCTGACGCACGCGTGCACGGCGCCGGTGCAGCACGCCGGCGCGCGCATCGACGACTGCGCGGCCGTGGTGACCGCGGCCTGGCTGGAGGTGCGCGAGGCGTGCCTGAAGAAGGTGCTCTTCCTGCGTCTCGGCTTCTCCGGCGTGGCGCGGACCAAGATACGGCGGTCGGAGTGGGACGGCCCGCTCGCCACGACCCGCAAGTCGGGCTCGCTGTCGGCGATGCTCAGCGCGGCGCTGTCGGGCACCGCCGCGGTGCCGCCGCAGGGGGAGCCGATGGAGGGGAAGGTGGAGGTGAACTCGGCCGTGTTCCCCAAGGGCCCGCCGGTGCCGCTGCCCGTGCAGAGGATGGCAAAGTACATCGACACGACGGAGGTGACGAGGGGCCCCGACGACCTGCCGGGGTACTGGGTGGTCACCGGCGCCAAGCTCTGCGTGGAAGGCGGCAAGGTGGCGCTCAAGGCCAAGTACTCGCTGCTCATCTCGGCGCCGGAGGACGACGAGGTTTGAATCAGTTGTGCATATCGTGTACAGACTACAGAGCGCGCGCATACATCAAGAGGTGGTACAGACTGTAGATTAGAGAGTGCTTGTCAATTCTTGTAAATCAGGGCCAGTTAGAGCTGCGAGATGTTGAAGTTTGTCAAAAGTAGAAAATAGAGACTACACATTTTAAGCATATTCCCTTGCTGAAGATGTCATCCGCTTAACTTTTACTGGCAACTGTAATTGTAAGATGGAATGCATGAACCAGCATCCACCGATTTTGTATCACAAAACCCAACAGAACTGAAGCTCTGATATCATCATCATCCTCGTCATACAAGTTCAGGTAAGAACATACACAGTTGCATCTAATGTACATGCATCAAGCACAGAGGGTGCTCGGTTTCTCGGCCGAAGAGCTCGAAAGGCCAGGCCACCTTAAAACCTCTCCATGGTACCGACCACCGGCTGTGCCTCCACACGCTGCCTCTTCTCGGAAAGATAGGGACCCCTTCTGACCGCCTCATTCAGCTGCAGCAAGAGGCATTTGTTTCCTCGGTCAACAGTCACGCTTCAAACGACAAGAACCAGCGGATACAGGAACCGGGGACATACCTTTCCAATGAGTTCAGAAAGGCTCGGTTCATGAAGAAGGTGCGACGATGACAAGGCCTTGTTGATTGCCACACAGCAAGTGTACCGTGCCTCCATGCCTATGATGATAGTATAACGAACCAATGTCATCATCAGAAAAGTTGGTTCAGTAAACAGAATATGCATGGTTCATGACTGGATTAGCAGCAAAGAACAGCTCCGGCGTATTGCCAAGAGCCAATGATGCTACGAGGTCAGAAGGCAGCTGGGCACTTGGACGTGCACTAAACTTCAGAGCAAACATTTGGATCGAGGGAAGTTAAGCGGGACATTATGTGTAAGCATTACATCACCGGCAGCAAACTCCAAATCAGTTATGACAGATGGTATTCAAATGCTAAAAGGAACATTGCAGCAGTGCAGCACACTAACTTTGGCAGGGAAAAAATCTTTCAAGTGACAGATGTATGCTTTTATAAGAAATGACATGTCTATAGTTACTGCATTTAGTAGTAGAAGTACTACTAAGTCCTTACCAAGTTTTGTTGTCTCCATTTTTGGATCCGTAACAATTCCGATTATCTCTGGCTTTGAGCAAACTTCCCTTAGGCACCATTCTCGGACAACCAGTCCTGACAGTACTCTATAACCCTGCAAACATTCAATGCGATGCAATCAGTATAATGAGTATAGTCAATGTGATTACTCAAACAAAGACATAACTCAGCAACAGATGAAAAGAATATATCAGCAACAAGTAGACTTTAACAAGCAAGAATTGCTTACAGCAACCCGAACGTCTGGATCTTGTTGTAGAATTGATAGAAGAAGAGCCTGCCAAAAAATTAAAGAAAACCACTATAAAGGCTAATTATAACGTTGAGTGAGAAAGATAAAACTAGAGAAATTGTGTTGCACTAACTGAAGGAGTTAATTTTGGACTGTTTGATGCGGCACTGTAGACTAAGCGCTTCAGGCACTCTTCTGCTTGATGATCATCCAGTTTCATCTGGTCCTCTTGTCGATCAACACCACATATGCTTCCAAAGGCATGTAAAGCGGCCTGAAAGTTCCACAGCGTCACTCTTAAGAGGAATAGTTTCTGGAGACTTTTCCAATGACAAACAGGGTTAGTAGTAGATGAACTTACCAGCTGTTTACCTCTGCCCTGCCTATCAAAGGACATTTCTACGACATGTCTGGCAATATTTGGTGGATCAGAGAGCAACAAGCATGCTCCTTGAGTTGCTATTTCACCAACGGAGCCAGACAAACAAAGAGTAGGTCAGATAGTGAAATGAAGTATTATGGTTAATGAGACCACTACCAAACAGATGCATGTTTCACTACAACAGAAAGTTATAAGAAAGAAATAGAAAGATAACTTACTTGTACCAATTAGTCCTAAGGTCTCCAATGCGCTCTCAATTTCATCAGTATTTTGACCTTCCTCCGTCCTCAATATTTTGTCTATCGCCAAGAGCAGATTCGTAACACCTAACATGGAGAAATCTTGATTAACATATCAATCTAGTACCTTTTTTTTACAGAATCCCACCAAAGATACCCTCACACTAACAATACCTAGATGCATATAAATGTTCTGATTTAAGGTCCCAGCAACAACTCAACAAATGGGTTATCAGTATTTATCAGAATTTAGCATAAAGGTTGAGTTCCCAATCATTTTATTTTAATGAAGAAGCTGTTCTTGAATTATTAATGTAGGAATACACTTCCATTTAGCAGAGAATGATATGCAGAAAGAAAATGTAGAGGAGAACGCACTAGAAATCAGAATTTTAGTATAGAAGCTGTGTTCAGAATCAAGTTTTTTTAGTGAAGGGGCTGTTCTTGAATTATTAGTGTAGCAACACATTTCCCTTTAACAGAGTACGATACGAAGAAATGAAGAGTAGAGGAGAACACACTGTAGAACATATAATGATCAATAATGCACACAATTAAAAAGATCAACAATATAAGTGAAAATATTTAGCAGGGCCGATTGACTGAAGGTGTAGTAGCTGCAAGACAAATCATGCTTACATGATTTTTCTATAGTCATAAAAGCATCAGCTGAAGAAAGAAGCCTCCCACTGATCAATGATGCCCTTGACCGTACAATAGAATCAGCTGAGGGATCGCTACACAAGGGCCAAAGATAAACAACATAAATTGGCTGAAAAACACAAAAGGAAAAACACAAATATGGACTTATGGAGGCAAGAGCTGAGTACTTGATCACATCAGTTATGTGTTGAAGCAAACTGGTCTTTAACAAGAACATATTGCTGTGAGGGTGCTCTGCAAGCTGCAAAACAAGTAAAGACATAATTAGCTAAAATGTATAGTTTATCTCAAATTCTACGATCTTGCATTCTTAGATCTCTATCGTCAACAATTACATAACAAAAACCTTGCGATCATTATGTATTTACTGTCATTTGATAAGTAATAAAATTCGTTTACATAGCATGTGATGAACAACAAATACTAGTGTGAGTTTAGGCAAATGAAGAGACAAAGAAAAAAGTGCAAAATATTTGGTTTCGAGAGCGGCGTTTTGGCTCCTAGGTGCATATGCACCCATTGCCGAAATACACATTTCGAAAAGTTGAAAAATTCGGAACAAAAATCCCACGTGTATATTCGGACATTTTATGTGCGTTCACAAGGTTTCGGTGAAAAACGACGTTTTTTGTGGCTTGTGTAAAAAAGATAAAGAAATGCCTCGTGAATAGTTAGAATGAAGCATCAGAAATTGCCTTTTTTACACAAGCCACAAAAAAACGTCGTTTTTCACTGAAACCTTGTGCACACACATAAAATGTCCGGATATACACGCGGGATTTTTGTTCCGAATTTTTCAACTTTTTGAAATGTGTATTTCGACAATGGGTGCATATGCACCTAGGAGCCAAAGGCAATTACCGGTTTCAAAGGTATAACATAATAAAAAGATCTCCCAGCAAACATAGATGGCTGAGGCTGATTGTGGACTCAAAGTGCCACAAAGTTAGAACGAGGCCTCCATTTAAAGAAATTGCACAATCTTCGAAAATCCCTCCTAACAAACATAGATTGAAGAGGCTTTCGATGGTGGACTTGAAGTGGCAAAGAATTAGACTGTCTTTACCTGTAGTAGCTGGTTTGTCAAGCTTGGCTTGTTTAGGTTTCTTTCTATTTTCCTTCTCTTAATTATCTTTTGTTTAGGGCTTCTCTCTTATTTTCCTTCTCTTACTTATGTTTTGTTTTGTCTTAAATCAATATAATTATGCAGCAGAAATGGAGAATCCACCCCATTCTTACAGAAACCAGGCTAACAGATAAATGCATCCTTCTCTCAGGAAAAGATGGATGCATGAATCAGGTGATAACAGGGGAAACCTGAGAAGGCAATCCAAGTAAGACATATAGTATTACCTCATAGAGGACCTCTAGTGCACTCAGGGTTTTAAGCATATCTTTTCTATCTTTTATCTCGTCCTCAAATAAGCTGAGAAGGTTTGAGTCACGAATCGCAGTAGCAGTACAACTTGATGCAGCAAAGAGCTTAGCTATCAAAGATAGAATGCGAATCCGTGCCTGCAAAGAAGAGGAACATGAACAACACCTTGAGCAGGTTTAACAGAACCATACTCATAGCATCTAGTACAATACACACATAACGATTCCTCTGTATCACACTAGATAGTTATTTTGCATCTCAACACATGTAAGTAATCTGCCAGTATTAGAAAAACAGCTCTGTGATCAACTACTTTAGATATTACTAAATGTAGGCTTCTACTTGTAGCCTGCCATTGCCTAGGAGTTCATGTATCAATTGTTTCCCAAATTGACCTAATAACGGTGGCTTTTGGATACCATACCATTGAGGATGACTGGGCTGCCACTTTGTTGAGTTGCAATCCTTGACCATCTGGTGGAAATATGATATCCTGAAAGCAAAAGCAAGAACAAAAAATAAAAATATTAGCATCTGCTACCCATATTAAGAGGGGCTCGACATTTATGGAAAAAGAATATAATACTCACGGTCCCTGTAGGAATTTCTGCTAGACGCTTTATGGCATCCAAAACAATTGCTGAGATCTCTTCGTCTCTACAGAAAGAAAACATAATTAATTGTAAGTAAAATACAAGCATAATGAATGTCATGGGACATGACCTGTCAGATGTAGTTTCTGATAATAAAGATACCCCTCAATCAAGCAGTTGATCAGAAGAGGGTACAGATTGTGCTGTACAAATGTGTCCACGGCAACAGCAATATCCCCAGCTTTGTCAAGAAGATGTACCACCTAGTATAGAACTTGAAAGTGAGGGTCTGGACTCTGGAGACATTGGCTGAGAAAGGGTTTACAGAAGATATTCTTTGCAAGATGATGTTAAACCTAGTACGTGAATGGTTATTTTAGACAAATAAGAAGGATCATGCATGAAATGGATTTGCAAGAGTTAGTAAAGCACATCAGTGTTCTGTTTGTACACAAATTTCACTCTGGTTGCTACCATATTAGAGAGTAGACGGCAAAGGAGTCAAAAACAGGCTTAAACTTATACTTTTTTTTTCTCAAACACGCATTGAAATCTGTTTCATTTCTATTCAAGGAGAACACCACGAGGCACACAGTACACGGCCAAGACCAAAACCAACTACCTGCTGCTATACAAAAAGGCGCAAAAAAAAAGCAAAAAAACAGACAAGTAAGCTAAATCAGGAGGCCAAGTGTGCTTAAAGAGTTCAACCTTGAAAGATACGCAGCTAACATTTGAACATTGATTGGAATTGTGCTTTACACACTTTACCATCTCAAGATAACCAATGCATGACATGAAATACTATTTCTGATTTCAATAACCAATTGGTGCCAAAAATTTTAAATGCCCAAAATGAACAAAGCAAGGAAACCATATCACAGAAAGCATCTGCTAGAGAAATATAATCAGATACATACCGCTTTGCAGGCCAATTGTCTGATACTATTTGAGTTTGTGAGCAACCCAGCTTGAATAAATTCCTGAAATAATCAATTGACAATTCAACATTTAGGCAATCAAACGAGCGCATAATAATACACAAAAGAGCATATGATACATAAACATGTTGATCATTTTGTAAGATACTTAATACTCCCTCCGTAAACTAATATAAGAACGTTTAGAATACTAAAATAGTGATCTAAACGCTCTTATATTAGTTTACAGAGGAGTAAATCGTAACTGCGCTGGTCAAGGCAAGAGGTTTAGGTGGCCATGTCTAAATAAATAAATAAACCGCCGGAGAGGCAGAGACAGTAGGTTACACATACTCCATAGCTTGGCAGAAGCGATGCTCCATATCTGGACGAAAATACTTTGTCCAAGCACGCTGCAACAGTTTCAACCGTCTCAGGTACGTCTGCCTGGCTCTGCAATACACTAGAGGACCAAGAAGACGAATTAAAACGGCAATTCATCACAATGGTCCACATAAATGCCATTCAAAGCATACATTCTTCATGGCATTTGCTGAAAAGAAGAGATGCATGGGAACGACTGGAACAGGACAAGGCTGTAATGCGGGAGAGATGCAGCCCACAAACAAAAATTGGTAGAGAAAATTACATGAACCTGAAACATTTAGAGGAGGGGGAACAAAACTCACCCTAGCAGCTTAGGCAGAGGGAACTGTTCCAGGAACTGCCTCACTGTGTCCTCACCATGCGTCCCTAGAATATAAATAAAAGGCAGGGTATGGTGATAGGTCAGCACCGACAACAAACCAACTACCTGGTGTCTTTGTCGAAATGCGACCCACAAGCCGAAGCTGAATTCACTACAATTTGGTGGGGGGAGGGACTAATCCCCTACGGTTCCAACATCGGAGATGGGAAAATAAGCACACTCGCAGCCACGCTGCCATTCCAGCGAACGACAGTGTAATGTAAATGTAATGTGAACCCAAGGCGCTGAAGCACCGAGGCTGTACTGGGACGCACGGTCCTCACTGAGACAGCCGCAACCTAATCGCTGGACCGTGGGGTGGGGATCCCCCTCCAGGCTCGAACGAACCCTACCAAGTAGTACCGACCGCCGAGATCGTATTTCCTCGCTTCCCCCGTCGCCGGAGGTGGGCAGGCGAGCAGAGGAGAGGCCCCGCGCCTCGGCGGAAATGGTCCGAGCAGCCGGGGTCGATGCGGCGGGGAAAGGCGTGATGGAAGGGGGAGGAAGGGGCGAACCTGGGTAGGAGGCGAAGTCGGCCGCCGCGCGGAGCAGGGCGTCCAGCTCGCCGGCATCCATCTCCGCCGCGGGATCCATCTGGTGGTGCTGCTGCTGCTGCTGTGGCCGCCGCGGGCTCGCTCTGGGTTTTGGTCGGGGGATTTGGCTTGGGAACGAAGTTGAACGCCGCCGTACCAGCGGTGGACTGGAGAAGAGAAGTGATGTGTGCCGTGCCCGGGGTGTAGTGTACCGGTGCCTGCCCCGTGCGCGTGCCGCGTGCCCCTCTTGTTCCGGGGCAGATGGGGACGGGGACAGCAGGCGGGCCCCGGCGCTGCCGACCTCGCTGGGACGGGTCTATCCGGGACTGTCCTCTATCCGCTGGGACGGGCGGAGGCGGCGCGAGACTAAGGGGGACGTCTAAAAGCGCCGCCTAGGGTGAGCCGGCGTAAAAAATGACCGGCGAGTCGGTCCCGAGCCGTCGGCCCCAGCGCCGCCCCCAGGCGCGTGTTAAAAAAAAGGGCCGTTCGGCGAAGTTATGATAAAAAGTAGTTAAATTTCGGCTAAACATGGCAAATTTCGGCGAAATTCGCGCATTTTCATTACATTAACCTAATTAAAAAAGAAAGAGGCTGAAGTCGTCGCCGCCATCGTCGTCGTCGGCCTTCTCCTCCTTGACGCGGGCGCCCCTGCTGGACCCGGCGTCGCCATGGCGGACTGGCGGCGGCGCGTCGTCGTCGTCGTCGTCGCTGTCGCATAGGACGACGACCCCGTCTTCATCGCGGCCGCGTCGGCGCTCCTCGAAGCGGCGCAGGGCGGCGCGCTGGCGCTCCTTCGCCTTCTCCCGGCGTGCCTTCTCCATCGCAATGGAGTCCTGGCGCGCCCATTCTAGGGCCGTGTCGTCGTCGTCGAACTCCGCCTTCACCGGCGCCAGCCCCGGCTCCGTCTTTGGCTTGACGAAGTGCGGAGGAGCCGACGAGGAGGAGGCGCGCCGGCCGCCCTCGTTGATGACGATGCCGGCGCTGCGAGTGCGCCGGCCGAGCGGCGACTCCGCCGCGGGCTCGGCCTTGACGCCGAGCAGGGCCGGAGTGCCGGAGGAGTGCGATAAGGATCGGGAGGAGGAGGAGGAGGAGGACCCGAACCTCCTTGGCGCCCATGGCCCGACGCGTCGGTGCTGCGCCGGGGGGTACGCCAACGGCGGGTCGTTGCCGCCCTTGAGGTACGTGAGCACGCCCTCGAGTGTGCGGCCGGGGACGCCCCACAAGAGGCGGCGCCCCTCGCTGTTCTGCCGGCTGCCGACCACCGGCGCGCCGTTGGTGGACGCCAATCGCTGCTGCTGGCGGCGCTCGAAATACGCCGCCCAGGCCGCGTGGTTGTCAGCGGCGTACTGGGGGAGGGAGAGTTGGGCGTCGATGAGGGACGCGCGCACGATCTCGACCTGCTCGGCGAAGTACTTCGGCTTCGCCACGGCGTCGGGCAACGGGGGAATGGGCACTCCCCCGGCGCTGAGTCTCCACCCCGTTGGCCCGGCGCACATGTCCGGCGGCACCGGGATGTTCGCCTGGAACAGGAGCCAGGACTCCTGTTCGCGGAGCGAACGGCGGCCGAAGCCGTTGGCCGCCGCCTCATCTCCGGGGAAGCGTTCTGCCATGGCGACGGCGCTCGGGAGAGGCAGGGAGAGGGAGGGGCTGGACGGCGGCGAGGGGCGGGGCTGGTGTGGGCACAGGCGAGTGGAGGCCGCCGACTTTTATAGCCGGGCCGCGCCCGTGTGTACGCGTGCGAGGGAGGGGATGCGTCGGCGCGCCGTCTCGTGAAGCGCCACCCGTGAAGGAATCAATGGCAAGGCTGACCGGCGGCAGCCTTGCCATTGATTCCCCCGCGGGAACCGAGGCCGTTGGGGGGAGACGAGGCGCCGAGTCGCTGACGCGGCTGGCCCGCGACTTCTTCGCGCCAAAACAGCTCGCCCCGGCGCCCCCGGACGCCCCCCAGCGGGCCGGGTTCGGGCTGGGTCCGCCGGCGCTGTTTTCGGCCCAAGCCGGCAAAAATCGGGCTCCTGGGGGCGCGACTGGGCCGTTTTTTCGGCGCCGGCGCGAAAAAATCGCCTGGGGAGGCCTTCCTGGGGGCGCGGCTGGAGATGCCCTAAGGGCATGTCTAACAGTGCCCTCAAAAACTCAACCTTCAAAACCAGTTTGAGGGCTGAGAAAATGTCGTTTTGAAGGCCTAAAATTCCTGGCGCAGATCAGTGCCCTCAAATCTGTTTTGGGGAGGGTTGGTTTGAGGGCACTGATCTGCGCCCCTGCCTTCAAACCCTCGCCTCGGCCTTGCGAGCTGCTTCTCCTTGCGCTTGGTAGCAGCCGCGGTGGAGGTTGCCGGCTTGCCGGGCTTCGCCGGTTTCGCCGCCTTCCCCGCTGATTTTGCCGGCTTCGCCGCGGGGGCGGGCACGGGCGGCTTGCTCGGCACGAGGTGGGTGCCCGCCCGCCTCCGTTTTTGGCCGTCGTGGGTGCCTGCCACCATCTCCGCCACGGCGGCGCCGGTCGAGGTGGCCGGTGGCGGGAGGCGCGGGTCGGGGGCGGGGGCGCGGGCGCGGGCGGGCACGGGCGCTGTGGGGCCGGGGGCGGGGGCGAGGGAGCGGGTCGCCGGGGCCTGGCCGGGCTCCATGGCCGGCGGTGGGGACGAGCACGGGCGGCGGCGGCGCGGAAGGCGCAGGGCGGCGAGGAGAGAAGTTAGGAAATTTCCCTCCCGCGCACGTGGTTGACCGAGTGAGGGTTCGGTCTGGAAAATTGGCCCAAACCCTCACTAGTGCAGGTTGGACTCCAAGTTGAGGGTTCGGCCTGAAATTTTTTTTTTTTGAGGGTTTAGGGATTTGAGGGTGCTGATCTGCACCTTTTTTCTGCTCAACCCTCAAACTGGCAGTTATTTTGAGGGTTTGACCAGTTTGAGGGCTCTGTTAGACATGCTCTAAGAGGCCTCCTTTTGTTTGGGCTACATCAAGAGCAACTTCAACGCGCCCACATAAACTGTTGCACGTGTCTATTTGACTCAAAACGGACACAAAAATCAGTCCAACGGGCCGACATAAACGGACCCGCGTCTGTTTTTTGTTCGCGCGATTCAGCTCAAATTTGGGCCGCATTTGCTACGGCGCGGACACACGGCAGACATGCACCACGCTCGCCCTTATCCTCCCCCTGGCCCGCCAGTAGATGGCACATTGGTCATTCTCCTTTCCTCCCATCGATAGTCGGCACACCCAGTCGCCCAGTTCCGGTGCCTAGGCCGACCGCCCATACCCACATACCTTCCCCAGTAGCACGCCACCCCCCGGCGATCCATACTCCAGCGTTAGGTGGACCGTTTTCCCGCCGTCACAACACGCCGACGTTGACGCCACCACCCCCTTGCCTTTCCTACCGACTCCACACAAGGGCGGCTACCTCGCTCGTCGGACGCCTCCACGTCGACAGGCCTGCTACTTGACCTCGGAGAGACGCGAGGATCTTCACGAGGCTCTTCACCGACCGGCTTCTTCCACCACGCTGGCAAGGTGTTCGACGGGTCGCCCCGCAAGGTACAAAATGGACTCTGGGAATGAGTACTTTTTCCATAATTTCATTTGCGATTCGGATGATTCTTCATCCAATGATGAGGAGATTGTGGTTGCTGCTTTGGTCACCCATGTCCACGTTAGTAGGCAGAGGCCGATATTCAGGGGCTCGATCCCGGGGCATACTGTTGAATCGCAACAGAGAGAGCGGCCATTGCCTACTCTGGCAGTACTTCGAGTCCCCCAACCCACTCTTCGAACACCACCTATTCCAGCGTCGTTTTCAAATGGCTAGACATGTGTTCAACCGTATCCTGGAGGGGGTGGTGGCGTACGATAACTATTACGAGTGCAAGGAGGATGCGCTGGGAAAGATTGGCATCTCCTCTTATCAGAAATGCACTGCGGCTATTCAGATGCTTCCATATGGAGTACCCGGTGATCTCAGTGATGACTATGTCCAAATGAGCGAGTCCACATGCATAGACTCCATGTACAAGTTCTACAAGTTTGTGGTAGCAGTGTTTGGCCCGGAGTACTTGAGGGAGCCAACTGTTGCAGATACAGCTCGGTTGTTGGCGATCAATGCGAGTAGGGCCTTTTCGGGGATGCTTGATAGCATAGATTGTATGCACTGGGAGTGGAAGAACTGCCCTTCTGCTTGGTAGGGGCAGTATATGGGCCATGTCAAAGCTTGCACTATCATACTTGAGCCCGTGACTTCACAAGATATCTGGATTTGACACTCTATCTTCGACATGGCCGGATTTCACAACGACATCAACGTGCTTCAGTGCTCACCGGTGTTTGCAAGTCTTACAAAAGGCAACTGCCCAGATGTCAATGTTGAGATCAGTGGCCACCACTACAACAAAGAATACTACCTAGCTTGCGGTATCTATTCTCAATGGACTACTCATGTGAAGACAATCCCCAACCCTGTAAGAGAGAAGAGAAAGAGATTTGCCCAAGCACAAGAGAGTGCCAAGGAGGATGTGGAGCGTGCCTTTGGTGGTCTTCAATCTCGACGGGGCATCATTCGCTATCCTGCTAGAACTTGGAGCACCAAGAAGTTGTGGGAATTGATGACTACTTGTGTGATCATGCACAACATGATCGTGGAGAATGAGCGTCCGGATTAAATCTACAACCAAGAGTTTCAATTTTAGGGTGACAATGTTGCGCCTGAACATTGAGGAGCGGCAACGGTTGCACAGTTCACTGAATTTCATCATCAATGCGTGGTTGGAAAACTCACATTCAACTGCAAGATGATTTGGTTGAGCATATGTGGACTCACGTTGACAACCAGTACATGTATCGGTTATTTTTCTTTTAAATGTATTTGAGACAAATAAAATTTTATTTGGCTTTTAAACTATGATATATTTATTTGGTTGTGAAACCATGAGAATTTGTATTTTATTTGAATTATGTGAACTTGATATGTCGCAAAAAGTGCTCAAAAATGGCTGCAAGGATGAAAATGCGCCCGCGTGTTGGCGCACAGCCGATCCAAACACAAAAGGGGGCGGACATGCCGACCCAAACGAACAAAATGCACGTCCATTTAGGTCGGCATGTTGGAATTGCTCTAAAACCTGGCAATGGGTGGCAAGGCCCAGCGCCCGGCCAGGTTTGGCCTCACTTTTTTTTCTCAAAAAAACTTATTTTAATTTTAGTTAATCTAGTATATAATTGTTTTTGACAAACTATCTATTTTATATTTATCTATAGTCTATAACTACTAATAAAGTACGAAATGCTTCTGCCCGTCTGCTGCGACATTTTGCAAAAAAAAACTCTACTCTTTCTTGAAATCAACTCGCAATCCCGGTTTAAGTGATTCCAGGTAAAATGTTTACTGTTCGTGCAAAAACTCCTATAGTTTCCTCAAACCAACCTGCGGTCCAGGTTTAAGTGACTCCAGAAAAACTTTTAGTTGTTTGTGGAAAACACCCTGACATTTGGTTTAATTAATTTCAACCCATATCATATGATTTTAAAAATAGTCATATCTTTTAATCCGTAACTTCAATTTTAACACATTATATATGGAGTTTGATTAAAAATATGTAAAAATGTGAATATGATGTTATTTTACTTGTTAAATATTTTTAAAATATTATTTATGGTGCAACCTTAATCAATAGTGCACGATCCACCTCTCTTTCGTATCGGTGTAGCTCCGAAAAAATGAATACCTCGGTAAAATTAGATTGGAGACGAAAGAAGTTATCTATAGCAACACATGGACACGTCTGCAAAACCTCACACGAAAAAAAAAAAACAGATTTCTAATCTTACGCGAAAAGAGAGATGCCTTAAGATTGACTACATTGAAACGCGTTGTGATGGTGTGAGCATAGAGGCCATCATCAACGAGGGTGGTAGAAGGAGAAGTGACAACATAGATGGGATGCCGTGTTCAAATAAATAACATGGACCTATTGGGTTCATGAGTCACGGTTATTGGGTTAGGGATGTGTGTTATTTTTTTTTCTTTCATTGCAACGCATGGACTCTTGTGCTAGCCTATACCTCGTATATCATCCTTTGTTTGTCCTACGTCGTTGCGCAGCACCACACGTCAAAATAGAAATTGCCATGGACAGGAATCGAACAAAGATGATGAGGGGAGTGCTCACCGGTGCAAACCAACTCAATTAGCTAATGATGGTTGTGCAAAAACAAAGGAATGTAACCTCTTATTTGTTAAGATAGTATCCTTAGGGCATGTACAACGGGGTGCTAATGACGGGCGCTAAGGCTAAAAATCCCGGCCGTTTTGCTAGCGCGGAGAGAAATTCCTGGCGCCTACTAGCCCGCGACGCCAGACTTGGCACCAAGCGCTTCAGTTCAGGGATAAGCTAATTTGATGAGAGAGAACAAGCGTCTCACAGCTCACGAGCGTTGGACGCCGAGACGCTTATCTGGACGCTAAGCATTACTTTTTTTATTTTTATTCCTTAAGCATCTACGCAAAGCGCCTACGCATTGAAGATGCCCTTACAATGAAATTTTAGAAGCCGGCCGACCCTGTACGTGGCCTAATTTTAGTATGTTGCACCCCTACGCACGTATGACGCGTCTCGTCCCCTCAGTTGAGTTTTCTTGGAAAATCGATTCGTTGGGGCTTTCGTCGTACGTGTCTTTGTACATGCTTTCGTCCGCCTGTTTGGTCTGTTTGTCCGTATGTCGTCCTATGTGTCTATCGCCCCAACGATGCAGCGTCGCATGTGTGGCCTTCGTGACCCTGTGTATCCAACAGAGGTTAGAGGCATCTCCAGCCGTTCGGCCCCCCAGGGCGCCGAAAAAGAGCGGTCTAGGGATGCGCCGGCGATAAACTCGGCGCTGGGGGTGGTTCGGCACCCAGCCGTCGTCCCCTAGGTCGCCCCTAGGCGCCGAATTCAGCCCAGCTTTCGGCTCAAATATGTTTAAAAACGGTCCGATATCTGCGTGAATCGGTCTATATTCGACGCGGTTCGGCGTGTTTCGGCGCGAATTTTCACATACAAATAGAAATCAATTAGTTCGTCACATAGTTCGGCGTGTTTCATCACATAAATCAAATAGTTCAACAAATAGTTCACTACAAATTATATAGTTTAACAAATAAAAACTCAAATTTCATCACACGTCATTCCCGGCCTCACCCTTGAGCCTTCATAGGTGCTCCACCAGATTGTGTTGCAATTCTTGATGCACCTGTGGGTCTCGGATCTCCTGACGCATATTGAGGTAGTCAGTCCAGTTTGCCGGTAGCTGGTGATCAACTTGGGCAAGAGGACCATGCTTGTAATATGGTTCAGTGTCAAACACTGGCTCTTCCTGCTCGCTCTCAATGATCATGTTGTGCAAGATGACACAGCAAGTCATGATCTCCCACACTTGATCTTTCGACCAGGTCTGAGTGGGGTACCAGACAACAGCAAATCGAGGTTGGAGCACACCAAATGCCCACTCGATATCCTTCCTGCAAGCCTCCTGAATCTTCGCAAACCAGGCGTTCTTGCCTCCTGGCACAGGGTTTGAGATGGTCTTCACAAATGTCGACCATCTCGAATAGATGACATCAGCTAGATAGTACCCCTTGTTGTACTGCCGTCCATTGACCTCAAAGTTCACCGGAGGAGAATGACCTTCAACAAGCTTGGCAAAGACTGGGGAGCACTGCAGGACGTTGATATCATTGTGAGTTCCTGGCATCCCAAAAAAGAGTGTCAAATCCAGAGGTCCTGTGTGGCCACTGCCTCAAGCACCACACTGCAACCGCCTTTGGCGCCTTTGTACAACCCCTGCCATGCAAATGGACAGTTCTTCCATTTCCAATGCATGCAGTCGATGCTTCCAAGCATCCTAGGAATCCTCTTGCTTCATTCTGTGTTAGGATCCGAGTAGTGTCTTCCGCATTGGGTGTTCGCAAGTACTGCGGTCCAAACACTGCCACCACTCCCCTACAGAACTTGTAGAAACACTCAATGGTGGTGGACTCGGCCATGCGCCCATAGTCGTCGAGTCAACCACCGGAAGCCCCGTATGCAAGCATCCTCATAGCTGTCGTGCACTTTTAGATCGAGGTGAATCCAAGTGTGCCGATGCAATCCTTCTTGCACTTGAAGTAGCTGTCGAACTCCCGGATGGAATTCACTATCCGGAGGAAAAGCTTTCGGCTCATCCAATAACGGCGCCGAAATATTTTCTCACCGTGCAATGGAGCGTCGGCGAAGTAGTCCGAGTAGAGCATGCAGTAGCCTTCCAGACGATGTCGGTTCTTTGCTTTCACCCGCCCAAGCACCGAGCCACCTCGCCGCGGCTTTTCACTGCTCGTGAGCAGGCCAGCGAGGGCGGCGAGCACCATGAGATGCTCCTGCTCCTGGACGTCGGCTTCGGCTTCCTCATCCAGCAACGCCGCGAGCGCCTCCTCCTCTTCGGAGTCCATCGCCGGGCCGGGCAATTCACCGAACACCTTGTGGGCGAGATGGGCACAAGCCCGTCGATGTACAGCCCTGCGCGGCCGGAACATCGGAAAAGGTGCCCGGGCGGCGGCGAAGAGGCTGCCTCGGCGAAACCCCTTCTTTTTTCCCGGCGGGAGATGGTCTACCTAGCTGCAGCGGGCGGTGGTCCACGCCGGGATCGGCAGGGTGGCTCAGGGTGGCGGCCGAGCGCGGGGGGTAGGAGGCGAATCTGGGCGGGTGGCTTGATTTTCGCCTGTCAATGTGGCCCCAGGAACGCTTTTCCCTTGCGCCGGAGCCCCCGAACGCCCCCCAGTGTGCCGGGTCCGGCCTGCGAGCGCCGGGCGCAAAAACGGGCCGAGCCGGCAGAATTCGGCGTCCTGGGGGCGCGACTGGGCCATTTTTTTGGCGCCGGCGCAAATAAATTGCCTGGGGAGGCCGTACTAGGGGCGCGGCTGGAGATGCTCTTATGGGCACAGGCTTCCTTCTCATGTGTAGTCCGGGTGGGATTCCTACAAATGAACGAACAAGTAATATAAACATGTACACAAGTGGGGTTCGATGTCCTCGCATCGATAAGCTTTTCTTCGTTCATTGTCCCTGCATGGGTTCACCCTTCGGTCCTGCAACGGCGCGCCCGTCGTGCACACCGGTTTGTCAGCCCTGCAGCCGCACAACTCCCTTTGTGGCCGCAGGGCAGCTTCATCCCCCGTCCGCGGCATGGAGCAGCTCGCAACACTAGACAACGATGACGACATACATCACAACGATGGAAGTTTGCAGTTCATCGGCAACGGCGTCTTGCAACTCAGCGGCAACGGTGACAATGGTTTGCAGTTCAGCGACAACGACAGCTTGTAACTAAGCAGCGACGGCTTGCAGGACATGGTGACGCTGACAACGACAACAATATGCAGCGCGACTACAACGGTGACAACTTACATCGGGTTAGCAATGCACGAAGGGTTAAGTAGGACAATGTTGTGCTCTTGGTATGATATCTTTTCTTTCAAGTTACTTTTTTTTTTGCGAATATTCTTTCAAGTTACTTGCTTCCACTATACACATGGTCTTGATTTGATTAATAAATCAAGTCTAAATTATGCCTCAAGCTGACCAAATTATCACGTTGCTATAATTAGAAATAGTATGGGCGCTATTGGCATCAGATGATGTGATTGGTCAATCGTATCTACTAGATTTGCCAGTCATGCATGCCGACAAGCCCAAGACCAATATGCTTAATAATGTTGACGGTCGACCTACGAGCTAAAGGTAGAAGACGTTGTTTTAATTAATCGCATTGGCTGTGTTAACTCTTTGTGAGCAAATTGAAAGCCCACTTTCTCGTCGCCGGAGCATACACCATGCCATGCACATGAGAGGACCGCAAATCGATGCCTGTGCGTTCCTAGCCCTCCTTTCCAGCACCGAGCAGCCTCCTCATTATTTTCCCTCAAGGGTGGCAGGATCGGGACATCGAGAGCTCGTCCAGGCATCCACAGACCTGGGTGGCGGCTACTGAGGCAAGAGGTTGCAAGAGGCTTGCACCACACGGGAATGTCCAACTCGGATAGTAAGGCATTGGGAGCTTCGGTAGCACCACAGGAAACTAAGGGAGGTGGAAGGGAGAGCTTGAGTTTGCCAGAGCAGTAGACCGGAGCTGTAGAGCATGGAGGCGCGTCTTTGCCGTACGCATTGAGGAGAGCTCGTGCTCGCGTGTTTAGTTTTTTTAGAGTTTGCTTGTGTGCAACCCGTCCGTTTGCATGCCCAATAGAAAGCACAATTCTTTTTTTTTATGCAGGCCCAAGCCCAATGAACAAAACGTCATGTGCTAAACTCACTTAAATCTAGATAGTTGGTTGGTTTCGAAAAACATAAGGGGATTATCTGCAAAAAGCGTGACGGGCGGGTAGAAACTCACCTCCTTTATTAGTAGGTATAGATATGATATTGCTTAAGATAAAATGAATAGAGAGTGTCCTTCACAAATTTAATATATATGATATAGACTATCAGAAGGGCTCGTGCGTTGCAGCGAGACAAAAAGTCATAATCTCCAATAGCCATGACCACATTTTACTGCATCACCGAAATACACTATCACTCTCAATTTTGTGAAATCATGAACAATTTTTAAAATCATGAACATTCTTTTAAACTCATGAACATATTTAAAATCATGAATATTTTTCAAAGTTGTGAACACTTTTACAAATTTTCGAACATTTCCTAAAATCAAGAACATTTTCTGAATTTGTGAACATTATACTATCCGCAAACATTTTCTTCAATCGGCGAACATTTCTAGAATCAAAAAACATTTTTTTGTAAATTAGTGGAACAAAATTTTAAATTCACGAACAATTTTTTGATTTAATGAACATTTTTTGAAATGCATGATAATTTTTTGAATAAGCAATTTTTTTTTGAATGAGTAAACAATTTTTTAAGTCACAAACAGTTCCTAAATTTTTAGGATATTCTTTATTGATGAATATTTCTTGAATTGGGGAAAATTTGTTCAGTTTCATTGAAATTTTTAATACAACAACTTTTTTTAAAATCGTTAAAATTTATTGCTTCACCAATATTATTTTTTTCAAAATTTCGAACACTTTTTGAATAAGCAAACATTTTTTTACAGAATCACGAACATTTTTTGATTCTACAAACAGTTTATCATTTAAAATAATATTTTAAATGATATTTTTTAAATTTTTGAAGTACCAAATTATTTAAAGTAGAAAAACTAAAAAAGAAAATAAAAATAAAGAAATAAAAAACAAAAATTAAAATCAGGTCGGCCGGACATGGGCCAGACCAAACGGGCACGCTGCGTCTTCTCCTAGCATGCAGAGCGCAGTATTGGCGGTTCTTACTGCATGGGCCGGCCCAGGCGAGGATTCGCCTGTGTAAAACATTTTTTATCACTTGTCACTGGTGGGTAATATTTTACAATTTTGGGGGCAATTTCCATGACGTACCGCCAGAAGCAATAGCCCCTTTATTATTAGTACCAAAACATGCCCGTGCATTGCAAGTTTGCAACGGAAGGAAAAAAGCATCCCTCATACACACATCCGACAACATCAGCAAACAATGTTCTTAAAAATATATTTATGGGCACAATTTCAAACAATATGAAAATCAACGTTAAGCCACTGATTTACATAAAGCTCGTATCAACAGTTTAATGTACATCAATGTACAGGGGTTGGTAGTGCACTATGCGAAATAAAGAGGATGATTGTGTACATACCTATAGGAATCAACATCCTCTATGATGTCAATAGTAGATTTTGTGAGAGCATCAAACTGTCATATCTACTAAATTTGAATAGGATAGGAAACATATATAATGGACATTTCTAAAATACCCAATATAGAGAAGATATTAATTAAGTTTACATCCTAAAGCAATTTAGAAATGATTAACATGCAATATAATAGCATATTTGAAATCTACGCATTTTCTGAGGGATTTTCATCGATAACATGTTAGATTTGGAGATAGGGTTTGAAAGTATTTCTTTTAAGGTTAGAAAACATATATAATAGACATTTCTAAAAACCTCATATAGTAAAGATATTAATTAAGTTTACATGCTAAAGCAATTTAGAAATTATTAACATGCAATATAATAGCATATTTGAAATCTACACATTTTTTGAGGGATTTTCATATATAACATGTTAGATTTGGTGATAGGGTTTGAAAGTTATGATTATTTTTCTAGAAAAATAGGGAGAAAGCGGGCTCGAACCCTGTTCTCGCGGGTGCAACATTGGCGCCCTAGCCACTGCGCTACTTACCTTCTCGTGATACATGTGGGGGATTTTCTGTAAATGAAACAAAGCTGACGTGATTTGTAAAGGATAAAAAACCGAATTGTTTTTTAGCTTGTGGGTGGCATAGTGGGTAATTCATTCTTAACTTCGGGGGAAACTTCGGTGACGAACGACCAGAAGCGATAGCCACTTTATTATTAGAATAGATAAAGATAAAGATTAGTGATTAGGTATATTAGAATAGATAAAGATAAAGATTAGTGATTAGGTATAGGTATAGACTAAGATATAATGCATCAGGAGTGGCCTTAACATTGTGACTAGACCATGACGGCGCGTGTTACTGCACCCGTCCTTTATGTAAATATAGGCGGCTTGATGCATCAAAGTTACGATGAACTTTTTTTATTTACAATATAGAATGTGTGTACTTGATCTCCAGACGCACCTAGAAACTCACCATGGAGAAATTGGATTTAATGGAATAACATGTTTTTGAGGATCCTGGCGTATAACTTGAGATAGTCCTTCATGTTCCTTCATACTTTTATTTTTCACATTGAAAATTGCCCTACATCATTTTTTCTGTTTCTTTGTAAAGTTGTGCCGAAGATTACGCATTAAATACAACATAACTAAACAAACTTAAATGGAAGAAGGTGCATAAATGTTACCTGAACTTCTCGGACAACAAAATATATTTCTTCTCAGCAAGGTGTCTCTTTACCTTGTCCCCATATCAGCCTAATAGCCGCACACTTTAGAACATGAATGTAATTGGATTTTATACCTAAACAAGGGAAAACTTATCTAAAATAAAACGACAAACATATTTTCCCCTAACCAAGTTCTGATTTTTTCCTTCTATATACGTTGTAGGGTAATTATCTTCACCAACCTCTTGCAAATGTTTTTTTTATCAAATACACTTGTTGTACTTGTACCACAAATGCCATGTGAATTATCCACAAAATATAAATGACAAAATTTGGTGAGTGAGCAGCTGGCTATAAAATGGTAAGTAGCAAGTACATTTTTTTCAGGTCAGATCCGCACAAAAAACACAAATCTAGCATAAAAGTCTGCAAGTTGATCCATGTTAGTGAGAACATGCAAGAAATCAAAGAGGCCACATTAATCAGTTGGACTGACATAGGTTTCCCTCTAACTTGTAAAAATCTAACCATTCGGTTCACCATCACCTGCAGATGACTTGCAGACATCCAAGTTAAATGCGATATGAAAACATCTTGGACAAAGTTAGACAAAAAAAAAAGTTGCAAACAATGCAGTTCTACTTCTTCCTTGTTCTTGCCTTGCCTGATGTTAGGCTCGTGAGATATGAAAACATCTTTAACAAAGTTACGCAAAAAAATGAGTTGCAAACCATGAAATACTACTTCTTTTTCCCCTTGCCTTGCCTTGATGTTCGGCTCTTAAACCCAGTGATTCATCTGTATATTTATAGTTGCTGATAATATGCCCTAGAAATATACATATGTTACCTTTTTTTATTCTCAATACAACAACCGGATGAAGCAATCTGAACATGCCAACAAGGGGCGCACGTGCTGCGGCGGCACTGATACGCGATGCCGAGAGAGAGAGACAGAGAGACAGAGAGAGAGATCGTGTGCGCAACAGATCTCACCTGAAGGGGGAGGCACTTCACCGCCGCCGCCGCCTGTGGCGCTACAGATCTTACCTCAAAGGGGGCGCTTCACGGCCGCCGCCACCCAAGCGCGATTAGGATGAGGAGACGCTTAGAGAGAGAAGTCGAAACAAAGGGAGGAGGGCTTCGAGTGAAGGGACTTGCGTTATTTCCTCGTGAGTTTTCAATGGGCTTCCTGCAAGAACGAGCCCAATTAACCTCGTGGCTACAATTTTGCTGCGGGAGCAGCTGCCCCAGCCTGTTAGCGATCCTTATTAGCGAACGGATCTAGATTAGGCTTAATCTAACGATCGGAAAGGCTCAAAAGTGATGATCAGACGGTTGGCAACGCTGGTGGCCTGAGAGGGCTGGAAAAGTGCTCGGTTATAATGTATCTAAATATGGAGTTCAAAATCTAGCCACAACATCTTATATCTTAGGTATAGAAAAAATATATCATACTCCATCCGTCCGAAAATCTAGCTTCAACATCTTATATCTTATAGAATCACTCGCTCGCCTTGCAAGATTTGGTCGCAATATATAAACCCACGACATGGGAAAGAGTTCGGCAGCTGGTGAGCACCGCCGAAACAGCAGCCGAAGAGACAACTGAAGAAAGCAGAGGCGATCTCCGCCTTCCTTCTGACCATGGCGCTCGTAGGTAGCAATGCACGCTCCATTGCCCTCTTCTTGGTTCTCGCGATGGCGATGTCCTCCTCCATGTGGTCACGCTGCCACGCGCGTAAGCAGCAACAGTCTCTCCACGATTTTTACTCTGCATTTTCTGTTTGGTCGACAACGAGGTGCATGACAGCCTAAATATGTTCTGATATATGCAGTTGGGACATGGAATTGCACCGCCTCCGAGACGCAGCCCCTGCAGTATGTTTAAGTGCTTGGTGGAGTGCAAACACAGGACACCAGGGCTTAGTCCTCGCTACCACTGCAACCGCCTCGTCCACCCCGAGCAGTGCTGCTGCAAGCGTGGCCTAACTCAGAGCGACAGCCATGACGGCTGAGCGGTGTACATGACTGGCACCGAATGGACCAGCTTGTAATGCGTCAACCTAAGATTCAATAATATTGTTAGAATAAAATCCAAGGCATACCGTTGATCATCCGAGGATCAAGCAATCACACGAGCACGACACCGAGATTTGTTAACGAGGTTCACCGATATGGCTACATCCCCGGGGCCTGACTACGGGCGCTCCTCCCCGTGACACGGTCACAATACCGCACACCGGCCACCCGGGCGCCGGCACATGCCGCCGGCTCCCCCTTGCGCGCCTGTGCTATTATGCTGGCATAGGTTACATCGTGTGTCTACCCCCGCTATATATGAGAGGCCTAGGATACAAGTGTCCTACTAGGACACAACTCCATATCCTATCTAAACACAATACTACTACTACAAGTCCAACTGTAACCTACCTTGTACACTATATTCGACACAACTCCAACAAACTCCACCTTGGCGAATATACTCCACCACCCTGGATTTTTCCATGCGTCAAACTTCCATGTACATTGAACTTGAGTTTATCCCATGAGTATCGCTGCTACTCCAAAGACTCCATGCTACTACACCTGCAACTTGTAGTCATTCTGAGTCAAATTCGCAGTTGTCTCACCACATGTATGACCACCAGAGCCCTGGCCCGTCTCCATGTCCCGTGCACACCGCACGCCTCGCCGCTATTACTACGTCGAGCCTCCGCTGTATTGGTCGAGTCTCAAGGGTCGCGAACCCACACCACTCAACCCCCACTGCAGAGTACCATCGATCATCACCGACCGATGACGAGTTTCACGCTTCCATCAGACCACTGGGCTCCAGTCCGAACTACGTGTCCCTCGTTTTTTCCCGTTTGCTGAATAGGCTTCGACCCCGTCAACTTACGCCGTAGCCCCTCAATCCAGCTCCACCTTCAACATGACTCCATGGTAGATGATCAGTCCACCCCTGCGCCTCATCGACTTCAAGCTCCGTGTATACACCACCTTGAATCAATCCCGCGCCATAGTCTTGTCGAAGCCGCACAAGCCCTCGGGCCTGCGCCACGTGTTTCCACGCCCAGAAGTCGGTCACCATCAGCATCACGCTCCTATGTTGCCGTCGCCGATCCCGCACCGTCTTCTGTACCAACCGACTTGCGTCGATCCCGTCAGACTGCCCAGTCTGACCCAGCCGAACTCGTTCGACTGTATGACACGCTCAAGGCTCCCAAATCGTCTTCCGCGAATTTTCATCCATCAGATGATAATTCCATCTTAGCTGACATGACTTCCCGCAACGCCTTCAAGCATCCTCATTGTGCCAGCAAATCTCTCACCCTTGTCTGCCATAACCCAAGGTTTTCAGTTCCATGAACTTCTCCACCTCAAACCTGGTACACGTTGGTGTCATGGTTCTTTGTACGGCTGACCCTGCGAAAAATTATCCAAGTTTTCCACGTGATGCCCCAAGCACACGAACAACCTCCGCGTACTAATAGCAATTCCAACCAAAAAACCTTTGATCTTTCACGTGGTCTGTCCTCCCGTGGCTCAAACTCCAATGCTAGCTTAGCCTTTGCCTTGCCGATGCATACGCAAGTAGTGCTCCTGATAGATACATATCGCTTGACGGAAGTTTCCCTTACGCTAGACTGATTTGCCTGCCTGTCCGTGTCAGTACTATGGAGACTCGGTCTCCACTTCCTTTTTTTTTGTCTTCAAACAAATCTCCGGCACACTCATGCTTGAGTTCCTGCGTGGCGTGGAACAACATCATCGAGCCAGCTCCGGCGCACATGTGCTCGGCCACGCACCACAACCGAGCCGCCTGCTCCACAGCCTACTCGCACAAGTCCCACGCATCGCACACAACTCGCCGAGATCGTATCGATCTGACGCTTGCCTAGCTCAGGGCCACCTGTACGCTCGCCCGACGGATCCACACGATCAATCGCCGCACGTCTGCTGCCGCTGATGCTTTCGCCTCCCGTCTATCAATCCGATCCCGTCGAGAACTCCGCCAGCTTCCGATTGCTTGTTTTCCAATCTCATCGAGAACGACGCCACTGCCACAATCTCAGACTCGATACTTCCTGTAGATCAATACGATCCGCAGCCTCCAACCAACCTAGCTCTGATACCACTTGTTAGAATAAAATCCGAGGCATACCGTTGATCATCCGAGGATCAAGCAATCACACGAGCACGACACCGAGATTTGTTAACGAGGTTCACCGATATGGCTACATCCCCGGGGCCTGACTATGGGCGCTCCTCCCCGTGACACCGTCACAATACCGCACACCGGCCACCCGGGCGCCGGCACATGCCGCCGGCTCCCCCTTGCGCGCCTGTGCTATTATGCTGGCATAGGTTACATCGTGTGTCTACCCCCGCTATATATGAGAGGCCTAGGATACAAGTGTCCTACTAGGACACAACTCCATATCCTATCTAAACACAATACTACTACTACAAGTCCAACTGTAACCTACCTTGTACACTATATTCGACACAACTCCAACAAATATGTTGTGTTTCTCTGGAATAAATAAATACTCCCTCCGTTCCTAAATATTTGTCTTTTAAAGATTTCAAATGGACTATCACATACGGATGTATATAGACATATTTTAGGGTGTAGATTCACTCATTTTCATCTGTATGTAGTCACTTGTTGAAATATCTAGAAAGATAAATATTTAGGAATGGAGGAAGTAATAATTAGCAACACGAGCCACGAATGTGCTAAGAGTGAGTAGAAAAATAGTAATGTAGAAGACTGCCTGATAAGTTTGAGATGCATACCGAATTACTGATTAAAGAAATGGTAGAGAGACTGAAACGAGTGAGCTCGTGCAAACCATACATGTCCCTTTGGACTTGCCACAACAAACTTACGATCGAAGGAAAGCTATTTCTAAATGATCATTGTTTTTTCAGTAGTGGAGTCCTCTAGGAAAGAGGAAGGACAGTGAGGTGGCGAGAATGAGGCAATGCAAGATCCACGATGTTCACACCGCCAACAAGAACCCACACTTCATCCTCTGTTTCTTGATTCTCAAGCTGGTTAATCTTTCATTCCCTTGGGATAACTGAGATCACACTTCATCCTCGGTTTCTTGATTCTTAAGGTCGCTTGCTGGTTTTCAGATAACTCAAGAACATATATAAATTGAGTGATTTTGATGTAAAAATTCGAGGTGAGACTATTTAATTAGGTAAGAATCTTGTTTCTAGCACAATCATGGGATAGCTTAGGTGGCTGGAGCCAGTGGGACAGTACGTGAGATCCTGAATTTGATCCCCCACATGACCAAATATTTTTTTTAGTAAAAATATTTTTAGTTGTCCTCCAGAGTAGGCACAACCAGCCCATGCAGGGAACAGAAAAAAAATAGAGAAATTGCGCATGGGCCTTTGAGAAATATATGACGGACAAAAACAGTACGGGCTAGGTGACATGCAACGGTGTTTTGAGAGCAACTAATTAAGAAACGCTCGTTCGGAAGCCTCCCTCCATAAAGGGTCACTTGAGGTGGGCTGAGAGCGCGCCACTTGACGCAGGTTCTCAGCCTCTAGGCATTTTCGGCTTTTAGATTTATTTTCCAGCTTTTCGGTTATCCACAGGTCTTTCTTACCTTTTGGACAAACAAAATTGAAGAAAAATTATGCGAAAAAACATGTTTTCTTTTTTACTTTCCTTCCGCGGGAGATATGGTTTTGCTTCCGCAAGAGGCATGGCCATGCCTATCGGAAAGGAAAATATATTTCTCTCCTTCCACGAGAGGCACGACCGTGCCTCTCGCAAACATAAAAAAGCACGTTTTCTTTTTGTTTTCTTTCCCAAAAGGCACGGTTTTGCTTCCGCAAGAGGCACGGTGCCTCTCGAAAACGAAAAAATGTATTTTTTTTTCTTTGACGAGAGGCACGTTTTTGCTTCCTCGAGAGGCACGGCTATGCCTCTCAGAAACAGAAAAAAAAATCCTTTCGCGAGAGGCACGGTGCCTCTCGAAAACAAAAAAAATTGTGTTTTTGGCTTTGACGAGAGGCACGGTTTTGCTTCCTCGAGAGGCACGGCTATGCCTCTCAGAAACAGAAAAAAATATCCTTTCGCGAGAGGCACGGGTTTACTTCTCGTGGAGGCACGGATTTGTTTCCGTGAGAGGCACAATCATGCCTCTTTTAGAAAAGGAAAAATGTGCTCCCGTCTAGTTTTTTTCGTGAAAAAAAGTTCGTCAAACCTATCAACATGAGATCTAGTTTTGAAGTCATCGACGCGAGTAATCCAGCGGTGAAAACAGTTCGAGATTTGGATGCATGGTTTAAGAGATAAAACGTTTTGAATAAACAAATCTACAAAAAAAGGAAAACTTCCAGGTTGCGACAAGTGATGCACATGCAGTGCGCCACTTGTTGTAACATGACAAGATGGGAGTGACCTTTGCAAGGAGTGCTCCTTAATTAGTGATTTCACGGTTTTTTTCTTCTTTTGAGACAATCCTACAATGAGACGAAACAAGGTTTGACGATACAAAAGCAACGGACGGACGAAAAAAATACCAAAATGTGGGAGGAAGAACTTCCTCCCTTTATTAGTAGGTACTCCCTCCATTTTAAAATATAGTGCGCCCGCGTTTTCCGAGGTCCAACTTTGACCATAAATTTAACTAACGAGATGGACTGCGGCAGGAGAAAAAAATATATAATTGAAAACTTCTTTTGAATACGAATTCATTGGTATAACTTTTGCTCCCGTCGCAGTCGGTCTCGTTGGTTAAATTTATAGTCAAAGTTGAAGCACGGGAATAGAGGGAGCACTATATTTTGGAACGGAGAGAGTAAAATTTAGGTATAGAGCTATTGAGGTATAGAATAGGTATATTAAAAAAATGTTTCAAAATTTGTTTACGGTTTTCAAATTGTTCAGGGTTTCAAAATTTTGTTCAATTTTTTTTAAAAGTGTTCATGTTTTCAAATTTTCTTGTGATTTTCAAATTATCCCTGTTTCAAAACTTTAATTCTCAAAATAAAAAAATCAAATTAAAAAAAATTCACAACAAAAAGAACTGTCAAACAAATGTTCACGCTTAAAAAATTGAAATTTCAAATTTGTTAGAGTTTTTCAAAAACTTATTGGATTTTCAAACATTAGCCTTTTTAAAAAAAGTTATTCATAATTTCCAAACAAATCGAAACAATTCAAAATGGTATCTGGATTCTATGTTATAATTACAATTCTTAAACAAGCATGCTCCTCAGTTTTCACTAACATTTGTCAACCCCACTAGGGCTCCCAGTCGAGGGTCTATGGTTATTTAATGCTGAACAAAACAACAATTTTTTTAACGTAATTAGTACCACCTTGGATAATAAAAAAATATCACAAATAATGATATGGGTGGACGGACCGAAAAACGAAGAAACTCGCCCTCCTTTATTATAGGTACTAGATGATGCCCCGCGCGTAGCTGCGGGAACCGTGTTAAAACCAATGCATAAATAAGTGCTTAAAACCAATGAAAACAAATGTAAGAGTTTTACATATTTAAAATGATAAAACATAAAAGAACTATGTGACAAAATGATGTATAAAAGAGAAAAAAAATCCCCATAAAAAGAAGACATGATTGATGATGTGGCGTTGTTTGAGTTGATAGGTTAATGCAAAAATGCATGCATGCGTTGGGAAAAAAAAGACATGCATGACCAATGAGGTGACATAATTTACATTAATGCAAAAAGTAACTTATGAGCACATGCATGACTCCTTGATGCCACACAATTTTGATCGGAAGGTTGTAAATAATTGAGGTGATGTGGAAGCACGCATGTGTAGAGAAATCTAATAGTGGGGGCTAGCTATTTAGATATAGAAGATTCAAAAAATGTTCATCTTTTCAAAATTTATTCAGGGGTTTCAAATTGTTCTCTCTTTTAGAATTTCTTCAGAAAATTTAAAAATGTTTGCATTTTCAATTTTGTTCATGATTTTTAAATTGTTCTTAGTTTCTATTTTTTTTCAAATATTCAGGATTTAAAAGAATGAATTGTCAAAAGAATGTCCACACTTTCAAAAAAATGAAATTTCAAAATTTGTTCAAGTTGATAATTTTTTTTTGGATTTTCTAACAATGGCTAATTTTTAAAACCTATTCACAAATTTCCAATAAAATCAGAAAAATTCAAAAAGATGTTCGGTCAACATTACAATTAGTTGTTAAACATGCACACTACTCATTTGTTTTGTAATGTTTGTCAAGCTCACTGGTTAGGTAGTCTCCCTTAACCAGCAGAGGTCGAAAGTTTGGTTCCCAGCGAGGGCTCTCTATATGTTTTTTTCTCTCTCTTTTTTTTTGCAAGTTTGATTGCTCCCATGCTAACAAACGCGCTCGCACAACGACCACTAATGGGCCGACCCAGTTGGGGCTCTCTACGTTTTTGTCGTTTTTTTTTGCGAGTTCAATTCCTAGCATGCTAACGGGAGCGCTCGCAGAGCGGCCACTAATGGGCCGGTCCAGTCGGGGGAGTCTATGACTATTTGACGTTGATCGAAAAAAGCGATATTAAAAATATATAATAATATGGGTTAAGAGACAAAAAAATCGGAGAAATGTATCTTCCTTCATTATTAGGTAGAGATATATAGATATAGATATGGCCAACGATAAGCGCCGGTGCGCCGGCCCAAATTTGGGCCGGTCGCTGCCCAGCCGCTAGATTTACGCGTTTAGCTCTAGGATTATGTCTTTTTTCCCGCGTCTTCTTCTTCCCCAATCCTCCTCCACACTCGCACCTCCATAGACGAGCAGACCACCTGCCTCAAAGCACCAGTCCGCGCGCTCGTCGCCCCCGCAGCCGGTCGCCGGCCTCGCCACGGCTCGCCTGCCGCTGGCCTCGTCGTGGTCGGCTCATGTCTTTTTCGCCGGATCCACGCATGCAACAACCTTCACCCGCGGTTGAAGCTCCCTCGCCGGCGGTGGCAGCTAGGATGCCCGTAGCTCCGGCCGGTCGCCGATCGCAGCACCCCGATGACGAACTCGTGGAAAAAAGTACTCTCCTTCGGGTTTGCTGGTGGCAACAAAAATGTAAGCTAGTAGTAGCAAAACATTATGCTGGTTCCAGCAAAAAAAGCTCGTTGGTGTTGCCACCCCGTCGCCATTGAAGCAAAATTGATCACCGGTTGTAGCTTTTGTGATTGCCGGTTGTAGCTTTTGTGATTGTCGGTTGCAGCAAAACAATTCTTGGTTCGAGCTCACGTGGGTACTTCCAGCAAACTCTTGTTCGTTGCCCTCTACGGTTCCAGCATCTTTTCAACACGTGAGCGTGGGGAGCGGTTTGCCTGGGACTACCAGGCCAGCGTGGCATGAAAGCCAGCGTAGTGCGCGTGAGTGAGCGCGTCCGGCCAAAAGTTACGCCGGTGCCCCGTATATAAACGTTTCCTATAGATATAGCCTCAAGACCTTATACCCAGAACACTATATCTAACGAAGTTTTTGCCTTCATGTTTGCCCACTTGGCAGATTGGGACTGGGAGGCCTATGAAGTATGGACATGTGCATTTGTTTGGGAGATTGGGGGGGTAAAAATCGCGTGTGGTTGTAGGCTTCCATAGGTAAATTTTCTTAACTGGCTGTTGCTGTTTCGGTGTGGCCTTGGTGTGGCCTAAGCATTTATGTATGCTGATTTTGTGTCAGCGTATTTCTCTGTTTTTTTGTGCAAGTGACCAACTCCTGTTTGCTTTCTTCTTTTGCATGGGCCTCCATGCATGATCGTCTGGGTGTCATTTCGCGGAGGTTTACATATGGATGCATGCATGTATTGTACCGGAAAGATGTTTTGCGTGTTGTCTAGGTACTTGACGTGGCTATTTCATTGTTAAGACGTGTGTTGCCAGTCTTGACACCTGGGTTGATTTCCTTTTTTAGACTATGCCGCTTTCCTTCTCTTTCTTTCCAGAAAACTCCCGTCACGACCGCTTCACCGCCTCATCCTCCTATAAATAATCCTCATTCCAAATCAAAGTCCCGGCAACATCTACCTACGCCCATACATCTTGATCTCACGGTTGGTCTGCGACCCATGAGTCGGCGAAGCCCTCTGCTCCACGCATAAGATATAGCGGCGCATAGAGGAGACACGATGTATTGGAGGGGCGCGTAGGCTATGATAGAGGAATCACCGATGGCGTGCGTCCGTGTGGAGGCGAAGCTGCGGTTGCGCGCCATCCCATCCCCATGCGCAGGTGATCGCTCTCGCACACGGCCAGGGGCGGAGCTGGAGCAAATGATACCCGATGCACCACTTTAACATAGTGTAAAAATTTCAAGCAATGATTAATTGGAAAGCTGTGTTTCACGGCTTCTAATGTAGATTTTCGAACATAATAGAAGATGATATAAAAAATTAGGCACTAAAATGTTTACTATAATGATAGAAAAAAGAGATAAAATTATTTGAAAAGGGTATCTTGCATTCCCAAATTCCAAAATACACCAGGAAACGAGATAAGAAATAGAATGAACATTCAGGTAGAACATTATAAAATGTCCCATGAAAGTATTTAAATGACCAAAAATTCAGAATTACCTTTAGCACATTTTCTTGCTTGTCGACTGTATGGAAACTTGTGTAAACAGATAAAGTATATCCTAATTAGAACTTATAACCCTAGAAATTGCGCACATGTACCAAAAGCCCAAAACATAGCGATTTAATCTATTGACTACAAGTTTATTATAATTGTTGCAATTTGTAATATAGAAAAAGCAGGTCAAGATACCAGAATTGGAGTCCTTAGCAATCTAGGGTGAAACGGAAGATTGAACAGATTACCGAATTGCCGAGAGCCGGACCGACCAGATTTGAAATTGCGGCGTGCAGCATCGTCGCGTGCGCATCAATGCGCTAGGATTCAGGCGTGCGAATGGTGGTGGGCGCTGCGGCCTCCGGCGTCTCTATCGCCGCCGCCTTTGACTTGTCTGCGCGAGGCGTATGGAAGGGCTACGCAGTGTACGCACGTAGTACAAACAGGGGAAAGACTAATCCATCTTTTTCTTTTGAAGGGAAGGAAAGACAAATCAATCGATCGATGAGATGTAAAGTGAGCAACCACCCGCGCGTGTAGATGAGATGTGTGACGTGGGCTGGGAAGCAAACTCCTTTGTGCGATCAGCCTGCTTCGGCCCAGTTTGGAGGCGTGCGTCTGCCTGGAAAGACGAGACCTCCTATAGGTCACGCGACGCACAGGGGACGTGCACCTGGGCCGTCCCATTCGCTGTCCGTCAAGGAATGAAAAATTCGCCAAAAAAAAAGTGCTGTGGTGGCGATTCGAACCCACGACCTTACATAGTCGCACGCTCTGCTCTAGCCACTGCGCCAGGCTAATTACATTGAAATAAAAGCAGCGGGAGCTTAAATAAACGGCCACAGCGGCGAAAAGTAAAAACCAATTCGGCCAAGTCCCTAAATTAAAACCAGTTAAGACAATTACAAATTTTCAAAACTGCAGTATTTTTTGGAATATGTGAACAACTTTCGGAAACAAGAACAAAATTTTGAATTAGTGAAAAAATTAAACATGCGGACAATTTTTTGAATTTGTGAACAAATTTTGAAACATGAACATTTTTTTAATATGTGAACAAATTTTATGAAAACGAACAAATTTTGAATTTCCCAAATATTTTTAGAAAACATGAACATTTTTGGAATTTGTGAACAATTTTTCAAAGCACGAATGATTTTTGAATCTTGAGAACAAATTTGTAAGCGTGAACTTTTTTTGAAGCACGAACATTTTCTAAATCTTGAGAACAAAATTTTGAATTGGAGAACAATTTTGAAAAATCCTGAACAAATTTGGAAGCACGAACAATTTATTAAAGCACGAACATTTTTTGAATCTAGAGAACAAATTTTGAAAAAGTACAAACAAATTTGTAAGCGTGGATTTCAATATGTGAATAAAAAATTGAAAGCTGATACATTTTGTGAATTTTTTCAAAAGTTTTGAACTTTTTTGTGTAACGGGAACAACGTTTGAAAACAGTAACATTTTTGAAAAATTGTTACAAGAACATTTTCTGAAATGCCCAAACAATTTTTTTGAAATGCGAACATTTTTTAGAAACACGAACAATTTTTGAATTTTCCGAACAGTTTTCAAAAGAAACCGGAAACAGAAAAAAAACGAAAAAAATAAATGAAACAGCAAAACAAAAGAAAACAAAAAAACAAAAAAACTGGTGTAAAAATAGAAAAACCGGTTCAGGGAACCTTCTGAAACCGGCTGCCTCGCTGTGGGAAAGTGGGCCGGCCCAGTACTCGCGCTCGGGGGGATCGCCCTGTGCGAACGGTTGACATTTTGACGCAGTTAGCGTCAAATAGGATTTTCCTGGAAAGACAGACCCGATGCACTGGTCTTGGGCCAACCTGATGCACATGGCCTTTTTTGTGATAGTTAATGCTAAATTTTTTTCTGGACCCGTATTCCTGTGCATCAGGGTCGCCCCAATGGGCTCCGCCCGTGCACACAGTCTCCGCCGTCGACTTCCATCATCGTGCGTCCAGAACCCAGCCTCGACTGCATGCCAGAGCTCATCCGACTGAGGCACACACTCAACCACGATGTCGCGCCTGCGCGTCGTCGCCTCTAACATGACCGGCATGCGCGTTAGACCGTCCGCGACGACAGGGCCCGGCCACAACTCCTAGAGGAAGAACCCGCCACTGCAGGTGATGCCCTAGCTGTCTTTACCGGGTCTTGCGTTGACATGCAGGTGAAGAGCTCGCGTACTACACCGCCACCACCCGCTTTGCGTCCAGCCACTTCGGGTAGCTCCTGTCCTGCCGTAGTAGTAAGCTGTCGACGGTGGCTGTAGCGGGAGAACAGGTGGAGTGGGCTTATGTTGAACACCGACGCGGGGAAGTTACGTCGGAGCTTCGCCAGTTGTTCTCGCCGCTACAGCAGCTTGCATGTCAATATGATGCCAGTGGACGATTTTATGGCCGCGGCGATGGGTTTCAGCAGCTTGCGCATCAGTTGTGGTGCCTGTTGAGCTGCATCAGGTCACGCACCCGGCACCGGCGGTAGCTCGCTCACCTTCGTCTTGGATGATGGAACCAGACTCGCCCTGATTTGATGTAGCTCGCCACACGTGGCCTAAATTATGTTAGGGCATGTACAGTGGTTCTATCTTAGTAATGCCACGTAGGATAAATGATGAGGTGGAGGAGAGAGAAATCATAAGAGAAGGCTTGTCTTCTCTTAATTAAGAGAAGGCAAGAGATGATCTCTTAGCACAATATGTCTCACCATGTTTTTAGAAATAATTAGTTATTAAAGATAAGGCTAAGAGATGACCCATTGTAGACACATTTTTTTGTCATCTCTAATATACATGTAAGATTTAAGGTAAGACTATCTTATCAACCATTGTACATGCCCTTAGGCTACATGATGGAGCCAGACTCGGCCTGATTTGATGCATGCATGCACTGAGAATACGCATACATGCGGTCCATATCCCAACAACCATGGGAAAGGAATGTGACAACGTGAGCATTGATTACCACGGCTGTATTTCAAGTTTGCATGCGGTTGTTGGTTGTGGTATCCGCCGTTTAGATATTTTTTTTTGGGAAACGTTTCTCGCCGGACGACCGGCTGAACCTTGCGCCGGTCGCCCCGGCTCGCTCGCTTCGTGCAGGAGTCTCTACGTAGCCACGTACCCCATCGGGCCCCAGGCACTACATCTCCTTCCCATCCTTTTTATCTCTTTCTGCCTTATCTACTCCCATGCTCCCCATCTCCGCCACCAGGCCGCTCTTCGGGAGCCACACAGTTGACGGCTCCTCTCCACCGCATCGCCCCTGCCCACTCATCTCCCTCCTCAGCGATCATGGCCATCCCCTGCAAGCTTGAACCAGCCCCCACACCTGCTCACCCCCCTCCCCCACGGACGAGCGCTGCGCCTCATGGTGCGCGCAAGGCGGCCGGCGCAGAGATGCAGATGGGCGATGACGGGGAACAAGCAGCAGGACGGCGGTGCTACAACCCGCACCTGGTGGAGCTGCAACCGTTGGGCGGCGGTGCTGGAACCGCGAAGTACCGCTGCTGCTTCCCGCCGTTGCCGCCGACGGGACAATTTGTTTTTGCTGCAACCCTCACCGGCGGAGCTGCAACCGATGAGTTGTAGAGCTGGAACCAGCATCCACCGGTGCTGGAACCGGACGCTCCTCCCACGGCCGTCGTGATTTTTGCTGGAACCAGCCTAATGCTTTGCTTGAACTTGCTGTTTTTTTTGCTACATCGACTTTTCTTTTGGAATTTGCTTCCTGTGACTTTTATTCGAACCAATGTGGGTTTTTTGGAACCATCTATATGTTTTGCTGGAACGTGTTAGTGTTTTTGCTACATTAACTTTTGCTGGTGGATTTTGCTTCCTGTGATTTTTGCTTCTACCGGTATTATTGTTAGCTGGAACCGGCTAATTGTTTTGCTTCAATTGATGATTGGGGGTTTGTTACTGAGATTGTTTTGCTGGATCACGAGAGTGCTAGTCGACGGAGGTGGCGAGGCAGAGACGGTGACGCCAGAGATTTTGCTACAACCACATTACCAGTGCGCTGGAACCAGCCAGCGTCAGAGCTGCAGTTGCAGCTGAAGCTGGCACCCAACGGCGGGCGTGAGACAAGGGGGGCGGCAAGCGACAACGCGCTGGTGCAGCCGGGGCCGACGACGCCGATGAACGCGGCCGTTGCGTCTCGTGAAGCAGAAGCCCGACGGAGGAGATGCGATGGGCGCGACGAGTGCGCTCTCTCCTTTTCTGGATATGATGCAGGGTGCGGAGTGTTGGGGACGAAGCATAAGATAAGATCTGAACGGTTAGAGTGGAGCCATCGAACGGGCAGGGTGCGACCGGCCCAATTTTGGGCCGGCGCACCGGCGCCTATCAGTGCTCTTTCTTTTTACCATAACTAGTAAGATGCCCGTGCTATGCTACGGGGTCACAATTGATAAGTGAAACATTGTTTGCTTAAAAATTCCTACGAAACAATAAAAATTGTTCCTAGACAGTGATCAAGCAATGTTATATTGTTCATAGGCGCACATCAAGCACAATTAAACATGTGATTTCAGACCCCTTCGGCTTCGTCCAAGCCAACCATTTTCTTCCCCATCTTCACCTGCAGGAAGGTTTTTTGTTCTTCCTACCCGGCTTTCTCATTACTCACTTTAAATAGAAAATCCGACCACACACATTTAGTAATTGCGGCAATAATGACCACCTTTATCTCTGAATACAAGAGAACTCACATGAAAGAAGAGAACACAAATATAAACACTTTATTTATAACTTGCATACATAAGAGAGTATATAAAATTCATAGTGTTGCATGTACATGAATAATTGGCACTACAATATAGAAAGCATCATGAACGCTTCTCGTCGGAAGTTTATTCATAGAATGTAAATATCTAAAACATGCAAGACCTGAGCTCCAAAACAAATTTTGCTTAAATGCAAAGGAAACGTTGTTGATTCCATTGATAGGGAGAGTAAATATTGTATACATCAAACAATCACTACTGCATACATAACAGTCTTTATTGTTCACTGTATTACAATGAATGTTAGCATATGAACGTTACTTTCTCTATCTCTACTCTTCTCTTATAAAAAACCAAGTTGGTGATGATGGTGTAAAGTAAACTATGACAATTTTACAAAAGGATACCCGCACCTCTCTCGCCTCCTCACCTTATCTCTCATCTTTCCCGAGATATCATTTTTTCGATGAAATATTCTTAAAACCAATCATCTCATGAAGCATATAAGCCTCGACACGTGAAACACGCCATCAAGAACTTCACGTCATGGAAAATCAACACTATACTTAATCAATTGTTATTAAGCTTAAATGTACAAGAATAGGACAGAAGTAACAAGATATCCCCCCTACCACAAAACAGAGTATCTCCACTGTAAAAAGCAAAGTATTTAACTTAGCTACATAACAGCTTTTGAAGCATAGAAAATCAGTCTGGCTTTACGCCCTCTCAGTGCACCGCACACCTCCAGTCCACTCACCTCTGCCAATGGGGTGTGATCTCTTTGATTTTTCACCTCTTGCAAGCACTGCTTAATAACAAAATTATCAATAACCGTGTTTTAAAGTCTCAAACATAGTCACATATATATTGGTATATACAACAAAAATATAGGCACGATTTCCCCCTTTATTTGATATGTGTCTTGGATTATGTTAGGTATTACAAAAAATGCTCAACGTATAGCAAGGCACTAGAGACAATGCTGCTGGAGGGCATTCATTGTGTGAGTATATATACTAATTATTTGAACAAAACTTTCACCCTCTTACACTATATAAAGCAAGATTTGACTGTATCAAGATGAAAACCAAAGCCACTGCCTGGTACTTGAGGAAAACATAAAAAATAGTATATATTTTCCAGCCAGGAACTCTGTGCTTGATCTAGATCTTCTGGCTATTTTTAGCATACTTTTTCAGTCATCATAAATTTGTTTCTATACTGATGCTTATTATAATTAACTTCCTTGGTGATAAACACCTTCTTTACAACACTAATAGGCATAGAAGATCAAGCATATCACTTTAGGCTAGTTCTGTATGATGCAAGGTGCTGGAATGTTTACAGGATATGCAAGCAGATGTTTGAAATCCAACAACACTAATATGCTCCATTTGATCAGTTTGAAATCCAACAGGATATGCAAGCAGATGTTTTTACCAAGCAGTAAGGTACATGATACAAACTTTTTGTTTTCCTTTAGCACTTTGTTGGCACGAGGGCTGTAACATTTGGGGCATAGACCCGCTGCTTTCTTGACCCTGCAGTTCTTCAGCATCACTCCTAAATCCAAGGGTTTCTCCAGGAAACTCCTAAGCTTATCAAATATCTTTTGGACCTGCCATGTAAATCATTTTTTTCCAGAAATTTTAGTTATTTGGTGAGAACAAAAATACAAGTGTAGTTGGAGGTGATACTGAGTATATATGTGCATATGCGTGACAAAGTCACGTGATTTTATATAAAGGGAAATATAACAAATCTAGCTTGGGAATTTCTGTCTGAACAACTCCATTAAAACAAGCTGATCCACCTAGAACTAAGATGCAGATCTTTTAATAGCAAACAGACCAACCTAGAGTTCAAAATACCCAACAATCAATATGCATTAATAATAAAATGACAAAATTACATGTTACAGAACCACTACAACTCCCCGTCATGATGCTCAACTTCACCAAAAAAGTGTCGTCATCGTCTAATAGTAGTATATGTCGATACTCATCTATTGTGACCATTAGTAAATTTTTGGGCACTAAAAATCTTCATTAACAGAAAATTATGGCCAACATGATATTGAAGTTAATTCCTCTAACAGTAACTATGGCATGTCTTCTTGTTCATAGCCATTCCAGAAGAAGAATCCAAAAATGGAATTGAACCAAATATTGCTACAGTGGTGACCGGCTGACTGCTGTGGAACCAATAGCTAATGTTGAAAAGAAAAATAAAAACAATACACCTTGCAATATATTTATTGAACATAGGAGACAAGAGAGTTTCCCTACAAACACATGTCTGCAATTGCGCAAATAAGGATTGCCTAAAACACATCATACCTTGGTCCTTGGCGAACCAGATCAGAAGGCGAAGAGCGTGACCAGAGCGTGTTGAGCGTGTTGCTTCTTTGGATGTGGTTTGAGCAGCATGAGTCCCATTTGCCTGCTCACTTGATTTATAATGGGCTGCAAGAGTGGTTTCTAGACAGTTCGACATAGGCGCGCGGATTTGGATCATAGAAAAATTGAATTTGGTAGGCAACAAGGGTGGGCACAGTGAGGTTTTGAAAGGACAAGCGGTAGCCGGGCATAGCACCATAACTGGCCGTGAGCGCGCCGGCACGAAAGGGGAAACAGTAGTAGGTGGCAACTAACAAGGTCAGGACTTGTTCTTCTTCGAGGGCCATGAAAGCAGCAACTGACACCGAAACAAATCTTTAGGCTATTAATCTTTTTGAAGTAGCAGTGTAGTAGAGAAATGTTCCGGACATTAGAAGTTCCTGATTTCTGCAACAAGGTCAAAGGCAATGATTCAGAGTTCGGACTTGCTCAAAATGGGGAACGCTTTCTTTCGCAAAAGAAAATGGAGGAACACTTCACAATTAGAATAGCTTATCTTATAATTATAACCGAAGTATGCCTCAAGAAAAAAATTGAATAGGACGTAGCAAACAACGTAGCAAACATAGGTATGCAAATGGTCCAGATTTCCTGGATTTTGAAAAGCCAAATAGAAGTATATGGGTAAACTTATTGGATTTAATTATTGATTCCCTCAAAAATTCTATTAAGTAGAAGTAGCAAGGCTGAAGCATCTAGTTAGCATTGCATCTTATGGAATTACTAAAACTTATGGCCTAATATTTAATTGTAGACATTGTCAGTTTATCACCACTGGGAATTACAGTGGACAACTTTGAGACCTTGCATTGAGGGTACTCGTGAGATCGGAAACTTGCCTATTCTTGTCCAAACATCCGCATTTGGAGTGCCCAGCAACCTATAGAATTAAAAAATTAAGGTAGTCCATCAACATCTAATGCAATGACATGCATCTTCCAGTTTTGTCGTCGACTTCTTTAACACAAAATTAGGGCCTATGTGATATCAAAATCAATTCCTCTACTGCATTCTTATTCATAGTTTCATTCACCGCTTGTAATTCCTCACTAATAAAGTAATAATTAAGTTTCATTCATTTTAGAATAAGATTGTGGATAAGTAATTTTGAAACCAAACATTCCACATCTCTGCAATTGCACAAGTAAGGATTGCCTAACCAGATGAACATGACTTGACGAGAGATAGACGAGCTTTTACTCTTCCATCAACACACCATACCTAATACCTTGGTCCTTGATGAAGTAGATCAGAAGGCAAAGCGGCTCTAAAGATGTGAGAGCATGTGACACACTTCTTGGGATGTAATTCGAGCAGAGTAAGTCCCATCTAATTTGAGAGGCGCCATGGGTGGGCACAATGAGCTGTGGGAAGGGTAGGCAGTAGCCAAGCAGAGCACCTCCATGTCAACCATCACAATAGAATATGCCATGGAGCGCATCTGTGGGAGGGGAAATCAGTAGACGGTGGCAGCATAGTCGCCGAGGATGAGCAAGGCGCATCCACCATAACTGTGGAGGTTAGCGTCGGAGGAGATGAGGGAGAGGGTGGAGGAGATGAGGGAGAGGTGTGGGCTGTGGTGGTGAGCCTGCTGTAGCAAGAAAGGGAGGAGGAACGAGGGGTGTTGGAGCCATGGACGCAACCGACGGCATACATGCGAGGGGTGCCATCACGGGAGATGGGGTGTGAAGGGGATGGCGAGGAGGACGGGGTGATGGTGATAGTAGGCGGAGGGACTTCGGCCGGCAGCCGCAGAGGAGGTAGGAGAGTCGTCGGTGGACAGCAACAACGGCGTGCTTGCCGAGGTCGGCCTCGGAGCAGAGGGGTAAGGGGAGGAGGAGACGGCGAGCAGGAGGTGCTCGTGGTGGTGGTGGTGGGCGGTGGGACGAGAGGTGCTGGGGTGGATGGCGCCGGCATCGGCCACCGTGATAGATCCCCAATCTTGTCGGTCGATGGTTCTTACGGCAGCTATTTCCTTGGATGGTCAGGTCTTAGGTGAGTTGTGGAATAGACTGGATTGTTCTGGAGAGTTGGGGTTGGCTGCAAATGGGTGACGGAGCAGTGGGGGTCTTTTTGCAAAATTTTCACAGAGTGCTTCACGTGCGTTAGATGCAGATCCGACGACTGTAACTGAAGGATGGCAGGCACACCATCATCACCAATTCAGCTTTTTATAGGAGTAGAGATTCAACAGAGAGTTTTGAAACTTCAGCAAGTTAGAATTTGTCTAGCTACAAAGCTATAGCTTCTTTCTTTAAGAAAGGAAGACACGAATACAAAGAATGTTTTTGCATATTTTTTCATGGGTGATCTAGACTACCTATCCTGATCGAAATCTATGATTGAACTCGGTGGACATAAATTAACGAATAGTTTGATTTTCTTTTTTTCACATTTACCCTAACTTAAGTGCACTATAGGATACTTCGTCCAAGTTCTTCATCATGTCACATACACAACTACTTGGCTACACTTTTAGTAAATTTAGTTCCCTCATATGCAAAAAATGGCGAGCGGGGACGATGGATAGAGGTCTTGTCCAATAGTACATTTTGTGGGTTTTTTGAATAAGAGAAAGAAACACTAATACATCAGAATTAAAGGAAAAAACACAAATCTATGCTTCCGTAAAATCGACGCAAAAAATTAATAATCTTTTGTCCAGCCGATAAACTCAATTACACATCAATGATTCTTAAACGCCCGAGCAAACAAGTGTTGTCCAAACTAGCAACCAATCAGATGGTCACAAAACGCCCACATGAGTTTTCCTTTATTTTTCAGATCGACACATCTATGTATCATTGCATCACCAAAAAAATTCAGCGGCGATCGAACAATGATGTATGAATTACCGAAGAGTTGAAAATCGATCATACATTATCAATATATATTCCATCTATTTACAATGTACCAATTCTTTTCATTCAGTGAAGCATTTCTTTATGAAAGATTTCAGCATGCATACCAATATGATAACATACAAAATGAAGTAGACAAGCAAAACCTAAATAATTAATCGGATAATTAACAAATAAAGTTTAATATTAGCAGACACAAAATTTCTCACATAATGTATTAATAGGCGCGGCGTGCCACCGCGCAGGCATGGCTAGTATCTTATAGAATCAATCGCTCACTTTGTTAGATTGGGTCGCACCATTTATAAGCCCACGACAAGCGAAAGAGCTCGGCACCTAAAAAAAGCAGAAGCAACCTGGCGCTCGACTGTACGTTTTAACGCACGCTCCATTATCCTCTTCCTGATTCTCGCGCTGACGATGTCTGCCTTCACATGGTCACGCTGCCATGCGCGTAAGAAGCAGCAATCCCTCCATGATTTTACTCTGCATTTTTCTGTTTGATCAACTTATAAGGTATAAGTAGCAACCTAAACTTGTTCTGATTCAAGCAGTTGCGCCATGCATGGACGTGCGCCAACTCTGAGGCGTAGCCCTGCAGTATGTATAAGTGACTGAACGAGTGCAATGCCAGGGCGCCAGGAATTGTTCCTCACCCCCGCTGCAACCACTCCGTCCATCCCGAGCAGTGCTGCTGCAAGGTCCATGCGCCACCAACTCAGGCTTCCTGTGGTCGTATGGATTGTATTTATTATTTATAACTAATGTTATCAATTTAAGATAGCATATCATTACGTAAAATTGTCGACTTAGGAAAATAAGTACTCCAGGAAAAAGTGAATTTATTGTCATGCATGTTGGATGTTGCTATTCTCATTGTTACAGAAGTAATCACCCTTTATTGTCAGCAAAACATCATGAAAAAGAAAAGAAGAAACTCTCTGACATGCTATTGCTATCATTTGTATCTTGCTATCTGTAGGACACAGATAGAAAGAACTTTGAACTGCTAATATCTTAGTGGGTTTGAAATTGTTGACTCGGTGTCTGATTGTAAATATAGTAGATGTACATTTTTATAAATTTTGCACACAAAAAACACATGCGATCACTTCGTCCTAAATATAGTAGATGTACATTTTTATAAATTTTGCACACAAAAAACACATACGATCACGTCGTCCACGTGCATGGCGCATGCATGCAAAAAACCGTGTACAACTTGACGTAACCCTAACAGCTAAATGCAGAAAAAAAAATCCCATCGTCCACGTGCATGTCTGATACACTCGCGCAATCGCATACAGTACCCCTAACAATTAAACTAAAACATATCGGGCAAAAATGTCGCCAACGTGCATGGGCCATGCACACATACAAGCATGTACTGCTCGGGGTAACTTCAACAATTGAGCATACAATACTCCCCAACCAGACAAATCAGATTTAATTTTAGTACATCCGACCAACTCTGATAAGACAAAACTGATTTTTCTTTTGAGGGAAAAGACAAATTTGATTTGACTTCACTACATCCGATCAAATCCTGACAGCTACTCCCTCCGTTCCAAAATAGATGACCCAACTTTGTACCAAAAATAAATGACCGGTCATCTATTTTGGAACGGAGGGAGTACCTATTTAGACCCGTACACGGCCATCATGCAACGCCCTTCTCCGATCTACATGAAATCAGGACATGCAATACATGTATGAACTTAGCTGGAACAGGCTACAGAATATTCGCACATACAATGGAACCAAAGAAAAAAACATAGCTAGATTAAAAATATGTAACTGAAGAAACAAAGAAATACCGGACGGCAACACAGACACACATGGCCACAAGAAGCGGAGCTTCCACCGGAACTGATAGTGCGAGGAGCGCACTCCTCTGCCTCGCCCTCGGCCTCTGGGCGCAACCTGATCCACCCCTCTATGTCTCTACCGGATGGCGACGGCCGAACTGCATGGTGAGACAGAGCAGGCAGCAACCGCACGGCGCCCCTCGACGCGTAGAACCGTGATGCTCCAGCGGAACGCTCAATCTGGGAGAGGAGGAGGAGTGTAGGAAGAGAGAGGGTCGAGAGATTGTCCCTCCATGAATGCCTGCTCTCCTTACTGGACTTGTGAGGCATCGCCTCGACAAAGAAACAAGGGAGAGATGTCCCCCTCATAGTCCCCGCGTCAGCGCACATGTGCTCCAGCTCCGGCCCTGACATGCAGTGAAGGAAAGTCCGGTCTGAGATGCAACGTCTAACGTCAGATACATCACCCGGCCCAGCCTCGTCGACGCGCCAAGCACGTCTGTAGAACGACAAAGTTGTGATCGGAGCACCCATTAGCTTCACGATATCAAGACGGCCGCAAAAGAAATACAAATACCTGCGATCTGCGAACAGAAGTTAGACATCGAAGTCGAGAGCACGGCGGCGATGGCCGGCATCCTCGTACTTGCGTCCGCTCTCGCGTGAGGCGTCGCCGTCATCGAAGCAGCAGGCCACCATCGACTCCGGCAGTTGCGCTACCGCATCTGCGTCTAGCCAAGCGCGTGCAAGATCGCGGCGCTGCAGCACAACCTCGTCCAGTCCAGTCGGTGGTCCATGTCGCCGCACCTCAACATGTGCTCTGGCGGTTGTCAGTGACCGACAATCGTACACACCCGTCGTGCTGCCGCCGCCGTTCGTCGAGTCGCCATGGAAGGCCACAGATAGTAGGATCCTTCGACTGCATGAACCGAAGCACAAACATCACGCACAGGCACAGACAGCCAAGTCGCAGGCGACACACCGCGAACTCCGCTAGGCCGCGCAGCGCCGCAATCACATGTGAGTTGTGCCGACGCCCACCAGAACGGGCCACGTGCACCGCTGCGACACACTATGTGAGCCCTTCCATGGCCTCGTGCTCCCGCCACAGTGTCGCCCGTGCGGCCGTGCCCCGCGCTGGCCGTCGCCCTAGCTCGGGAGTGCGAGCTCTGATGCCATGCCGCGCGCCATCGGGAGCTCACCAACCGCTATCCGCCAGCGCCACCACTTCAGACCACACAGGCCGGAGGCCTCCCGCAACTGCAACCTCCATTCGTTGTTGCGCCTGCAGCTAGCGACGTGCCTCCTGCCTCAGATCGACGCCCAGGCAGAGAAGAAGACACACACAATAGAAAGAAGGGAAGAGGGCCTCGCCGGTGAAACTCACCTCGCAAAGACCTCCGCTCCGAAGGCCTCCCTGAGAAGACAGGCAAGAATGTGAGACCGGAACACCTTCCGAAGGTACACGCCGGTCCGGCAGAACACCGGAAGTAGCAGCACGGCCCGAACCACCGCGTCGGCCAACTACATCCCACCGCTAGCGAGGAGGCCGACCGGGCCGACGCGGTCGATTACGACCGGACGAAGAGGCGACCATGGAATTAATGTATCAGACACTGATGAAGACCTGACGCAACAATATGGCAAGGAAGGCAACCTATTTATAGCCCCGCGCCGTAGCATGGTACGTAGAAGTCTAACATGGGAAGGACGACAACAGTAGACGGCAAGTATTCCAGAACACGCTACAATAGCGGCACTGACAAGGAAGAATGGCAGGCTCTTGAATCGACCATAAAAGCGGGAGCGACGGAACCCAGCAGTAAGCTCTAGACAGGACGATCGAAACGACACCGCAGTTGCTGGGAATAGGACGACACCGCGTAGACGGAGAACCGATCAAGCCAATAAGGACACGTACGCAGAGCAGAAGCCAATGGAAACCCGCAGAAGCACCGGACCATAGACAAAATCTTGGGCTGCGAAGTCAACCAAACTGGCTGGCCCACATACAACCTAAAACGCTAGACGAACCAATGAAAAAGCTACACACGTTGAGAAAAATTTAAACAAAAACGTAGGGACACCAGACGACTGTACACGGCCATATACCAAAAAAATAGCACGTGGCATGTTCAAACTTACCCAGGGGTCATTTTCATCCAAGTGGTTGAATCTCAGGGCAAAAACATTGCCTGGAATAGAGACTTGGGTATTTCATAGGATAGGATTCCTATAGGAAAAATTCCTTTAGAGCCCTTTGGTTTGTAGGAATGGAATCATATTCCCGTAGATGAATTCTTTCTATCCTTTACATTTCATAGGAAAATAAACACTAGCCTAGATTTAATAGAAAAAAAATTCTATGATGTGAATCATAGGGCATCTCCTTTTCTATTCCTACTCATAGAATTTGAGATACATGTCAACTTATTTTCTATGACTTTTCTATTCCTACGATTTTCCTACCCTATAAACCAAAGAAGTCCTCAGAGTGACAGCCATGGCGGCTGAGCACCGTACATGACTGACACCGAATGGACCAGCCTTATCCAGATTCAGATTCAGGAAGCACATCATGTTTCTCTGGAAAAAAAATTAATTAGCCCCACCCTCCACTAATTAGCAAGAGTGAGTACAAAAGTAGTAGAAAGACTGGCTAACAGGTCTGAGATGCATACTGAATTACTGATTACAGAACCAATAGAGACTGAAGCGGGTGAAAACACCAAGACCCCCGTATCGACGAACGCCATGTATCGACGACTAGGCTCATGTCGCCGGTCGGTCGCTGGCACGCACCACCGCGCTGAAGGGGCCATCGACCAGTGCCTCATTAGAGAAAATTCCTTATTTGACACTGTCTTAAAATCTGGTTTCTTATTTGACACTGAATTTTTTTTCCACGAACGCCATGTATCGACGACTAGGCTCATGTCGCCGGTCGGTCGCTGGCACGCACCACCGCGCTGAAGGGGCCATCGACCAGTGCCTCATTAGAGAAAATTCCTTATTTGACACTGTCTTAAAATCTGGTTCCTTATTTGACACTGAATTTTTTTCCCTATTTGACATCAATCCTAAATTTTATTCCCTATACAACACTTTCATCCATTTTGAGCCTAAATGACACGTGAAAAGACCATTTTGCCCCTTATGCGGTATGTGTGTGTATGCGTGTGTATGTGTGCTGTTGCGTGCGTGGGTGCACGCGCACATGTGTGCTGCTGCGTGTGTGTTTGCTACTGCGTGTGTACGTGCGCGTGTGTGCGCGTGTGTGCTGTTGTGTGCCTATGTGCTACATGCGTGTGTGCTGCTGCGTGTGTGTGTGTGTTGTCGTGTGCTGCTGCGTGTGCGTGTGTGTGTGCTGCGTGCTTGTGTGTTGCTGCGTATGTGTGCGCGTGCATGTGTGTGCGCGCGCGCGTGTGTTGCTGCGTGTGTGTGCGCGTGCGTGCGTGTTGCTGCATGTGTATGTGCTGCTGCGTGTGTGCTCCTGCCCTCGCACTGATGCTACGTGTGTGCGCTACTGCCCCACACACACATACCGTATGAGGGGCAAAAGAGTCTTTTCAGGTGTCATTTAGGCTCAAAATGTACAGAAATGTCATATAGGGAATAAAATTTAGAACTTGTGTCAAATGGAAAAGAATTTTTTTTTCAGTGTCAAATAAGGAAGCAGATTTTAAGATAGTGTCAAATAAGGAATTTTCTCCATCATATTTTGCAACTCTAGATCTCAACGGGGGGCACCCTCTAGCCTGCGTATGGGCTGATGGGACACTCCTAGGCCTGGACCCTAGGCGGTCGTCCCATTCTGTCTAGGCCCAGAGCCCGGCCCTAGAAGCGCTCCAGGGAACTTCTTGGCATGAAATGGCCGCCAAAGCTAGGGCGCGCAGGAAAAACGGCCTCATTTTTTGTTTTTTTCATGGGTTTTGTTTTGTTTTTTGCTTTCTTTTTTGTACTTTTTTTACTTTTGAATATTCTAAATAAATATATTATAAAAATGACTCAACATAAATCATTTTTTTATGTTGACCAATCATTTGAAAAATGTTAAGTGTATATAGACACAATGTTTATCACGTATACGAAAAATGTATACAAAAATAAAATAAAATAAAATGTGTATGAAACAATTTGATCATGTATTTTAAAAAATATTAATAAAGTATTAAAAAAATGTTGATCAAGCATTTGAAAAAAGGTTGAAAAAGTACTTAAAAATTGTTAATCAAGCATTTTGAAAAATGTTAAATGTGTATAGAAAAAAATGTTGACCATGTATTAAAAAATTATGGAAAATTTTGATCATGTATATAAAAATGTAATCAAGCATTTGAAAAATGTAGTAAAATTATTTGAAAAGTGTTAATCAAGAATGTTAAAAATGTTAATGTGTTTACAAAAAAATATTGACCATGTGTTCAAAAAAAATATTAATATAGCATTTAAGAAATGGTAATCAAGCATGAAAAATGTTAAATGTGCATAGACAAAATGTTGACCACGTATTAGAAAATGTTAAACTTGGGTGAAGAGTCAACGACCGCCAACTTCTCATCTAGATTGTGTATCTGCTTCTTTAGCTTTTCCCCACGGTCAGGTATCCTCGACACCATCATCTACAACAATTGTTTTTTCTCAGCAAAGTATTACATTAAGATAGACATAAACATGGGTAGCAAATGCTGGTTAAACTAAATGCAACACAGACAGATGAATTAAGATGCATGATGCAACAGTGGTGCATGTTTGTATCTTCAGGTGGTCACTGAGCGGATCAAGTTCCCTCGGCCTGTAACAACCATGACTTCCAGGTTTTTATTTTCTTTAGATATGCTCTATTGCAATACTCAAAGGACCAAGTCAGGTATCTGTAATGAACACAACACAAAGGCAAAACAAAGAAGTTGAAGAAGTAAGTGAAACTGGTTAATGGATCTTCAAATTGTATAACAGAACCCATAGGATCCAAATAACCAAAAATGTATATAAAATACAGAGGAACAAGCTTTAGTTGAAACATTGCCAATTTGGTCTCAAGTAAAAGAGACATATAAATCCTTGCCAATTTTCTCTTCAAGAACAACTCGAGGAAGCCAACCTCACTTGGCTCCCCTTTGAACTCACAAGGACTCGTCACTTTTGATGCGTGAGCGGACGTTTTCGACGGACCAAACTCTTTACATAACTTGATAGTGAGGCTTTGAGTGGGTTGAACATATTTCTAGCTCTGCAAAAGTTGATCAAATCAGTCCATGGATCTGAGGAAAGTGGGATGGCATGGTGAATAAAGGAAACCCTCAAGTTATGTCGTGGAACACATACTATAACTTGTGCATCAAACTAGCACAAATCATACTAGAACAGAAAAAAACATTGTGCTGGTGTATATGGAGGCCCTCATGTGTTACAAATAAGAAATAGAGGTAGCAGAGTAGTCTACCATAGATGTCTTAAGCACATGATAGGTTTTGCAAAAATATTCTTCACGGCAAGCTTCTAAATTTGGGTCATGTCAACCACTATATAATTACTTAATAAAAGTCAAGTGGCTGATGTTGTGTTATAAGTCTAATAGCATCGATTTTGTATGAGTGATATATCGTACATCCTTGAAGAAACCGTAGGTGGCAAATGTGCTAGTCCATTACATGCAAGTTTGATTGGTTTGACATAAGCATGGCATGCCATTTGCATCATTCACGACACAAACACTGCTAGCTAGTATGTACATAATGAGAAACACTAGACGAAGAAAAACTGGAAATACGAGAAATGAAGAAGCCAGACAATAGAATCAAGATAATTGCACAACAAATTTTCCAAATAAAATGCTGCAACACAAATAGATGATCACTATCAGGCACAATGAGACACGATGCACGACTAGTACACGCACTAAAAGGGAAATGAAACAGATAAACACAATTATGCATAAGAAAATTTAACATGCTTAACTAAAATATAACAAGCATATATTTTTTATCCAATCTTAACAGCGGACCAAGAAACACCTAATCAGGAAATATACACTCCGAAAGCAACTCCTAGCATGACCAAGAACCATACATTTTGATCTAGTCGGCATCCTTGTTCCTTCAAATATAAACTTGTCCTCGAGCCCGTGCACACCGTGCCAAGGCATATCAGAGTGGAATGTCAGAATTTATGGCGTATTTGAATAATCTAACTATTGTATCTACGTAGCTAGTAACAAATTATGTGGTGCAAGTTGTGATCAAATCCACATCATCATGGATCACTTGCACTGAACCCATATTGCATGGGTCACTTTCTGGAGGATATTCTTGTGTGGCACCACATAAATATTTTCGGCTCAAAATACGTGTCTTCAGTACACAAAAATAAATCCTTGCACATTGTAAATCAATAGTTTAATTCACAATAGACATAGAAAGATACTAACAACGACTCATATTCATGTCTAGAGTTATGGAGTATTCAATAAATTAAATCAGGAACATTAAGATGAGTTATATATAAGAACGTCCAAAGCCTAGAGCTATGACTAAACACAAACTATCCACTCAATCAAGATTTATGAACAATAACGGATGCAATAGGAACCAATAACCACGGCTATCACCAACAACCAACTTTGTAGATGCCGATGAGGTCGCCTATGACACGCTTGTCATTGCAGCGGATGCGACCACCCGCAAGCCCGATTGTGTGTCGATGCTCGAAGACTTTGACCGCTTTATTGATTCCTTCCTGGAGTCGTGCTACCGTGTCGACGCATCCTCTCTAGTGTCGAAGAGATCACCCACATCCATCTCACCATTAAAAAATATCCCTAGACTATTGACAATGGTGATTACTACTAGAAGGAGAAGGTCAAATCCCCACGCTGCTGATGTTGATGACGGTGTTGTCGTCGAGGAAAAGTGTCTCTACCAATCAATTGATATTGTGCCTTGTTGTTGTGATGTTAAATACTTCGCTTGGTTATTATGCTAATCGAGTGAGTCATGTTGGGCATGAATAAAAGGGTGAAAATATTGGAGAACTTAATTAGTATATTGGTAGAATGCACACTAGTCCATCACAATTCCCTTTTAGGGAATATTTATCTCGATATTATGATCGTGATATTATTGTCTAATTAGTTATGGAGAAACAATCTAAGGTAGATGTAAAGGCTTGGTCAGGGCCTGACTTTAAATTAATGAAGCCACCACAACCAATACACATAACAAATTTAGATATTACATGTTGGGGGAACCTACCAACATGGGCACATGTGATATCGACAAATCTGATATTCATAGAGGGAAGGGGTTGAGTGCATTAATCTTATGTTGCTAGCCGTCACCTAGAACGCTTTTTCGTTCGTAACCTTCACCATCGGCTTCTATTGCTGCAAAAAGAGGATAATTTTGGACATACAATCAACCTATTGTTTAGGGATGCCCCATTCATTATAAATTTGTTCCTAGTGTTCCCCCACAACCAACATTGAGCTGAGAAACAAACCTAAAGAATACAACACAACTGGGTAGAGTTCCTTTGTAACAGTGATGAAAAGTTCCCAAGATAGGATCACTCCCAGTCGTGCAGTTAACCATTTCACGTAGGCAACTTCACATGAATTTGTCTGGCCCACAACAGAAGAAGGGATGTGATTAACATCTTGTGTACTCCAGAGCACACAACCCATTGCTAGCAAATCGTCTTTTAAGGATTTCATCATTTGATGGAAACTATCTTTTAATCAGTTGCTACTTGAAGACATAAATCTTCACAGGACTTGTCACTTCCCATATGTCTCCAAGCTAACTGATTGGAGTCACCTGACACAACTACAAGTAATTGGCCAAATTGGTAAATAGTCCTCTTGTTAATCTTGTAGATTATTTAGCCCCATCAAGACATGCTAAATGATCCTACAGCTAGTATCAGAGTAGGCTCTCCTTGTAAAGGTATTCCCATAGTGCCTTGAAAGGCCGACTCATTGCTTCGTCTTTACCTCCTAAGGAGAGTATGGTGCCTAACGAGGGAAGTTTTTATCCTAGAGGCCCTTATTTCGACGGTTCTGATTTTGCTACTTGGACGCATAAGATTTTATCCATATTCTTAGTCATAATCTGCCCATTTGGGAAATTATCGTTGTTGGTATGCAATGTCAATTCATTCAAGGTGGACAAGTTCTGGGTCGTGAAGCAACTCCCAATGAACTGAAGATTATTCAACAAACACTCAAGCAGGTGGCATCATATTCAATTCTTTGTGCCTGAAAGAGTTCAAAAACATAAGTTGTCTTCAAAGTGCAAAGGATATTGGGGATACGTTGATTGAAATACATGAAGGTACCGTGTCAATGAAGGGATCAAGCTTGGCATTCTTCAAGGTCATCTCAACAAGTTCAAGACAAGAGATAGTGAAGAATCACTGATATGCATGTACTCAAAACTTGTGCTCATTACAAACGAGATCACTAGGTTGAATAGTGAAGAGATGACCGATAGATTTATAATCAAGAAGGTTCTAAGAGCTTAATCTCGAATGCAAGTATGACACCATGTGTAACCTCATCCAAATCTCTACCTAATAATAAAGCGCGGTGGGTTTCCGTCGTCCGTCATCCCTATTTACAAAAAAGTCCCTACAGTTTGTTGAAATCAACCCGCAGTCCATTTATAAGTCATAACGAACCGTTTTTTTTACCTTTTTTAGAAAACCCCCTGAGATTTCAGGTAATCAACCCGCCGTCCATACTTAAATCATACGAATCGTTTTTTTGTATTTTAACAGAAAACCCCCTAACCTTTCGGTTAATCAATCCGCAGTTTATCTAAAACAAAATTATCCATATCTTTTAAACCGTAACTCCGATTTTAACATATTATATATGAAATTTCATTAGAAAAATGTGTAGAATCTAAATATGTTGTTACTTTTAGCTGTTAAATATTTCTAAACTATTAATTTGGGTGCAAACTTAATCTATAGTGCACGGTCCGTTTTTCTTTTGCACCGGCGGCGATCCAAGTTGCAAATAAACACACATTAAAACCAGATTGAGTGGGAAAAACATTGATAACCACGCATACACAACTCTGAAAAACCTCACGGAAAAAACAACACTTTTCTCATCTTATTCTGAGCGATTGTGTGCGTGCGAGCACGCGTGTGTGTGTGTGTGTGTGTGTGAGAGAGAGAGACGCCTTAGGACTGACCACATTCAAATGCATTTTCGTTGTGTGAGCAGTGAGACCACCGTCGAAAACACAAATATGATGCCATTTTAAATAAAGAACGTCTACCTATCAAGGTCTCGAGTCGTGGTCATTGGGTTAAGAGCGTGTATTTTTTTCTGTCCCGTTGCAACGCACGGGCTCTTTTGCTAGTGATTCTAATTAAAATATCTCAAGCCTACCAAAGTCATAAGAAGAAATCTTTGTACGTAATGATCTCAAGGACAAAGAAGAGCTTCATTGTTAATTACCAAAGAGTAGTGATTTTTCACAAGGCGACTAGGGATGCACAAAAGTCTTCGAGTGTTGATCTGACAATTAACTTAGTGTCACGGTTTGAAACTTCAACAACTTCTACTCCAAGAAAAATTCAAAAGCAAATACTGCAACTACTCAAGATCTAGGAATGAAGAGTCAATAACAAGAAACTAAGAGATAAATTAATATAATTATTCCAGATATGACTCTATGCACTAAGTTGTTCGAAACCCCGGAAAGAAGAGAATAATCTTCCGGAAAGAAAGAAGAGAGAAGGATGACCGAAGAGAGTGAATGCACCAGAGAGATAAATAAATAGAGAAGGAAAGTACACATATTTCTAAGAAATTCATTAGGTCCCAATTCACATCACAATTCTCATATTCCCTATTGCGAGATATAGGCTTCCCTCATCTCTGATGCCCCTGATGTAGGTTGTGGCTAGTAGCAAAGTGTAGGAGCGGTTTACTTATGCACTAAGTTTTGCTTTGGTTTCATGGCTATTCATGTAGGAAATGGGGTTTCATCCCTTTTGTGTATTTGGGTTTTTTATGTCTCCTTTCTTTCTTTTATTCCTTTATTCTGTTTAGTTTCATTGTACTCCATCGGTCCATCCGCTCCAAAAAGAGTGTCGTGGCTTTAGTTTGAACTAAAGCCACAACACTTCTATAGTTTTATTGGATCGGAGTGAGTATTTTGTTTCATTTTTCTTACCTTTAATTTTTTTTTGCTTCTTCTTAATTTGTTTTTCTATTCCCGATTCTTTCCATTTTCTGAAAATTCATGATATTTTGTAAGAAAAAAACTGAGTGAACATTTTTTTATACGCCATGAATATTTCTTATAACTTGCACAAACAAGTTTTTGCAATTTATGAAGATTTTTTAAAATGTGTTAACATTTTTTAAAATGGTACGTACATTTATATATCATGAACATTTTTTAAATGGGACGAACATTTTATATATACCATAAACATGTTTTAAAAATTAGGCGAACACATAAACGCGGGTGGCTCTCCTCACATTCTCCTGAGCGCCTACCTTATCCTTTTCTCCATTTTTCTTCTACGAGCACACCGAGCAACAATTCCTGCCGCGGCCGCCCATTCATGCCCTCGAGGCTGCCTCCGCGAGCTGTCTCAGCAGCCACTGCTGCGAGCCGCCATGAGTTGTCCCAGCCACAACGCCAGCCCCTACGCCCATCGAAACAAGAGCTGCAACTAGCCGATGCAGATGCTGGAAACAGCTACCGCAAGTGTTGGCAACGGCGACGCTCAGCGTTGTGTTTCGTCAGGGAAAAACTGCAATCAGCAAGACGGCGAGCACTGGTGTTGCATCAGACAACCGTCATTTTTCGCGAAATCGCAAAGCTTGCGTATCATTTCATTGTTAGAAGAAAGAGAAGTAATACAAGAGAGGATACATCACATGACACGGACGCGAGAGGGTGTGAACATGATGCCCGGAGCAGAAAGACATGGGATGCTCGGCCCAAGACAAGAAAAAACACAGCTAAACCCCCCTAATCCGGCCTCTAGCCAAAGAAGGCGAGGAGGCAGGACACATGAACTCAGACCATGTCGCGACCTCACGAGAACGTCCGCCCCGCATCCACTGCTCCAGGCTCGATCGGATCAATGCACCCCCACCAATAGCGCCGGGAGATCGGGAAGTGGACAGCAGGAACCGACCTAGTCGGAGCCAGAAGACATGGGAGAAGCACCGTGGAAGTCGTACATAGTGCCATGAAAAGTCACGCCTTGAGCGGCAACCCGAACCAACATGACGTCCAGCACCTCCAAAAACAAACACCAGGGATACCGCGGGCCAACAAGACGATGCCTTCAAGAAGGAGGATGACGCCGTGGTGCCGTCGCCGTTCGGTCCGAGGAATCGGACCAAGGGTTTCCCATGATGCTCGAGGAGGGGCACCGAAAGGGGGCCATAGCAGCGCCTCCAAGGAGGGAACGACGCTCACAAGCCTCGCCGCTGCCAGCATTGGCAAGCCAAGCAGGGATTTCGGCCCGACCCAAATCTGAGCGACCCCATAGCCGCCGGATCATGATAAGGAGGCATGGAACCAAACGTTGGTCGAAGCTGACACCACAAGAAGAGGAGCCACGCCCGGTGCAACATGAAGGCATCAGTGTCGCCGGACACACGAGCCTTGGACATGGCGCAGGGACGAGGCAGGAGGTGACTGGGGTTGGGGTTGGGGAGGCGGCGAAGCGTAGGAGGCCAACACGGGGGAAAGCGACGATGCCAACGATGCCGACAAGCCCGAAACTAGAGACGCAGATTCGGACCCTCGGAGCCGCGACACTCCGGACACCGGCAAAACGAAGAGGTTGGAGAACGCATCCTCTAAAGCGCCGAGGACCGGAGAAGCACTGGCAGAGGACACCGACAAGCCAAGAGAACTGGAGAACGGGTCCAGGGCTGCCGTGGCCAGAGCCGCCTTCGGCAGAACGCCCACTCTGGTCTCAAACACCCGCCTAGCCGCCAGGCCAGCGCGCCGCAAGAGCTGCAGCCGCTGGGGAGCACCACCGGTAACCAAACGAGGATGTAGTCCCGTTGCCATGACCGAAGCTCGGAGAAGACAGCCGCCGCGACGCTGAGGTGGGAAGGCCCGAGGCAGCCGAGGAGGACCCGACCTCCAGCTCGGCCAGATCTGGCATGAACAGGAAAGGACGGAGAGCTTCGTCGGTGCCAAGGACGGAAGGCAACCGGCTGACCGAAGGGGAGGGAGCCGATGAGGGCAGGGGCGGGACGGCCGGATCCGCGCCGGTGCGAGCAGCCGCCGATGGCCGAATCGGGTGGGAGGCCTGGCCGGTGGCAGGAGGCCACCACACCGAGGGAAAGGCCTCGCCGCCGCCTTCACAGGCACCAGCGCGCGCTTCGCCGGCTGGGCCTCTCACGGCGGCGCGGCGGGGGAAGGTGCGGCGGCTAGGGTTGCCCTCGAGCCGCCAGGGAGGCGACGCGGGGGGGGGGGGGGGGGGGGGGGGAGGGTTGATTACGTAACTAATGAACCGCCATTTTTTGAGTGTGATTGTTTTGCTACAACCGGTCCAATTTTTTGTTACCATCGTTTTTGTTTTTTGGCACCACTGTTTAGTTTGATTTTTGCACCCGTCTTTGATTGTTTAGTTGGATGCATCTGGGACCACTCCAATTATTTTTGTTACCGCCGTCTTCGATTTGTGCTACCACCCTGTCTTTGATTGTTTCGTTCTGGATCCATCTATTTTGCTCAGAACCACTACAAGTTTGCAACCACCGCCTTTGTTTTTGCTACCATTATATTTGATTTTTGCTACCACCCCTTCTTTTGATTTTTTCCGCTGGGTCCATTTTCTTGCTGGAACCAGTGAATTTGTCGCTACCACTTCGTCTGCAAACAGCTATAACGACGACTTTCAATGAAAAAGCTGCAAACCGAAGGCTGATTTTTTGTTGGAATCGACACTACAATTTATTGGGTCGGGCGAACCAGTGAGCACCAGTGTTAAAACCGGCAAGCGGCGCCGATGAGCGGCTCTGGCGAGCTGCCAGCGGGAGGCGGTGGGAGGTCATGGAGTCGTGCGCGTGAGTGAATTGGGGATTTTATTTCTCTCTGGATCTGGCAGGTTACATGTGCCTGTATCCAACGCTATAGCGCTCACAGGCCCAAAATTCGGCCAGTCGGCGCCTATCAGTCGCTGCATCATCCGTTTTATCTAGATATGTATAATGTTACTACTTATGTTACTTTCACTGTGGGTAGTCTGGAGAACAGCAACGCAGACCCATACCTCTCCTCTCCATTACCCGTGCGTCCCCCCCTAGCGCCGAGTGCCGCTCCAGGTCCGTCCCCAATCCGCCGGCCACGCTGCGCTGCTCCGCGCCCCCGACCTCCGACCCGACCGTGCGCTCCCGGCTCGACCACGTCGTTCATCGCCCGACAATGGCCTGCTGCGTGCGTCTCTGCACCGGATCTCGTAAACAAACCATGCATGCACTGATCTGAACAAGTGGAGTACACGTGCACGCACGCACGCACTCAAACACTGGGAGTTAGCGAGGGAACAGGGGCACAGATGCCACAGTTTTTTGGCCAGGCTAGGAACCTGAAAACAATGATAGATTTTCAAAATGGCCTCGGGGGTTTCGATCGGCCACCCCCACGGGACCCGACCGCCCGCGACACCGCCTCGGCCAGCCGCCCCACCCGCGCAGCCACGTCCGGCGGCAGCGCCACCGCCGCCCGCCGCGCCTTCCTGCTCGGTCCCAGCAGCGGCCCCAGCATCTCCACCACCTCCTCCGCGCCCCACCGTCCCCTCCTCAGCTCCCCGCAGCACCGGTCCACCGTCAGCGGCAATGCCACGTCCACGGTCGCCTCGCCGTTGGGACCCGTCATCTCCTCCACGTCGCCGTCGTCCCACCCGCCGCGACTCAGCGCGGAGCCCGCCTGCTGCAGGCTGCGCCGCAGCCACTCTGGCTCCGGCGCCGCGGTGGTGTTCGTGGTCGCGGCCCCCGTGGGGACGACCTCCAGGAAACGGTCCCCGGCCGCGGCGGCGTTGCTCCAGAACTCGATCCAGCGCGGAGCCCTGCCGGTGACCGAGTCCAGGCTCCGGCGCGCCGTGTTCGACGGCGTCGCGGGGGACGGCGTCACCGGCGCGGACAGCTGGCGCCGGAGCGGCGGCGGCTCGGCCTCGGCGGCGAAGGCGCGCAGGAGGAAGTCGGCCACGTTGGCGCCCGCGAACGTCACGCCGGAGTCGGACACGTGGAACACCGGGTTTCCCACGAGGCACGGCGTCGCCGGCACGTAATGCCGGCCGCAGAGCGGGACGAGGGGAGGCGGAGGCCGCCCTGCGCGTCGGCCGGGGGCGAGGGGCAGGGTCGCGGCGACCGCGGCGGGGATCTCTTGCGCGGCGAAGCGGAGGAGGCGGAGCCCCGCGGAGGAGCGGTAGTGCGGGAAGTCGTCCCCCGAGGGCACGCCCAGCGCCAGGAGCTCGCGGAGGTCTGGCGGGAGCTGGACGCCGCCGAGAGCGGCCTCCACGAGGGAAAGCTCGGTTGCGGAGAGGCCCGGGAGGACGGCCACCCCGGCCGCAGCGAGGTGAGCGAGAACCGCCGCGGCGGAGGGCGCCGCTGCGGAGGGAGATGGAGGAGCCGGGGTACTGGGTGCCGAGGCGCGGTTGGAGAGCCGGCGAAGGCCGGCAGCGTGGTAAGGATGGCGCGGGAGGCCGTGCGGGAGCGTCGGCCGGTGGTAAACGTCGACCATTGCTAGGTCGCTGGCGAAGCCGGTGCGGGAGACGGAAGTGGTGTTTGGAACTTTGGATGCGGAAGGTTGTGGCGGCTTCTGGTGTGTGTTTGGTAGAAGAAAGATCCTCGAAGAAACAATATAAGTAGTGAGAAAAAACTAGTACTATAGAATATCAATATATGGACTTTAGTTTGCACTTGGTATGAATAAGGAAGTAAATAATGTTGTCACTAAATGAAAAATAATAATTAGAAAAGAATAATTAGGCAATTATGCCATTCCATTTCCAGAATTTTGCATGCCCGGTTACTTTTTAGGGAACCATGCTTAGTTACTACTAGAGGGTGATACATGCTTTGTCGCCCGTGTCGTGAGATAAGTTTGCGGGCTCTTATGGTTAGAGGTGATCACTTTTACATCAAAAATCGAAGAATCGAACCAAACTGAGTCGATCGATTTTCATGTTTTATTCAGTTTATAGTGTTCAGTCTGATGTTTTCATCGCTAATTGTTTGTGTTTGGGTGTATGTCCTGTTTTAATTTTCATCCTACATGCATAAACCAAATTAACCATCCATATACACCGAAATGGACCTCCACTTTCTCCAACTTCCCTACTTTGGTTGCACTGGTATGCATGACCTTAGAGCATCTACAGTAAGACATAGCAAATCCAGGTCCTCAAATGCCCGCGGACGCGCCTGTGCGCGTCCGAGGACAATGACCGGGCACGCCATGTATGTTGGCTTTCACACACGTGTCCCTCATATCCGAAACCTCAAAACCATGCAACATACGTAAAACATGATCAACACGCAGTTCACCCGATCAATATAATTATAGTTCATCGGAGTTCAAAGGTGGACATTGCAAACCCATAGTTCCATACTACAAGCTACTTAAAACAAAGATAAAATATAATTAGAACGGGGAAGGGCTGAGGAAATCACCATTTCCTAGTCGGCACCATCCTCTTCCGATCGTCGGCGTGGCTGTGCCTCTCCTTCATGTATGCGTCGGCATGCGGAGGTGTGTCATCATCAGAGCTGAAGGTGGCTAGGTCGGAATCGGAGCTGCACCTTTTTCTCGGCAGCCTGCGGAGCAGGAGGTCCTGCTCCTTCGCATGGCGGGCCGCCTTCGCCTTCGCCGCAACCTCTTTGTTTGCCTCGTGCTCCAACAACTTGATGACCCAACGGTGGTCGGGTATCACTTTCGGAGCAGAGGGGGGTGGTGGTGGGTGGCGTACCTGAAGGAGAAGAGCAAAGTAACCGGAACCGCGCTCCGAGCGGGAAGGGCCGGCGACGTCGCCTGCGCTATGATGGGCGCTAACGAAGTAGATCCGCCGCTGCCGGATCCGCCTTGGTCGAGCTTTGAACGCCCCAACACGCCACGGAGGCGACCTCCTCCACATCATCGGGCTCCGCTTCGCGCAACAGGCTCGCCCAGTCATCGTCGAAGCCGGATTCCCCACCGGAGGCAGCACTACTTCGGCTGTCGGCCATCAAATTGAAGGAAATATGCCCTAGAGGCAATAATAAAGTTATTATTTATTTCCTTATTTCATGATAAATGTTTATTATTCATGCTAGAATTGTATTAACCGGAAACATGATACATGTGTGAATACATAGACAAACATATAGTCACTAGTATGCCTCTACTTGACTAGCTCATTAATTAAAGATGGTTATGTTTCCAAACCATAGACATGTGTTGTCATTTGATTAATGGGATCACATCATTAGGAGAATGATATGATTGACATGACCCATTCCGTTAGCCTAGCACTTGATCGTTTAGTATGTTGCTATTGCTTTCTTCATGACTTATACATGTTCCTGTAACTATGAGATTATGCAACTCCTGTTTACCGGAGGAACACTTTGGGTGCTATCAAACGTCACAACATAACTGGGTGATTATAAAGGAGTACTACAGGTGTCTCCAAAGGTACATGTTGGGTTGGCGTATTTCGAGGTTAGGATTTGTCACTCCGATTGTAGGAGAGGTATCTCTGGACCCTCTCGGTAATGCACATCACTATAAGCCTTGCAAGCAATGTGACTAATGAGTTAGTTGCGGGATGATGCATTATGTAACGAGAAAAGAGACTTGCCGGTAACGAGATTGAACTAGGTATTGGATACCGACGATCGAATCTCGGGCAAGTAACATACCGATGACAAAGGGAACAACGTATGTTGTTATGCGGTTTGACCGATAAAGATCTTCGTAGAATATGTAGGAGCCAATATGAGCATCCAGATTCCGCTATTGGTTATTGACCAAGAATAGTTCTACGTCATGTCTACATAGTTCTCGAACCCGTAGGGTCCGCACGCTTAAGGTTTCGATGACAGTTATATTATGAGTTTATGAGTTTTGATGTACCGAAGGAGTTCGGAGTCCCGGATGAGATCGGGGACATAACGAGGAGTCTCGAAATGGTCGAGACGTAAAGATCGATATATTGGACGACTATATTCGGACTTCGGAAAGGTTCCGAGTGATTCGGGTATTTTTCGGAGTACCGGAGAGTTACGGGAATTCGCCGAGTATTGGGCCTTATTGGGCCATACGGGAAAGAGAGAGGGGCTGCCTAGGGCAGGCCGCACCCCCCCCCCCAAGGCCTAGTCCGAATTGGACTAGGGGGAGGGGCCGCACCCCCTCCTTCCTTCCCTTCTCTCTTCCCTTTCCTTCTCTCCTACTCCTACTACATGGAAGGTCTCCTAGTTGGACTAGGAAAGGAGGGTGTCCTACTCCCGGTGAGAGTAGGACTCCTCCCTGGCGCGCCCTCCCTTGGCCGGCTGCCTCCTCCTCCCTTGCTCCTTTATATACGGGGGCAGGGGGGCACCCCATGACACACAAGTTGATCTACGGATCGTTCCTTAGCCGTGTGCGGTGCCCCCCTCCACCATATTCCACCTCGGTCATATCGTCGCGGAGTTTAGGCGAAGCCCTGCGCCGGTAGAGCATCATCATCGTCACCACGCCGTCGTGCTGACGGAACTCATCCCCGACACTTTGCTGGATCGGAGTCCGGGGATCGTCATCGAGCTGAACGTGTGCTGAACTCGGAGGTGCCGTACGTTCGGTACTTGGATCGGTCGGATCGTGAAGACGTACGACTACATCAACCGCGTTGTCATAACACTTCCACTTACGGTCTACGAGGGTACATGGACAACACTCTCCCCTCTCGTTGCTATGCCATCACCATGATCTTGCGTGTGCGTAGGATTTTTTTTGAAATTACTACGTTCCCCAACAGTGGCATCCGAGCCTAGGTTTTATGCGTTGATGTTATATGCACGAGTAGAACACAAGTGAGTTGTGGGCGATACAAGTCATACTGCTTACCAGCATGTCATACTTTGATTCGGCGGTATTGTTGGATGAAGCGGCCCGAACCAACATTACGCGTACGCTTACGCGAGACTGGTTTTACCGCTGTGCTTTGCACATAGGTGACTAGCGGGTGTCAGTTTCTCCAACTTTAGTTGAACCGAGTTCGGCTACGCCCGGTCCTTGAGAAGGTTAAAACAGCACCAACTTGACGAACTATCGTAGTGGTTTTGATGCGTAGGTAAGAACGGTTCTTGCTAAGCCCGTAGCAGCCACGTAAAATTTGCAACAACAATGTAGAGGACGTCTAACTTGTTTTTGCAGGGCATGTTTTGATGTGATATGGTCAAGACGTGATGAGATATAAGTTGTTGTATGAGATGATCATGTTTTGTTGAAGTTATCGGCAACTGGCAGAAGCCCTATGGTTGTCTCTTTGTTGCATAAGATGCAAGTGCCAAATAATTGCTTTACTTTATCGCTATGCGATAGCAATAGTTGCAAGAGCAATAGTTGGCGAGATGACCATGTGACGACACATTGATATAGATCAAGATGATGAAGATCATGGTGTCGTGCTGGTAACGATAGAGATCATGACAGTACTTTGGAGATGGAGATCAAAGGCGCAAGATGATCATGGCCATATCATGTCACATATTTTGATTGCATATGATGTTTATCTGTTATACATCTTATTCTGTTTTGTTTGACGGTAGCATTTTAAGATGATCTCTCACTAATTATCAAGAAGTGTTCTCCCTGAGTATGCACCGTTGCGAAAGTTCTTCGTGCTGAGACACCACGTGATGATCGGGTGTGATAGGCTCTACGTTCAAATACAACGGGTGCAAAACAGTTGCACACGCGGAATACTCAGGTTAAACTTGACGAGCCTAGCATATACAGATATGGCCTCGGAACACGGAGACCGAAAGGTCAAGCGTGAATCATATAGTAGATATGATCAACATATTGATGTTCACCGTTGAAACTACTCCATCTCACATGACAATAGGACATGGTGTAGTTGATATGGATCACGTAATCACTTAGAGGATAAGAGGGATGTCTATCTAAGTGGGAGTTCTTAAGTAATATGATTGATTGAACTTAAATTTATCATGAACTTAGTCCTGGTAGTATTTTGCAAATTATGTTGTAGATCAATAGCTTGCGTTGTTGCTTTCATATGTTTATTTTGATATGTTCCTAGAGAAAATTGTGTTGAAAGATGTTAGTAGCAATGATGCGAATTGGATCCGTGATATGAGGTTTATCCTCATTGCTGCACAGAAGAATTATGTCCTTAATGCACCGCTAGGTGACAGACGTATTGCAGGAGCAGATGCAGACGTTATGAACGTCTGGCTAGCTCAATATGATGACTACTTGATAGTTTAGTGCACCATGCTTAACGTCTTAGAATCGGGACTTCAAAGACGTTTTGAACGTCATGGACCATATGAGATGTTCCGGGAGTTGAAGTTAATATTTTAAGAAAATACCCGAGTTGAGAGATATGAAGTCTCCAACAAGTTCTATAGCTAAAAGATGGAGGAGAATCGCTCAACTAGTGAGCATGTGCTCAGATTGTCTGGGTACTTCAATCGCTTGAATCAAGTGGGAGTTAATCTTCCAGATAAGATAGTGATTGACAGAGTTCTCTAGTCACCATCACCAAGTTAGTAGAACTTTGTGATGAACTATAGTATGCAAGGGATGACGAAAATGATTCCCGATCTCTTCATGATGTTGAAATCGACGAAAGTAGAAATCAAGAAAGAGCATCAAGTGTTGATGGTTGACAAGATCACTAGTTTCAAGAAAAGGGCAAAGGGAAAGAAAGGGGAACTTCAAGTAGAATGACAAGAAAGTTGTCACTCCCACGAAGAAGCCCAAAGCTGAACCAAAGCCTGAAACTGAGTGCTTACACTACAAAGGAAATGGTCACTGGAAGCGGAAATGCCCTGAATATTTGGTGGATAAGAAGGATGGCAAAGTGAACAAGGGTATATTTGATATACAGGTTATTGATGTGTGCCTTACTAGTGTTTATAGTAGCCCCTGAGTATTTGATACTTGTTCGGTTGCTAAGATTAGTAACTCGAAACAGGAGTTACAGAATAAACAGAGACTAGTTGAAGGGGAAGTGACGATGAGTGTTGGAAGTAGTTCCAAGATTGATATGATCATCATCGCACACTCCGTATACTTTTGTGATTAGTATTAAACCTAAATAAATGTTATTTGGCGTTTGCGTTGAGCATGAATATGATTTGATCATGTTTATTGCAATACGATTATTCATTTAAAGTCAGAGAATAATTGTTGTTCTGTTTACATGAATAAGACCTTCGATGGTCATACACCCAATGAACATAGTTTGTTGGATCTCGATCGTAGTGATACACATATTCATAATATTGATGCCAAAATATGAAAAGTTAATAATGATAGTGCAACTTGTTTGTGGCACTGCCGTTTGGGTCATATCGGTGTAAAGCGCATGAAGAAACTCCATAAAGATGGATTTTTGGAATCACTTGGTTATGAATCATTTGATGCTTGCGAACCGTGCCTTTTGGGCAAGATGACTAAAACTCCGTTCTCCGGAACAATGGAACAAGCTACTGACTTATTGGAAATAATACATACCGATGTATGCGATCCAATGAGTGTTGATGCTCGTGACAAGTATCGTTATTTTCTGACCTTCACAAGATGATTTGAGTAGATATGGGTATATCTACTTGATGAAACATAAGTCTGAAATAATTGAAAGGTTCAAAGAATTTCAGAGTGAAGTGGAAAAATCATCGTAACAAGAAAATAAAGTTTCTGCGATCTGATTGCGGAGACGAATATTTGAGTTACAAGTTTGGTCTTCAATTAAAATAATGTGGAATAGTTTCACAGCTCACGCCACCTGGAACACCACAACGTTATGGTGTGTCCGAACGTCGTAACCGCACTTTATTGGATATGGTGCGATCTATGATGTCTCTTATTGATTTACCATTATTGTTTTGGGGTTATGCATTAGAGACAGCTGCATTCACGTTAAAAGGGCACCATCTAAATCCGTTGAGACGACGCCTTATGAACTGTGGTTTGGCAAGAAACCAAAGTTGTCGTTTCTTAAAAGTTTGGGGCTGCGATGCTTATGTGAAAAAGTTTCAACCTGATAAGCTCGAACCCAAATCGGAGAAGTGCGTCTTCATAGAATACCCAAAGGAAACTGTTGGGTACACCTTCTATCACAGATCCGAAGGCAAAACATTCGTTGCTAAGAATGGATCCTTTCTAGAGAAGGAGTTTCTCTCGAAAGAAGTGAGTGGGAGGAAAGTAGAACTTGATGAGGTAACTGTACCTTCTCCCGAATTGGAAAATAGTTCATCACTGAAATCAGTTCCAGTGATTCCTACACCAATTAGTGAGGAAGCTAATGATGATGATCATGAAACTTCAGATCAAGTTACTACAGAACCTCGTAGGTCTTCCAGAGTACAGTCCACACCAGAGTGGTACGGCAATCCTGTTCTGGAAGTCATGTTACTAGACCATGATGAACCTACGAACTATGAGGAAGCGATGATGAGCCCAGATTCCGCGAAATGGCTTGAGACCATGAAATCTGAGATGGGATCCATGTATGAGAACAAAGTGTGGACTTTGGTGGAGTTGCCCGATGATCGGCAAGCCATGTTGTATAAATGGATCTTCAAGAGGAAGACAGACGCTAATAGTAGTGTTACTATGTACAAAGCTCGACTTGTCGCAAAAAGGTTTTCGACAAGTTCAAGGTGTTGACTACAATGAGGTTTTCTCAAATGTAGCGATGCTTAAATCTGTCCGAATCATGTTAGCAATTGCCACGTTTTATGAAATCTGGCAAATGGATGTCGAAACTACATTCCTTAATGGTTTTCTTAAAGAAGAGTTGTATATGATGCAACTAGAAGGTTTTGTCAATCCTAAAGGTGCTAACAAAATGTACAAACTCCAGCGATTCATCTATGGACTGGTGCAAGCATCTCAAAGTTGGAATATACGCGTTGATAAGTTGATCAAAGCATATAGTTTTTGAAGGAAATATGACCTAGAGGCAATAATAAAGTTATTATTTATTTCCTCATATCATGATAAATGTTTATTATTCATGCTAGAATTGTATTAACCGGAAACATGATACATGTGTGAATACATAGACAAACATATAGTCACTAGTATGCCTCTACTTGACTAGCTCATTAATCAAAGATGGTTATGTTTCCTAACCATAGACATGTGTTGTCATTTGATTAATGGGATCACATCATTAGGAGAATGATGTGATTGACATGACCCATTCTGTTAGCCTAGCACTTGATCGTTTAGTATATTGCTATTGCTTTCTTCATGACTTATACATGTTCCTGTAACTATGAGATTATGCAACTCCCATTTACCGGAGGAACACTTTGGGTACTACCAAACGTCACAACGTAACTGGGTGATTATAAAGGAGTACTACAGGTGTCTCCGAAGGTACATGTTGAGTTGGCGTATTTCGAGATTAGGTTTTGTCACTCCGATTGTCGGAGAGGTATCTCTAGGCCCTCTCGGTAATGCACATCACTATAAACCTTGCAAGCAATGTGACCAATGAGTTGGTTACGGGATGATGCATTACGTAACGAGTAAAGAGACTTGCCGGTAACGAGATTGAACTAGGTATTGGATACCGACAATCAAATCTCGGGCAAGTAACATATCGATGACAAAGGGAACAACGTATGTTGTTATGCGGTTTGACCGATAAAGATCTTCGTAGAATATGTAGGAACCAATATGGGCATGCAGGTTCTGCTATTGGTTATTGACCGAGAATAGTTCTAGGTCATGTCTACATAGTTCTCGAACCCGTAGGGTCCGCACGCTTAACGTTACGATGACAATTTTATTGTGAGTTTATAAGTTTTGATGTACCGAAGTTTGTTCGGAGTCCCGGATGTGATCACGGACACGACGAGGAGTCTCGAAATGGTCGAGACATAAAGATTGATATATTGGACGACTATATTCGGACACCGGAAAGTGTTCCGGATGTTGTCGGAGAAAACCGGAGTGCCGGAGGGTTACCGGAACCCCCCGGGGAGAGATAATGGGCCACATGGGCCTTGGTGGAAAGAGAGAGGGGCGGCCAGGGTGGGCCGCGTTCCCCCTCTCCCTCTGGTCCGAATTGGACTAGGAGGGGGGGGGGGGGGGCGGCGCCCCCCTCTTTCCTTCCCCCCTCTTCCCCTTCCTTCCCCCTCCTAGTAGGAGTAGGAAAGGAGGAGTCCTACTCCTACTAGGAGGAGGATTCCTCCTCCTTGGCGCGCCCACAAGGGCTGGCCGGCCTCCCCCCTCCCTACTTTATATACGGGGGCAGGGGGGCACCCCAGGACACATAAGTTGATCTACGGATCGTTCCTTAGCCGTGTGCGGTGCCCCCCTCCAGCATATTCCACCTCGGTCATATTGTCGCGGAGTTTACGCGAAGCCCTGCGCCGGTAGAACATCATCATCGTCACCACGCCGTCGTGTTGACGGAACTCATCCCCGAAGCTTTGCTGGATCGGAGACCGGGGATCGTCATCGAGCTGAACGTGTGCTGAACTCGGAGGTGCCGTATGTTCGGTGCTTGGATCGGTCGGATCGTGAAGACGTACGACTACGTCAACCGCGTTGTCATAACGCTTCCGCTTACGGTCTACAAGGGTACATGGACAACACTCTCCCCTCTTGTTGCTATGTCATCACCATGATCTTGCGTGTGCGTAGGAATTTTTTTGAAATTACTATGTTCCCCAACAGTGGCATCCGAGCCAGGTTTTATGCGTAGATGTCATATGCACGAGTAGAACACAAGTGAGTTGTGGGCGATACAAGTCATACTGCTTACCAGCATGTCATACTTTGGTTCGGCGGTATTGTGAGATGAAGCGGCCCGGACCGACATTATGCGTACGCTTACGCGAGACTGGTTTCACCGTTACGAGCACTCGTGCTTAAAGGTGGCTGGCGGGTGTCTGTCTCTCTCACTTTAGCTGAATCGAGTGTGGCTACGCCCGGTCCTTGCGAAGGTTAAAACAGCACTAACTTGACGAACTATCGTTGTGGTTTTGATGCGTAGGTAAGAACGGTTCTTGCTAAGCCCGTAGCAGCCACGTAAAACTTGCAACAACAAAGTAGAGGACGTCTAACTTGTTTTTGCAGGGCATGTTGTGATGTGATATGGTCAAGACGTGATGCTATATTTTATTGTATGATATGATCATGTTTTGTAACCGAAGTTATCGGCAACTGGCAGGAGCCATATGGTTGTCGCTTTATTGTATGAAATGCAAACACCCTGTAATTGCTATACTTTATCATTAAGCGGTAGCGATAGTCGTAGAAGCAATAGATGGCGTAAACGACAACGATGCTACGATGAAGATCAAGGTGTCGCGCCGGTGACGATGGTGATCACGACGGTGCTCGGAGATGGAGATCACAAGCACAAGATGATGATGGCCATATCATATCACTTATATTGATTGCATGTGATGTTAATACTTTATGCATCTTATCTTGCTTTGATTGACGGTAGCATTTTAAGATGATCTCTCACTAAAATTATCAATAAGTGTTCTCCCTGAGTATGCACCGTTGCCAAAGTTCGTCGTGCCCAGACACCACGTGATGATCGGGTGTGATAAGCTCTACGTCCATCTACAACGGGTGCAAGCCAGTTTTGCACACGCAGAATACTCAGGTTAAACTTGACGAGCCTAGCATATGCAGATATAGCCTCGGAACACGGAGACCGAAAGGTCGAGCGTGAATCATATAGTAGATATGATCAACATAGTGATGTTCACCATTGAAAACTACTCCATCTCACGTGATGATCGGTTATGGTTTAGTTGATTTGGATCACGTGATCACTTAGATGACTAGAGAGATGTCTGTCTAAGTGGGAGTTCTGAAGTAATATGATTAATTGAACTTAAATTTATCATGAACTTAGTACCTGATAGTATTTTGCTTATCTATGTTTGTTGTAGATAGATGGCTCGTGCTGTTGTTCCGTTGAATTTTAATGCATTCCTTGAGAAAGCAAAGTTGAAAGATGATGGTAGCAATTACACGGACTGGGTCCATAACTTGAGGATTATCCTCATTGCTGCACAGAAGAATTACGTCCTGAAAGCACCGCTGGGTGCCAGGCCTGCTGCTGATGCAACTGACGACGTTAAGAATGTCTGGCAGAGCAAAGCTGATGACTACTCGATAGTTCAGTGTGCCATGCTTTACGGCTTAGAACCGGGTCTTCAACGACGTTTTGAACGTCATGGAGCATATGAGATGTTCCAGGAGTTGAAGTTAATATTTCAAGCAAATGCCCGGATTGAGAGATATGAAGTCTCCAATAAGTTCTATAGCTGCAAGATGGAGGAGAATAGTTCTGTCAGTGAACACATACTCAAAATGTCTGGATATAATAATCACTTGATTCAACTGGGAGTTAATCTTCCTGATGATAGTGTCATTGACAGAATTCTCCAATCACTGCCACCAAGCTACAAGAGCTTCGTGATGAACTATAATATGCAAGGGATGAACAAGACAATTCTCGAGCTCTTCGCAATGCTAAAAGCTGCAGAAGTAGAAATCAAGAAGGAGCATCAAGTGTTGATGGTTAACAAGACCACTAGTTTCAAGAAAAAGGGCAAAGGGAAGAAGAAGGGGAACTTCAAGAAGAACAGCAAGCAAGTTGCTGCTCAAGAGAAGAAACCCAAGTCTGGACCTAAGCCTGAAACTGAGTGCTTCTACTGCAAGCAGACTGGACACTGGAAGCGGAACTGCCCCAAGTATTTGGCGGATAAGAAGGATGGCAAGGTGAACAAAGGTATATGTGATATACATGTTATTGATGTGTACCTTACTAGAGCTCGCAGTAGCACCTGGGTATTTGATACTGGTTCTGTTGCTAACATTTGCAACTCGAAACAGGGACTACGGAATAAGCGAGCACTAGCCAAGGATGAGGTGACGATGCGCGTGGAAAACGGTTCCAAAGTCGATGTGATCGCGGTCGGCACGCTACCTCTACATCTACCTTCGGGATTAGTTTTAGACCTGAATAATTGTTATTTGGTGCCAGCGTTGAGCATGAACATTATATCTGGATCTTGTTTGATGCGAGACGGTTATTCATTTAAATCAGAGAATAATGGTTGTTCTATTTATATGAGTAATATCTTTTATGGTCATGCACCCTTGAAGAGTGGTCTATTTTTGTTGAATCGTGATAGTAGTGATACACATATTCATAATGTCGAAGCCAAAAGATGCAGAGTTAATAATGATAGTGCAATTTATTTGTGGCACTGCCGTTTAGGTCATATCGGTGTAAAGCGCATGAAGAAACTCCATACTGATGGAATTTTGGAATCACTTGATTATGAATCACTTGGTACTTGCGAACCGTGCCTCATGGGCAAGATGACTAAAACACCGTTCTCCAGTACTATGGAGAGAGCAACAGATTTGTTGGAAATCATACATACATATGTATGCGGTCCAATGAATGTTGAAGCTCATGGCGGATATCGTTATTTTCTCACCTTCACAGATGATTTAAGCAGATATGGGTATATCTACTTAACGAAACACAAGTCTGAAACATTTGGAAAGTTCAAAGAATTTCAGAGTGAAGTGGAAAATCATCGTAACAAGAAAATAAAATTCCTACGATCTGATCGTGGAGGAGAATATTTGAGTTACGAGTTTGGTTTACATTTGAAACAATGCGGAATAGTTTCGTAGCTCACGCCACCCGGAACACCACAACGAAATGGTGTGTCCGAACATCGTAATCGTACTTTACTAGATATGGTGCGATCTATGATGTCTCTTACTGATTTACCGCTATCATTCTGGGGTTATGCTTTAGAGACGGCCGCATTCACGTTAAATAGGGCACCATCAAAATCCGTTGAGACGACGCTTTATGAACTGTGGTTTGGCAAGAAACCGAAGTTGTCGTTTCTTAAAGTTTGGGGCTGCGATGCTTATGTGAAGAAACTTCAACCAAATAAGCTCGAACCTAAATCGGAGAAATGTGTCTTCATAGGATACCCAAAAGAAACAGTTGGGTATACCTTCTATCACAGATCCGAAGGCAAGACATTCATTGCTAAGAATGGATCCTTTCTAGAGAAGGAGTTTCTCTCGAAAGAAGTGAGTGGGAGGAAAGTAGAACTTGATGAGGTAACTGTACCTGCTCCCTTATTGGAAAGTAGTTCATCACATGAATCGGTTCCTGTGACACCTACACCAATTAGTGAGGAAGCTAATGATATTGATCATGAAACTTCAGATCAAGTTTCTACTGAACTTCGAAGGTCTACCAAAGTAAGATCCGCACCAGAATGGTACGGTAATCCTATTCTGGAAGTCATGTTACTTGACCATGACGAACCTACGAACTATGAGGAAACGATGATGAGCCCAGATTCCGCAAAATGGCTAGAGGCCATGAAATCTGAGATGGGATCCATGTATGAGAACAAAGTATGGACTTTGGTTGACTTGCCCGATGATCGGCAGGCCATTGAGAACAAATGGATCTTTAAGAAGAAGACTGACGCTGATGGAAATGTAACTGTCTATAAAGCTCGACTTGTCGCAAAAGGTTTTCGACAAGTTCAAGGGGTTGACTACGATGAGACTTTCTCACCCGTAGCGATGCTTAAGTCTGTCCGAATCATGTTAGCCATTGCTGCATTTCATGATTACGAAATCTGGCAAATGGATGTCAAAACTGCATTCTTGAATGGATTTCTGGAAGAAGAGTTGTATATGATGCAGCCAGAAGGTTTTGTTGATCCAAAAGGTACTAACAAAGTATGCAAGCTCCAGCGATCCATTTATGGACTGGTGCAAGCATCTCGGAGTTGGAATAAACGCTTTGATAGTGTGATCAAAGCATATGGTTTTATACAGACTTTTGGAGAAGCCTGTATTTACAAGAAAGTGAGTGGGAGCTCTGTAGCATTTCTGATATTATATGTAGATGCCATATTATTAATTGGAAATGATATAGAATTTCTGAATGGCATAAAGGGATACTTGAATAAAAGTTTTTCAATGAAAGATCTAGGTGAAGCTGCTTACATATTGGGCATCAAGATCTATAGAGATAGATCAAGACGCTTAATAGGACTTTCACAAAGCACATACCTTGATAAAATTTTGAAAAAGTTCAAAATGGACCAGGCAAAGAAAGGGTTCTTGCCCATGCTTCAAGGTGTGAAGTTGAGTCAAACTCAATGCCCGACCACAGCAGAAGATAGAGAGAAAATGAAAGATGTTCCCTATGCTTCAGCCATAGGCTCTATCATGTATGCAATGCTGTGTACCAGATCTGATGTATACTTAGCAATAAGTTTGGCAGGGAGATACCAAAGTAATCCAGGAGTGGATCACTGGACAGCGGTCAAAAACATCCTGAAATACCTGAAAAGGACTAAGGATATGTTTCTCGTATATGGAGGTGACAAAGAGCTAGTCGTAAATGGTTACGTCGATGCAAGCTTTGACACTGATCCGGACGATTCTAAATCGCAAACCGGATACGTGTTTTTATTAAATGGTGGAGCTGTAAGTTGGTGCAGTTCTAAACAAAGCGTCGTGGCGGGATCTACATGTGAAGCTGAGTACATAGCTGCTTCGGAAGCAGCAAATGAAGGAGTCTGGATGAAGGAGTTCATTACCGATCTAGGTGTCATACCTAGTGCATCGGGACCAATGAAGATCTTCTGTGACAATACTGGTGCAATTGCTTTGGCAAAGGAATCCAGATTTCACAAGAGGACCAAGCACATCAAGAGACGCTTCAATTCCATCCGGGACCAAGTCCAAGTGGGAGACATAGAAATTTGCAAGATACATACAGATCTGAATGTTGCAGACCCATTGACTAAGCCTCTCTCACGAGCAAAACATGATCAGCACCAAGACTCCATGGGTGTTAGAATCATTACTATGTAATCTAGATTATTGACTCTAGTGCAAGTGGGAGACTGAAGAAAATATGCCCTAGAGGCAATAATAAAGTTATTATTTATTTCCTCATATCATGATAAATGTTTATTATTCATGCTAGAATTGTATTAACCGGAAACATGATACATGTGTGAATACATAGACAAACATATAGTCACTAGTATGCCTCTACTTGACTAGCTCATTAATCAAAGATGGTTATGTTTCCTAACCATAGACATGTGTTGTCATTTGATTAATGGGATCACATCATTAGGAGAATGATGTGATTGACATGACCCATTCCGTTAGCCTAGCACTTGATCATTTAGTATATTGCTATTGCTTCCTTCATGACTTATACATGTTCCTGTAACTATGAGATTATGCAACTCCCGTTTACCAGAGGAACACTTTGGGTACTACCAAATGTCACAACGTAACTGGGTGATTATAAAGGAGTACTACAGGTGTCTCCGAAGGTACATGTTGAGTTTGCGTATTTCGAGATTAGGTTTTGTCACTCCGATTGTCGGAGAGGTATCTCTGGGCCCTCTCGGTAATGCACATCACTATAAGCCTTGCAAGCAATGTGACCAATGAGTTGGTTACGGGATGACGCATTACGTAACGAGTAAAGAGACTTGCCGGTAACGAGATTGAACTAGGTATTGGATACCGACGATCAAATCTCGGGCAAGTAACATACCGATGACAAAGGGAACAACGTATGTTGTTATGCGGTTTGACCGATAAAGATCTTCATAGAATATGTAGGCACCAATATGGGCATCCAGGTTCCGCTATTGGTTATTGACCGAGAATAGTTCTAGGTCATGTCTACATAGTTCTCGAACCCGTAGGGTCCGCACGCTTAACGTTACGATGACAGTTTTATTATGAGTTTATAAGTTTTGATGTACCGAAGTTTGTTCGGAGTCCCGGATGTGATCACGGACATGACGAGGAGTCTCGAAATGGTCGAGACATAAATATTGATATATTGGACGACTATATTCGGACACCGGAAGTGTTCCGGACGTTGACGGAGAAAACCGGAGTGCCGGAGGGTTACCGGAACCCCCCGCGGAGAGATAATGGGCCACATGGGCCTTGTTGGAAAGAGAGAGGGGCGGCCAGGGTGGGCCGCGCGCCCCCTCTCCCTCTGGTCCGAATTGGACTAGGAGGGGGGGGGGGGGCGGCGCCCCCCTCTTTCCTTCCCCCCTCTTCCCCTTCCTTCCCCCTCCTAGTAGGAGTAGGAAAGGAGGAATCCTACTCCTACTAGGAGGAGGACTCCTCCTCCTTGGCGCGCCCACAAGGGCCGGCCGGCCTCCCCCCTCCTTCCTTTATATACGGGGGCCGGGGGGCACCCCAGGACACACAAGTTGATCTACAGATCGTTCCTTAGCCGTGTGCGGTGCCCCCCTCCACCATATTCCACCTCGGTCATATCGTCGCGGAGTTTAGGCGAAGCCCTGCGCTGGTAGAACATCATCATCGTCACCACGCCGTCGTGTTGACGGAGCTCATCCCCGAAGCTTTGCTGGATTGGAGCTCGGGGATCGTCGTCGAGCTGAACGTGTGCTGAACTCGGAGGTGCCGTACGTTCAGTGCTTGGATCGGTCGGATCGTGAAGACGTACGACTACATCAACCGCGTTGTCATAACGCTTCCACTTACGGTCTACGAGGGTACATGGACAACACTCTCCCCTCTTGTTGCTATGTCATCACCATGATCTTGCGTGTGCGTAGGATTTTTTTTGAAATTACTACGTTCCCCAACAGTTTTATACAGACTGGTGGTGAAGCCTGTGTTTATAAGAAAGTGAGTGGGAGCTCTGTAGCATTTCTAATATTATATCTGGATGACATATTGTTGATTGGAAATGATATAGAAATTCTGGATAGCATGAAAGGATACTTGAATAAGAGTTTTTCAAAGCAAGACCTCGTTGAAGCTGCTTACACATTGAGCATCAAGATCTATATAGATAGATCAAGATGCTTGATAAGTTTTTTCAATGAGTACATACCTTGATAATTTTTTTGAAATAGTTCAAAATGGTACAGTCAAAGAAGGAGTTCTTGCCTGTGTTACAAGGTGTGAAGTTGAGTAAGACTCAAGACCCGACCATTGCAGAAAATAGAAAGAGAATGAAAAGTCATTCCATATGCCTCAGTCATAGGTTCTATAAAGTATGCTATGCTGTGAACCAGACCTATTGTATACCTTGCTCTGTGTTTGGCAAAGGAATACAATTTTGATCTAATAGTAGATCACTGGACATGGGTCAAGAATATCCTTAGTGAGGACTAAAGAGATGTTTCTCGATTATGGAGGTGATAAAAGAGCCCGTCGTAAAAGTTACAACGATGCAAGCTTTTACACCAATCCAGATGACTCTAAGTCTCAATCTGGATACATATTGAAAGTGGGAGCAATTAGCTAGAGTAGCTCCGTGCAGAGCATTGTGGACATAGAATATTTGCAAAATACATACGGCTCTGAATATGACAGACCCGTTGACTAAGCTTCTCTCACGAGCAAAACATGATCATACCTTAGTACTCTTTTGGGTGTTAATCACATAGCGATGTGAACTAGATTATTGACTCTAGTAAAACCCTTTGGGTGTTGATCACATGACGATGTGAACTATGGGTATTGATCACATACAGATGTGAATATTGGTGTTGAATCACATGCTGATGTGAACTAGATTATTGACTCTAGTGCAAGTGGGAGACTGAAGGAAATATGCCCTAGAGGCAATAATAAAGTTATTATTTATTTTCTTATTTCATGATAAATGTTTATTATTCATGCTAGAATTGTATTAACCGGAAACATGATACATGTGTGAATACATAGACAAACATATAGTCACTATTATGCCTCTACTTGACTAGCTCATTAATCAAAGATGGTTATGTTTCCTAACCATAGACATGTGTTGTCATTTGATTAATGGGATCACATCATTAGGAGAATGATGTGATTGACATGACCCATTCTGTTAGCCTAGCACTTGATCGTTTAGTATATTGCTATTGCTTTCTTCATGACTTATACATGTTCCTGTAACTATGAGATTATGCAACTCCCGTTTACCGGAGGAACACTTTGGGTGCTACCAAACGTCACAACGTAACTGGGTGATTATAAAGGAGTACTACAGGTGTCTCCAAAGGTACATGTTGGGTTGGCGTATTTCGAGATTAGGATTTGTCACTCCGATTGTAGGAGAGGTATCTCTGGGCCCTCTCGGTAATGCACATCACTATAAGCCTTGCAAGCAATGTGACTAATGAGTTAGTTGCAGGATGATGCATTATGTAACGAGAAAAGAGACTTGCCGGTAACGAGATTGAACTAGGTATTGGATACCGACGATCGAATCTCGGGCAAGTAACATACCGATGACAAAGGGAACTACGTATGTTGTTATGCGGTTTGACCGATAAAGATCTTCGTAGAATATGTAGGAGCCAATATGAGCATCCAGGTTCCGCTATTGGTTATTGACCAAGAATAGTTCTACGTCATGTCTACATAGTTCTCGAACCCGTAGGGTCCGCACGCTTAAGGTTTCGATGACAGTTATATTATGAGTTTATGATTTTTGATGTACCGAAGGAGTTCGGAGTCCCGGATGAGATCGGGGACATAACGAGGAGTCTCGAAATGGTCGAGACGTAAAGATCGATATATTGGACGACTATATTCGGACTTCGGAAAGGTTCCGAGTGATTCGGGTATTTTTCGGAGTACCGGAGAGTTACGGGAATTCGCCGAGTATTGGGCCTTATTGGGCCATACGGGAAAGAGAGAGGGGCTGCCTAGGGCAGGCCGCGCGCCCCCCCAAGGCCTAGTCCGAATTGGACTAGGGGGAGGGGCCGCGCCCCCTCCTTCCTTCCCTTCTCTCTTTCCTTTCCTTCTCTCCTACTCCTACTACATGGAAGGTCTCCTAGTTGGACTAGGAAAGGAGGGTGTCCTACTTCCGGTGGAAGTAGGACTCCTCCCTGGCGCGCCCTCCCTTGGCCGGCCGCCTCCTCCTCCCTTGCTCCTTTATATACGGGGGCAGGGGGGCATCCCATGACACACAAGTTGATCTACAGATCGTTCCTTAGCCGTGTGCGGTGCCCCCCTCCACCATATTCCACCTCGGTCATATCGTCGCGGAGTTTAGGCGAAGCCCTGCGCCGGTAGAGCATCATCATCGTCACCAGGCCGTCGTGCTGACGGAACTCATCCCCGACACTTTGCTGGATCGGAGTCCGGGGATCGTCATCGAGCTGAACGTGTGCTGAACTCAGAGGTGCCGTACGTTCGGTACTTGGATCGGTCGGATCGTGAAGACGTACGACTACATCAATCGCGTTGTCATAACGCTTCCGCTTACGGTCTACGAGGGTACGTGGACAACACTCTCCCCTCTCGTTGCTATGCCATCAACATGATCTTGCGTGTGCGTAGGATTTTTTTTTTGAAATTACTACGTTCCCCAACACAAATGGGCTCGCAGGGGATCGGAAGTGGAGTGGACGGAGAGGGGACTGAAATGGAGTTTGGATTGACTACGGTCTAGGGTTTTTCGGATGGGGATATCTGTGGGGCACGCGTGGGCTAGGCTGGGCCAAGCCGACATGGTGGATGCGCCTGGGCCACCCAATACCCGCCCCGTATTTTGGCTGAAAATGAGGGGCGCCGGGCAGCCCGGACATTTGAGGACAGTTTAAGGCACCCGTTTGGTTCTTTGTTTACTACCGATCAGTGACCGAGCCGTCTGTCCGGGCATTTGAAGATGGTTTGGGATGCCCGGCTGTAGATGCTCTTAGGCCTATGTATGATGCACCACCCCACACACAAAACCCAATTCACTCGTGCCACCGCCTCGCAAAATCAGTCTTCTTGCTCTGGTTTTTGTCCCAAAATGACTCCAATCTCTCAACCTAGTCGCGTCCCAACCTTAAGGTTAGATCTACAACTACAAGACCAAGCTACAACAGCTCCGACAAGTGCTCATGTTGGCTTTGATCTCCAGCTCCTGGTCTTTCCGTTCTAGCTCTCCCCCAGCGGTAAGCTGGTAACACGTCGCTAGTCTTCCATTTCAAACCCACCGCTTGAGGAATACACCACTCGGCATAGAACCAACAAGCTGTGGCGCTGACCCCTCACAAGCAAGAACCTAGTTTGCCCCTCTAATGGTAGTGAAATAACCCACAACAGAGGGAGGTACTCTTTTTATGCGACACATCGAATGACGACCACACACACACACACACACACACACACACACACACACACACACACACACACACACACACACACACACAAGACGCGCTATTGGGCCTCAACCCATCCACGAGACCAAAGTAGAGAGAATATTTAAAAAATATTCCAAAAATAAATTGTTCACGAATTTTAAAACATTGTAATAAATATAAAATGTTCTTTAATTTAATTTTTATGAACTTGAAAAAGATGTCCATGAATTTTAAAAATGTTCACAAATTTAGAAATGTTTTTGAATTTCAAAATATGTTTGCAAATTTAAAAATGTTAAAGCATTTAGAAAATGTTCCAAAATTTCAAAAAAGTTCCCTGTTCAGAAATGTTCGTAGATTAAAAATTTGTGTATCGATCAGTGTAGGAGCGCCAGGTTCAAATGCGAATAGGTGCAGCCCACAACGAATGCACTCCCCGGCATGTGGGACTACAAATGCAAAAACTATCTCGATGTACCTAGAGGCTTCATTTATAGGGAGTTTAGTAACTTAAGAGATGCCTCCAAGAATCTAACAATTATCCAAAGCACATTCATTTAGATCTTGCAGCAGGGTTGTCAGATAATGTCGTGTTCTACAAGGCGCTAGCAACACGAGACTAAGACCCGTGTTTTGGGGTTTCCTTCAACTTGTATGGAAGGTTATCAGATGATTTTTTTTACACATTCAAAACTGTTATGAAATCAAAATAATAAGAAATTTTAGTTGAATATTTGAATGGTATCAAATTTGTGTCAAAATAATGTTATGTGATATTTATGAAAGCTTGAATTTGGAGAGTAAAAATACGCCTTGCATTTGGTAAGGAAAGTAGTGACACACAACATGTCAAATGAATATTACACTTTCAGTGTTACTCGTTCGTTTAGAATCTTATATAAAAAGTAAAGTAAATCAATATATCAAGAAGAAAACGAAATAAGACTAAAAACTCCATAAGAGTTTTTCAAAGTTAAGGCTTATGCATGTTCCCTACGAATATGCATCTGCAAGTCTTCGATGAGGAAATTGTCACCAAACAATGCACAAGCGATCGGGCTGCTCTTTCTTTTATTTTGAGGGGCCTCTAGCATTTACTTTCTTACATTGATCAAGATACTACTACATGATCTTGGATTTAATAAGAGCCTCTGGCATTTATTGTTTTGCATTTATCAATATATTATTTGATCTCCGATTTAACAAGAGCCTCTATCATTTCTATTCTCAGGTCTATCAAGATGATACAAGATCTTAGGTTTGAAAAGATGCCATATGGTCTTAGAATTGTGATGCCAACATTAATCTGAGAGACGAACACACGATTGCAAGATCATGTATACCTGGGTTAATAAAATGCCCTATAGAGATATGCAAGATCTACACATTTATATAATGTATACGATATATAGCTTAAGATCACTGGGAGTGCCCTTAACATTGTGATAGAAGCATCAATCTGGGAGGGAAATGCACAAATGAAATATATTTGGCATTTTTTATAAAGGGTGCTTTCATTAATTTTAAATGTAGCATTAAGATCTTATATCTTATAGAATCAATCGCTCGAATTGTAAGATTGGGTCGCACCTTAATATAAACCCACCGCAGGGGAAAGAGATCGGCAACCACCGTAGTGAAACAGTAGCACGAGGACAACCGAAGAAAACTGAAGCTACCTCCTCTTTTCTTCTGCCCATGGCGCTCGCCAGTAGCAATGCACACCCCACGGTTCTTGTCCTCTTCCTGGTTCTCACGATGATGATGCCCTCCTCGCCACTGTCACGCTGCCATGCACGTGCGTATGGATTTCTCCTTGATTTTATTCTGCATTTTAGGTTTGATCAACTTATGAGGTAGTACATGGTAACCTTGAGTTGTTTTGATTCATGCAGTTAGGATATGGTCATGCATCAATGCTGCGGTGCAGCCTTGCCGTGTAGTGACGTGCATGGCTGAGTGCGAAGCCAGGGGAGCTGCAGGACCTATTTCTCTTTCCCGCTGCAACCACACCGTCCACCCCGAGCAGTGCTGCTGCAGGAACATCTAGCCCAACTCGGTGTGACAGCCATGATGGCTAAGCACCCCTTTGAGCCGCTTTTCATTCTGGCATAGCCTGGTTCTGTTGATTATCCCAATGAGCTTGCTGCTTATCGTCTACAATAAACCAATATTTTGGGGGTTTCCTTCAACCATGTACTTTCTGACATGATTTTTCTATATATTCAAATTTTTTATGAAATCAAAGTAATAAGAAAATAATGTTGAAGATTCAAATGCCATCAAATTTGTGTCAGAATAATGTCATGTGTTATTTCTCAAAGCTTGAATTTGGATAGTCAAAATACGCCTTGCATTTGGTAAGGGAGATTGTGCCACACAACAAAATGTCAAATGAATATTACACATGCAACGTTACTCATTCTTTTAGAATGTTACATTAAAAAGTAATGTAAAGTCAAAAACAAAAGGAAATAAAACTATTCGCTCCATAAAAGTTTTCCAAAGGCAAGGTTTACGCATCTACCCTAAGCATATATATTTGGGTGTATCTTGTGAGGAAATTGTCACCAAACAACGCGCAAAGCGTCCGAGCTGCTCTTTCTTTTATTTTGAGGGGCCTCTAGCATTTAGTTTCTTGCATTTATCAAGATACTACTACATGATCTTGAATTTAAGAAGAACCTTTGCCATTTATTTTCTTTCATTTATCAAGATATTACATGATCTTTGATTTAACAAGAGTCTCTAGCATTTCTTTTCTTAGATCTATAAAGATGATACACGATCTTAGATTTGATAATATACCATATGCAAGGTTTTCGGAATCGTGATTCTGAATCGGATTGGAGCTCTGGTAGGAGTTCAAATAATAGAATTTTACTACTAGGATTATAGAAACGTAGATTCTATGAATCCAAATCGTAGAAACATAGGGGGTGGTTTGGACCGTAAAGTCGTAGAAACGTACAACAAAATCTCAATTCTGAAAACCTTGACCATATTAGTCATAGCATTATGATGCCAACATGAATCTCATAGAGGAACACACAATTGCAATATTTTATTGAATTTGGTTAATAAAATGCCCTACAAAGAAGTGCAAGATCTACACCTTTATATAATGTATACGATATATAGCTTAAGATCACCGGGAGTGCCCTTAACATTGTGATTGAAGCATTAATATGCATGGTAGGAAGAAATACATAAATGAAAGATATTATAGCATTATTTATAAAGGGTGTTTTCATTAATTTAAAATGTAGCATCAAGATATTATATCTTATAGAATCAATGTTCGAGATGCTTTGTACTTCCGCTGAACTTTGATAATAGATCTGGATCATTTTCGCAAAAAAAATCTTATATCTTATAGAATCAATCGCTCACATTGCAAGATTGGGTCGCACCTTAATATAAAGCCACTACAGGGGAAAGAGATCGGCAACCACTGTACTGAAACAGTAGCACGAGGACAACCGAAGGAAACTGAAGCTACCTCCTCTTTCTTCTGCCCATGGCGCTCGTCGGTACAAATGCACACTCCATGGTTCTTGTTCTCTTCCTGGTTCTCACGATGATGATGTCCTCCTCGCCACCGTCACACTGCCATGCACGTACGGATCTCTCCATGAATTTACTCTGCATTTTCGGTTTGATCAACCTATGAGGTATGTGGTAACCTTGAGTTGTTTTGATTCATGCAGTTAGGATATGGTCGTGCGCCAATTCTGCGCACCAGCCCTGCAGTAAGGCGATGTGCATGTATGAGTGCGAAGAGAGGGGAGCTGCAGGACCTATTTATCTTTCCCGCTGCAACCACACCGTCCACCCCGAGCAGTGCTGCTGCAGGAATGTCTAGTCGAACTTGGTGTGACAGCCATGACGGCTAAGCACTGTAGATGGCTGGCACCTGGTCTAGATTCAATAAACATCTTATGTTTCTCTAAAAAAATAATTAGTCATGCCAACCATGAATCTTCTTCGAGTGAGTAGAAAAGTAAGAATGATTGACATGTCTGAGATGCATACTGAATTAATCATCAGAGGAGAAATGCTCAGGATGGCAGACATGAAGTGCCCCTTCGAGCCGCTCTTCATTCTAGCAGAGCCTGGGTTTGCTGTTTAGGCTAGTCACGATGAAAGTATGGGTCTGCTGATTTATGTGCTCAGGATGACAAACATGAAGTGCCCTTTGACCCGCTTTTCATTCTGGCAGAGCCCAGGCCTGCTGATTAGGCCGGTCACAATGAAAGTATTATAGCTAGTCTCATGCATGTCAATTAGGCATATTTGCATAAGTGACACACAATTAAATGAGAAAAAAAAATTAAATACCATAATACGATACCGTATCATATTAAATGATGTACTACTATGTGTCATGCGTAACAATAGATATTTTTACTATGATACAACGTGTAATAGTATCTTCTACTATTAAAGGGGATGGAACATCATTTTCTTTCGACCTCCCCCTCCTATCGATACATCTTCCCATGGTCCCACCCCCTCTTTTCTCATCGCGATACCCCTGGCGCCTTATGTTTTTTTCTTGTTCCACCCATGCATCCCCTCCCATGATCCCCAAGACCCCAACCCACATCGTCTCCCTTTCCCCACGTTCCTCACGAAAGGGAGGCCTTCTAGGCGGGACGAAATCACTATTCTGACCTTTTTAACAATCTTTGTCATAAAATGAACCCAACATGAAAGTATTTCACAATCTGACCCTTTTAGCAACACCACAGCCCGTGGCGTTTCTTCTCCATACAAAAACGCCGAAGTAGCTCGCGTTTCACACCCACATACGAACGCCAAGCTAGCTAGCGCTTCCGACCCACATGAAAACGCCAAGCACGTTGGCGTTTCCGACCAGGCAGAAACGCCATGATCGTTGGCGTTTGTGGCATAAACTCCCGCCGCCGTAAGTATATTAGCAAGTGGTTAAAATATAGAAGCATGCCTGAAGATGCTAGTACTACTTATGGGCCAGGCATCGCTATTGCTTGAGCATGCACCCGCTGCCGTTGGATCGCTAGCATGGACATGACTGGTCAGACATGAGACATGAGCTGTCATCGTACTTGTACCGCGTACAATAAAAGATGGCTTTTCTTTATTTTTTAGCAACGTTTTACCTTTTGACTGGGATGTGGAGATTCCCTGCTAAGCTGCATGCATACAGGAGGGTGAAAGCGATGTTCGGCAACCAGGGTCTCATGCATGCGCGCGCCTATCGGGCTAAGCAGGCAAAGCGAGTTTATGCCACAAACGCCAACGATCATGGCGTTTCCGCCTGGGCGGAAACGTCAATGTGCTTGGCGTTTTTATGTGGGTTGGAAGCGCTAGCTAGTTTGGCGTTCGTATGTGGGTCTGAAACGCGAGCTACTTCGGCGTTTTTGTATGGAGAAGAAACATCACGGGCCGTGGCGTTGCTAAAAAGGTCAGATCGTGAAATACTTTTATATCGAGTTCACTTTGTGGCAAAGATTGCTGAAAAAGTCAGAATAGTGATTTCGGCCTTCTAGGCGCAGGGGGAGGGCGGCCAAGGAGTGCAAGCGGAGATGAGAGGCGCTCGTGGGTCGTGGCAGAGTACGACGAGGTGCAGCGCAGATTGCTGCTCACCGTCCTGCCGCAGAGGAGATGCCCAATCATCACCGCACAACTCTCGCTCCTCGTCGCGACCTCGTTGGTTGTGATGTGCCCAGCCCAGGCGGCAGGTGTCCACCCCATGTGGCTTTCTCCTCCTCCATTGCCGTTCACGGGCCGTGGGTCGGTTGCTCTCCGCCATCGACTCCTCCTCCCTGCTCTCGCTCAGCAACATCGTCTTGGAGATCGCGGGATCGACGCACCTCTAGCCCCGCAGTGAGTATGTACGCCTGTGGTGGGATCCCGCCTTTATGGGTGGCCATGTCTGCTTTACACCGACACGCTGTCGTGCGTGTTGAGTATAATGTTTATTAGGAAAGACGAGATAGATTAGGATTAGTTCTGGCTTATCTTGTACTCCAAGTAGATGATTGTACTCCTATATATATGCCCACGAGGCTCAAGCAATACATCGAACTATTCCACCATACCTCTCTCTCCTTTCTAACATGGTATCTATCGCAAGTCGATCCTAAACCCTAGCCGCCGCCGCTTCCGCACCTGCGCGCCGCCCCCGGGGCGGTCGACCTCCATGACCGCCGCCGGGGGCCGCGCCGCCCGTACCTAGGGTTCGTCCGCCGGCCGTGTTGGCCGGCTGCCCTAGAGAGTCTTTTTCCCGATCCTTTGATCCGGGTTTTTCTCTCTCTCGCCGGTCGCTTTGATCGGCATCTACTTTTTGGTTTCCGGTCTAAGTGATCCGGTTTGCGTCGCCCACCGCCGTCGTCGACCCCGTGCGCCTCTACTCCAACACCGGCGCGATTGGCCGGCTTCTTCACCGACCCGCCGGCCTCGCGCGTCATCCGCGTGTCTACCCGTCGGTCGCCCCGACTCGGCGGCCTCGCGTGTCGTCCGCGCGTCGGCCCGCCGGTCGCCCCGACCCGGCGACCTCGCGTCATGCGGCGGCCCTTCACCGCTGCCGTTCGCGCGACGGCCCGCCCGTCGATCTACGCCGGCCGTCACTGCCTGCTCTGACCGGGACTCCTGCATCACCCCGACCCGGCGGCCTCGCGCCATGCGGCGGCCAATCATAGCCGCCCTGCCGCCCGCCGCCGTCGGCTTCATCTCGGACTCCGCCGCCACCACGCCTTCACGGAGCGGCGTCACCGACCTCGCGCGCGATCGGCTTGATCACCTGCTCGCCGCCGCGATTCGCCTCATCTACGCCGCGCGACCGACCTGGCCCGTCGGTTACGCGCGCCTCCGCAGGTCCCGTGAAGATCGTCCCCGAGTTCAGCGCTCCTCTCCACCGATCGAGCATCAGGCTGCCGCTGCGTCGCCCCGTCGGGCCGCAGCGCCGCCGCCCCGTGGTTCTTCTCCCGGCTGCACCGACCTGCGTCACCGCTGCGTCGCCTCTTCGGGCCTTAGTGTCGCGGCCCGCGGTCCCCCGCCGCCCCGAGGGCGTCCGCTCTAGGCCGTCCCGTGGCTGCATCGACCCTCGCGCCGCCGCTGCATCGCCCCGTCGGGCCGTAGCGAGCGTGGCACGTAGTCCACGCCACCGTCCCGAGGCCGTCCCTGCGGTTGCACCGACTCGCGAACCGCCGTTGCGTCGCCCCTTCGGGCCGCAGCGTCGTGGCCCGCGGTCTCCGCCGCCGCCCCGAGGTCTTCCCGCCGTCGCCCCGACCCGCCTGCCGCCGCTGCGTCGCCTCTTTGGGCAGTAGCGCCACGGCCCGCGGTCCACTCCACCGTCACCGCGCATCAACCTCCCGTGGTATGTGCCGCGCCGTCTCCCTTGGCGCGGGAACACCATCCTCCGCGCCGGTCTTCGTCACGCTGTCAGGGTTCTTCGCCTACTTCGAGCACCGCCGCCGCACTCCTAACCTAGCCGCCGCCGCCACCGCCAGGCCGCCGCCGCCGCTCTTCTTTGGCCGCCGCCGCCGCTACCTTCGTAGCCGCCGCCGCCGCCCATCCACCCCCTTCGTCTTCATCCAAGCGCCAGCCCGTCGCCAGCGTCGCCGTCATCTACCCCGACCACTTCGTCTACTCCGACCACCATTGGTGACATCGGCCCCGCGCCGATGGACGCCGCAATCGTCGTCGAGTTCTTCTCGGCTGGCCCCTCCGACTTCTCCGACATGGCGTACAGCTCGTGCAGGTCCCTCGTCTACGCATGCCCGGTGCTGGCAACACCGATGCGTGCCTTCATCCACGACGTGTCCCCGGGCCTGGCAAGCCTGGTGCGGCACTTCGTCAACTTCGTCTTCGTCCGTCTACGCATGCCCGGTGCTGGCAACACCGATGCGTGCCTTCGTCCATGATGTGTCCCCGGGCTTGGCAAACCCGCCGCGACGCGTCGTCAACAACATCTTCTTCCCGGCGCACCACTACTTCGACACCACTGCGCCCATGACTAACTCGGCGCCACCTTGCGCCTGCGGCTCCACGGCGACTTCCTCGACACCGGCCACCCCGACTCGACATCGACCACGGCATTCTTTACACGGCTACCTCGACCACGGCTCCACTACCCACGCTCTCGGCTACCTCGACAACGACACAAAGGGCTACCGCCTGCTTGAGCAACCTCGTCGGTTTTCACTCCAGCCACGACTCCGCGATGCGTTGACCGTTCCGACTGTGGGGGGAGGGGGGGGGGGGGGGGTGTCCGTCGGCTTGCCTTCGGATTCTTCTCCACTCTCACCGTCTGCATCGCTACCGTTGTGACTGCAGGGGGATGTTGAGTATAATGTTTATTAGGAAAGACGAGATAGACTAGGATTAGTTCTGACTTGTCTTATACTCCAAGTAGATGATTGTACTCCTATATATATGCCCACGAGGCTCAAGCAATACATCGAACTATTCCACCATACCTCTCTCTCCCTTCTAACAGTGCGGCTCGCTCACGGTGCCATCCAAAGCTTCCATCCATATTCCATGGTCATCCATGGTGCTGATTACACAGGTGAGGACCTGCCCATCCCTCTGTACCCTGAGATGTCGCCCTGCTATCCCTGTTCCACCAATGACAACGTCTCCCCTGGCCGCTTGTCCCGCCCTGTCTCCAAATCGGGCCACTGCAGTATGAAGGTAAGCTTCATCGTCGATTCTATTTTCTTTTATGTTTCTTTTGTTTCTGATTATACAATATATGTTTCTTTTCTTTCTGATTATACAGTAGTCTGAATGTCATGAGAGATCTTGTTGGTTCAATGATTAACTGAATATATCATGTCACTTCGTTTGAGCTTGGAGAATTTGGGAGTGCCAACAATTGGCGACTTATTCTATAATCTGTACTATTATGTTTGCTTAGTTTCGGGATAGATTAAAGTAGTATATGATTAGTTCATATTGTGCCCATAAAGTGGTTGAAGAATTGCTCAAGTGTAGACTAAAAATACAATGGATGGTCCAAAAAGCTATATGATTTCTTGAAAAAAAAGCTATATGATGACAATCATATTCTAATTTGCTAGAGAGCATTAAACACCAACTGCAACTATGATTATTTGAGGCGCAACGAATACATCTCCATCTGGTTTCTGCTAAAGCTTGAATGATCTTCTTTTTCAGTATTTTGATGCAACCATATCTCAACCACACGATGGCACACTACTGACTTATACATAAGATCTCTAGCCCGACGCGGGAGGATGACTTCAACCATGGAGCTGGGGCCCAGCGGGCGGGGTCTAAAGCGGTGGTCGTCACCAAGGAATCGATGGTCGACGATGAAGAGCAGAGGCCTCGGTTGCCAGCCCTCCTACTGTTGCTATCCTCCCGTCCCCTACGAGCAGAATCAAGAGAAGTACGGTGTGTTCCTCCTCTTATGTAGATTTGATGCAATTTGGGGGAACTTTGTATGAACAATTTGTGTACAATAGCTTACAAGGATCAGACATGTCTATACTGAGAGATGGTGGGGGGCTGATTTATTTTCAGCTTTCATGTCTAGCACGTTTATCTTCTAGCAGATATACAAGTTTTTGCCGACGACTCTGGCCGGGCGGATGGCGCCGTGGTTGACCACGTCCTGCAAGAAATGCCGACGCCTCGACCCTGCTATTTGCCAACGAGCTAGGCCAGGCTTTGCGACAATGGTGTTTGACTGTACATAGATGGCCAGCATGGGATTCATCTCTGACAATTCTAGATCCCGGAGTTATTGGGCGTTTATAATTTTGGCAGAGGCGACAAGGATGATGAGGCTACACAAGATTTCATCGCAGTGCCATGTGGGTGTTCTTAATTTTGATTGGTACCATGTGGCCGCCATTCCATTAGTGAATGACGATGGCCAATATGTGTTTTATGCAATTGCGTGTTTGGGTGCTAGCCTGTACGTCATGTGTTGCCCCAGTCAATATGCACAGCAACAAATGAGGGACGTCATGAGTATGCAACATTTTTTTTTCTGCATAAGATGTCGAGGATAGCAATGCGCCGCGGCGGCAAGTGATTTTTTTTAACGACGGCTTGTTCCTGCACATGTATCCTGGGTAAGGCAGATGTATATGATGCTCACTTGGAGAGGTTCAACTGAATTAGGTTGATATGGAAGGGATTAATGATGGATCAGCGGGCCAGCTTGGTGGTGGACGAAGATGTTTCAAGATCAAATGGTGAGGTAATATCGTGTACTTGTGCTAAGTACTTTTGGTTTTTCGGCCGAAGGATTTATATGGTTACTACGACCACACGGAGCCCACCTCGCGCCCCGTGCCGAGGCAACGCCCTTCGTCTGCCCTCTCTTTCGCTACATCCCCCATTCACCGACCGAAGTTACGTAACTTCGCCTTTCCTCCGCTAATTGCAGGCGTGTGCTGCTGCATGCTGTTCCCCGTGCATGCGGCGTGCTTAGATTAATGGGCGCCTGTTGACGTACGTGCGCAACGGAGAGAGGGCCAGAGGAGAAGCGATTTCAGGCCACCGACCGAAGTTACGTGTAGACGGTGAGAGGGCCGCTGTGTGGGACGAGGCGGCTGCGTCGTCGGCTCGTCGCTAGGATGCATGGGAGGAAGATCTCGGAGCAGCGAGCGGAGGCCGTTCAACGCAGAGCAGTCGGCACTGTGCGACCGAGTAGACGGCCGCGGGGCGGCTGCGTCGAGCCGTCGAGTCAGGAATGGCAGACGAACTGGATGGCTGTGTCGTCGAGATGGCAATGGCATCACGTTGTTATTAATTATGTACTTATAAAATAAAAAAATCCACACTAATAGTTAGTTACCGAAATGTCCTATACCAAAAGTTTGAGGAATTAATACCGATCATTGGATCAATTATATACTACACACTATTTCAGGTAGTATGATGTACCGTAAAATCTCTCTTGTTTTTGTCTCCTAGGCGAGCTTAGTTTGCACAGTCCCCTCTGTGTCAAAATATAAGACATTTTTCCGGTCCAAATTGAACCGGAAAAACGTCTTATATTGCGATGCAGAGGTAGTACTTCAGAGCTTGGACATGAATAAACTTCTGGTTGGTGTATTTTCTACCTGTTGTACGTAGTGACCTTTTTGCGTATTTTAAAGCAAATATGATGGGTCAAAACAAACACGTCTGGTCACTGATCGGGCGCGTCTGTGGACATTTGAGGGGCCATATTAGCTATGTGTGTCTGTAGATGCTCTAACCATGCAACCAAGGGAGCGGACTGCGTCGAGGAACGGGGGCTCGGTCGTGGACACAAGGAAGGTCGGGAGGGGTTTGCCGGACACTTCGAAGTCAGATGGTGAGGAAGCCCTCGTGGAGCGTGTCGGCGAGCTCGTCCTTGGCACCTCCAGGCCAGCTACCCTTTCTGCCATGGCGTCCTCCGTGAGGCCCTGGCCGGCCGGCGACGAGCATGACGAGGTCTCACTGGTGATGAGCGGCGAGATGAAGTGGAACCTCGTATCCTGCTTGACGACCACGCCAAGGTAGGACCCTACTCTGGAGGCTGGAGTTCGTCGGTGTCTACCTCCGCCAGCAACTTCTCCTCCACGCGCGGGTGGCACCACACCGTGAAGCGTGAACGCCCTCGTCTTAGTCCCGGCAATCAGGTGCACGTCCGAAACAATAAGTTAGTCGCGCGCGTAGTTATTGGACCGGGAAACGGCATATGATCGGGCTCTTCGGACGTGGCAACTTCATGCCTATATCGAGCTCTGGGTGGCACTAGAACGTCGCCGCTGCAACGGATAACTTGGCCCCGCGGATCGCCAGAATCGGCGGAATGTGTAGCTTGGTCTCAATGCTCGGCTCTGGCACACTGGACGGCGTCACTTCACGCCCGGCTCGAGCTCAGGCTAAGCCATGCTCCCGGGTCTGCGCCGCCTGGACAAGATCGCATCCATCGGAGTTCTCGGCGTCGCTGGCCGTGGCGGCGCATGGCCCAGTCTCACCAGGCGAGGGGGCACCCGACTTGCACGACCCGGTCACGGAGGCGATGTAGTCACCGTGGGGGTCGCGGCCCAAGCCGGCGAGCACAGCCATGCAGACGAGGAACACACGCTGGCTTCGACAACCATGTCGTGGAGGAGCACCACACCGAGCAACAGGGCGAACAACACGATAGGCACACCACGGCCATGTCAAGAATCAGGACGAGCAGCACGGTGGCCAGCAGCTGGGACCAATAAAAGTCAGGCACAAACACGTCAGTCGCCCAAAGAGTCGGGCACCATCTGCTCGAAAACACCCACCCTCGGTCGGCATTTGATCAAACAACTGGTCTGCCATTGTTGCAGAGCTTCCGAGACGGACCTCACCGTCACGAGCTACTGGAACGGCACGCTTAAGAAGAGGTTCCCTAGCGCGCATGCCAAGGAGCCACTGCCTTGGCACCACTCCGCTGGTAGCACATAGCCCGACCACGTGAGCCAGACCTCGCGAATGTCGAATGCCACACGCAGCATGTCGATGTAGGACTGCGTCATTGGGATGGTAGAGCAGGATCGCGTCCTAGTGCAGCGACATCGACCACGTCAACCAAGTGCACGCGGTGTACGTAGTCCTCACTGGAGCAAAAATGCTAGACATACAAAGACTTACACGCTTTTACACGCTCCTTCCATCTAACAACCAATCACAAACCTCTCCCCCCCTGATTTTCAGGTGGGTGGACCGTCCCGCGCACCTATTGACCAATCAAGGTTAACCATCTTGTAAAAGCCTGTAAATCGTTTGTCAAGCGCTTATGCTGTTGGAAGTAATCCCTGTTAGCCCATAGCTTTCAAGACAAGCCAGGGCATTTTTTGCAAATAAAATAAATCCTAATGAGTAGGACACCTCAGCACTCGAACTGGTGTGTGACATGTGTTTTCTCATAAAATGGAGTGTCATGACTCATGACTAGAAGAAGAATGACCATTCCCGCAAAAAATAAGAAGCATGACCAAATTGCGCATCTCGTGAAAATTTTGTGACTTCCAATACGTTTATCTCAAAAAATATTAAAATTGAGTTACAATCATGTTTTCCCCATCAAGATAGGAAAATGCAATCAAGTCCTAAAGTAGTCGGTGACCTTGTCGGGAGATGCAATGGCCACCACCTCCAAACGCGTCATTGCCGGCAACAGGCAAGGAGAAAGGGGCCTCGTCGTGGTGGTCGTAGTTGACCAAGGGTAGGCCGATTCATAGCTAAAGATCTAACATGCCGAGCCTAGCATGTAATGTACAACTCCGATCACTGAGGACGGTGTGACGGTAGAAGTTGAAAGAGGAACTTACATGCCATCATAATTCTCCCCTCGCCCTCCGAGTTTGAGGAGCCAGATCTCGGATCCACTCCCCTTCCTTCCTCCATCTCCTTCACAGTGAAGAAAAGGGGGGAGTGGGGAGAGAATCACCAATCTGACTGGATCCGTTGGGAAAATGAGCTTATTTGTGGAGCTTGAGCCAGACATGTCTCCATTGGCTCCTATCCACCATTGAGAGCCATCGGAAGATGAAATTGGACGTTGCCTATTGCCGCTCACCAACGTCTGACACGGTTCCAACTCGGCATGACGCGAGACGCCCTTAAGGCAACCATAAACATAGCCCTAGGTGTAAACCTGCCCCTAGTATATACATTTACGGTCGAACCACCTCTCCCATCCGACCATCCCTGCTCTGACTTGCGACGCTGTCGGAGGTGTAGGAGAGAGGGTTCGAGAGCATGGGGCAACTCTCAAAGGAGAAAACATCATCCCATGTATGGTATAATAATATTTCACATATACTAATTAAAAGGGCATCCTCGAGGCAAGTAAGCTAATGAATAGTCTAATTAACACATTGAAAGCATTATTGATTCAAGTCGGAAGATACTAACGACCGCACGAGTTTGGTTCTACTTACTCACCGTGTTTTTCTAGTTGTTAACGGAATGTTAGGCCTTTTGTATTGGCTAGCAACATATTATTAGTGCGGTGACCAAAGATCAATACTTGAGCATACTTAGGCAATTTATCTTTTTTTTTTTCTAGAAAAGGAGGATGACCCCCGACCTCTGCATCTGGAAGATGCATGTGGCCATTTTATTGATTATTCTCGAGGATCTTACAAAGTAGAACAACAATATGTCTGAACCGCCATCTTGGCAACAACCTAACCTCCAAAGCCGGAGGCCCAGACCGAGCCACCTGTCGGTCCGGGACACAAACCGGTCCGACGCACTCACATGTGTCATCGCCGCCATCTTCCACTGGTCCATCTTCAGGGCAGATTGAGGTGTCAACCTTGTGAGGTCCTCCACCATCGACGCCACCACGACGTCAAACGACGACCTCCACCTACGCGAGTCCATCTTCAAGCAACGGACGTACATCCATGCTAGGATAGGGCCGCACCACCGCCATCGCCCATCACCCACAAGCGCCACCCAACCCCAAGGTTCCCAAAGCGACGCCTTCAAGAAGGGAACGACGCCGTGAGCGCCGCCGCTGCCGCCCAACAAATTTAGGGCTTTCGCCCGAAAGACCTATGGGAAGGCGAAGTGAGGAGATCGGTCCATAATGACGCCTCCAAGAAGGGGAACGACGCCCTCAGGCATCGCCGTCGGCGCGGCCGGCCATGGACGGCCAAGGATTTCACCCGGACTAGATCCCCGCCACCAGCAGCGCCTCCTGTACAGAACCAGCGACCAAGGGAAGCGCCGCCCGACCAGGCTGGCCCGCATGCCGAACAGGGGAGGAGGGAAGGCGCCAGATCGCACGCACCGGCCACCGCAGAAGCTACCGCCGGCCGACAACGACCACCGAATCCCGCCACCCGCGCGGCCGGGACGCCAGATCCACCGCCCGCACGACTGCTAGCCGGCCGTGCCTTGCCAATGAAACCGCCGCTCCAGATCCGGGGTTCCCCACGAGAGGCAGGGCAACCGAGGCCCCACCACCACCATACTTGGCGCCCTGGGTTTGCCCGACGGGTTCCTCAGGCGGCGGCGAGGAAGGGAAGGGGGGGGGGGTGAGGAGGAGTGGCGTCTAGGGTTGGGAGGAAGGAGGGGCGGCCAGCCAAGGACAAATAATGAGCGACCCAGCCAAGGGCAAATAATCTATCTTTTGTTTAAAGCTCTCAAAGCCTAATGGACTGACCTAGCCAAGGGCAAATAATCTCTCGAAATTCAGCATGGTTCTCATTGTCTCTAACCTACCCGAGGAAATGCAAGCACAATAAATTCATCAGTTGTTTAAATATCTCATAGGCTCTGACCTACCGGAGGACAAACAAGCTCGGTAGGTTCATCATTTTTTTAGAGTCTACACTGCTTCTGACCTAGTCGACGAGAAACAGACACAAGAAATCCATCGTTCTTTCTATAAATCTCATAACCAAAGAACTTTTAGCTATAAACCCAACAGAGGACATATGACTTTATCTCACTACTATCATTCACCAGGTCTTCTATAAGGAGCGAGTCTTTCATGAGACAAACATGAATGTCTTATTCCTCATCATATTTCTATGTAGCTGAAATGTTCATCCTATTTCGTTCATTATTTATCTGGTATCTACACACTTGGGATTTGAATATCATAGTCGTAGCCTCGTAGGCATAGGAAACATCAGGAACTACATATGATGAATGGATAACCTGAATTGTTACAGGACATCATCCTGCCGCTTAGAAAGGACTAGATGTTTTATACCGAAAAGACAAGGAGTACATGCTGCTCAAACAGACGCGGTTGACTTTTTGTATAGAGGTAGATAGTAGGCGCATTGATGAGCTGCGCAGCCAGGTCTTACTTTGATAGCAAGAATGCTAGTTTCTCGGATTAAGGAACCAGATTGTATCGATCGTTTGTCAAAAGCTGATATGGTTGAGATTTGTGGTTGCTGCCAGTCCCTTCTTCGTTTGCAAGGTCGCTATTTTTTCTATCTTGAAGGAATTTAAGAAATTTGATTTGTTTATTGGTTTGCAACACTACACCATCACCCAACGCTATTGCTTTTCTGGCGTGTTGGATTTCTTTGCTTGCCCCTCCACTGCCTGGTACCAAATGGATAGTTGTTGTCGTACCAAGGCATCGCCATTCATCGTCTAGACAGGGCATAGGTAGGGCCAATGCATGCACGGCGTGCCCCGATCCTGATTGAGCAAGCCACTTGAGGTAGATTGTTCTGTCAATGTCCTGAGCATAAGCTCTTTGTGGTGCGAACAGAGTCTGAGACAGAGGAATAGAGCTCCTGCCATGGCACGCAAATGATTAACTATTCTGGTACGCTCTCCGCAGAAATGGAATGCCTTTGGTCTGTATATTATGAAATGTGGTCGTGCCAATGGCCGTTTGAACAATATTTCATGTTTGAACAACGAAGAAATGTTCTGAGATTCTCCCTAAAGTTGAATCACGATGCTCCATAAAGAAGACATCCTCGAGGCAAGTAAGCTTAGGGCATCTCCAGCCGCGCCCTTAGGAAGGCCTCCCCAGCCGATTTTTTCGCGCCGGTGCCGAAAAAACGGCCCAGTCGCGCCCCCAGGAGCCCGATTTTCGCCGGCTTGGGCCGAAAACAGCGCCGGCGGACCCAGCCTGAACCCGGCGCGCTGGGGGGCACCCGGGGGCGCCGGGGCGAGTTGTTTTGGCGCGAAGAAGCCGCGGGCCAGCCGCGTCAGCGACTCGGCGCCTCGTCTCCTCCCCAACGGCCTCGGTTCCCGCGGGGAATCAATGGCAAGGCTGCCACCGGTCAGCCTTGCCATTGATTCCTTCATGGGCGGCGCTTCACGGGACGGCGCGCCGACGCCTCCCCTCCTTCGCACGCGTACACAAGGGCGCGGTCCGGCTATAAAAAGCTGGCGGCCTCCACTCTCCTGTGCCCACACCAGCCCGCCCCCTCGCCGCCGTCCAGCCCCTCCCTCTCCCTGCCTCTCCCGAGCGCTGTAGCCATGGCAGAACGCTTCCCCGGAGACGAGGCGGCGGCCAACGGCTTCGGGCGCCGTTCGCTCCGCGAACAGGAGTCCTGGCTCCTGTTCCAGGCGAACATCCCGGCGCCGCCGGACATGCGCGCCGGGCCAACAGGGTGGAGACTCAGCGCCGGGGGAGTGCCCATTCCCCCGTTGCCCGATGCCGTGGCGAAGCCGAAGTACTTCGCCGAGGAGGTCGAGATCGTGCGCACGTCCCTCACCGACGCCCAACTCTCCCTCCCCCAGTACGCCGCCGACAACCACGCGGCCTGGGCGGCGTATTTCGAGCGCCGCTAGCAGCAGCGATTGGCGTCCACTAACGGCGCACCGGTGGTCGGCGGGCGGCAGAACAGCGAGGGGCGCCGCCTCTGGTGGGGCGTCCCCGGCCGCACACTCGAGGGCGTGCTCACGTACCTCGAGGGCGGCAACGACCCGTCGTTGGCGTCCCCCTGGCGCAGCACCAACGCGTCGGGCCATGGGCGCCAAGGAGGTTCGGGTCCTCCTCCTCCTCTTCCTCCTCCCGATCCTCGTCGCACTCCTCCGGCACTCCGGCCCTGCTCGGCGTCAAGGCCGAGCCCGCGGCGGAGTCGCCGCTCGGCCAGCGCACTCGCAGCACCGGCATCGTCATCAACGAGGGTGGCCGGCGCGCCTCCTCCTCGTCGGCTCCTCCACGCTTCGTCAAGCCAAAGACGTAGCCGGGGCTCGCGCCGGTGAAGACGGAGCCGGGGCTGGCGCCGGTGAAGGCGGAGTTCGACGACGACGACGCGGCCCTAGAATGGGTGCGCCAGGACTCCATTGCGATGGAGAAGGCGCGCCGGGAGAAGGCGAAGGAGCGCCAGCGCGCCGCCCTGCGCCGCTTCGAGGAGCGCCGACGCGGCCACGATGAAGGCGGGGTCGTCGTCCTATGCGACAGCGATGACAACGACAACGACACGCCGCCGCCAGTCCAGCATGGCGAGGCCGGGTCCAGCAGGGGCGCCCGCGTCAAGGAGGAGAAGCCCGACGACGACGATGGCGGCGACGACTTCAGCCCCTTTCTTTTTTAGATTAGGTTAATGTAATGAAAATGCGCGAATTTCGCCGAAATTTGCCATGTTTAGCCGAAATCTAACTACTTTTTATCATAACTTCGCCGAACGACCCTTCTTTTTTTTTAAACACGCGCCTGGGAGCGGCCCTGGGGGCCGACGGCTGGGGACCGACTCGCCCCCAGGGCCATTTTTCGCGCCGGCTCACCCCCAGGCGGCGCTTTTAGACACCCCCTGGGGGGCCAACGGCTGGAGATGCCCTTATGAATGGTTTATCCGGGCAAGACAAAGGATTGTATAGTTAACATGTTGAAAGCATTGCCAATTTGAGTCGGAAGGTGCTGACAAATGTGCGAATTTGGTTCTACTTGCATAGCTCGTTAGCCCTTCTATGTTTGCTAGCCGTGTTTTTCTTGGTGTAAATATTGAAGATCAAAACTTAGAACTTTTTTTTACAAATATATTGCTTATTTAATGCTCTCACAGCCTAATAGGCTGACCTAGCAGCAGAGGACAAAGAAGCTCAGAAAGTTCAACATTTGTTCAAAGTTCTCGGTATCTCTGACCCACCCAAGGAAAAATAGCACAACCTATTCATCATATGTTTCAAGGTCTCATAGTCTCTTACCTACCCAAGGACAAACAAGCTGAGCAGGTTCATCATTTGTAAAGTTTTATATTGCCTCTAACCTACACGAGGAGAAACCAACACAAAAAGTTCATCGTTTGTTTATGATATCATAGGGCTCTTACCTACTCAAGGACCAGGCTCTTAACAAAGGAATCCTTAGTTAGTGAGTACTGACCTAACTGAGAACCAACGACTTCATATCATTAGCTCTACCATGTACCCAAGTATTATATAAGGAGCATGCCTTCCCTAAGCCAAACATGAATAGCTTACTCTTCATCTGATTTCTCGGTACTGGAATTAGTCATTCCTATTTCATGCATTATTTATTTGGTATCTTCACACTATGGATTAGAATCGGGTAGGGGTAGGCCTGGGAGGCACCAGGAACTATAGATGATTGATGGGTAACAAGAATTGCCACAGGACACAAGCCATATGCCTCTCACCCCTACTCACTACATGAGAGAGTAGGTTCAGAAGCATGGATTAGCCGAACCCACGCTCAGGGCCAGTTCTTTTGGGCGATTCTACCAGAATCGCCCCCCTCCCCAGCTTCTCCCAGAATCATCACTCCATATGATTTTTACAATCCTAGCTAATTAGACCTTAACTAGATAGAATTGTAAAAAAATATGGAGTGGCGATTCTGGGAGAAGCTGGGGAGGGGGGCGATTCTGGGAGAATCGCCGAAAAGAACTGGCCCTCAGTTCCGTCGGATGTAGAAGTGTTGCCACAAGGATACGAGGCATGTTAGGATTCAAAATGTACTGTTTGTGCTAATCGTATATTGATCATTTGGCTTGTAGGCCTACGCGCTCTCACCTTTCTTTAACCTTCCATGTGCTGGCACGCGCTCCTAAGCACTGTAGCACTCTAGACAAACTTGAGAATAAAAAATATGTATGCTCAGCACTGTTCATGTTCTCCCGTACAAGTTGATTACTGCTTCCAGTCTTTTTATTCTGCATATAAGATTTGTCTGAAGTCAAACTTCGTAAAGTTTGACCAACTTTATATGAAAAAATATCAACATTCACAATTTAAAATTAATATCATTACATGCATAATGACTTCAATTTTCATATTGTATACCTTTAGTATTACATATGTTGACATTTTCTCAATAAATGTGGTCAACTTGATGACATTTGACTTTAGACAAATCTTACATGCAAAGTAAAAAGGACCGGAGGGAGTACATAGCAAACATATCGTTTCTTGTGATTATTTCTCTGATTTTGCCAAAACAAAAGGCTAAATTTTGTCAGAAAAATATGCGTTCATGTGTTGTCGGAATAAAGAATGAATTTTGTCACGTAACTGAAATTTATTCGTCCGAGGTGACAAAAAAATCAGTAATAAATTATCAAAACACCAAGAAAATCACTTTACAACAAGTAAAGTGAAGAACAAAATTTTCTGCAAAAAGGACAAAAAGGGGAAAGAGCAAGTTAGATAAAGATTCAGTCAGAGCATTATACATATTTTCTTGAGTGGGGCCATTCCAATAACACATAACTAGGCGAATAAGAAATAGTGAGCTGACCTAGTTAACATATAGAGTACGTACTCCCTCCGTCCGGTGAAAAGTGTACATATAGAAATTTTAGGACAAATTATAGAGTGAAATAAAAAATGCATTGGAAAGATGCAAGCCACCATCTCTCTTCTCTTTAATTACCCAACCCCCAATGAGCTAAGTGCATGCAGAAATTAAGAAGACCATCACTAGTAGAAAACCTACCTTTGATACCGAGCATTAGTCCTGGCCAAGTTTGGGCCCGAGACTAATGGGACCTCTAGTCCCGGTTCCAACGGCTAGGAGCAGACGTGGGCACGGCCACCTCTAGTCCCGGTTCAAATGGGACTTCCAGTCCCAGTCGGTGATACAAACCGGGACTAAAGCAGTGGAACAACACTTTATAGAAGTCGTGCGAGAAAAAAGAAGTAGGATGCAGACTGGCTTCAAAAGGTAGAATCAAAGAAAGCGGAGTTGGAATGCGTCTTAATGCGGTAGCAGGAGCAAATTGACACAATTAGTCAGCAAAGAGCATCTCAGCGGCAGGAGCAAGCAGATCCAGCATTGGATAGTACCGTCCCATCTATGCAAAAAAGGAGCATGGGTTCCACGGGGGTCCCGGCCGATGATGCACGGTTGGCTCGCTACCCCGTGGATGATATCAAAGAGACGATAAGTTGTGAGCTACACATGAAAATGAAGAACATATCCATGAAGGTGGCAGTCGGCTTTGCTTTACCGAATGCACCTCAAGCAACCATCCAGGGCAATCTGATTCCAGGTGGCTATGCTCGTGCCAGGGTGGATGAAGTTCTATTGGGATATGACTCACTAGAGATTGACTTTCCTGGAGGTCAAGGGGAGCAGACATTAGGAGAAGTCATACGTGGTGTCATTGTATGGAGAAAGGAATGCATCGTGTTTCCAAACTCGGCGCCAAGGCCACCGACTCCTCCAAGTAGCAATATAGCTCTAAGTCTGCCACGCCCAGCCGACTCCACCCCACCTCGAGACAGAGCGCATCAAGAGTCCTCCATATCGATCTCCGCCGCGTCAGCCGACTCCACCCCACCTCGAGACGAGCCCAGCGCAAGCCCGCCATATCGATCTCTGCCACGTCAGCCGACTCCACCCCTTATGTCCCAGCAGCAGGGGCAAAAGTGGAAGAGAGCACCAAAGAAGAAACCCGAGCCTCCTACCAAAAACAAGTTAGCTTACGAGATGACTGAGGAGGAAACCAAAGCGACTGTGGCTTCCGAAGTGAAGGCCCATTTTGCACTGAATCCGCCCCCGCCGCCAAAGGAGAAAATACCTGAGAAAGCCATACAACACTTTGTGGATCTTCTAGGGAGACCCCCGACACATGTAGAGAATAGGCCATCAGACTATGAACGCTCTATTAGCAAGTCATATCATGAACAAATGCAGCAGTTGTCGAGAAGTACAAGTAGTAATAAAAGCGGAAAAACGGTTCCCCAACTCGGAGAACATGCAATGCAATCGCCCCCCTCCCCCCTCAAGGTGACTACTGATAAGACGGCAACCGACACTGCTAGAGAGATGTGTATCACTGTTGAACAACTCTTAGGCACCGAGGAAGTCCCCATGCGTGATCTAGCATGGACATATGTCCCTAGGAACCCTCTGGTCAGACCTGAACAGGTCCCACAGCTACCAACACAAATGCGAAGATTGCATGAGTGGTACATGAAAGAAGTAGCGAACGGGCGACAGACGCTCAGCGTGAAAGTCAAGGAAGAGCATTATTTCTATTAAAATGAGATAATCATTGAGCTTTCAGAAATTTTTCAGTTATACAATCAAGACGCACTCGACAAATCTATCGTCAGTTGCAATTGTCTCTAAGTGGTTTCTTCTGTAATTTAAGTCTCTAGCTCAGCTCGTTCATTGTCTATAATTATCCTCACTATATTCTTTTGTACGCTATTATCCAGAATGAAGATTCTCGAATGCCAAAAAGAGGGAATCTTTGACATTGGGTTCGTTGACCCATATATCATTCATGAACTAATAATAAAAGACTACACCGATGAAACAGTGGAGAACTTGCTAAGGTTTTTGAAGGCACAAAATACCAAAACAGAAATACTATTTCTTTAGAACTTCAAGTGAGTGTTACTGTCTTGTACTACAAATTCTATTTTTACTTACGCGATGTTAAGTGTAGTTCATGAGTTATGCATGCCTACTTATATAAACATGTGCGCAGGTTCAACTGGATCCTGATAAACATTTAAGTTGATGCTGGAACTGTTGAAACCATGGACTCACTACGTAGAGACCCTCAAGAATACACCAGCTTGATTTTGATGCTCGACATGTAATTCAATCAGTATCTCACTATATCGGCCTCTTTCGTTCATTTCCTGATATCAAGTAATTAATAACTCCTTTATTCATTTTCTTTACTGGGCAGAGTTTGGAAACGGTTTCTCAAAGAGGTCATCGGTGAATGGAAACCTAAGCTGTCATGGCGACGGATCAAGGTAATTAAGTAGTACTAGCTAGGTTCGTGCACCTCTTTAATTCTAATATCAACATCATTGTCATGCTTGATTATTATCTGATTGAATTCTATTCTCGCAAAGTGCATGAGGCAGGAACAGGGGACTAATTTATGTGCATACTGCGTTTGCGAGAACATTCGCATGACGACCGAATGGAGCAGAGGTGTAAGGCAAGCTTGGGTATGAAAACACTATTCACAATTTTTTCTATCATAATCTTATATATACACACAACTAATATATTAATATTTATCTCCTTTAAAGATGCAAGAGATGCGGGATAGGCTCCTACTAAAGAACCGCACATGAGGAATTCAAGAGGAATTTGCAAGATTTTTACTTAGGGAGGTCATATTTGAAAGAGGAGAATATCATTGCACCTAATGCCTGCATGTAATGATCTGCAAATTGTAGGAGACATTGTATATATACCAAATTGTGTATATAGGGCTGGACTATTCTGTTACCGGCAACAGAATAATATTCTGTTACTCTCGGCCCTATAAGGCGCGCCCGTCCAAAAAGAGGAAAACTTCCCGACTCCTCCCCGCAGATCCTCCACAACACCTCCTCCCCGAGCCTGCTGCCGGCCGCTTCCTCCCCCCACGCACCGCCGCCCGGCCTCCTTCCCCCGCGCCGCCGCCCGGCCTCCTCCCCGAGCGCGCCGCCGCCCGGCCCTATCCCCATCGCCGGCAGCATCTCCGTTCAGCTCCGGCCGCCACCCTCCCTCCGACCACCATGGCTCCAACCACTCATTCACGCAAGCAGGAGCACCCCCCTGATTCGGCTGTCCTCCTCCACTCTCTGGATCAGGTTCGTCCCCGTAGACCCCCTGCTCCTAGGCGTCTCCGTCCCTTCTCCATCTCCCACCAAATGTGCTTCCAGGTTGTGCCTGCAAGTAGTCATGGAGGCTTTCTTTCTCCATAGTCTGTGATTTGGGCTACTGCAAGTAAAAATTTCACCATGTGAGAAGGAGTCAGTGCAATATACTGTAGGTTAGATGTTCGTCTTTTAATTTCTCTGTTCAGCATCTTTTAATTTCCCTGGGCTGTTCTTGGGTTTGAATTCAAATTTGGCGTGGGGGGCTTGTCCCAGAACTGTGAGCTTTGACTAGCAGCAAGGGACCCGGTAAGGTGGCACTAGGACCTAGAACCTAGTAGTGTTGTGATATTCTGTGGAGTAGGAGGAACCTGGGCATATTTGCAGTGTACTTGCTCTTGCTTTGTTGTACTAGAAAATTTGAATAAAAGGGTTGTGATCCGAACTGGTGTCAACTTGTTTGACTTGGGGGGAACTTGTACTACTAGTACTGCCAAGGCATTGTAATTCATGTAGTACTACTACTTGTCAAGCCTGTAGATATTTGCAAGATCTGGAATGCCAAGGAAAATTAATAGGATTCGCTTCACTCCATTACACAAACCCCCCTTGAGATGGTTCTCGGCCCCTGGCAGCAAATATCAGTTACCGTTGGAACTAGAATTCGAATTCAAATTCTAATTCGGCTTGGATGGCTTCTCCAGAAAGGTTGGCAGTGCTAGCTTGTAGTACAAAGTGGTCCTAGATTTGTGAACGTTTTTCCCCCTTGTGGATGGACTTATTGCTGGTGCCACTTTGGCTTTGCAGTGACCCCGGACTAAGCTATCATTATTAGAAGAACATATACTAGTAGTGCTAGTAGCAGCAGGAACCTGAGACATGTGGGCATATTTGCAGCGTCTCCGTTGGTTCCCTTCCCTTGCATGTCTGCCTTTATAAAATTTGAATGGAAGTCGTGTGATCCGAAGCCAACGTCCATGTGAACGGTGGGGCGGTGAGTCTCGCCGGAGTGGAGCTCCTCCACCTCTAGCCATCGGTTTCATTGTCAGTACAGGCTCTGAAACTGCTCAGTACAAGTTGGGTAACATTTTTGGAATCACGTATATATAGCGGTTGCTTCCAAATGAATTTGTCGTTGCTAGTACATTTTTGGTAGCAGATGCTTCCAAGTGAATTGCTGTTACTACTATCTACGATGTTGCAGCCATGTTTTGTTTTTCTTTGAATTTACTATGTAACCACTGCTCATGGTAATATCAAACAACAAATTTTATATGCCTGGCATGTTTGATCTGATTTGACTCCATGATCACGTATATATAGCTGTGATTTTGATTGCACAAGAGTTTAATGTGAAAACAACACGGGAGAAAATGAAGTAAAATTGTCTCTGAAGTTTTGATTGCATCGCCATCTCCTGGTGCGGCTCTGCTGCCGGAGCACCCTGTCCGTTCACAGCCACCACTCCAGGCCGTTCAACGCCACCACCCCAGGACGTTCATTGCCAGCAGCACCCTGGATACCGCCCCTCACCTCGAGTGAGTTTCAGTCCAACCTGAGCTTTCAGTCCAACTTGAGCTTCTTGAGATGATCATATAATTAACTTCAAAATTATTACATGGTCCATGTATTTTACAGCAAGTCCATGTAGTACTACAAGGGGAGTACAAAAATTACTTGTAGTGAGAGTTCATTTAAATCCTGGTCAGTTCATCTCCTCTTCTTTGCATCTTTCAGTACTCACTCAGGTGAAGTCTCTGCTGTTGTAATTGCTTGCTGGTGTTTCGCCCGTTTTTGAAATAATAGCCTCCTTTACTGCAGGATTAACTGCTTTTTATGTCATGGAATCAGATCCCCCCCCCCCCCCCCCCCATCCTCCTTCTCGAGCCGAACCACATCCTCGCCTTGATGGAGCACTTTGTCTCTCTCTCCTGCTGCAGGGAGGCCCAGCTACTGCACTGTGGAGGTAAGATCCTTTCCTCTAGATTTCTTCCGGTGTCCAAAAATGTTATTTGATTTTTCCATGAAAAAATGAGACGCCTAATATGTCTCTTTGTTCTGCAAGTGAGCTATAATAAATAGCAAAGATGGCAAATTAGGTAGAGATTAAATTTAGTAAAACTGAAACAGCCACATGCTCTTTTTTTCAGGTGTGTCTACCATGGCTGAAATCAGTGTAGTGTGCCTACAAAATATAGTTTTCTGTGCTGCTACTTCATCAGTCCATAATGTGTTGGGGAACGTAGTAATTTCAAAAAATTTCCTACTCACACGCAAGATCATGGTGATGGTATAGCAACGAGAGGGGAGAGTATTGTCCACATACCCTCGTAGACCGTAAGCGAAAGCGTTATGACAACGCGGTTGATGTAGTCGTACGTCTTCACGATCCGACCGATCCAAGCACCGAACGTACGGCACCTCCGAGTTCAGCACACGTTCAGCTCGATGACGATCCCCAGACTCCGATCCAGCAAAGTGTCGGGGATGAGTTCCATCAGCACGACGGCGTGGTGACGATGATGATGTTCTACCGGCGCAAGGCTTCGCCTAGACTCCGCGACGATATGACCGAGGTGGAATATGGTGGAGGGGGCACCGCACACGGCTAAGGAACGATCCGTAGATCAACTTGTGTGTTATAGGGTGCCCCCTGCCCCCGTATATAAAGGAGCAAGGGGGAGTGCGGCAGGCCCTAGGAGGAGGCGCGCCGGAGGAGTCCTACTCCCACCGGGAGTAGGACTCCCCCCTTTCCTAGTTGGATTAGGACTTGGGGGAGGAAAAGAGGAAAGGGGGGCGCCGCCCCTCCTTCCTTGTCCTTTCGGACTAGGGGGGGAGGGGGCGCGCGGCCTGCCCTGGCCGGTCCTCCTCTTCTCCCTCATGGCCCACTAAGGCCCATTAACCCCCGGGAGGGTTCCCGTAACCCCTCGGTGTTCCGGTAAAATCCCGATTTCACCCGGAACTATTCCGATGTCTAAACATTGGCTTCCAATATATCAATCTTTATGTCTCGACCATTTCGAGACTCCTCGTCATGTCCGTGATCACTTCCGGGACTCCGAACAAACTTCGGTACATCAAAACTTATAAACTCATAATAAAACTGTCATCGTAACGTTAAGCGTGCGGACCCTACGGGTTCGAGAACTATGTAGACATGACCTAGAACTATTCTCGGTCAATAACCAATAGCGGAACGTAGATGCCCATATTGGCTCTTACATATTCTACGAAGATCTTTACCGGTCAAACTGCATAACAACATACGTTGTTCCCTTTGTCATCGGTATGTTACTTGCCCGAGATTCGATCATCGGTATCCAATACCTAGTTCAATCTCGTTACCGTCAAGTCTCTTTACTCGTTATGTAATGCATCATTCCGTAACTAACTCATTAGCTACATTGCTTGCAAGGCTTATAGTGATGTGCATTACCGAGAGGGCCCAGAGATACCTCTCCGACAATCAGAGTGACAAAACCTAATCTCGAAATACGCCAACCCAACATGTACCTTTGGAGACACCTGTAGTACTCCTTTATAATCACCCAGTTACGTTGTGACGTTTGGTAGCACCCAAAGTGTTCCTCCGGTAAACGGGAGTTGCATAATCTCATAGTTACAGGAACATGTATAAGTCATGAAGAAAGCAATAGCAATATACTAAACGATCAAGTGCTAGGCTAACGGAATGGGTCATGTCAATCACATCATTCTCCTAATGATGTGATCCCATTAATCTAATGACAACACATGTCTATGGTTAGGAAACATAACCATCTTTGATTAATGAGCTAGTCAAGTAGAGGCATACTAGTGACGTTGTGTTTGTCTATGTATTCACACATGTATCATGTTTCCGGTTAATACAATTCTAGCATGAATAATAAACATTTATCATGATATGAGGAAATAAATAATAACTTTCTTATTGCCTCAAGGGCATATTTCCTTCAGACTCCCACTTGCACTAGAGTCAATAATCTAGATCACATAGTAATGATTTTAACACCCATGGAGTCTTGACGCTGATCATGTTTTGCTCGTGAGAGAGGCTTAGTCAATGGGTCTGCAACATTCAGATCCGTATCTATCTTGCAAATCTCTATGTCTCCCACTTGGACTTGGTCCCGGATGGAATTGAAACGTCTCTTGATGTGCTTGGTCCTCTTGTGAAATCTGGATTCCTTTGCCAATGCAATTGCACCAGTATTGTCAAAGAAGATCTTCATTGGTCCCGATGCACTAGGTATGACACCTAGATCGTAAATGAACTCCTTCATCTAGACTCCTTCATTTGCTGCTCCCGAAGCAGCTATGTACTCCGCTTCACATGTAGATCCCGCCACGACGCTTTGTTTAGAACTGCACCAACTTACAGCTCCACCGTTTAATAAAAATACGTATCCAGTTTGCAATTTAGAATCATCCGGATCAGTGTCAAAGCTTGCATCGACGTAACCATTTACGACTAGCTCTTTGTCACATCCATATACGAGAAACATATCCTTAGTCCTTTTCAGGTATTTCAGGATGTTCTTGACCGCTGTCCAGTGATCCACTCCTGGATTACTTTGGTACCTTCCTGCCAAGCTTATTGCTAAGCATACGTCAGGTCTGGTACACAGCATTGCATACATGATAGAGCCTATGGCTGAAGCATAGGGAACATCTTTCATTTTCTCTCTATCTTCTGCTGTGGTCGGGCATTGAGTCTGACTCAACTTCACACCTTGTAGTACGGGCAAGAATCCTTTCTTTGCCTGATCCATTTTGAACTTTTTCAAAATTTTATCAAGGTATGTGCTTTGTGAAAGTCTATTAAGCGTCTTGATCTATCTCTATAGATCTTGATGCCCAATATGTAAGCAGCTTCACCGAGGTCTTTCATAGAAAAACTTTTATTCAAGTATCCCTTTATGCTATCCAGAAATTCTATATCATTTCCAATTAATAATATGTCATCTACATATAATATCAGAAATGCTACAGAGCTCCCACTCACTTTCTTGTAAATACAGGCTTCTCCAAAAGTCTGTATAAAACCATATGCTTTGATCACACTATCAAAGCATTTATTCCAACTCCGAGATGCTTGCACCAGTCCATAAATGAATCGCTGGAGCTTGCATACTTTGTTAGCACCTTTTGGATCAACAAAACCTTCTAGTTGCATCATATACAACTCTTCTTCCAGAAATCCATTCAAGAATGCAGTTTTGATATCCATTTGCCAAATTTCATAATCATAAAATGCAGCAATTGCTAACATGATTCGGACAGACTTAAGCATCGCTACGGGTGAGAAAGTCTCATCGTAGTCAACCCCTTGAACTTGTCGAAAACCTTTCACAACAAGTCGATCTTTATAGAAAGTTACATTACCATCAGCGTCAGTCTTGTTCTTAAAGATCCATTTATTCTCAATGGCTTGCCGATCATCGGGCAAGTCAACCAAAGTCCATACTTTGTTCTCATACATGGATCCCATCTCAGATTTCATGGCCTCTAGCCATTTTGCGGAATCTGGGCTCATCATCGCTTCCTCATAGTTCGTAGGTTCATCATGGTCAAGTAACATGACTTTCAGAATAGGATTACCGTACCAGTCTGGTGTGGATCTTACTCTGGTAGACCTACGAGGTTCAGTAGAAACTTGATCTGAAGTTTCATGATCAATATCGTTTGCTTCCTCACTAATTGGTGTAGTTGTTACAGGAACCGGTTCTTGTGATGAACTACTTTCCAATAAGGGAGCAGGTACAGTTACCTCATCAAGTTCTACTTTCCTCCCACTCACTTCTTTCGAGAGAAACTCCTCTAGAAAGGATCCGATTTTAGCAACAAAAATCTTGCCCTCAGATCTGTGATAGAAGGTGTACCCAATAGTCTCTTTTGGGTATCCTGTGAAGACACATTTCTCCGATTTAGGTTCAAGCTTATCTGGTTGAAGTTTCTTCACATAAGCATCGCAGCCCCAAACTTTAAGAAACGACAACTTTGGTTTCTTGCCAAACCACAGTTCATAAGGCGTCGTCTCAACGGATTTTGATGGTGCCCTATTTAACGTGAATGCGGCCGTCTCTAAAGCATAACCCCAAAATGATAGCGGTAAATCAGTAAGAGACATCATAGATCGCACCATATCTAGTAAAGTACGATTACGACGTTCGGACACACCATTTCGTTGTGGTGTTCCGGGTGGCGTGAGCTGCGAAACTATTTCGCATTGTTTCAAATGCAAACCAAACTCGTAACTCAAATATACTCCTCCACGATCAGATCGTAGAAACTTTATTTTCTTGTTACGATGATTTTCCACTTCACTCTGAAATTCTTTGAACTTTTCAAATGTTTCGGATTTGTGTTTCATTAAGTAGATATACCCATATCTGCTCAAATCATCTATGAAAGTGCGTTATATCGACTAGAGGGGGGGTGAATAGGCGATTTTTATGAAATTCTTCACTGAGGAATTTGCCGGTGAGGAAATTCCTTAGCGAAGAACTATTTGCAGCGGAATATGTACTCAGAAGTAAACATAACAGGATGCACACATAGTCAGCATGATGAAATGAAGACTAGAACAGAGTACGGGAAGCGTAAACACAGGATAACAAGATGAAGACAAACAGACTGAAGAAATTGAACTGAGGAATTTGTGAAAGTCTTCAGTCAAAGTCTTCAAGCACAGATATGAACAACATGCAACACAGAATGAGGAAATGGAAGAGTTGAGGAAATAGAACCAGGCAGTTGGTGAAGACAATGATTTGGTAAACCAGTTCCAACTGCTGTCTCAGTTGTACGTCTGGTTGGAGCGGCTGAGTATTTAAACTCGAGGACACACAGTCCCGAACACCCAGTCTCTGAGCCGCAACTCAGGACACCCAGTCCTCACCGTATTCTCCTTGAACTAAGACCACGCAGGCCTCGTCCAATCACTCGTGGTAAGTCTTCAGGTGACTTCCAAACCTTCACAGACTTGGTCACTCGGCAATCCACAATTCCTCTTTGATGCTCTAGACCTTGTCGCCTAACCGTCTGGAAGAAGCACAGTCTTCAAAGGTAACAAGCGTCGGATCCACGCAGGATCAATTTCTTCAGTGATGCTCAATCACTTGGGGTTTGTGTGGGTTTGGTTTTGGGATTTTCCTCACTTGATGATTTTCGCTCAAAGTCCTCGGAGGATGGGTTGCTCTCAAATGACAAGTGTCAAGTTCTCTCAGAGCAGCCAACCAGCTAGTGGTTGTAGGGGGCGGCTATTTATAGCCTAGGGAGCAGCCCGACATGATAAAACATAAATGCCCTTCAATGATATGACCGTTAGGTGGATAAGATATTTTGGGACAGCCGGCGCGCAGCACAGCAATGGTCGGAAATTTGACTCTCAAATTCCTCAGGGCTATCATGTTCCTCACTGTGTAGGCAATTCGCACTGGCGAATTCCTAACTCCTCAGTCAGAGCAAAGTCCTCAGTGAACAGAAGAACTGCATCTCTGTCACTGATGAATTTGACTGAACTGTATGAGATTTCCAATGGCTTCACTCGAAGGGATTGGTAGGTGTAGGATTTTGAGTTGAGCATCACATGGAAATTTTTCCTTAGTATTTTCTCGACCCCCTTTAATAGTACGGTGTTTCCTATGACTCAAGAAAGAGAAAATGAAACTACGAAAACAGAAGTCTTCACGCTTCATATTCCTCGAATGAATATCAAGTCTTCAAGGTCACACCAAATTCTTCACTTTCAAAGTCTTCAGAAAGTCTTTAGAATATCGAAGTCTTCAGTCGAAGAACTTCATTTTTAGGGGTCGACTTTCTCTGTAAATATCAAACTCCTCATAGACTTATAGACCTGTGTACACTCACAAACGCATCAGTTACTTAACCTATAAGTCTTTAATACACCAAAATCACTAAGGGGCACTAGATGCACTTACAATCTCCCCCTTTTTGGTGATTGATGACAACATAGGTTAAGTTTTCAACGGGGATAAACATATGAAGTGTAAATACTGATATTGAGGAATTTGATTGCAAGATATAGAAGAACTCCCCCTGAATATGTGCATAATGAGGAATTTGCTTTTGAGGCAATGCACATTTGAAGAATTGAATCATGGAGATCTCCCCCTATATCTTGTAATTCATACACGCATTTGATATATAATATGAAGAATTTGAAATGCATGATGAAATATGGTGCCTGATGAGATTCAGCATGCGTGCAATAATATTGACTAGGAATAAGCATGCAGAGTATCACATCAAAAGTTTCAGAGCTCAAATATCACATTCAGAGCTTAGTGCTTCAAAAGCATCAGAGCTTAACACGTATCAAAATCAGAGCATCAAACGTATCGAAGCACGATCAAAAGTATCAAGGCACCATCGGATTTAAGATTACAACTCGATCCAATAAAAGTTTCGGAAGAACGAGAGTTGTAACTTAATAAAAACGCCCATAATATAAACCCGCTTGAAGACTAACTCAGATTTCTCCCCCTTTGTCATCAAATGACCAAAAGGGTCGAAACTGAGGACTAACGCCCCTGAAGATTTTCAAGTTGATGGAGGAGCGCCAGCGTTGTCGGGGTTGGATGTTGTAGTAGGGCCTGCCGCAGTGTCGTCCAAATCTTCATATTCATCAGTTTCGCGCGATGAAGAATAAGAGTTGGCCACCAGATCGGGAACTTTGACTCTCTTGAATTTCTTCGGAGGTGGTGCAGACCAGTCAAATGCTTCCTGGAGACCCATAGTCTTCAGTTCTTCCATGGAATATACATGATTGAGAACAGCCAAGGTGCGGTTGAGGGTTTCATGAAGGTAGTACTGATTTTTCTTCACTGCATTGTGTGTTGAGGTCATGTTGTGAAGAATTGCAGCAAATTGACGCTTCACCCATTTCTGATTACGATCAACCTTCTGATGAAGACCGAGGAGTAACTCACGATCAGTCATCACCCTGGGTGCAGTTGCTTGAGGCTGTTGCTTGGTTGAGGTATTTGCGGCAGTGTCATGCGTTGCAGAATCGTCATTGGTGGAGTAAGATGCAGCCTTGCGAAATTGACCATCCAATGGACAAGTGCCTTCATCAATCACAGCTGCTGCCTTGCCCTTATAATCAGATGATGAAACTGGTCGCTTGAGGACTTCAATGGGCGGCAAGTAGCTGCCATGGTTCAGAGTGTCAGCCTTGTAGTTCAGTGAAGATCTTGCCCTTATGAATCTCATGATCCAAGGCGCATATGGCTTCAGTTCAAAAGGCGACATTGCAACATTAGCCAGAGTCCTCATGAAGAAATCATGGAAGTTGACGGGAACGCCATGTATGATATTGAAAAGCATGTTCTTCATGATGCCAACGACATCTTCTTCATTTGAGTCGTGGCCTTTGATGGGACTCATTGTCTTCGTCAAGATTCTATAGACGGTCCGAGGCACATACAGCAATTCCTTGACGAGGAATTTGGTTCGAGGGGCCTGTCCTGGCTTCAGCGGCTTCATAAGCACTTGCATAAAGTGATCAGACAGTTCCCGGTCATTGTAGATGCAACGTGCAGATTCATGGGGAGGATCAAGAGGAAGGACACGAAGCAATTCAGTTGCTGGTGCCTTGTAGTGAGTATTCTCCGTCATCCAATCCAGCACCCATGAATTGATATCTTCAGCATCTCCGGTGATGTGCAGGGTGGCATAGAACTGAAGAATGAGTTCTTCATTCCAGTCACAGATATCAGTGCAGAAATTCAGTAGCCCTGCATCGTGAAGAACACGGAGTACTGGCTCGAAGCACGGCAGTGATTCCATATCCACATGAGGAATATGCTCATGGTCGAAGATCTTGTCCTTGTCAAATAGCACTGAGGAATAGAAGTTTGCTTGTGTTGGAGTCCAGAAGCGTCTTTTCCTCATACGAGCAGAGTCATAAGGATTAAAAGCAGTGAAGAACACATGCTCAGAAAAAAGTCTTCAGCCTTGAATTTTTGCTTGCTAGAGAACGGATTCTTCGGTTTGGGCATAGGAATATCAGTGATTTGCAACACAACCTCAGGAATCGCGATCTCAGGTTCTGCAGGCTGAGGAATTTCTGGTTCCTCTCCTTGTGCAATTTGAGGATCAGCAGTGGGTTCTTCAGCGCTAGTGGCTGGAATTTCTTCATTGACAGATGATGTGGGATGAGTTTCTTCAGAGCCCAATTGAACAGTTGTAGCCGGGGACTGAGGAACTTGTAGAATCGGAGTGAAGAGAGGAGTATTGGGATGCTGACTTTCCCAAAAGTCATCGTTCATTACTGGTGTAGTGCACCCAATATCCACATCTTCGTCTTCTCTTTCAATTTCCTCAACACCTGCCTCTTCAGCTGTGAACTGAGGCACGGGTGAGGAAACAACTGGGGTTGAAGGGAATGTTTCCACTTCAATTTCTTCATCAAGCTGTTCTGAGGTAGCAACAGATTGATTTTTTTCATCAGATCCGCTTGGGATCTTGTAATCTTCTCCATAAGGAACAATTTCCTTGGACGACATGAAGGAAATGGGAATGGCATCAATAGGATTTTCAATCGAGCTGGTCATTGGCTTCATTTTCTTCGCAGCCAAAGAATTTGACGCAGCTGATGCCTTCCTCTTCTTCACTGCAGCTCGTTCTGCAGCCTTTGTCTTCTTCACCTCATAAGCAGAAGGAAGAATTGGAGTTGGTGTTGGCGCATGAGGAGCTGAGGATTGTGGTACAGTTTCTTCAGGCGCAACTGGTGCAGTTTCCCTGTTTCCTTCAGATTCTTCAGGCGCACCACTAGTGGATGCCCTGGGAATTTCTTCAGCGGCTGGAATGGAGTCATCAGCCCTGGAACTTGTGTTCTCATCAGCACGCTGAAAGTCATCAGCAGTGCTGGCATGTTCTTCAGCAGGCTAAGCAGAGTCTTCAGCCTGAGTATTTTCTTGTTGCGACGGAGCTGCAACAGTTGTCATTTTCTTCGTCAAATTGACGAATCTCACCTTGGCTCCTTGCCAATCAGCATTGTAAGCATCGAAATCCTTGCTGAGGGCTTGGATTTCTGATTGATCTTTGAGAAGTTCTTCAGGAGTCAAGTTGACTAAGTTCTTCCTCAGAAGTTTCTCCTTTCTGGCTTGTGTTCTCTTTAGTTCACGGGCCTTTTCAAATTTCCATTTCTCTTCAGCAATGAAATGGTTCAGCATATGACTTTGACCAGGAGTCAGTGGCAGATCCGGTATGGGAGTGTTTGGATCCTGATGCCATAGGTCGATGAAGTCAAGGATCTTCTTTGGATCCAGAAGCAGAGGCACAGTTGTTCTTTTGGCTCTAGCGGCCTTGGTCAGTCTGTCTCTGATGATTTCTTCAAGTTCTTCATCAGAAGCTTCATCATCAGAGGGCACATTGAATGCAACCTGTTTCTTCTTTGGACTTGGCCGAGGACCACGTCCAGCAGTTGCTTTTGTCTTCAGCAGAGTGGGGCCAGATGAGGACATTGGTGCAGCTGAGGAACTTGCTGAGACACCAGAAGCAATTGAGAAACCCTGAGTCCTTTGACATGTAGCCAGATGCACATGAGTTGAGGACTTGGAGGGAGCTGCTGAGGATTTGGAGTGAGCAGCAGCAGTCTGAGGAATTTGCCGTGAGGGCGCGGCTGAGGAACTGGGCCGTGAGGGCGCTGACGGTGAAGCACTTGGCTTGCGAGCAGGCTTCTTTGGCATTGATTTCCTCGGCTTGACCGAGGGCTCAGCGGCAGCAGCAGTAGCAGAATCCTCATTGAATTTCCTCACTGCCTCCTTGGCCTGTCTTGCCAATTTGGCTTGGCGCCTGGACCATTCTTCAGGAAAGTCTTCACCACGCTTGATGCTGGTGGGATCAGCAACTTGGCCAGGTGCCAAAGGAGCTCTTGGGCATGGAGGGTTTAAAGCGAATTTCTTCATGTACTTTGGAGTAACATAGCGATATTCCCTCCATTCTCGTGCCCATCTTCGTTCTATCCTTTGGATGCGCACTTTGCGCTGATTTTTGTTCTCCTTGCCAAACTCGGATTCATCAGGTGTGCAGTAATCTTTGTATATTTCCTCAGGAATTTCAAAGGCAGTCATGACCTCCGGTTTATTTCCTCCCTTCTGCGGTCTCTTGCCTTCTGCCATTTTCTTCAGATGAGGAATTTGAACAATAGAGCACTCTGAAGAAGTATGCAGTTTTTCTTCGAGGAACGCTGCAAATGAGTTAAGTTGATGAGAACCTAGTGATTCAGCAGCGGACATGAGTACCTGTGAACAGAGTGTAGGTGCGAGGAATTTGGAGAGGTCATATGCATTCTCAGAAGAGTTTTCAAAAGAACAAGTTTTGAGGAATTTGACCAGTTGAGCCTTGAGGAATTTCACTAAGCGTTTCGTCTTAGGTTCCAGAGTTGTACAGATTGAAAATCCACACAATTGAGGAATCTTGAAGAAACGAATGCTTAGAGAGATAAATCAAGAGCATATAGTGTGTGAGGTGTTCATATGTGAAGATTTGAAGACCAAGAACACCTTTGAAGATTTTCAGAAAGATTTGAGAATCAACGCGAGTAATAAAAGTGAATTTTAATTACCCGAACTGAAGAACACGACGAACAGAGATGAACTGTAGTGAAGTTCGTCATGTTAGATCTCCCACGCCCTAACTTGGCAGAGGGAGACGGCTACGGCGGCGGCGGAGTGAAGAATTCCGCGGCCGGCGCGAGTACGACGGCGACGAGGTCGAGGCAGTGAAGCTCTTCCTCACCGACGACGATGGAGTAGCGGCGGCGCTAGGGTTTGTGGAGAGCTCGAGTGAGAGACAGCGACCGAGCGGAGTAAATGAAGTAAGGAAGGGAGAGGGGTATTATAGCCACTGTGAAAACTGTTCGCCCGAAGATTTTGGGACGAACATGCCCCTGCCCTTTCTTCTTCACGCGACATATGTCACCCACGTACTGTGCAGATGAGATCGTGTAAGATCGTGGGTGATTAAACTAATACATCGTGGGATGCGGAACGGTTTGAGCGGTAAAACCGAAAACTTGGATAAGATTTGTTAAAAAGTTTCGTTCGCAATTTCTTCAGCTGTCAAGGACCCAGTGAAGACTTTGAACGAGTTTCAATCAGAACGCACATGAAGAATTTGTGAATAGACTGGATCGAGTATAGCATAGAGGGGGAAGGGTCCGATCACATTCACTTAGCAGAAATCACAACTTGAAGAATTAGCAATAAGTGAATGCTTTAGAGGACATAAACTCATATATATATATATATATATATATATATATATATATATATATATATATATATATATATATATATATAGCCAATGAAGAAAAACGACGGAAACATTGAAGATTTTGCAAAGTTGAAGAATTTGAAAAACTGAGGAATTTCAAAAATGAGGAAAAACTCAAATTGAAGATTTTCAACTTTTGTGGTGGCGTAGCCCACCGTATAAGAATGATGATTTCAGACACCGCATACAATTGTCGTAGGGTTCTGAGAATCAAATTCTTTATTAATTTCTTCACACTTAGAATGTTATTCTTCATTGATTGAGAAAAAACGTTTCTTCATGTGTTGCACATCTAAGTCATCAATTATGCATAAGGGTTAGGATGTGTGTCCTTTTCAAAGAACATTCGAAGATTCTAAGATATTTAGCTCACACCGCAACTTGCTAAATCTCTTCTCATCCAAGGGCTTAGTGAAGATATCAGCTAGCTGTTCTTCAGTCTTCACATGCTCGATGGAGATATCGCCCTTCAACACATGATCGCGAAGAAAATGATGACGAATCTGGATGTGCTTAGTCTTCGAGTGCTGAACTGGGTTGTGAGCAATCTTGATGGCACTCTCATTGTCGCAGAGGAGAGGCACATTCTTCACGTTGACGCCATAGTCCTTGAGGGTTTGCTTCATCCAAAGCAGTTGAGCACAGCATGAGCCAGCAGCAATGTATTCAGCTTCAGCAGTAGATAGTGATACACAGTTCTGTTTCTTTGAGGACCAACAGACCAAAGATCGTCCGAGGAAATGACAAGTGCCAGATGTTGACTTGCGGTCCACACGATCACCAGCATAATCGGAGTCAGAATATCCAATGAGATCAAAAGCAGAGCCCTTGGGGTACCATAATCCTAGTGTTGGTGTGTGAGCTAGATATCGAAGAATATGCTTCACAGCCTTATGGTGTGATTCCTTCGGTGCAGCTTGAAATCGGGCACACAAGCAAACACTAAGCATTATATCTGGCCTAGATGCACATAAGTACAATAAGGAACCAATCATGGAGCGATATACCTTGTGATCGAAGTCAATACCATTTTCATCAGTGCATAGATGGCCATTTGTGGGCATAGAAATTTTGACGCCTTTGCAATCTTGCATGCCGAATTTCCTCAGTACATCTTTGAGGTATTTCTCCTGAGATATGAATATGCCATTGCGCTGTTGACGAATTTGAAGACCTAAGAAGAATTTCAACTCTCCCATCATAGACATTTGATATTCTTCACTCATCATATAGGCAAATTCATCACTGTATCGTTGGTTAGTACAGCCAAAGATAATATCATCAACATATATTTGGCACACAAACAGTTCACCATCATATGATTTAGTAAATAGAGTAGGGTCGAGTGAACCGGGTGTGAAGCCATTCTTCACGAAGAATTCCTTCAATGTGTCATACCACGCCCGAGGGGCTTGCTTGAGGCCATAGAGAGCCTTATTGAGTCTGAAGACTTTGTCAGGATTCTTGGGATCTTCAAAACCTGGGGGTTGAGCAACATATACTTCTTCCTCAAGCTTACCATTGAGGAATGCACTTTTCACATCCATTTGATATAAGATGATATCATGATGGTTAGCATAGGCAAGTAAAATGCAAATAGCCTCAAGTCTAGCAACAGGTGCAAAAGTTTCATCGAAATCAATTCCTTCAACCTGTGTGTAGCCTTGAGCTACTAGTCGTGCCTTATTCCTCACCACAAGGCCATTTTCATCTTGCTTGTTGCGGTAGATCCACTTTGTGCCAATGATATTATGCTTGCGAGGATCTGGGCGATTTACCAATTCCCAGACATTGTTCAACTCGAACTGATGTAATTCTTCTTGCATCGCCTGAATCCACTCCGGCTCCAGAAATGCTTCATCTACCTTAGTGGGCTCTGAGATAGAGACAAAAGCATAGTGCCCACAAAAGTTAGATAAGTGTGAGGCTTTTGAGCGGGTGAGAGGACCTGGTGCGCTAATGTCATCGATGATCTTCTCCACTTGCACTTCTTTTGCAACGCGTGGATGAGTTGGTTGTCGTTGAGGATTTTGATCGGCATTTTCTTCAGCACGGTTTTCCTCATCATGTTCTTCAGGTGCATCAGCTCGACGTTCTTCATGAACAGGAATGAATTCTTCAGCAGATTCTTCAGTAGGAATGACATCCTCAGTTGCCTTGAGCTTGATAGCATCCTCAGGTGCTGGTTCATCTAACACAGAAGGTAGGTGCTCTCTTTGCGAGCCATTAGTTTCATCGAACCGCACATCTACAGTGTCAACAATCTTGTGAAGAACAATGTTGAAGACTCTGTAGGTGTGCGAGTCCTTTCCGTAACCAAGCATAAAACCTTCATGTGCTTTCGGTGCAAATTTAGAGTTGTGGTGAGGATCTCTAATCCAACATTTAGCACCGAAGACTTTGAAATAACTCACATTGGGTTTCTTGTCAGTGAGGAGTTCATAGGCAGTCTTCTTGAAGAATTTGTGAAGATATACTCTGTTGATGATGTGGCAGGAAGTATCAATTGCATCAATCCAAAAACGCTGAGGCGTTTTGTATTCATCAAGCATAGTGCGAGCCATCTCAACAAGAGTTCTGTTCTTGCGCTCCACGACGCCATTCTGCTGAGGGGTACAAGGAGCAGATAATTCATGAGTAATACCAAGTTCATCAAGATAGGCATCAAGACCAGAATTCTTGAACTCAGTTCCATTGTCACTTCTGATATGCTTGATCTTCACACCAAAGTTGGTTGAAGCCCTCGAGGAAAATCGTTTGAAGACTTCCTGCACTTCATGTTTGTAAGTAACAATGTGTACCCATGTATATCGGGAATAGTCATCAACAATGACAAAACCATATAGAGATGCATCATTAGTGACTGCTGAATAATGGTTAGGTCCGAAGAGGTCCATGTGAAGCAATTCGAATGGACGGGTAGTAGTCATGATAGTCTTTGCTGGATGCTTGGCCTTGGTCATTTTTTCGGCTTCACATGCTCCGCATAAGTGATCCTTGAGGAATTTGACATTTTCAATGCCAATGACATGCTTCTTCTTCGCAAGCGTGTTCAAATTCCTCATGCCTGCATGACCAAGTCGTCGATGCCATAGCCAGCCTTCTGAAGCTTTTGCAAGTAGACACACGGCTGGTTGTGGTCCTGTAGAGAAATCAACAATATACAGATCTCCTCTCCTAAAGCCTTCGAAGACTTTGGAATTGTCAGCTTCCATAATCACAACACAGCGATATTTGCCAAAGACAACAACCATATCAAGATCACAAAGCATTGAGACTGACATGAGATTGTATCCTAAGGACTCAACAAGCATGACTTTGTCCATGTGCTTATCCTTAGAGATAGCAACCTTACCAAGACCCAATACCTGACTTTTGCCTTTGTCAGCAAAAATGATATGCTTCAGAGGTGACGGTGATAAGGGAGCATCCATAAATAGATTCTTGTCACCAGTCATGTGTTTTGTACATCCACTATCGAGGACCCATTCAGTGGTTTTGGGTTGATCATCCTGCAGATGAATTAGTGTAACTTACAATCTCATATGCTTCATTAGTGAAGAATATGATATCGAGTTCATCAGATGAATTTCATCAAGCAGTAAACAGATATAGCAGTATGAGGACGTGTGAAATGAAAGTTCATTTCATCATGATTCGCCTGCGTCCTTTCAGGCATTTTGTCAGGTCCCCAGCAAATTCTTCAGACGTTAGAGCACGTCTGGAGACTTGACCCTGCAGAAGAGATTAGTTCTTTTTCTTCACCACCCACATCTGGAGGGGTGGCAAAGAGTTCATCATCCTGCGAGCACCATGTGAGAAAGGTGGCAAAGATGCCAAACCATTTCGCTTAGCATAGGAGGGGTTAGGGTAAGCATATGAATAAGCAGAGTAATTCTTCGAGGACTTATGAACATAGTGGTTTGAAGAATAATGCACATATTCATAGCCCTTAGCTTTACCCTGCAAGACAGATTTGTTAGCACGATGATACTCATATGAGGACTTTGATCCAGTTGAGGAATTTGATCCTCGTGAAGAATTTGGTCCATATGAGGATTTGGATCCATATGAAGAGTTTGGTCCATATGAGGAATTTGATCTGGAGTTCCTGTTCTTCACAGGTGGTGTCATGAGGACATTCACCTGAAGACTTTCAACACAGCTTTTGGGAACCCAGATTTTCCTCATAGGGGAACCGTTCCTGCAGTTAGTGCCAACATATCTAGCAAATACTTCACCATTCTGATTTTTGAACAGTTTATAGTTGGAGTCAAATGACTCATCAGAAGAATGAGGAGATTCACATGTAAAGCCAGATAAGTTAGATGGATCAACTGGAGGTCCCCTTGCAGCAACCCATGAGGTTTTGGGATACTGCTCAGGCTTCCAATATGTTCCATCGGCATTGAGTTTCCTCTCAAAGGCAATACCCTCTTTCCTAGGGTTTCTGTTGAGGATCTGCTTTTTGAGCACATCACAAAGTGTCTGATGCCCTTTGAGGCTTTTGTACATGCCTGTCGTGTACAATTCCTTCAGCCCTGCATTGTCAGTGATACTAGCAATGTCCTCAGATGAGGAATTAGTAATAGCAGAGGCAGATGAAGAATTTGTAACATTTGAAGCATTTGAACATTCAGGTGAAGAATTAGCAGATTCACGTTCAATGCACTTTAAGCATGGAGGAACAAATTCTTCCTGAGAAGCGCTGATTTGTTGAGCTAGTAATGAATCGCGCTCCTTCTGAAGATCTTCATAACACACTCTTAGCTTTTCAAGATCAACCTTTCTTTGAATAGCCTCAAGAGAAAGCTTCTCATGATCTTGCTTTTCTTGAAGAAATTCATAAGAAAGTTTCTCATGATCAGTCAAGAGAGAGTTATGATGACCTTGAAGGTTATCATACTTAGACTGAAGTCTTTGAAGATTTTCAGTCAGGGCTTTAGTGCGATCCATTTCTTCACCCAACATATCATCACTTTTATCTAGCATGTTTTGAACCTTTTCAAGAGCCCGTTGTTGTTTCACAGCAATTTTAGCAAGTTTAGAGTAGCTGGGCTTGAGATCCTCATCAGATTCATTTTCACTAGAGTCAGAGGAGTTGTATTTGAGTACCTTAGCTCCTTTTGCCATGAAGCAATAGGTGGGAGCATAGCCATCATTATCTTCATCAGGCTTGTTGGTGGAGTTAGTTTCTTCAGTGTTGAAGATGGACTTGCTGACGAAAGCAGTAGCAACGGCCAGACTCGCCACACCAGACTCAGATTCTTCAGACTCCTCTTCTTCATCATTTTCCTCAGATTCAGCTTCAGAGTCCATTTCCTTGCCAATGAATGCCCGAGCTTTCTTGGAGCTGCCCTTCTTGTGAGATGAAGACTTTGAGGGTTTTGATGACGAAGATTTTGACGATTTCTTCTTCTTCTTCATATCATCAAAACTGTAATCCTTGTATTTCTTCTTCTTCATTTCCTTTTCCCACTGAGGGCAATCTTGAATATAGTGACCAGGCTTCTTGCATTTGTGGCAAAGTCTTCTCTTGTAGTCACTGGATGAAGAATCATTTCCTCTTGAGGATTTTCCAAAACGACCACGTCTTGTGAACTTCTGGAATTTCTTCACAAGCAGAGCTAGATCCTGGCTAAGTTCTTCAGGATCACCAAGGCTACTACCAGAATCCTCACATTCAGAGTCAGGCACAACCTTAGCCTTCAGGGCACGTGGTTTGCCATAGTTTGAGCCATAGAGATCTCTCTTTTCAGCAAGCTGGAACTCGTGGGTGTTAAGCCTTTCGAGGATATCAGCAGGATCAAGCGACTTGTAGTCAGCACGTTCTTGTATCATCAGTCCCAGAGTATCAAATGAGGAATCAAGCGATCTTAGCAGTTTCTTCACAACTTCATGATCAGTGATGTCAGTGGCACCGAGGGCTTGAAGCTCATTTGAGATGTCAGTGAGGCGATCAAAGGTTTGTTGGACATTTTCGTTGTCGAGTCTTTTGAAGCAGTTGAAGAGATTCCGAAGAACATCGACTCGAGAGTCACGCTGAGTTGAGACTCCTTCGTTTACTTTGGACAGCCTATCCTAGATAAGCTTAGCAGTTTCCAAAGCACTCACTCTTCCATACTGTCCTTTGCTCAGATGGCCACAGATGATATTCTTCGCTTGAGAATCGAGTTGTTTGAATCTCTTCACATCGGTAGCGGTCAGTGTTTCAGTGACAGAGGGGACACCATTTTCCACAACATACCAGAGATAGTTGTCAATTGCCTCAAGATGCATTCGCATCTTGTTCTTCCAGTAGGGGTAGTCCGTTCCATCAAAGGTAGGACACCCAGCCGAGACCTTGATCATACCTGCGGTCGACATAACTAGAACTCCAGGTGGTTAAACCAAAATCACACAGAACAAGGGAGTACCTTGCTCTGATACCAATTGAAAGTGCGTTATACCGACTAGAGGGTGGGTGAATAGGCGATTTTTATGAAATTCTTCACTGAGGAATTTGCCGGTGAGGAAATTCCTTAGCGAAGAACTATTTGCAGTGGAATATGTACTCAGAAGTAAACATAACAGGATGCACACATAGTCAGCAGGATGAAATGAAGACTAGAACAGAGTACGGGAAGCGTAAACACAGGATAACAAGATGAAGACAAACAGACTGAAGAAATTGAACTGAGGAATTTGTGAAAGTCTTCAGTCAAAGTCTTCAAGCACAGATATGAACAACATGCAACACAGAATGAGGAAATGGAAGAGTTGAGGAAATAGAACCAGGCAGTTGGTGAAGACAATGATTTGGTAAACCAGTTCCAACTGCTGTCTCAGTTGTATGTCTGGTTGGAGCAGCTGAGTATTTAAACTCGAGGACACACAGTCCCGGACACCCAGTCTCTGAGCCGCAACTCAGGACACCCAGTCCTCACCATATTCTCCTGGAACTAAGACCACGCAGGCCTCGTCCAATCACTCGTGGTAAGTCTTCAGGTGACTTCCAAACCTTCACAGACTTGGTCACTCGGCAATCCACAATTCCTCTTGGATGCTCTAGACCTTGACGCCTAACCGTCTGGAAGAAGCACAGTCTTCAAAGGTAACAAGCGTCGGATCCACGCAGGATCAATTTCTTCAGTGATGCTCAATCACTTGGGGTTTGTGTGGGTTTGGTTTTGGGATTTTCCTCACTTGATGATTTTCGCTCAAAGTCCTCGGAGGATGGGTTGCTCTCAAATGACAAGTGTCAAGTTCTCTCGGAGCAGCCAACCAGCTAGTGGTTGTAGGGTGCGGCTATTTATAGCCTAGGGAGCAGCCCGACATGATAAGACATAAATGCCCTTCAATGATATGACCGTTAGGTGGATAAGATATTTTGGGACTGCCGGCGCGCAGCACAGCAACGGTCGGAAATTTGACTCTCAAATTCCTCAGGGCTATCATGTTCCTCACTGTGTAGGCAATTCGCACTGGCGAATTCCTAACTCCTCAGTCAGAGCAAAGTCCTCAGTGAACAGAAGAACTGCGTCTCTGTCACTGATGAATTTGACTGAACTGTATGAGATTTCCAATGGCTTCACTTGAAGGGATTGGTAGGTGTAGGATTTTGAGTTGAGCATCACATGGAAATTTTTCCTTAGTATTTCCTCGACCCCCTTTAACAGTACGGTGTTTCCTATGACTCAAGAAAGAGAAAATGAAACTACGAAAACAGAAGTCTTCACGCTTCATATTCCTCGAATGAATATCAAGTCTTCAAGGTCACACCAAATTCTTCACTTTCAAAGTCTTCAGAAAGTCTTCAGAATATCAAAGTCTTCAGTCGAAGAACTTCATTTTTAGGGGTCGACTTTCTCTGTAAATATCAAACTCCTCATAGACTTATAGACCTGTGTACACTCACAAACGCATCAGTTACTTAACCTATAAGTCTTCAATACACCAAAATCACTAAGGGGCACTAGATGCACTTACAATCTATGAAGGTGAGAAAATAACGATACCCGCCGCGAGCCTCAACATTCATTGGACCACAAACATCAGTATGTATGATTTCCAATCAATCAGTTGCTCGCTCCATAGTTCCGGAGAACGGCGTTTTAGTCATCTTGCCCATGAGGCACGGTTCGCAAGTACCAAGTGATTCATAATCAAGTGATTCCAAAAGCCCATCAGTATGGAGTTTCTTCATGCGCTTTACGCCGATATGACCTAAACGGCAGTGCCACAAATAAGTTGCACTATCATTATCAACTCTGCATCTATTGGTTTCAACACTATGAATATGTGTATCACTACTATCGAGATTCAATAAAAATAGACCACTCTTCAAGGGTGCATGACCATAAAGGATATTACTCATATAAATAGAACAACCATTATTCTCTGATTTAAATGAATAACTGTCTCGCATCAAACAAGATCCAGATATAATGTTCATGCTTAACGCTGGCACCAAATAACAATTATTTAGGTCTAAAACTAATCCCGATGGTAGATGTAGAGGTAGCGTGCCGACCGCGATCACATCGACTTTGGAACCATTTCCCACGCGCATCGTCACCTCGTCCTTAGCCAATCTTCGCTTAATCTGTAGTCCCTGTTTCGAGTTGCAAATATTAGCAACAGAACCAGTATCAAATACCCAGGTACTACTGCGAGCATTAGTAAGGTACACATCAATAACATGTATATCACATATACCTTTGTTCACTTTGCCATCCTTCTTATCCGCCAAATACTTGGGGCAGTTCCGCTTCTAGTGTCCAGTCTGCTTGCAGTAGAAGCACTCTGTCTCAGGCTTAGGTCCAGACCTGGGTTTCTTCTCTTGAGCAGCAACTTGTTTGCTGTTCTTCTTGAAGTTCCCCTTCTTCTTTCCTTTGCCCTTTTTCTTGAAACTGGTGGTCTTGTTAACCATCAACACTTGATGCTCCTTCTTGATTTCTACCTCCGCAGCTTTTATCATTGCGAAGAGCTCAGAAATAGTCTTGTCCATCCCTTGCATATTATAGTTCATCACGAAGCTCTTGTAGCTTGGTGGTAGTGATTGAAGAATTCTGTCAATGACACTATTATCAGGAAGATTAACTCCCAGTTGAATCAAGTGATTATTATACCCAGACATTTTGAGTATGTGTTCACTGACACAACTATTCTCCTCCTTCTTGCAGCTATAGAACTTATTGGAGACTTTATATCTCTCAGTCCGGGCGTTTGCTTGAAATATTAACTTCAACTCCTGGAACATCTCATATGCTCCATGACGTTCAAAACGTCGTTGAAGACCCGGTTCTAAGCCGTAAAGCATGGCACACTGAACTATCGAGTAGTCATCAGCTTTGCTCTGCCAGACGTTCTTAACGTCGTCAGTTGCATCAGCAGCAGGCCTGGCACCCAGCGGTGCTTTCAGGACATAATTCTTCTGTGCAGCAATGATGATAATCCTCAGGTTACGGACCCAGTCCGTGTAATTGCTACCATCATCTTTCAACTTTGCTTTCTCAAGGAACGCATTAAAATTCAACGGAACAACAGCACGAGCCATCTATCTACAACAAACATAGACAAGCAAAATACTATCAGGTACTAAGTTCATGATAAATTTAAGTTCAATTAATCATATTACTTAAGAACTCCCACTTAGACAGACATCTCTCTAGTCATCTAAGCGATCACGTGATCCAAATCAACTAAACCATGTCCGATCATCACGTGAGATGGAGTAGTTTCAATGGTGAACATCACTATGTTGATCATATCTACTATATGATTCACGTTCGACCTTTCGGTCTCCGTGTTCCGAGGCCATATCTGTATATGCTAGGCTCGTCAAGTTTAACCTGAGTATTCCGCGTGTGCAACTGTGTTGCACCCGTTGTATTTGAACGTAGAGCATATCACACCCGATCATCACGTGGTGTCTCAGCACGAAGAACTTTCGCAACGGTGCATACTCAGGGAGAACACTTCTTGATAATTAGTGAGAGATCATCTTAAAATGCTACCGTCAATCAAAGCAAGATAAGATGCATAAAGGATAAACATCACATGCAATCAATATAAGTGATATGATATGGCCATCATCATCTTGTGCTTGTGATCTCCATCTCTGAAGCACCGTCGTGATCACCATCGTCACCGGCGCGACACCTTGATCTCCATCGTAGCATCGCTGTCGTTACGCCAACTATTGCTACTACAACTATCGCTACCGCTTAGTGATAAAGTAAAGCAATTACAGGGCGTTTGCATTTCATACAATAAAGCAACAACCATATGGCTCCTGTCAGTTGCTGATAACTTCGGTTACAAAACATGACATCTCATACAATAAAATATAGCATCACGTCTTGACCATATCACATCACAACATGCCCTGCAAAAACAAGTTAGACGTCCTCTACTATGTTGTTGCAAATTTTACGTGGCTGCTACGGGCTTAGAAAGAACCGTTCTTACCTACGCATCAAAACCACAACGATAGTTCGTCAAGTTAGTGTTGTTTTAACCTTCGCAAGGACCGGGCGTAGCCACACTCGATTCAGCTAAAGTGAGAGAGACAGACACCCCCCAGCCACCTTTAAGCACGAGTGCTCGTAACGGTGAAACCAGTCTCGCGTAAGCGTACGCGTAATGTCGGCCCGGGCCGCTTCATCTCACAATACCGCCGAACCAAAGTATGACATGCTGGTAAGCAGTATGACTTGTATCGCCCACAACTCACTTGTGTTCTACTCGTGCATATGACATCTACGCATAAAACCAGGCTCGGATGCCACTGTTGGGGAACGTAGTAATTTCAAAAAATTTCCTACTCACACGCAAGATCATGGTGATGGTATAGCAATGAGAGGGGAGAGTATTGTCCACGTACCCTCGTAGATCGTAAGCGGAAGTGTTATGACAACGCGGTTGATGTAGTCGTACGTCTTCACGATTCGACCGATCCAAGCACCGAACGTACGGCACCTCCGAGTTCAGCACACGTTCAGCTCGATGACGATCCCCGGACTCCGATCCAGCAAAATGTCGGGGATGAGTTCCGTCAGCACGACGGCATGGTGACGATGATGATGTTCTACCGGCGCAAGGCTTCGCCTAGACTCCGCGACGATATGACCGAGGTGGAATATGGTGGAGGGGGGCACCGCACACGGCTAAGAACGATCCGTAGATCAACTTGTGTGTTCTAGGGTGCCCCCTGCCCCCGTATATAAAGGAGCAAGGGGGGGGGGGTGCGGCCGGCCCTAGGAGGAGGCGCGCCGGAGGAGTCCTACTCCCACCGGGAGTAGGACTCCCCCCCTTTCCTAGTTGGATTAGGACTTGGGGGGAGGGAAAGAGGAAAGGGGCGCGCCCCCCCTTCCTTGTCCTATTCAGACTAGGGGGGGGGCGGCCTGCCCTTGCCGGTCCTCCTCTTCTCCCTCATGGCCCACTAAGGCCCATTAACCCCCGGGAGGGTTCCGGTAACCCCCCGGTGTTCCGGTAAAATCCCGATTTCACCCGAAACTATTCCGATGTCCAAACATAGGCTTCCAATATATCAATCTTTATGTCTCGACCATTTCGAGACTCCTCGTCATGTCCGTGATCACATCCGGGACTCCGAACAAACTTCGGTACATCCAAACTTATAAACTCATAATAAAACTGTCATCGTAACGTTAAGCGTGCGGACCCTACGGGTTCAAGAACTATGTAGACATGACCTAGAACTATTCTCGGTCAATAACCAATAGCGGAACCTGGATGCCTGTATTGGCTCCTACATATTCTACGAAGATCTTTATCGGTCAAACTGCATAACAACATACGTTGTTCCCTTTGTCATCGGTATGTTACTTGCCCGAGATTCGATCGTCGGTATCCAATACCTAGTTCAATCTCGTTACCGGCAAGTCTCTTTAGTCGTTATGTAATGCATCATTCCGTAACTAACTCATTAGCTACATTGCTTGCAAGGCTTATAGTGATGTGCATTACCGAGAGGGCCCAGAGATACCTCTCTGACAATCGGAGTGACAAAACCTAATCTCGAAATACGCCAACCCAACATGTACCTTTGGAGACACTTGTAGTACTCCTTTATAATCACCCAGTTACGTTGTGACGTTTGGTAGCACCCAAAGTGTTCCTCCGGTAAACGGGAGTTGCATAATCTCATAGTTACAGGAACATGTATAAGTCATGAAGAAAGCAATAGCAATATACTAAACGATCAAGTGCTAGGCTAACGGAATGGGTCATGTCAATCACATCATTCTCCTAATGATGTGATCCCATTAATCAAATGACAACACATGTCTATGGTTAAGAAACATAACCATCTTTGATTAATGAGCTAGTCAAGTAGAGGCATACTAGTGACGTTGTGTTTGTCTATATATTCACACATGTATCATGTTTCCGGTTAATACAATTCTAGCATAAATAATAAACATTTATCATGATATGAGGAAATAAATAATAACTTTATTGTTGCCTCTAGGGCATATTTCCTTCATAATGTGCATAAGATGTAGTCCTGGTTGTGTAGAAAAATGAGGTGTGTGGCTGGTTCACTGTGTGTGTGTGCATATGTGTTAACTGGTGGCTTGTGGTGTTTGTGTGCAGGGTACTGCCGGAGATAAGTAGTAGGCGGCAAAGTGTTTTGAAGTAGCCCCAAGACAAGGCATAAAGCTGGCGAGCAGGTATGAGCAGCGAGCTGCTACTCCAGTTGTGCGGCTACTTCCGCGAATGAATCTGGCTAGTTATAGCTATAGGTACTAAACTTGTGTGCGTGTGTTATCTTTGGCAGCTAATTTTTGCCGTGTGCAACTACTGAACTTGGTGTCCTGCTGCTATTGAACTGTTGTGATGCAAATGTCGCTGATGAACATACTTTGTGTAGAAAAAGCTACAAAAAGTCACTTTTTCTGGATGTGAAAATTTCTGAACTTGCTCTGGTCTAGCAGTTCAACAAATATTGATGTTTGGTTAATATTTTTTATGATCCATTTGGCAGAAAAGATTCATTTGATTTCTGAAGCTTTTATACAACACTTCTGTCATAAAATCGTTTTTTCATGTCAATGGTTGAGGTGCAAAAGAGAAGTACATGTACATATACTGAATCTAAATGGGGTAAACATGAACAAGTACATGTACATATACATTGTGATGAGTTGTGAAATCATGCTAGTACCTTTTTTCTGGTCAGTTTAATAAAAACAAAATAAATATTGTAGGATAGTACTCATTGTTGTTTGGATGGCGCGCTGATTAGCCATCGCAAATTGTGGGTAGCATTGGTATGTTCAGGGGAACTGACACTATTTACTGTTTGTCATGCTCTTTAGTGTTTGTTTCTATTCCTGTTAGCACCAAATAATTTTTGAAAATGTTTATTTTGTGCTCCCACATATTTGTTTTGGGCAGTACAAACACATCATCACAGTGAGTAAGGATGCGGCACCTCCAATGCGCAAGCCCAGGATGACGACACCGATCACTAGCATGAAGGACATCAGCAGGTTGAGGATGAAGTACACGACACAGGCAATGAGGATGACCAGAACCTGGAATCCGTACACATAGCAGAAACTGCAAGTTCAAACTTTCTGTCTATGATGATTTGATTGCTACTTCTTAAAAGAAAGTGCACATGATAGTTAGATGTTTGTGCAAGAAAGGAAAAATGGTTTGAATTAAAAACATTGATTTGTACGAGAAACATTGATCAATTGGATAGTGCTCTCTCTTGCCTATTTTGGTGGATGTTCACGAATGGAGAAAAAAATGTATGGGAATGTTTAACTATTAATACCCTATAAGTTCAAAAAATAAAACGATGTCAGTTCGTCTATGAAATTTGAGAAAGTTCGTCTATTGACCCGAGGAATATATGCTCAAAGAAAAAACACAACACATTTATTTGGGAAAATTTATTTTAGTTCAACTACACAAACCATGTAGGGTCGATGATGATGGTACTATAAGTTTGGACAAGTAAACAAAATGAATTAAAACCAAAAACTTTCACTTCTATAAGTTCAAAGTGCTATTACCGTGGCTGCTCCATGTAATTAGCCCCTTTGTTGGGTGAATCTCCTACTACTTGCTAGCTTTGGAATTGTATAAAAACACAATAAGTTCACAATTTAAAAAGTTGTAAGTTCAACACGACGTACCAGATAAGTTTTAGGAAAAAGCTCAAACAAAAAGAAACCTCCACGGAAATTCAAATGGTAAAAGTACAGGTCGTGGAATGAGAGAAGTCCGGAACAAAGTTGAAAAAATGGTAGAGTTGGAAAAAAGAAACACACAATATTTTTCTTTAAATAAAATATCATTCAGTTCAACGATATAAAACCATGCAAGTTCGGGGACAATAATATCGTAAACCGTTGAAAAGTTATAAGGAAAACGATACCGCAAAAATAGAGTAAAGTCTAGTATGTGAAAAAACGCTCAGTACAAAACCATACAAGCATCCGTTCAAGTACTCTCTTTTTTGGAACCATTCAAAACTACTGTCAAAAATACCTCAATACAAACACATACATACATCAGTACAAGTACTCTGTCTTTTAGACAGGAAAAAAAACACGATGGGTTCCACCTTATTCAAAATTACTCTTAAACGGTTGCGAAGTAGAGAAAACGTTCAACATGACTAAGTTTCGCATTTTCGATAGCTGTCCAACATCATATTATTTGCCCATTTTGACAAACTTTTAAAAAAATCGCGTTCAAAATCAAATTTGACCGTATTCGAATTCGTTTTTAAACCGTAAGGAATTAGGAAAACATTTCTATACAAAAAAGTTGCGCATTTTCCATAGCTTTCCAATGCGGTATCATTTGCGTCAATCCGATAAACCGTTTACAAAAAAACACGAAAATACGTTTCGCCCAGAATTTCACCGTTTTCAAATTACTTTTAAATTGTATATAATTTGAAAAAACAGTAGGTATATGGAAGATGCGGATTTTTACCAGCTTTCCAACGCCATATTACTTGCTCAATTCCGACGAACCATTTGAAAATTGGGTCCAAAATACGATTCGCGTTTTCGGTTTTGAAAAAAATGGTTTTTCAAAACTGCTCTTAAACCGTGATGACTTTGCAAAAAAATCCTATATATTTGTAATTTAGATGTCAAGAGCTTTCCAATGATATATTACATGCCCCATTCCGACGAAAAGACGATCAGTTCGACGTGATGAACATGATCAGTACAACCGCCTGAAACCGTCAGTTCAAGTAGGGTAACAGAATAATATTCTGTTACGCGTAACAGAATAGCCCAGATGTAGTAGCGTAAAATATGTTTGAAATAAAAAAGAATTGAATGGAAAACACAAAATGAAAAGGAAAAATAAATCATAAACCCTAAACCCCTGAACCCTTAGTCCCGGTTGGTGTCACCAACCGGGACTAAAGGTCCCCCAGCCCTTGCCGCGCACTCGCGGCCACGTTGAAGGGCTTTAGTCCCGGGTCGTGGTCAACCGGGACTAAAGGGTGGGGGCCTTTAGTCTCGATTTATTTGTCCCGGTTGGCGACCCGGGACTAAAGGCTATTCCCAACCGGGACTAAAGACTGTTCCTCTACTAGTGCATGTGTAGAATGTTATTGGTCTTGATTACTTTGTGATGAGAAAGAAGCATTTTTTTTCTACTTTAAAATGCAATGGGAAGATTACTCGTAAAAAATGCAATGAGAAGATAGATACACTCTCTTGTGTACAAATTTGAGAGCCGAACGTACACTCTTCACCAGATGGAGGAAGTACCAATGCAGGTTCATAATTTAATGCCTACGGGAATCAGCAAAAAGTAGGCTTTATTAGCAGTGCTAGTCTATTAAACAATAGTTAATAACTCCTGCCATGAGTTTTGATACGCCCCAGACACAAATCCCAATAGATGGTGTGAGAGGATGTACGGTGTTGAGCATGGGTTCGGCTGCACCATGGCTCCATACAACATTTTCGTTCACTACATAGCATCCATGCCTCTCACTTCTACCCAGCCACATATCAATTATTTTCCACGCGTTCATTGACTGGTGACAAGTGGACAGGCTAGATCGAAGATTATATCTGGTGAAATCTATATATTCCAGTGTGGCGGCATGGCACGGGGCAGCCATGGCGTAGGGCTGCTGGAATCAGGGGTAGCGGAGGCAGGTGACGAGGCGGCTGAGGGCTGAAGGTTCACCATGGGCTGATGAGTTTGCGCGGCAGCTGGAATAGTTTTATGACAGCAGTCAGAGGTGATATATATTTATATCCCCTGTAGCAAAATTTTGGGCGTGATGTAAATTGTTTGGGCACCATATTTTTACTTTCTCGAAAAGGAGGATAACGTTTGGGCACCATATACCTACAGGACATCTTCTGGGGCCATTTTTTGTCGCCCAAAATGACCCGAATGTCTGTTTTTCTTATCATGGAGGCTATCTTTGGTTATATGTTGAAGATGCTCTTAGTAGATAGCTTAAGACTCAAATGCGGGTGGAGGTGTGCTTTACGTTGGAAACTTGTAAACTGTCACAACGACTTCGTCTACAGAAAAAGCTATCTCCCAATGTATATGTAAACCCCTCCTCTACAGTCATCTCACGATAGAGCTGTTGGAACTTGCTAAGAGCTGACTATGGCTACTATTTCATATTCGGTCAACGGCTTCCTGCTCTTCAAGCAGAGGAAGAAGGCGCCCGCTCGCCACTACCCGAAAGAACACAAGCGCTACCACCTACCAAATACACTTCTGATTCCCCATTACTGTTTAGGAGATTCGAATTATTATTCTGTTGCTTTCAAAATAAATAAATGGAGGGCAGAAATGTCTATTTCTGAATGCCGAACAAGAAAACTCCTCGTCCCTGATATGGCACTGGTTATTCATGGACTGTTGTTCATTGATCTGTTCTCTCACTCATATGTAGCAAGTGGGATCAGAAAGAGAGCAGTAACAGACCTTGCGCTGTTAGCCGTTATTTTTTCCTTCCTTTTCAACAGATGAGAAAGGGAGCAATAACTAACATTCAGTCGTACGCATGCATGATGAGCTCTACATGGATGAATTGATATTTCTTTCATGCTTTGCCTGGATTAGTCATGTACGTGCAACAAAAAAACTAAGTCGGTAATTTGGCAAAATTTGTAGCTCTAATCTATTTCGGTCCTGGACTGTTTTTGGTAATCCTCAACATTTGGACTTGGATTTGACTTTGGAAAAAGGGGCACAGAATCACCAGTCAGCTCTTGTAGCCGAGGACAAACAAGCTCAGCATTCATATTTTTTTCATTGTTCTAATTATATCTGATCTGCTCGGGGAGAAACAAGCACAACAAATCCACCTATTTGTTTAACTAGCAAAACATGCCCGTGCGTTGCAACGGGAGGAAAAAAAGCATCCCTCATACACATATCCGACAACATCAGCAAACAATATTCTTAAAAAAATTCTTTATTGAGACAATTTCAAACAATATGAAAATCAACTTTAGCCATTGGTTTACATAAAACTCGTATCAACAGTTTAATGTGCATCATTGTATAGGGGTTGGTAGTGCACTGTGCGAAACAAAGAAGATGATTATGTACATGTTTTAACCTTTAGTATATGGTCGTTGATACCTATAGTGTGAATAACAGATTATGTAAGAGCATCAAACTGTTATATCTAGTAATTTTGAATATGATAGAAAACATATATAATAGACATTTCTTAAATACCCCATATAGAGAAGATATTAATTAAGTTTACATCCTAAAGCAATTTAGAAATGATTAACGCACAATATAATACTATATTTAAATTCTACATATTTTTTGAGCGGTTTGCATATATAACATGTTAGATTTGCAGATAGGGTTTAGAAGTTGTGATTTTTTGAAAAATATTTGAATCTTCCAAAAACAGAAAGACTAAACATAGAGTAGAATGCTTGGGCGAGCAGTTATATACTACGCCCACCAGCATCTCAAGAGAGAAAAGGAGAGAAAAAGTAGGGAGAAAGGTGGATCGAACCCGGGTCTACGGGGAGCAACCTGGACGCCCTAGCAAACTATATTCTTAAAAAAAATCTTTATTGAGACAATTTTAAACAATATGAAAATCAACTTTAAGCCACTGGTTTACATAAAACTTGTATCAACAGTTTAATGTGCATCATTGTATATTGTTGGTAGTGCACTGTGCGAAACAAAGAAGATGATTATGTACCTGTTTTAACCTTTAGGATATGGTAGTTGATTGGAATCAACATCCCCATATAGTGAGAATAACAGATTAATATCTAGTAAATTTGAATAATATAGGAAACATATATAATAGACATTCTTAAATACCCCAAATAGAGAAGACAGTAATTAAGTTTACATCCTAAAGCAATTTAGAAATGATTAACACGCAATATAATACTAACTATATTTAAATTCTACACATTTTTTGAGGGGTTTGCATATATAACATGTTAGATTTGGAGATAGGGTTTAGAAGTTATGATTTTTTGAAAAATATTTGAATCTGCCAAAAACAGAAAGACTAAGCATAGAGTAGAATGCTTGGGCGAGCAGTTATATACTACGCCCACCAGCATCTCAAGAGAGAAATGGAGAGAAAAAGTAGGGAGAAAGGTCGATCAAACCCGAGTCTACGGGGTGCAACCTGGACGCCCTAGCCACTGCGCCGCTTAGATCTATGTGATACATGCAGGGTGGTTCTGTAAATGAACCCAAAGCGAACGCGATTTGTGAAGAAAAAACTGAATCGTTTTTTAACTTATGGGTGGCATAGTGGGTAATTTAAGCTAACTTCAGGGGCAAATCTTATGACGGACGACTAGAAACAATAGGTGGTTTATTATTAGGTAGAGATAGAGATGACCTGATAGGCTCTTACCTACCCAAGAACTGAGCACCGGACAGAAAACCAATGACTTCGTGTCACTAGGTCTTCTATATGGAGTGAACATTCCCAAAGCCAAAGATGAACAGCTTATTCGTCATCTTATTTCTCCATAGTGGAATTATTCATTCCTATTTCCTACATTATTTGTTTCGTATCTGCACACTATGGATTGGAATTTTATAGGTGTAGGCATAGGGGGCCTTAGGAACTATGGATGATCGACAGCCTCTTCTCCTACTCTGCACATCAACAATTTTCCCGCCAGTCCCTGACGACTGGATCCAGCTATTGCCGCGGTTTCATGATTATCACTCTAACCAGGGCTTCAAGCAAAATTTGGTGATTCTCCAGAAATTTGTTCATTTTTTCCCCAGTGACATCTATATATACCGGCTCGGCGAACGATAAATTTACGCTGGGGAAAGCGCTTTGACTTTGGGAAAGTGAACGATGTCGTCTTGGTCCCAGCAATCAGGTGCACGTATGAACCAATAGGCTAGTCCCGCGCATGTAAGTTCCAGCGTAATTGTTGGACCGGGAAATGGCATGCTCGGGCTCTTCTGAAGTGGGCCCGTCCCGAGCTCTGGGTGGCACGAGCACGCCGACCACTGCAACGGACAACTCGGCCCTGCGTGCCGCCGATCGCCGGAATAGCAGAGTGTGCAGCTCGGCCTCGCCAGCCGAGGCAATGCTAGGCTCAGGATGTACCGTGCTCTCGGGTCTGCGCCGCCAGGACGAGACCGCATCCACCGGCTCTCCGGGCGCACGGCTGAAACAACTGGTCTTTCATTGTTGCATAGCTTTCTGGACGGACCTTGCCGTCACGAGCTACTGAACGACACGCTCAAGAAGAGGTTCCCTTCCCTAGCGCGTGTTGGCGCTGCCTCTTGCAGCGCCGCTCTTCTTCTACCTCTCACTACTCTCGCTTCTCCTCTCAAGAACTCACACCATGAAAACAACTCACAAAATACACACATTTGGGCTAAGTCCCTCTACATGGAGGTGTGTTGGCAGCCCAACATCAGCCCATAAGTCCAACACATGTCAGCCGTTGATCTTCGCTGCATCCAACGGTTGAGAGCGCTTCCAAGGGAAGTGAAGCAAGAAGGAAACCCTAGCCACTCCACCCCTGGCTGGTGGTGGCTGCCATTCGTGAGAGTGAGAGAGAGTGCACACAAGAAAAACACAACCTGAGAGAGAGGAAGAAGAAGAAGCAGAGGTTCTGTCCAGATTTGCTGCATCTGACTAGACAATGTTCAAGCTGGTGATTGGAGGCTCAAACATGCTTGGATCGACCCCAAACTTTGTGAGCTCGTTCCTTACTGTGAGTACTTCGATTTGGTTAGCTGGTTTGAGGATTGGGTCAGTGGAGCATCAGATTTGAGAGTGGTTTTGTCAGCTCCGACTGCTGCAGTTTCAGAACAGAGTAGTTTTGGGAGACGAACAGTTTGGGTAGGCAAACGATGTCCGATTGAGCTGAAATTTGGAGATGATCTCAGAACTCGTGTGTCTACTTGTCTGCCAAATTTGGTGCTGTTTGGTTCAGCGGTTTAAGAGCAGTTTGCAAAACACTAGAGGATACAGAAGCTGTGTAAACTCTGCTTTGCTGAAATCTTACTTCTTGTGGTTGTTGTTGCTGTTGCCGGTTGGCAACATGGAGAGTGTGTTGTAAATCTCTCTAGAGGTTCTAGAGAAGACTTTGTACTCATCATTCTCATAGTGAAGTTGTGTGGACCGGTCGGTCCACAGCCGTGGTTTTTTACTCCTCAAGTTGAGGAGGTTTTTCCACGTTAAATCTTGTGTCACTTGTGCATGTTGTTTGTGTTATTTCGCTGCTTACTTGTTGGTTGAAGCTGTCCTTAAAGTTCATCACAAGTGAAGGGGGTTGTGTAGTGTGCATATTTGCCATGTCAGTGAATTTGTGCAGCGCATTGTTGCTGTCCAGCCCCAACAAAGTGGTATCAGAGCCTTGGTTGCTTGTGCAAATTGCTGAGTTTCTTGTGGTGAAAGATGGAAGTGAATACCAGCAGGATGATATCTTTGAATGGTACAAATTATCAAGCATGGAAGGGCAAGATGGAGGACTTGTTGTATGTGAAAGAATACTGGAAGCCAGTGTTCTCCACTGAGATGCCGGAGGGCATTGAGGATGGTCAGTGGAAGGTACTTCATCGCCAAGCTTATGGCAGCTGGGAGATGAGAATACTGGCAGCTGGCAGCTAGGTTTATTCAGCAATGGGTCGATGACAATGTTTTGAACCATATCATTGATGAGACACATGCACGCACCTTATGGCAGAAATTGGAAGAGTTGTTTGCCCGGAAAGAAGGTACAAACAAGATGTTCTTGATCAAACAATTGATGTGCTTGAGGTACAAAGAGGGCACTCCAATTGCAGATCATGTGAACACATTCCAAGGCATTATAAATCAGCTTTCTTCAATGAGAATAACATTTGAAGATGAAGTGAGAGCTTTGCTGCTACTAGGCTCATTACCGGATAGCTGGGAGACCTTTAAGGTCACGGTTTGCGATTCAGCACCTAATGGAGTTGTCACTTGGAATCTTGTGAAAACCAGGGTACTAAATGAAGAGTCTAGAAAGGTGGCTGAAGCCACTTCTTCCTCACATTCAGAGGTGCTAGTCACTCAGTCCAGGGGGAGAAGCAAGAGCAGAGGTCCTGGTAAAGGGGCAGAAAGAGGTAGGAGAAAATCAAAAAGTAAGTATGCTGATTATGAGTGCCATCACTACCATCAGAAGGGCCACATTAAGTGGCAATGTGACAAGTGGAAGAAAGAAAAAAAGAAAAAGAAGAAACAAGATCAGAAGCAAGTTGACAGTGATAGTGACACAGAGGGCAACCGAGTTACTACAGTAGAAGAGGACATCATGCTTGTTATGCATGAAGAAAATGAGGGCAGATTTGGTTTCACTGTTGAGGAGAGGATCACTGTTGTTTCTGATGAAACCGTCAACCTTGTGGATGGTGACGAGATGATTTGGATACCGGACAGCGGTGCTACCATTCATGCTACATCTCGCAGAGAGCTCTTCACTAACTATATATCAGGTGATTTTGGTGTTGTGAAGATGGGGAACAATGATAGAGCAGCCATCATTGGAAAAGGAGATGTGCATTTGGAGACCGCAAATGGTACAAGGTTAGTCCTCAAATCTGTGAGGCATGTTGAGGCACTTCGTCTCAATATTATCTCGGTTGGTTTGCCTGATGGAGATGATTACTTGAGCAGTTTTGGAAAAGGGCAGTACAAGCTCACCAAAGGCAACATGATTGTTGCAAGAGATAAAATGGTCTTAGTTTTGTATCATGTTCATGCTAAGCTCTTTAGTGCTTCTGTCAATGCACTAGAGAAGGATGATCATTGTGCTCTATGGCACAAGAGACTTGGGCACATGAGTGAGAAGGGAATGACAGTGCTAGTGAAGAAAAAATTATTGAAGGGTGTGAAAGGAGTTCACATCAAGAAATGTTCAGATTGTCTAGCAGGGAAGCAACACTGAGTTGCCTTCAAGACTCTACCTCCTCACAAGAAGCCCGAGAAGCTGGACTTGATACATTCCGATGTTTGCAAAATGTCGGTAAGATCTCTTGGTGGTGCTAAGTACTTTGTGACTTTTATTGATGACTTTTCGAGGAAAGTTTGGGCCTTCACTTTGAGGACCAAAGATCAAGTACTAGGTGTATTCAAGCAATTCCAAGCCTCGGTTGAGAGAAACTGAGAAGAAGATCAAGTGCATTCGCACTGATAATGGAGGAGAGTATATTGGGCCATTTGATGCATATTGCAAGCAGCAAGGTATTAGGCATCAATTTACTCCCTCGAAGACACCACAGCTGAATGGTCTTGCTGAGAGGATGAACAGGACAATTGTGGAGAGAGTTAGATGCTTGTTGTCAAGTGCAAAGCTACGCAAAGACTTTTGGGGTGAGGCTTTGATGACTGCAGTTTATCTTATTAATCTCTCACCAAGTTATCCTTTGTAGGGAGATGTTCCTAACAGGGTTTGGTGTGACAAGGACGTCTCATATGACCACCTGAAGGTTTTTGGGTGCAAGGCCTTTGTTCATATTCCTCAAGATGAAATGTCAAAGCTTGATTCGAAGACACGGCAGTGTATTTTTCTTGGTTATGGTGGTGATGAGTTTGGCTACAAGTTGTTTGACCCTATAGTAATGAAAGTTGTGAGAAGCCGTGATGTTGTGTTTATTGAAGACCAAACAATTGAGGATATTGTGAAGACAAAGGGGCAGGTTCCTCCTCAGCAGCAGCAAGACATGATTGATTCTGACCCAGTTCCTGCAGCTTCAGCTCCTGTGCAAGTTGAAGTAGATGCAGAAGATGTACAAGATGATGTACATGGTGGTGCAGGTGAAGAAGATGCTCCCCAGCAGCAGCAACAAGAGTATGATGCTGAAGTTGATGATCCGGATCAGCAGGAAGCACCAGCACCAGAAAGTCCACCAGCTGCTCCACTCAGAAGATCCAACAGGGGTCGAATTCCTTCCAGCAGGTATCCCTCAGATCAATACGTGGTGTTATTATCTGATGGTTCAGAACCTGAATGCTTTGAAGATGCAATGGAAGATGAGCACAAGAAGGATTGGAAAAAGGCTATGCAAGAAGAGATGGATTCCTTGCATAAGAATCACACTTATGAGTTGGTGAAGTTGCCCAAGGGCAAGATTTTGAAGAACAAGTGGGTCTACATAATCAAGCAAGAAGAGCACACATCACATCCAAGGTACAAAGCCAGGCTAGTTGTAAAAGGATTCGGCCAGAGGAAAGGCATTGACTATGATGAGATCTTTTCTTCGGTTGTGAAGATGACATCCATAAGAGTAATCCTTGGCATGGCAGCAAGTCTCAACTTGGAGGTTGAGCAAATGGATGTGAAGACTGCATTCCTTCATGGTGAGTTGGAGGAAGAAATATACATGGAGCAACCTGAGGGGTTTCTTGTGAAAGGCAAAGAAGACTATGTGTGCAAGCTGAAGAAAAGTCTCTATGGCCTGAAACAAGCACCAAGACAATGGTACATGAAGTTTGAAACTGTCATGGGGGAGCAAGGCTACAAGAAGTGTAGCTCAGACCATTATGTGTTTATTCAGAGGTTCTCATGTGATGATTTCATCATATTATTGCTCTATGTTGATGATATCCTGATTGTTGGCAAGAATGTCTTTAGGATTGCTAAGTTGAAGAAGGAGTTGAGCAAATGTTTTGCTATGAAAAACTTAGTTCCAGCAAAGAACGTTCTCGGAATGAGAATTGAGCGAGACAGAAATTGCAACAAGTTGTACTTGTCTCAAGAGAAGTATATTGAGAAGGTACTTCAGAAGTTCAGGATGGAAAATGCTAAAGTTGTAAGTTGTCCACTAACAGCCCATTTCAAGTTGAGCAGAAAGCAATGTCCTACCACTGATGAGCAGAAAAAGGAAATGCATCATGTTCCTTATGCTTCAGCGGTTGGGAGTTTGATGTATGCTATGGTGTGTACAAGGCCTGACATTGCTCATGCGGTTAGTACTGTGAGCAGATTTATGTCCAATCCAGGAAGACCTCATTGGGAAGCCGTGAAGTGGATTTTGAGATTTCTCCGGGGCAGCACAAATCTGAAACTTTGCTTTGGTGATGGTGAGGCAAAGCTGATTGCTTTTTCAGATTCTGACATGGCTGGAGATGTTGACCGAAGGAAGTCTACCTCAGGTTACTTGGTTACCTTTGCAAGGGGAGCGGTGTCATGGCAAAGAAGGCTGCAAAAGTGTGTGGCACTGAATACAACTGAAGCTGAATTCATTGCGGTAACAGAGGCGAGCAAAGAGCTATTGTGGCTGAAACGGTTGGCTTGTGAGCTTGGTTTTAAGCAAGACAAGTATGTGTTGTTTTGTGACAACCAAAGTGCTATCCACTTGAATAAGAATTCAACTTTTCATTCAAGGTCTAAGCATATAGAAGTCCGTTATCATTGGATTCGAGACGTGTTGTATTACAAGAAAATGCAACTTGAGAAGGTTCACACCGATGACAATGGGGCTGATATGTTGACTAAAGTGGTGACAAGGAAGAAGCTCGAAGTATGCCACCGGCTCGCTGGCATGGCTGCCGGAAGGCAGTGAGACCCTCCATGATGTTGGAGGGGGAGTTTGTTGGGCTAAGTCCCTCCACATGGAGGTGTGTTGGCAGCCCAACATCAGCCCATAAGTCCAACACATGTCAGCCGTTGATCTTCGCTCCATCCAACGGTTGAGAGCGCTTCCAAGGGAAGTGAAGCAAGAAGGAAACCCTAGCCACTCCACCCCTGGCTGGTGGTGGCTGCCATTCGTGAGAGTGAGAGAGAGTGCACACAAGAAAAACACAACCTGAGAGAGAGGAAGAAGAAGAAGCAGAGGTTTTGTCCAGATTTACTGCATCTGACTAGACAGTGTTCAAGCTGGTGATTGGAGGCTCAAACGTGCTTGGATCGACCCCAAACTTGGTGAGCTCGTTCCTTACTTTGAGTACTTCGATTTGGTTAGCTGGTTTGAGGATTGGGCCAGTGGAGCATCAGATTTCAGAGTGGTTTTGTCAGCTCTGACTGCTGCAGTTTCAGAACAGAGTAGTTTTGGGAGACGAAAAGTTTGGGTAGGCAAATGATGTACGATTGAGCTTAAATTTGGAGAGGATCTCAGGAACTCGTGTGTCTACTTGTCTGCCAAATTTGGTGCTGTTTGGTTCAGCGGTTTAAGAGCAGTTTGCAAAACACTAGAGGGTACAGAAGCTGTGTAAACTTTGCTTTGCTGAAATCTTACTTCTTGTGGTTGTTGTTGCTGTTGCCGGTTGGCAACGTGGAGAGTGTGTTGTAGATCTCTCTAGAGGTTCTAGAGAAGACTTTGTACTCATCATTCTCATAGTGAAGTTGTGTGGGCCGGTCGGTCCACAGCCGTGGTTTTTTACTCCTCAAGTTGAGGAGGTTTTTCCATATTAAATCCTGTGTCACTTGTGCATGTTGTTTGTGTTAGTCCGCTACTTACTTGTTGGTTGAAGTTGTCCTTAAAGTTCATCACAAGTGAAGAGGGCTGTGTAGTGTGCATATTCGCCGTGTCGGTGAATTTGTTCAGCGCATTGTTGCTGTCCAGCCCCAACAACACACACACAAGCACCAAGGGAGAGTAACACATGGCTTTGCCAATAGACACCTCCTTGATGCACATCGTGGCTACATCTTTTTCACCCAGCACTCGGCTCATCTCTTTTCTCATTGACTCAAATGACAATTTATACAAAGTCTGGCACTCACTCATGAGGCCGTGATCCACGAACTCACACCATTCTCCACTAACTTCACTAACTCAACTAACCACCATGCATTAACTAATCGCTAGCTATATGCACGACCATGCCCACCACTAGTACAGCCTATTCTCAACGGCCAAACACTGCTTGACTTGACCCTCTCCTAGAATGGCTGTAGCCACCACGACCTGACCAAAACCAACTGCTGGACTCACTCCAGTACACAACAGACTCAACGACCCGGCCATCTCTAGACCACTAACATGCAATGCACGCATGCACGTACACACATGTCAAGATTAACTCTAACAGCGCGCATGGCAAGGAGCCACTGCCTTGGCACCACTCCGCTGGTAGCACATAGTCGGACGCCAGCCCGACGGCGTGAGCCAGACCACGTGCAGATCGAATGCCACGCGTAGCGAGAGCTGACAGGAGAGGATGCAATCTTGGGCACGCGAATGTCAGGCGGCGACTCAATCCACCAGCAGCATGCATGTCGATGTAGGGCTGCATCATCGGGACGAGCTCGGTGAGTCGCGTCGGATGGTAGAGCAGGATCGCCTCCTTGTGCAGCGACATCGACCACGTCGACCAAGTGCGCACGGTGTACGTAATCCTCACCGGAGCTTGTCATGCGCTTAAGGTGTTTGAGGAAATGCATCAATAAAAGTAATCCCTGTTGGCCCATAGTCTCGAAAAAGACACATGCAAAACAATCCAGGGCATTTTAGTTTTTTGCAAAAACAAATAAAAGATAACAGCCTAATCAGCATATCGAATTGGTGCCTAACATGTTTTCTCATGAAATGGAGTGTTATGACCGGTTCCTCGCATCTTAGAAGAAGAATGACTTCCTCAAAAAAAAAAAAAAAACGAATGACCATCTGCGAAAAAAAGACCAAATTTCTCATCTCGCGAAAATTTTGTGAATTCCGGTGCATTTATCTCAAAAAAAAGTAATCCCTCTGCTCACTTTTGTAAGTCGTTCAAGACAGCTGAAAATGAACTGGTTTAGGTGTTGTCTTAAATGTCTAAAATGTTTTACAAAGGTGAACGGAGGGAGTAATTATAATTGAGTAGACCTTAAGGTCCTAGAGCTGGCACTAATATAGCAAAATTAAGTTACAAGCACGTTCTTTCCATCAAGATAGGAAAATGCAATCAAGTCCTAGAATAGTCGATGACCTCGTTGGGAGATGCAATGCAGCCGCCTCCAACTGCGTCATTGCCGATAACAGGTAAGGAGAAAGGAGCCTCGTTGTGGTGGTTGAAGATTGCCAAGGGTAGGCTGATTCACAGCTAAAGATCACCCCTACCGAGCCAAGAAGCGCACTGGAGACTAGTACCTTCTGATATGCAACTCCGATAGTTGACGTCGGTGCAACGGTAGAAGTTGAACGAGAAACTTACATGCCAGCATAATTCTCCCCTGATCCTTCGAATTTGAGGAGCCAGATCTTGGATTCACCCCCCTTCCTTCCTCCATCTGCTTGGCACTTGGCAGTGAAGAAAGAAGAGAGAGAGAGGGGGGGGGGGGGGGGGGTTCACTAATTTGACAAGATCCAACGGGAAAACGAGCTTATTGGTGGATCTTGAGCCAGATACGTATCCATCGGCTCCTATCCACCATGGAGAGCCACCAGGAGATGAAGTTGGACATTGACAAGTGCCGCTCACCAATGCCAACATAAAGTTCTAAGTCAGCATGATGTGATGCCCTAAAGGCAACCTTAAACATATCTCTAGATCGAAACCTACCCCTAGCATATACATCTGCGGTCCGGCCACATCTCCCATCCCCGCTCCGACTTGCGACACTGTCGGAGGAGTAGGAGAGAGGGTTCTAAAGTTCGGGGATACTCTAAAAGGAGAACACATCGTCCCATGTGTGGTATAATAATATTTTGCTTATAGTAATTTAAAAGGCATCCTTGAGGCAACAAAGCTTGTGACAGATTTATCGACTAAGACAATTAATAGTCTAATTAACATGTTGGAAGCATTATATATCGATTCAAGTCGGAAGATACCAACAATCGGGCGAATTTGGTTCTACTTACTCGCCTTTTATCTACTTGTTAACGGAATGTTAGCCCTTTTTATTGGCTAGCTACATAGTATTGGTGCAGTGACTAAAGATCAATTCTTAAGCGGACTTAGGTAAATTATCTTTTGTTTAAAGCTCTCAAAGCCTAATGGACTGACCTAGCCAAGGGCAAATAAGCTGTCAGAATTTAGCACAGTTCTCATTGTCTCTAACCTACCCTAGGAAATGCAAGCACGGCAAATTCATTGTTTGTTTTAAGATCTTGTACACTCTTACCAACCGGAGGACGAACAAGCTCAGGAAATTCATCATTTGTTTAGAGTTTGCATTGCCTCTGACCTAGTCGAGGAGAGGCATAAGAGATCACTAGTGCAGAACCGGGCATTAGCACCGGTTCGTAAGGACCTATAGTGCCGGTTACATAACCGGCACTAATTTGTGGTCACTAAAGGCCCTCCCCCCTTTAGTACCGGTTCAGCACGAAACGATGCTAAAGGGCAACCACGTGGCACTAGCCAGCTCCGGGGGCCTGGAGCCTTTAGTACCGGTTGGTAATACCAACCGGTACTATAAGGTTTGGTGGGTTTTTAGTTTTATGATTTCTTTTTCATTTAATTTTGTGTTTCCATTTTAATTCTTTTTCATTTGCTGGTATTTTACGATACTACACATTGTACACGTTATGCATCATATATACATCATGCATGCTTTGTTTATCAACGCTGCTGCTATGTTCATATAACATATCTCATGCATGCTTTTGCATCATTACATCATCATATATATATAATAACAAGTCCTCTTCTTATTCTTTCTTCTCCTTCTTCTTCCTCTTCTTCTTCTTCTTCTCCTCCTCCTCCTCCTTCTTCTCCTCCTTCCTTTTGCCATAACAGAAGAAGTCCAGAGTTGTAATAAGTTATTAAAAATAAAAAAGAAGAAGTCCGGAGTTGTAATAAGTTATTAAAAATAAAAAAGAGGTGCAATGCTCGTTAATTTGCTTCAAGCCTTTCGGGATAGTGTAAACTGCACTGTGCGTAGCTCCGTGCAATCTACCGTATTCCGAAAGGCTTGAAGCTAAGCAACGTGAGCACTGAGCCTCTTCTTCATTGTCTCTGCACTCAGGGCTTATAAACCGCTCTTACTCCCTCTCTCTTGGCGAGATGGGACTAAACATACTTGCCATAACCTCATTAGTACCGGTTCGTGGTACGAACCGGCACTAAATGGTGATGGTGGGGCCATAGCCTGACCGCAGGCTGACACAGCCTCTTTAGTACCGGTTCGTGGCATGAACAGGTACTAAAGGTTAGCCACGAACCGGTGCTATTGATCGCCGCCACGAACCGGTGCTATTGTACACATTAGTGCCGGCTCTAATACAAACCGGCACTATTGGGCTTCACGTATGACCCTTTTTCTACTAGTGGATCCATCATTTTTTTAATAAATCTCATAGGCACTTTACCTACCTGAGTACCAACTCATAACCAATTTATGTTAGCTATTAACCTAACGGAGAACCTATGACTTTATCTCACTACTTCTATCATTCACCAAGTCTTTTATAAGGAGCGAGTCTTTCCTGAGACAAACATGAATGCCTTACTCCTCATCATATTTCTGTGTAGCTGAAATGTTCATCCTATTTCGTGCATTATCTATCTAGTATCTACACACTAGAGATTTGAATATCATAGTCCTAGGCATAGGAAACATCAGGAACTACAGATTATGAATGGATAACCTGACTTGTTACAGGACAGTATCCTGCTACTTAGAAAGGACTAGGTAGACAGTAGGTAGGTTGATGAGCTATGTAGCCAATTTTTACTTTGATAGCAAGAATGCTAGTTTCTCGGATTGGAATCTATAGCACAAAACTACCACTTTGAGGCTGGGATTTCAAAAATCTGTCTTTTCTAAAAATCTTCTAATAACCACAAGCTGGTTTGCTGTTTCAAAAAACTACCATGTTGCACTTAAGATTGTGTTGGTTAAATTTAAGTGCGATTATAACAAATCGGCTCCATTAATCAGGTCCGACATGGCATAAAAGTCAACACCATTAGTTTGACTGTTAGATTGGGCGTTTGTCAGGTGGGGCCACTTATCTTCTTTACAAACAAAAGGAGGGAGAGAAAAACCCACGCCTCGTTCCTCCCAGCCGGATGCGCCGCCCCACACCCGCCCGCCGGCGACGAGAACCTCCGCCGCTGACAATGCACCTCTGCCTCATCTCTCCTTCGTGGCCTCCTCTCCTTCATCGCCTCTTCCTCCCCAGCCAAGCCACCGACCTTGGAAGCCGTCGGCCGTCATTCGCCGTCGCGACTCCCATCTCGCTCTCTCTCTTCCTCCTCCTGTTCTCTCTCTCCCTCTCTCTGTGTGTATGTGTGTCTCCATCTCTCACTTTGAATAACATCAACTTTGTATCAAATAACTCGAATCTGGATATTCAAAATATGATATACATTTGATAACGATGGTAGTATCACACAACAAAATATTATATAAAGACCAGTTTAGATGCAAGTGGTCTGGTTGGTCCGACCGACCCCTCTACAATGTTACGATGTGTTGATTCATTAGCGAAAGTAAAGTATGTTAACATGTACTCCCTCTGTAAATTAATATAAGAGCGTTTAGATCACCAAAGTAGTGATCTAAACGCTCTTATATTAGTTTACGGAGGGAGTATGAAACAAGCACTAACAACAAAAGCTTCCAATAAAATTGAAAGCTCGATCAAGGTATTCCAGCATATCACATGTCGTCCAACCGAAGCAATATTTTGGTCATGACCAAGAAAATAATTGATATCGTGGATTTTTACCAACAATCCAAAAATTATGCAAATTCACACCAACAGTAAGTAGAAGAGCTTGGCAGCTTCTGAAACAGCCTAATTAACACGCTGGAAGATACTAACAACTAGGCAAATCAACAGCCTGAAACAGTAAACTTGTGGCCGATTTATCCAGACGGGATGGTGAACGGCTTATTTAACACGCTGGAAGCATTCCTGATTCAAGTCGGAACATACTAACTAGGAAAATTTGGTTCTACTTAGCTCGCCTTTCCTCGTCGGGGATGGGATGTCTAGCTCTTTTTTCCATGCTAGTGCATCATCTTGGTGAAGAAATGGAAGATCAATATACTTCACAAGAAAAACTCATGAAATTTATTGCTTTCTTAAAGCTCTTGCAGCCTAATCGACTGGCCTAGCCGAGGACAGGACAAACACGCTCAGAGCATTCATATTTCGTTTAAAATTCTCATTGTATCTGACCTACCCAGGGAGAAGTCGACAACAAGTTCATCGTTTGTTTAATGATTTCACGGGCTCTTACCTACCCGAGGACCGAGCACGTGACCAAGAAATTCTTAGCTATTGACTGGACAGAAAAATAATGACTTTGTGTCACTACCTTATGAAAACCAATGACTTCATGTCACTACCTGTACAGCTCACTAAGTCCTTTATATTGAGTGAGCCTTCCCAAAGCCAAAGATGAATAGCTTACTCCTCGTCTTATTTCTCTATAGTGGAATTATTCATTCCTACTCCATGCACCATTTGTTTCATATCTGCACACTAGGGACTGCAACGTTGTAGGTTTAGGCATAGGAGGTACCAGGAACTATCGATGGTCAACGGATAATCCAAACAGAGCGGGACAAAGAAGCGTTGCATCTTCCTCCTACCCTACTGCATCAGTTATTTCTCAGCGGGTCACTGAATGATAATAAGTTTACTTGCTAGATCCACCTAATGCAGACATTTGCTGATTATCAGTTTGTCCAAGGATCTAATCAAGTTTGAGTCGAATTTCCATGCTTCTGCGATTCATTATATTGGTGAAATAGAGAAATACCAATTTCGTGAATGTTCAATATACTTTGGCGTGAAATTTGTTTGAAGGCTCTCCCATTAAAATCAATATATTTATTGGGTATCTGCGTCGAAGGGCGGCTTCAACAAAAGATAATTTTAAGATAATTTGGACAAGCGAAAACTGGGATGGTTGTAAGTAGAACTATTAGGCATTTCTCTTTATCTTGCCAGTCTACAACCTTTTTATTACGATAGAACTGACATTTTCCAAGTCCACAAATACATATATAGAGTTGCTTATGTTGAACTATCTAAGGGCATCCCTAACGCCGACCCGTAAATTTCCTCCCGCATCCATCCGCCGACAGGGGGAATCAGTCTGTGGACACGGATGCGGGATGCCGCCATCCAACTCTAGCCGCATATATTTTGACAACAGTTCAAACCAACCAGACGAAAATCGTGCAAACACGGTCGGATTCCCTATAAACATGATGAAATTCATATAAACATGATGGATTTTTATATAATACATGACGGATTCATTACATTTACATCAACTAAGCGGTGCTAGTCCGGCTCTGGAGGTGTAATTAATACCTAATCTAAATGGTCGTCGGTGGATTTGTTTGTCTTCCTAATGTCCGGCAGCCCGATCACCAGACTGCCGGGAGCACCGAAGGTATATGCTTTTGCAAAGGACAGCTGGCTTCCCCTTCCGTGGAGCCCATGCGGGGTCGACCATGGTCCGCGCTGAAGAAGATCCAGGCAAGACACCGGCTGTGTACACCGGCGTTGCCTTGGCGGTGGCCCTCATGGGATACAAGCGACGACAGACTCCCGTGTTCTACTTCTCCTCGATGATGGTGGCGGACGCGGACGCGCTGGCCACCAACTTGTTGATCTTCGTGCACCTGGTTTCTGTCTCTGCCTGCATGGCACGGTCGCAGGAACGGGACGTGCGGTCGCAGGCACGGGAGGCCCGGGGCGATGCGGCGCCGTCGATGGCAGCGACGATGCTTGTGCCATTGGCACGGGAGGCCCGGGGCGATGCGGCACCGTCGATGGCAGCGACGATGCTTGTGCCATTGTGCTCCCCGCCGTGCCGGTGTGGAGCAACTCGCCACTCCTCTAGTTGTCCTGGAGCGACGAGTTGTTGAGCCACGAGCCGGCTTGGGGTGGCAACTGGCTCCGTCGGGCTAGGCGAGGAGGCTGGAGCAGGGAGCTTCCTCGCTCGTATCGGGCCGGCTCGGCAGGCCACCTAGTCGGCTTTTATGCTAAAGAACTGCTCTTCCTACTCGTCGGATGCCATCGAAAGAGTGGAGAAAATGATGGAAAGAGGAGACGGGGAGCGGCTGACTGGTGCGATTCTTGTCCGGCTTCTGGTTTAAATAGAGGGCGGATAGGAGGAGCTTGGCCGGCGTTGCATTTAATGTCGGCCTGCTCCTGAATGGGCTTGTGGCCAGAGTAGGTTTTTCGGCTTCCACACGGGTTTAATGAAGGCGTTTGAATGTGGTGAGGAGGCGTGTTCAGCCAGGCGTGCAGCGGGCGGCGTTCTTGGCCGGCGCGCCACTTTAATGGCGGAGGCAGTGAGAGGTCGTGCCCGCCCTGGGCCGCCTTCAATGTGGGGCAGCGCGCTCTACAGCGGCATGAAAGCGGGAAGCTGACGTCGGGCGGGAACGCGCGCAGGCAAGAGAGGAGGGGTTTGGGTGAGTCAGGACGGTCAGAAGCGGGTGTGGCATCGGTCGGACTCCTGCAAAGCTCCCCACGTTTGTCTCTGATTTGTGGGAGAAAACGCGTCTGGACCGCGCTGCGGAACGTTGGATGGTTTTCGCGGTCCGAATGGTTGCGGAAGGTTTGAGGGTTGATGTTGAAGATGCCCTAAAATCGTTACAGTGACATTATCCACTAATGCATAGGTAGAGCCAAACCAATAGGAATCTCACATGACCAACGAGTCAAGAAACTATGGGTGAGTAGGAATGTATTAGTAGACATGCAGATAGGTCACAGATGCGTACACTGCACAGCAAACACACGATAACACAGGGTTCAGAGAAAGAGCATATATAGATTAATTTCAAGGAATTCACAACAAAAATCCACCTGTGCTAGCTAGCCCTCACTGAATACCAGAATAACAGGGAGGGTAAACCATGAACTGAACGATAGAAGGTGTTGGCCCTTGCTGCTAGACCACGGGACCCTTAGGAGCCTTGTGTGCTGCTATAGTCGCGGTGCTAGGCCGTGCTCTTTTTCTTTTTCTACTTTCACCTTGCAGTTTGTTCTAGCCAAGTGCTGGCACTGCATGTACTCCTTCCTTCACGCAATGAAAGCAGTGCCTAACTGCATTTCGTCAAAGTAAACCGAACGATAGCATAGGAAAATGACTGAATTAAGTACCCAACCTTGCCAGACCTGGTTTCCTTCTTTCATATACTGCATACACACATGCATAACTTTTTGCTGCAAACAAGCGCAAATGTGGGGTAAATATTCATCCATCGGGTAACAGAAAAAACTATCTCTCAGTTTATATGTAAAACTCTCCTCTACATTTACTTATCTTGCGACGAAGTTGTAGAAACTTTGCTAAGAGCTGAGTTTCGTATTCGCTCGATGGCTTCCTGCCCATGAAGCAGAGGAAGAAGGCGCCTCAGATTCCCCTGAAAGAACACCAGCACTGGCACCTACCAAATACACCTCAGATTCCCCATTTTTGTTTAGGAGAGTTGAATTATTATTTTGCAGCTTTCAAAACAAATAAGTGGAGGCAGAAATGTATATTTCTGAACACTGAACAAGAAAGCTCCTCGTTCCTGAGTTTATCTGTTGACGGGGCAAATCCCCTTTCCATTACTTAGCATGGTGAAAAAACACAGCCGGTCCGAAGTAGTTCAGGAAACGGATCCTCGTTCCTGATATGTCACTGGTTATTCATGGGCTGACGTTCCATGATCTGTTTTCTCTCATTCATGTCACTGGTTATTCACAGGTAACTGTCACGCTAACACTAGTAGCAAATGTTCCAGATAAAACTGAAAGCTCAAGCGAGTCTCTTCAAAGTCAAAATCTCAACGTTTGACCTACCCATATGTAACGTATCTTTCTTGTGAGAAAAGTGTGAACTACTAAATGGTGCACAAGCTATGGTGGCACAATGGAGGCTGGCCTGCTTGCATCCCTAGTAAACAGAGTACACAGGGGCAGAGCATAGGTATGGCCGAGGCATGCACGGCGTGCCCCGGCCCTGATTGATCAACTCAGGGGTGACGACGTGGCACCCAGGGAGAGAGAGACGCCATGTCGCCACCCCTGAATCTGGAGCCACGTCGCCACCCCTGAATACATAGATTTCAGCAGATACTGCTGAAATCTATGTATTCAGGGGTGGCGACGTGGCACCCGGCGTCTGGAGCTGGAACGACGGCAGCGGGCGACGAGGCAGCTGCGGGGTGAAGGTTCATTCTGGGCGGTGGCGTCCGCGTGTCAGCTACAGTCAAAGGTGGTGTATATTATTATTGTGCGATAGCTGGAAACATCTTAGCCTGTTGAGGCCGACGGGTTCGTGTTTATATGATGGGGCGCACCTCACACATAGCGCATACAATGCGGTTCAGATTACACAAGGAGAGAGGGAGATATTATTCTAGGAGGAGATATAACTTGGAGAGAAAGATATGAAAGAAACAAACATATCCTAACTACCTCCTGGTGCGTGCGGTGCATACATGACATATCACGTTTAACAAATATCATCTATAGCGAAATTTTGGGCCTGATGTAAACTTGTTTGGGCACCATTATATACCTATAGGGGATCGAGCCTTTTTTTCGCCCAAAGTGACCCAAATGGCAGTTTTTTTGACATGCTGGCTATTTTTGTCATATTTTGAAGATGCTCTTAGTAGATAACTTAAAACTCAAATCCGGGGAGATAGCCGGAGAGCGCGAGCATTGGGAACAGGCCCATGACCCACCCCTGAGCTCCCGCGACTAGGGTTCCTCCCCTCGACCCCCGCCGTCGGCTGGGTCCGCCGAGCTTTGCCCGCGCGGTGCTGGCGGTGGCGGGCCGTCCCTTCCCCGTTCGCTCATGGGGGGCGCGGGGGCCTCCCGATGGCGGCGGTGCAGCTCGGCCGACGGCAGTGCAGCTCGGCCGGCTGCGATGGGGCTCGGCGGCGGGTCTCCGGCGAGCTTCGTGGTCCTTGGTGCGGCAGCAGCGTGGCGGTGTTGGTGGCTGCGGCGCCCGCGCAGCCCAGATCTGGGCCCTTTCGGGCTCCATCTGGGCTAGGACGGACCGGCGTCTCGGTGCGCGGCGGCGCTGCTCCCTGATTGGTGGCGAAGAGGCGGTGATCTGCAGGCGGTAGCGGCTTCGTCGTCCGGCAAGCTGCAGCGTGACGGCAGGGGCTGTCCGGACCCTTTTGGGTCCGGCCGGGCCTCGGGCCTGGCAGGCCCCTTGTTCGTGCGTCCGGTCGGCTCCGCGGTGGCGGTGGTGGTTGTCCCCTCACGTCGGCGATGTTGCGGATGCCCCAGAGGTCACTATCTCTTCTCCCGTCCTCCAGGTCTCGCGTTGGTGACCTCAGGGAGACGGCGAAGTTGATTCAGTGACCGTGGTGGCACATGTTGGTGGGCGGCGGGATGGGCGGTGCACTATGATTCGTTTGGGGTGGTGGTGGGGGTTTGGGTTGGGAGAAATCTCTGGCGGCTCGTCTGGTCCGATGCGGCGATGCCTGTGGGTGCCGCCGGACCTTCCTGAAGGGCGTCGGGTACACCCCTCCCCCCACTGCCCCCCGCGTACCGGGGGAAACCCTAGGACTAGTCCGGGCAACAACGGTGTCGTTGCCGCCTCCTTCTTGAAGGTGTTGCCTCGTACGCGGCGCTTCAGAATGCTAGGAACATGGTGGTACTTCTCCGGAGGGTGCAATGGTCGCCGGTCATCTTCGTTTCGTTGATCTGCCATTGTTGGCATTTGTTTCTCTTTCTTTTTTCTCTATTTTTCTTTGGGCTTGTTTGTGCTGCGGCCCCAGCACCTATCGGTGGTTGCTTTGTAATACAAAGCGGGGGAAACCCTTTTTCTTAAAACTCAAATCCGGGTGGAGGTATGCTTTATGTTGGACTATTTTAAATTGTTACAACGATATTATCCAAACCAATGCATATGTAGAGCTGAATAATATCTCACATGTACCATCGAGTCAAGGATCTACTACTACGAGTGACTGGAAAACAGTAGACAGACGAACATGTCTCACATGCGTACACTACACGGGAACGCACGAAAACGCAAAGAACATACCAGTGTCTTCCCTTTTTTTAGTGGAAGAACAGATTAAATTAATTTCAAGGAATTCACGGCAGAAATCCAAGCCTTGCCTGATCTGATTTTCCTTATTTCTTAGTTCTTACACACTATGTATAACTTTTCGCCACAAACAGTCTGCTTGTACTTGCAATCGCCCTGAGTCTTTGTCATCTATCACCAAAGCTACCTGTCAAAGAAAATGCAGTTTCAGTTACCGCTCCAAGATGATGCAGAGTACTGTAGGTGGGTGCGCCGTGCCACGGGTGTCGGCGTTCTGTATGAAGTTGCCCATGACCATGCGCGTGTCGTGCCTAGCGTCATCGACCGATAGCGCCACTACGTTCATGGACGCGATGGCCAGCTTGCGCGCCCCCAATGACTTTGTTGTCGCATCCGCTGGTGTCTTGACATCGTCAGAGGTTCCAACTGACCAAGTCTGTCTCTGAAAGAATGCCTAGGTGCAGCAGTGTTCCTGCCATCTTCAGATTTCATGGATGGAATGTAATTTTGTTTATAGTTTTGAGATGCCACTGCATGGATTTTTTTTTGTGTGTTTTCATCCCAAAGACTAGCCGATCTTATGTTAAGTCTTTTACTCTGGTACAATCTCTTGGCTTCAAGCAGTTTACTAGTGTGGCAGGTAAGTGCTTTCCTGAAATTATATTCTTGGATGGAGAGAGCTTTTTGATCTTCAAGCTGCATTGCCCAATTGATTTACTGATCTGAGAAAGGTTCTTGCTCCATCTCTTGAGCCATCTTCTGGTGGCCTTATACGTGGCGACAATGTCTTGGGCGGGGTGGCTAACTAGCTATACAAGGTGGCATTGTTCGTTACAGTTAGTTTCATCAATGTGAAGGAAACCAATTGCTCCCAGTCATGCAGCATGGGTAGAGCCGTAGAGTAATTCAGATGCTCGTGATGGTCATTAGTAGTAATATTTGCAAAGCTTGTTTTTCATCCCTGTCACATTTTTTCTCTATTATTTTTATTTAGTGTTCTTCTCATTTTGTGTCTGCGTGTCATTGTTTTCATGTGTGTATCTAGTTTGTTTGCTTTACTGCGTGTTATTAGTAGTAAAATGTGTCAGTCGATTCTACTCTACTGGGAATGAGAAGTAGCACCCAAGGCCGAGTCCCGTGAGCCTCGGCCTAAGATGTGGACGTCGTGGATGGTCATGGCGAATCGCCAATGAGGGATGGGACAAGAACTTGCCGGAGGCGAGGCATGGGAGAGAGGGGAGAGAAATCAGGTTGGATGCAATCTCTTAATTAAATGATGAGACAAATTTTGTGCCTCCGTTTAGGAAAAAAAAAGGTTGGACGCAATCGAATCAAACAGTGCTCTGTTCGTTCTAATCCAGAAAACGGTTGGAGGAAGAAGAAACATATCTGTTCGTTCACTTTCCGATCCAATGATTTGAATGCAATTGATTGAAATTAGAAAATTAAGTTGCCTCAGGTTTAGGCGCTCCTTTTCAATTGGCCGTTGCACATCAGATAATCCCAGGATAATTGTGGAAGGTGGTCGTGACAATGCCAGTTTAAACAACTATTCAAATTTAGACAATGAGGAGAAGGGGAATCTTTTGAGATTTTTCATGAAGTTCAGTCCAGAACATAATAATCAAGAGGACATCCTAGAGGTGAAACTTATGACGATTTATCTGGCCAAGAGACATGGACAGTCTAATTAACACATTGAGTCAGAAAATACTAGTATGAATTAGGCGAACTTGTACCTCTTTTCCCTTGGCTAATTGCATCATCTTGGTGTAGAGACCGAAGATCAATACTTCTAAAATAAACTTATGAGATGTAGTGTTTGTTTAAAGCTCTTGGGGCCTAATAGACTGGCCTAGCCGAGGACAAACAAGCTCATGGCAATGATCTTTTGTTTCAAGTTCTCATTATATCTTTCTTTCTTTCTTTTGCGGGTGAAATTCTCATTATATCCCTACCTGAGAGAAACAAACACAACAAATTTGGTTCTTACATACTCAGGGACTGGGCTCATAACCAAGGAATTCTTGCCTATTAAAGTGACGGAAAACCAATGGCTTCATGTCATTACCTCTACCATGCACCAAAGTCTTTTATATGGAGTGATCCTTCCCAAAGCCCAAGATGAATAGCTTATTCCTCGTCTTATTTCTCTATAGTGGAATTATTGATTCCTTTTCCGTGCATTATTTGTTTCATATCTGCAGAATAGGGACTGGAATATTGTAGGTGAAGGCATAGGAGGCACCATGAACTATTGATGATCAACGGATAATCAAAACAGCAACTCGACATTGCCCTGCTGCATCTTCCTCCTACTCTACCATACCTGCTGTTGGGGAACGTAGTAATTTCAAAAAAATTCCTACGCACACGCAAGATCATGGTGATGTATAGCAACGAGAGGGGAGAGTGTTGTCTACGTACCCTCGTAGACCGAAGCGGAAGCGTTGACGCAGCGTAGAGGAAGTAGTCGTACGTCCTCCCGGTCCAACCGATCCAAGCACCGTTACTCTGGCACCTCCGAGTTCTTGACACACGTACAGCTCGATGACGCACCCCGATCTCCGATCCAGCAGAGGCGCGGGGAGGAGTTCCGTCAGCACGACGGCGTGGTGACGATCTTGATGATCTCCTGTCGCAGGGCTTCGCCTAAGCACCGCTACAATATGACGAGGTGTAATATCGTGGAGGGGGGCACCGCACACGGCTAGGAACGATCTCAATGATCAACTTGTGTGTCTATGGGGTGCCCCCTGCCCCCGTATATAAAGGAGTGGAGGAGGGGAGGGCCGGCCCTCTCTATGGCGCGCCCTAGGGGAGTCCTACTCCCACCGGGAGTAGGATTCCCCCTTTCCTAGTCCAACTAGGAGACCTTCCAAGTAGTAGGAGTAGGAGACAAGGAAGGGGAAGAGAGAAGGGAAGGAAGGAAGGGGGCGCCCCCCCTCCCTAGTCCAATTCGGATTAGTCCAAGGGGAGGGGTGCGGCCACCCTTTTGGCCCTTTCTCTCCTTTCCCATATGGCCCAATGAGGCCCAATACGAATTCCCGTAACTCTCCGGTACTCCGAAAAATACTCGAATCACTCGGAACCTTTCCGAACTCCGAATATAGTCGTCCAATATATCGATCTTTACGACTCGACCATTTCGAGACTCCTCGTCATGTCCACGATCTCATCCGGGACTCCGAACTCCTTCGGTACATCAAAACTCATAAACTCATAATATAACTGTCATCGAAACCTTAAGCGTGCGGACCCTACGGTTCGAGAATAATGTAGACATGACCGAGACACATCTCCGGTCAATAACCAATAGCGGGACCTGGATGCCCATATTGGTTCCTACATATTCTATGAAGATCTTTATCGGTCAGACCGCATAAAAACATACGTTGTTCCCTTTGTCATCGGTATGTTACTTGCCCGAGATTCGATCGTCGGTATCCAATACCTAGTTCAATCTCGTTGCCGGCAAGTCTCTTTACTCGTTCCGTAATACATCATCTCGCAACTAACTCATTAGTTGCAATGCTTGCAAGGCTTAAGTGATGTGCATTACCGAGAGGGCCCAGAGATACCTCTCCGACATTCGGAGTGACAAATCCTAATCTCGAAATACGCCAACCCAACAAGTACCTTTGGAGACACCTGTAGAGCACCTTTATAATCACCCAGTTACGTTGTGACGTTTGGTAGCACACAAAGTGTTCCTCCGGTAAACGGGAGTTGCATAATCTCATAGTCATAGGAACATGTATAAGTCATGAAGAAAGCAATAGCAACATATTAAACGATCGAGTGCTAAGCTAACTGAATGGGTCATGTCAATCAGATCATTCAACTAATGATGTGATCCCGTTAATCAAATAACAACTCTTTGTCCATGGTTAGGAAACATAACCATCTTTGATTAACAAGCTAGTCAAGTAGAGGCATACTAGTGACACTCTGTTTGTCTATATATTCACACATGTATTATGTTTCCGGTTAATACAATTCTAGCATGAATAATAAACATTTATCATGAAATAAGGAAATAAATAATAACTTTATCATTGCCTCTAGGGCATATTTCCTTCAGTCTCCCACTTGCACTAGAGTCAATAATCTAGATCACATCACCATGTGATTAACATCGATAATTCACATCATCATGTGATTAACACCCATAGTTCACATCGCCATGTGACCAACACCCAAATGGTTTACTAGATTTAGTAATCTAGCTCACATCGCTATGTGATTAACACCCAAAGAGTACTAAGGTGTGATCATGTTTTGCTTGTGAGAGAATCTTAGTCAACGGGTCTTTCACATTCAGATCCGTTATGTATTTTGCAATTTTCTATGTCTACAATGCTCTGCACGGAGCTACTCTAGCTAATTGCTCCCACTTTCAATATGTATCTAGATCGAGACTTAGAGTCATCCAGATCGGTGTCAAAACTTGCATCGACGTAACCCTTTACGACGAACCTTTTGTCACTTCCATAATTGAGAAACATATCCTTATTCCACTAAGGATAATTTTGACCGCTGTCCAGTGATCTACTCCTAGATCACTATTGTACTCCCTTGCCAAACTCAGTGTAGGGTATACAATAGATCTGGTACACAGCATGGCATACTTTATAGAACCTATGGCCAAGGCATAGGGAATGACTTTCATTCTCTTTCTATCTTCTGCCGTGGTTAGGTTTTGAGTCTTACTCAATTTCACACCTTGTAACACAGGCAATAACTCTTTCTTTGACTGTTTCATTTTGAACTACTTCAAAATCTTGTCAAGGTATGTACTCATTGAAAAAACTTTATCAAGCGTCTTGATCTATCTCTATAGATCTTGATGCTCAATATGTGAGCAGCTTCACCGAGGTCTTTCTTTGAAAAACTCCTTTCAAACACTCCTTTATGCTTTGTAGAATAATTCTACATTATTTCTGATCTACAATATGTCATTCACATATACTTATCAGAAATATTGTAGTGCTCCCACTCACTTTCTAGTAAATACAAGCTTCACCGCAAGTCTGTATAAAACTATATGCTTTGATCAACTTATCAAAGCGTATAATCCAACTCCGAGATGCTTGCACCAGTCCATAGATGGATCGCTGGAGCTTGCGTATTTTGTCAGCACCTTTAGGATTGACAAAACCTTCTGGTTGCATCATATACAACTCTTCTTAAATAAATCCATTAAGGAATGCAGTTTTGTCTATGCATTTGCCAGATTTCATAAAATGCGGCAATTGCTAACATGATTCAGACAGACTTAAGCATAGATACGAGTGAGAAACTCTCATCGTAGTCAACACTTTGACCTTGTCGAAAACCTTTTGCGACAATTCTAGCTTTGTAGATAGTAACACTACTATCAGCGTCCGTCTTCCTCTTGAAGATCCATTTATTCTTAATGACTCACCGATCATTGGGCAAGTCAATCAAATCTACACTTTGTTCTCATACATGGATCATATCTCAGATTTCATGGCCTCAAGCCATTTCGCGAAATCTGGGCTCATCATCGCTTCCTCATAGTTCGTAGGTTCATCATGGTCAAGTAACATGACTTCCAGAATAGGATTGCCGTACCACTCTGGTGCGGATCTTACTCTGGTAGACCTACGAGGTTCAGTAGAAATTTGATCTGAAGTTTCATGATCAATATCATTAGCTTCCTCACTAATTGGTGTAGTCTCACAGGAACCGGTTCTTGTGATGGACTACTTTCCAAAAGGGAGCAGGTACAGTTACCTCATCAAGTTCTACTTTCCTCCCACTCACTTCTTTCGAGAGAAACTCCTTCTCTAGAAAGGATCCATTTTTAGCAACGAATATCTTGCCTTCGGATCTGTGATAGAAGGTGTACCCAACAGTTCCTTTGGATATTCTATGAAGACGCACTTCTCCGATTTGGGTTCGAGCTTATCAAGTTGAAAACCTTTTTCATATAAGCATCGCAACTCCAAACTTTAAGAAACGACGGCTTAGGTTTACTAATAAACCATAGTTCATACGGTGTCGTCTCAACGGATTTAGATGGTGCCCTATTAAACGTGAATGCAGCTGTCTCTAATGCATAACCCCAAAACGATAGTGGTAAACCGATAAGAGACATCATAGATCGCACCATATCTAGTAAAGTATGATTACGACGTTCGGACACACCATTACATTTTGGTGTTCCAAGTGGCGTGAGCTGCGAAACTATTCCACATTGTTTTAATTGAAAACCAAACTCGTAACTCAAATATTCATCTCCGCGATCAGATCGCAGAAACTTTATTTTCTTGTTACGATGATTTTTCCACTTCACTCTGAAATTCTTTGAACCTTTCAACTATTTCAGACTTATGTTTCATCAAGTAGATATACCCGTATCTGCTCAAATCATCTTGTGAAGGTCAGAAAATAACGATACTTGCCACGAGCATCAACACTCATTGGATCGCATACATCGGTATGCATTATTTCCAATAAGTCAGCAGCTTGTTCCATTGTTCCGGAGAACGGAGTTTTAGTCATCTTGCCCAAAAGGCACGGTTCGCAAGCATCAAACGATTCATAACCAAGTGATTCCAAAAATCCATCTTTATGGAGTTTCTTCATGCGCTTTACACCGATATGACCCAAACGGCAGTGCCACAAATAAGTTGCACTATCATTATTAACTTTGCATCTTTTGGCCTCAATATTATGAATATGTGTATCACTACGATCGAGATCCAACAAACTATTTTCATTGGGTGTATGACCATTGAAGGTTTTATTCATGTAAACAGAACAACAATTATTCTCTGATTTTAAATGAATAACCGTATTGCAATAAACATGGTCAAATCATATTTATGCTCAACGCAAACGCCAAATAACATTTATTTAGGTTTAACACTAATCCCGAAAGTATAAGGAGTGTGCGATGATGATCATATCAATCTTGGAACTACTTCCAACACTCATCGTCACTTTCCCTTCAACTAGTCTCTGTTTATTCTGTAACTCCTATTTCGA